>CM019067.1:200014741-200614741 GCA_009667805.1 Leptobrachium leishanense
GTACTTTCGTAACACGATAAACGCGTAGCGGTAAAAGAAACGAAACCACGAGGGCTTCGTATTTTCGGAAAAAACCCGACCGAGCAGAAAATTAAAAGATACGAAATTCGAAGAAAAACCGCGTAGCGGGACACAATAACACAGTTCTCGTATCACGGTAAACGCGCAGCGGGAACAAAAAAAGGAAAAATTGTTCGGAATATAACTTTAACTTTGCCCCCTTGTCCCGATTCGGAAAAAGAAACTGAGTCCTGCACAGGTTAAGTCCAGAACGTGAAGTGGTGTGTATTCGTGTGTATAGGGTACCCGGGTACTTTTCAACTGGCCAGTGAGTTTACTTTAATGATGTCTCGACTAGTCAGTTGGGGCCCTGTGGGTTTTAGAAGGAAAACAGCAGCGTACGCTCTTATTTACATACGGCCTTGGGGGCCTCTCACCCATCCAGCGCAAGCTTGAGGTTCCGCTGACCCAGGACGTCTCTCCGCTCGATGTTGACTGGGGACGCGACCACCGGATCTGTTGTCTGGCCTTCTGTCTGTCAGCCGCGACTCAGCCAGCTTACCGCCTGCTCCCCGCTTCAATCGACCGCGTACTCCTTACTCGAGGGTCTTCTCTCCTCAGCACTGCACTCGGATAATATAGATGGTGATGTCTGTCTCCCGCAAGGCTGGGTGACCCAATCCTAAGGCCCGATCCACTCTGTCTGCGCTCCGGCCTATCTTTTGGTCTCTCCTTCTCTGTGTGTGCATCCACTCTCCTAAGCTCCCTGGCGCGCTCTGCCTGTTCTCCACGAGGTGCAGGATGTACAGCGTCTCCACAAACCCACCCACTTCCTGTTTCTTCGCAAAGCATGCCGGGACATGTAGTTCGAGTGTCCAGGGTCTTTAATCGTGATTGTCTCCATCTTGTGGCCAAAAATGGGTACTGCCACAGTAAACTTTAACACATCGCTACATATGTATACAGTATAAATGGGGGAGAAGGGGGAGGAATTATTATTAATTATAAGTCTATTTTTTAGCCATTTTATTTAGGTGTTCATCTCTAACGCCAAGCCCAAAGACTACCAAAGGCCGGTCAGGGCGCGAGACTTAATTGGCAGCGTGAGAATCATCACACCCCTGAAGCACCTACTGCACTGGCAGGCCTATTTATAGGCCAATTGTGACTTCACAGAGTTCTAGAACTCCATCCAAGAGACTGGTTTGAATCCCCAGCCAATCACCATCTAGGAGGCAGACATTAACCCCTTTTCTGCTGAGCCACTTCACGACTTAAGAAAAACACATTTTTCTTTACTTTCAACATGGTCGTGTTTGGTATCATTGGAAAGGCCATGCTCTGGCCTTTCTAATGATATCACAAATCACCCTGCTAGCTGCCAACAGTCGGAGATATCGGGGTTCAAAGGAACCCCCATCTCCACCCCGAACTTTCCTTAGGAGTCAATGAGGACTTTCCCCACACGTCCTCAGTGGTGAAAGGGTTAAACCCTGGCGCCTCAAACAAAACTTTTTTGAAAGGCAAGCTGGTAAAACAAGTGCCTTCATTAACCCAGGGCTTGACGAATTTACTTTGAATCTATGAGCCAGCTAAAAAAAAGTTAGGAGCCAGTTTATTTTTTTCTCAGAATTTTTTCTGGTAGTCTCCAGTCTCTCCCTGTCCCTCACTGCTTATTACAGCATTAAAATGTTGGCATATCCTACCCAGAATTCCTTGCTGCATATGGGGAATGTAGAACGGAGCTCTGGAGTGCAGTTCTTTTTTATTATTATTATTATTATATTTATTTATAAGCGCCAGCATATTCCGCAGCGCTGTACAATAAGCACAGTACAGACAGGGTTACAATACATTGAACAACATTTGACAAACAGTACAGGAGGAGATGAGGGCCCTATTCCCGTAGGAACTCACAATCTAGGAGGGTTGGGGTTGGAAACAGGAGGAGGAGAGGACTGTAAGGTGAGAGTGATTGATGTTGCGTCAGTGAGTTGGGTGGTAGGCTTCCCTAAATAGGAATGTTTTAAGGGAGCGTTTGAAGGAAGAGAAGTTAGGGGAAAGTCTGACAGCACGAGGGAGAGCGTTCCAGAGAGTGGGGGCTGCGCGTGAGAAATCCTGCAGTCTATCATGGGAAGAGGTGATGCGGGGAGAAGCTAGGCGCAGGTCACTGTTTGACCTTAGGGAGCGGGCTGGGGTGTATTTGGTGATTAGTGAGGACAGGTAGTGGGGCGCTGAGTTAGTGAGGTTTTGTAGGTAAGGATAAGGATTTTGAACTTAATTCTGCAGTGGATGGGGAGCCAGTGAAGGGACTCGCAGAGGGGAGCGGCAGAGACAGAGCGGCGGGTGAGGTGAATTAGCCTGGCGGAGGCGTTCAGGATGGATTGTAGGGGGGAGAGGTGGGACAGAGGGAGGCCAGATAAGAGATTATTGCAATAATCGAGTCGGGAGATTACCAGGGCGTGTATGAGTTGTTTTGTGGTGACTGCGGTAAGAAATGGCCGAATTCTGGAAATATTACGCAGTTGGTATCGGCAGGAGGAGGAAAGAGACTTGATGTGGGGGATGAAGGAAAGAGCAGAGTCCAGTGTAACTCCAAGACAGCGAACTTGGTTTGATGGGGAGATGGTGATACCCTCCACCGTGATAGAGAAGTCAGGAGGTGGGGAGGCATTAGAGGGAGGAATAAGTAGGAGCTCAGTCTTTGACATGTTGATCTTTAGGTGGTGGAGGCCATCCAGGAGGAGATGCCAGATAAACAGTCACTGACTTTTGAAAGGACAGGGGAGAGAGATCAGGGGTAGAGAGGTAGATCTGAGTGTCATCAGCGTAGAGGTGGTAATTAAAGCCAAAGCTGTTGATGATTCTTTGAATTGCTGACATGTGCAGATGGCTTCTGCAATAATAAATATAACCAATTATAGCGTATATATGTATACAGTATAAATGGGGGGAGAAGGGGGAGGAATTATTATTAATTATAAAGTCTATTTTTTAACCATTTTATTTAGGTGTTCATCTCTAACGCCAAGCCCAAAGACTACCAAAGGCCGGTCAGGGCGCGAGACTTAATGGCAGCGTGAGAATCATCACACCCCTGAAGCACCTACTGCACTGGCAGGCCTATTTATAGGCCAATTGTGACTTCACAGAGTTCTAGAACTCCATCCAAGAGACTGGTTTGAATCCCCAGCCAATCACTATCTAGGAGGCAGACATTAACCCATTTTCTGCTGAGCCACTTCACAACTTAAGAAAAACACATTTTTCTTTACCTTTCAAACATGGTCGTGTTTGGTATCATTGGAAAGGCCATGCTCTGGCCTTTCTAATGATATCAAAAATCACCCTGCTAGCTGCCAACAGTCGGGAGATATCGGGGTTCAAAGGAACCCCCATCTCCACCCCGAACTTTCCTTAGGAGTCAATGAGGACTTCCCACACGTCCTCAGTGGTGAAAGGGTTAAACCCTGGCGCCTCAAAAAAAACTTTTTTGAAAGGCAAGCTGGTAAAACAAGTGCCTTCATTAACCCAGGGCTTGACGAATTTACTTTGAATCTATGAGCCAGCTAAAAAAAAGTTAGGAGCCAGTTTATTTATCTTTCTCAGAATTTTATTTCTGGTAGTCTCCAGTCTCTCCCTGTCCCTCACTGCCTATTACAGCATTAAAATGTTTGCATATCCTACCCAGAAATCCTTGCTGCATATGGGGAATGTAGAACAGGAGCTCTGGAGTGCAGTTCTTTGAATTGCTGACATGTGCAGATGGCTTCTGCAATAATAAACATAACCAATTATAGCGTATATATGTATACAGTATAAATGGGGGGAGAAGGGGGAGGAATTATTATTAATTAAAAGTCTATTTTTTAACCATTTTATTTAGGTGTTCATCTCTAACGCCAAGCCCAAAGACTACCAAAGGCCGGTCAGGGCGCGAGACTTAATGGGCAGCGTGAGAATCATCACACCCCTGAAACACCTACTGCACTGGCAGGCCTATTTATAGGCCAATTGTGACTTCACAGAGTTCTAGAACTCCATCCAAGAGACTGGTTTGAATCCCCAGCCAATCACCATCTAGGAGGCAGACATTAACCCCTTTTCTGCTGACCCACTTCACGACTTAAGAAAAACACATTTTTCTTTACTTTCAACATGGTCGTGTTTGGTATCATTGGAAAGGCCATGCTCTGGCCTTTCTAATGATATCACAAATCACCCTGCTAGCTGCCAACAGTCGGGAGATATCGGGGTTCAAAGGAACCCCCCATCTCCACCCCGAACTTTCCTTAGGAGTCAATGAGGACTTTCCCCACACGTCCTCAGCAGTGAAAGGGTTAAACCCTGGCGCCTCAAAAAAACCTTTTTTGAAAGGCAAGCCAGTAAAACAAGTGCCTTCATTAACCCAGGGCTTGACGAATTTACTTTGAATCTATGAGCCAGCTAAAAAAAAGTTAGGAGCCAGTTAATTTATCTTTCTCAGAATTTTATTTCTGGTAGTCTCCAGTCTCTCCCTGTCCCTCACTGCCTATTACAGCATTAAAATGTTTGCATATCCTACCCAGAAATCCTTGCTGCATATGGGGAATGTAGAACAGGAGCTCTGGAGTGCAGTTCTTTGAATTGCTGACATGTGCAGATGGCTTCTGCAATAATAAACATAACCAATTATAGCGTATATATGTGTAGCGCTCACTCCCGGAGGAGCCGCTGAAAATGAACCACGGGTCAGTCTCCCCGCACTAGGGAATAAATATACTCCAACACGCTGTAAGTTTTACAAGTTAAAAGGTTTACTAAAAAGGTTTGCAGCTCTTGAGACACGGTATATGCAGGAAGATTTACAGTACTTTCGTAACACGATAAACGCGTAGCGGTAAAAGAAACGAAACCACGAGGGCTTCGTATTTTCGGAAAAACCCCGACCGAGCAGAAAATTAAAAGATACGAAATTCGAAGAAAAACCGCGTAGCGGGACACAATAAAATACACAGTTCTCGTATCACGGTAAACGCGCAGCGGGAACAAAAAAAGGAAAAATTGTTCGGAATGTAACTTTAACTTTGCCCCCTTGTCCCGATTCGGAAAAAGAAACTGAGTCCTGCACAGGTTAAGTCCCAGAACGTGAAGTGGTGTGTATTCGTGTGTATAGGGTACCCGGGTACTTTTCAACTGGCCAGTGAGTTTACTTTAATGATGTCTTCGACTAGTCAGTTGGGGCCCTGTGGGTTTTAGAAGGAAAACAGCAGCGTACGCTCTTATTTACATACGGCCTTGGGGGCCTCTCACCCATCCAGCGCAAGCTTGAGGTTCCGCTGACCCAGGACGTCTCTCCGCTCGATGTTGACTGGGGACGCCGACCACCGGATCTGTTGTCTGGCCTTCTGTCTGTCAGCCGCGACTCAGCCAGCTTACCGCCTGCTCCCCGCTTCAATCGACCGCGGTACTCCTTACTCGAGGGGTCTTCTCTCCTCAGCACTGCACTCGGATAATATAGATGGTGATGTCTGTCTCCCGCAAGGCTGGGTGACCCAATCCTAAGGCCCGATCCACTCTGTCTGCGCTCCGGCCTATCTTTTGGTCTCTCCTTCTCTGTGTGTGCATCCACTCTCCTAAGCTCCCTGGCGCGCTCTGCCTGTTCTCCACGAGGTGCAGGATGTACAGCGTCTCCACAAACCCACCCACTTCCTGTTTCTTCGCAAAGCATGCCGGGACATGTAGTTCGAGTGTCCAGGGTCTTTAATCGTGATTGTCTCCATCTTGTGGCCAAAAATGGGTACTGCCACAGTAAACTTTAACACATCGCTACATATGTATACAGTATAAATGGGGGAGAAGGGGGAGGAATTATTATTAATTATAAGTCTATTTTTTAGCCATTTTATTTAGGTGTTCATCTCTAACGCCAAGCCCAAAGACTACCAAAGGCCGGTCAGGGCGCGAGACTTAATGGGCAGCGTGAGAATCATCACACCCCTGAAGCACCTACTGCACTGGCAGGCCTATTTATAGGCCAATTGTGACTTCCCAGAGTTCTAGAACTCCATCCAAGAGACTGGTTTGAATCCCCAGCCAATCACCATCTAGGAGGCAGACATTAACCCCTTTTCTGCTGAGCCACTTCACGACTTAACAAAAACACATTTTTCTTTACTTTCAACATGGTCGTGTTTGGTATCATTGGAAAGGCCATGCTCTGGCCTTTCTAATGATATCAAAAATGACCCTGCTAGCTGCCAACAGTCGGGAGATATCGAGGTTCAAAGGAACCCCCCATCTCCACCCCGAACTTTCCTTAGGAGTCAATGAGGACTTTCCTCCACCCCGCACTTTCCCCACACTGCCCTGCATCCTGCAGAGTCCTCAGAGCCTGCTACCCTGCATCCCGCAGAATCTGCTGCTCTGCAGACACAGGACCCCCTGCAGACTTAGGACCCTCTGCAGACCCAGGGCCCTCTGCCTCAAAGACTCTTCCGTTTCTATTTCCTATTTATTTTTCTAAAGATCTCCTTCACTCTTCCTTCTCCTATTTTTCTCTCCATATCTGGTTTAACCCTGCTCTAATTTCTATCTACTTTTTTTCCTTATATGTGTCACCCCCGGAGGAGCCGCTGAATTAACCTCGGGTTAGTCTCACCGCACTAGGGAATAAATATACACCAGCACTGTTGTGGATTTTATAGATTATATACTTTACTGATCCCAATAAAGCGGCATATATATTGTAGATACGGTATATGAATGACAGGATTTCGTAATGCGGGAAAACACGCGGCGGCAAAGAAAAGTTTAACCCCTTCAGTTCTGGAGAGTAAGTCCCGTGAAAGTAATGTCTCAAAAAGGTGTTTGTGATCTCGGGTACCCGGGTACTGTATTCAACTGGCCAGTGAATGAAATGAGCTGATCTTCGACTAGTCACGTTGGTGCCCTGTAGATTTGGACAATAATGCAGCGTGCTTTGTTATACTTGGAATTTGCGGCCTGGAAGGCCTCTCACCCATCCGTTAGACAATCTGTTTCGTTGCCCGATCAAGGATGTCTCTGCTTTACCACTGGGACTCTGTGCCACCGGATCAGTTCTCTTGCTTGTCCGATCTCCACAATGCAAAACTACGGCCTACCACCTGCAATCCCAATGGATCATCGCGGTCTCCTTACTCGGGGTCGAACCGGAACTAAATTTCTGTGCAAACCTCTCGGTGGTGCGTAGGTAGGTCTTTGCAAAGTCACTGTCCCGATCTCCAGCACCCGCCAGGCAGCGCCTGCTCTCCGGCCTGGTCACGATCCTTGGCAGTCTCACGTGCGTCTTCCACCCTTTCGCCGCTCGGCTCCCTCTGCCTCTCCTCCGCGAGAGGCTGCGGATGTCCTTCCTCTCTCCCCCACCCACTTCCTGTCTCCACCACAAAGCACGATGGAAATTGTAGTTCCATTTGTGTCCAGCATAGTCCATATTGCCCCTGTCTCCCTCTGGTGGCCACAACAAGTAAATGCAGCAAGCACAATCCTTAAACAGCGCTACATATGTATGTAGTATAGTTTAGTTTTGCTACTTTTGGTCTACCTTTCTCTCATCTTGCCTTAGTTAATCTTATTGCTTATTATTATTTATACAGTGTTTTCCCTTCCTATCATTACCTAGCTACATAATTGTTTATTCACATTTGTTTACTGCCTTTTATGCTTTACTCTTAATAAACCCCTTTTTGTTTATATACGTCTTTATAATTATCATTGCACATTGGGCTCAAACCTGCCACCCCGGAACCAGCTCCTTTACAACTAGTCAGTAGAAACATGATGCACCAGTGAAAAGAAATTAAAAAACAAGTCCCTGCACTCCTGAGGAGCCGGTGTACGGCGAAATACGCGTTAGGTGCGTTTTCTCGTGGGCAGCTAACCTTACCCCCAAATCTCCTCATTCTAGTGTGGTTTTTACAATTTTTTTTTTAACAGCTTCAGCAATTTGGCTGCTTCTAACGCCATATTTGTGGGCGCTCATTTATAGCCGCTGGTTTATTAAGTAGTTTGATGTTGTACTATCAAGATTATAGTGGGTTGCTATGTGCCCTCTGATACTATATATACCACTTGAGGGTACCATTTCTATATAGATATATAATACATGCTAATCGCTGTTTATGCTCACACTCTACTTAGATGTATTTCTAATTTTACTCCTTTGGTGAATGGGCTTTATTCCATTACATACACTGGTATTGATCAATTTATATGGAAGTTTTCAAGCTCACTAATACCTTATACACACAGAGCTCACTAATTAATTGGAATACTTTTTGTTTTTATCATTCCTTGTGTTTGTATGTGTATCTAGTGATCACTACTGTTGATGTTGGTTTTAGATTTGGCATTGCGCCTTCATAAAGGCTTGTTTTTTAATTTCTTTTCACTGGTGCATCATGTTTCTACTGACTAATTCAGTGGGATCAGTTCACCTATGTGGGCTGAGCTCATTATGACCGTTTTATGCTTATAATTTTTAGATGACAGCTGTAGCGGAACGGGTGTTGTCCGCCTGCGGGTGTGCTCCTATCTGCTTCCTCCCACTGCGCTTACCGCCGACCCGACTACCGAGTGTCACGGCACTCGGCGTCTCGAGCGGCCTGGGATGACCCTGGGGAGGGTTGGCGGGCTGTGGAGGGGACCCCGGGGCGAGATCAGCCCGACCACTGAGTGACACGGCACTCAGCGTCTCGAGCGGCTGATCTACTGACCTTGGTGATATTCGGATCGGATGTGGGGCGGCCGTTCGGGTGGGAAACGTTTCGTCCGGAACCGTTCGGATGGGAAACGTTTCGGATTTCCCTCGGTTATGCGGCGCTTCGGTCTATCGATGCGCGGCAGACGCGCCGCGGCTTCGGTTTGGAAAACAGCACCTCAGCGTGATCGATCGTTCGGCACGGTCGAAGCCCGTACGATGCACCCCTGTTCTGATCCGGGATGCAGACACAAGGTGATCGGTTCGTATCTCGGGATGACGCACTCTGAAGACCACGCGGGATCTCAGGAATACGGCCGAAAATAAAGGACACCAGGCGGAGCTGTATACACTAGATAATCTGGCTTTATTCCAACACATCACATATATTTATAACCATTTGGACAGCAAGAAAACAATGGGAATCCCTGCCCGCCCCCACAAGTCTCATTGGCCCTCGCTGGAAGGAGGCACCCGGGTCCCGATTCGTATTGGCGGTTACGAATCGGGGTGTTGCCGATTTGCAACCGGATGGTCCGAATCGGCCATTTTACGATTCGACCGGATGGTCCGAATCGGCCATTTTACGATCCGATCGATTCGACCGGATCCACGAGGCGCTGGGAAAATGGCGGCGAGCAAGGCACACAATGGGATTACACACATTTCACAATACACATACGGGGACACTTTTATTACACCACACAATGAAACCACAACTAATGAAATAAAGCAAGGAGTTCCGCTGGTGCAACGGCACCTAAGAGTCTATAAGAATAGAGATGTCATAAAGGACTGTCCCTGGCTGAGGGTCCTGGGCCGTTCCGTGACAACAGCCTAGGTCATATTTAATTAAACCTCTCCAGACAATTTTCTTAAAAATTTTTTTTATTTTTTATTTTTATGTTCAGGCCTTTCCAATGATATCAAACATGACCCTCTAGCCGCCACGGATCAGGAGATAAGGGAATCCAAGGGATCCCCCTAACTGGCCCACTGACATCCTCACACATATGTTGAGGATGCCAGTGGGTGGGGGGTGACCCCGAGGCTTGGCTGACATCCAAGATGTTGACCACCTCCAGGTTTGAATTGCTATCCGGCAGCGAATTGGTTAATGTTATACCGCTGAAAGGGGGAGACTCTCCCCTTTCCAGCTGTGCAATTTTTTTTTTTTAATTAAATGGTTGGAGAGATAGAGGGCTCCAAAGGAGCCCATCCTGCCCTTCCTGAGTTTTACTGCAGGCGCCAGTGGGCACCTGCCGATGACGTCATCACGCAGCGTGATGATGTCATCGCACCTGCCAGCCCCACCGGAAATGGCGGGGCAGGCTTCCAGGCTGCCAGACACGCCGTGGGAGACGGCGAGGGAGTTAAATATCGGCGGGAGGGAGTTTAGGAGACAGCTGACCTACCATGTACGTTCGTGGGTCTAAGGGAGACCCGTGGCCATGACGTACATGGTACGTCAGCTGTCGGGAAAGGGTTAAAACCTGGCCTGTAAGGCCGGGGTCAGACGAGCGGTTTGCATAGCGGAAGGAACGTCCATGAGAATGAACGTTCTTTCCACTCTGACACCCGTCAGGACCTCGCTGAGCGCAGTTAGTGCGCTCACGCTGCAAGGATCGATCCTCCTATGGAGGATCACGCTTTGCAGCCACATCAAAGGTGCGTTGTAGTGCTTCGACAGGGAGGCTTTCAGGAGGGCCGCAGCACGTCTGCTGTTGCACGCTCTCAGGACGGCCGCAGCATGTCCGCTGTTGCGCGTGCTCTCAGGACAGCCGCAGCACGTCCACTGTTGCACACTACAACATGTGGCCAGCCCCGTCGAAGCGTCACAACGCTGCGACACACCGGGAGGCATGTCAGTACGGGCGCACACAGTGTGCTTGTCTGACCCCAGCCTTAGGGGTACTGGAGGTTAGGGATGAGCCGAACACCCTCCAGTTCAGTTCGCATTCGAACTTGAACTTTTCAAAAGTTCGAATTCGAACACGAACTCAATACAAGTCAATGGGACTCAAAATTCGATTTTTAGAGTGCCCTCCAAGAGGGCATATATGCTAGATATTTGCCATAAAAGGTGTATGGGGGTCCGGGTAGTGCCCTGGGGGACAGGAAACAAGGACAAAAAGTTTAAAAAGAGATGTTTTTAACCCCTTCACTGCTGACGACGACGTGTGGGACACGTCCTCAGTTACTCCTGCTGTATGCTGAGGACGTGTCCCACACGTCATCAGCTTTGCGGGACCCCCGGCGGAGATACTCACCTCTCTGTCCGGGGTTCCATGGCATTCTGACTTCAGCGTCCTCAGACGCTGAAGTCAAGCTCCTCCCGATGTAAATGACGTCATCGTGCCATGTTCGATGACGTCATTTCCAGGCGACACCTCCCCGGCAATGCCGGGAGATCGCCTGGAAGGGAGGGGGGATCCGTTCGGATCCCTCTCCCTCTCGATCGGGAGGTCCCACAAAAAAAAGCCAGGCACCGCTTAAAAGGGGAAGAGTCTCCCCTTTTAAGCGGTGCCTGGCTTTAAAGCTAAGGTCAAACTAACGCAGTATTAACGTGCGTTTAGCCGTACTAAATCACGGCCACGCTAGCAGCGAATTACGTCCAATGCCGGGCAGCATACGAAGAACGGCTGCACAAAAGTGCGGCCGCGCAACGCAAGTGGCAAACGAACGCATTTTTTCGAGAACATCAAACCGCTAGTACTGACGTACAGAGTGCGCCGCGTCCGCTAGCGGCATGTGTGTGTGATTAGGAGACGTCAGACGCTGCTAATGTCCGGCCAACATCACGTCCAGACGCAAAAAGTGTTTTATTGATAACCGTACAAAATCACGGCCGAAAAAGCATATCGTATGACCGCTATTAAGTATTCCGTGAAAAAATGTGTCCATTCGTTCGAACGCACTTTTTCACGGACAACGTGAAAAATGCATTAGGCACCGGGTCGCACTTCGGCGCCTTGCGGCGCTGAAGTGCGGCCTAGCTCCGGTGGGGGCCACCATCTTGGATGGCGGCTCCACCCCCGAGTCCCCCCTCACTGCCTGACGTCCTCACGCATAGCGTGATGACGTCAGATAGCCGGGGAACCCCTAGCTGCCCGGAATCCCCTGGTGGAGATAGGGGGTTCATCTGAACCCTGATATCTCCAAAACCGTGGAATCTAGTGGGTCATGGAGGGTGTCAATCGAAAGGCCTGAGCATGGCCTTTCGAATGATACCCAACATGACCAGGTATAAAGTAAAAGAATTAAACATTTTTTGTGTTATTTTTATTAATGTAGCAATATTGTTCCCATTTCAATTATAATGTGAACAATGATGCTGCACTAATGATTTTTTTCTATGGTGTGCGTTTGCTAAAAATCACATAATTCCCCCCAAACAATTTAATAAGTCCCCATTTCTAATTTTTTTACAAGCGCACCCCATAGAAAGTATAACCGCAAATGTTCATTTGATAAAAGGTGAAAAGAAACACTTTACACGCAGCAGATGATTAAAAATTCAAGTTTTATTGCATTTTTTGTTATAATATACAGGCAGAACATGACGTATAAATATAAAAATGATATATTATGAATCTGCTGAGTCTGCCGGAAAGAACGATATATAATATGTCTGGGTCGTATAATAAAATGTGGCTTCAAATCACGTTTAAACATGATGAGCGAAAGCGGTAAAAATTAGCTCAGCACACAGCGGGGAAATGCCTCAGCAGTTAAAGGGTTAAAGGAACAGTGAGTTTTCCATAAAATAAGGGTTAAAAATGAAAAATTCCTTCAAATATCGTGCCTAGGAGGTCCCCATAACCTGCCCGTGAAGTGGCGGATTTGTAGGATGTATGGAAACATCGCCATCACAGACCCACACATGACACCTGGCAATCTCAGTCTGCATACAATGTATCAAATTCATGAGACCGGACTAATTAGAAGCACATGTTATTTCCAAACACTAATTAAACACCTGTTGTTTACGCTGTTTGAGAGCACAGGTCATTTAGAGGTGAGAATCTTTGCACCCAGACATTAGTTTTTAATTCAATATCTAATAAACCGTTGCTTATAATATTCTGCAGTAAAGAGTCTCTTTATTTCTAGATTTTTTTAGTATTTTTTTTTAAGCATTTTTTATACTTTTTTTTAAAAAAAAATTTGAACACGCCAAAAAGTTCGAAATTTGTGAACTTGCGAACGGCCAGAGTTCGAATCGAACTCCGAACGGAACAGCTCATCCCTACTGGAGGTCAGGGTTGAGAACCACTGGTTTAACCCTTTCGCTGCTGAGCCATTTCACGCCTGTGTGCTGAGGTCATTTTTCCGGTTTCGCTCATTAATGTTTAATTGCGTTTTGAAGCCATATTTTATTATATCAGACATATTATATATCGTTCTTTCCAGCAGACTTGGCAGATTCATAATATATCATTATTATATGTATATGTCACGTCCTGTCTAATATTATAACAAAAAATGCAATAAAATTTTAATTTTCAATAATTTACAACGTGTAAAGTGATTTGTTTCACATTTTAACATGCGAGCATTTGCGGTTATATTTTCTATGGGTTGCACTTGTTAAAAATATTAGAAATGGGGACTTGTTACATTTTTTTGGGGGGAAAATCACGCAATTTTTAGCAAACGCACCCATACAAAAATCGTTAGTGCAGCATCATTGTTCACATTATAATTGAAATGGGAACAATATTGCTGCATTAACAAAAAATCTGCGTCCTCCGCAGCCAACGCTACCTGCAGGTGGACGCGCTGAGCGCGTCCTCCGCAGCGAAGCGGTTAAGTTAATTCAGTGGAGTAGCGAGGCCGAGCATAGGGGGGCACTTGCTCCCGGGCACCTGTGGGGGGCGCAACAAGCAGTGTCCCACTGATGCCTTGTGCATGTGCAGCGCCCCTAAAAAGACACCCACAAACCCTGAATATATGGAGGATCCTCAAAAAACACACCCACACACCCTGACTATATGGAGGAGCTCCTAAAAATGCACCCACGCCCTGAATATATGGAGGCGCCCCTAAAAATACACCGGCACATCCTGAATATATGGAGGAGCCCCTAAAAAACCACCGGCACATCCTGAATATATGGAGGAGCCCCTAAAAAACCACCTACACATCCTGAATATAGAGAGGAGCCCCTAAAAATGCACCCACACCCTGAATATATGGAGGAGCCCCTAAAATTGCACCCACACACCCTGTATATATACGGAGGAGCCTCTAAAAAGACACCCGTACACACACTGAATATATATAGAGGAGCCCCTAAAAATACACCTGCGTATCCTGAATATATGGAGGAGACCCTAAAAAGATACCCACACACCCTGAATAGTGGTGACTGGGGCAATTCTCACTTGGGAAACGAAGGGTTGACTCAATCTGGATAGGGACATGGGGACCCCTGTTTTTGCACCTCCACCTGTATTATTCACTCTTCAATAATAAAGTGAATAATATTGCTGCTTTACTCACCTTCTCATTTCCCGCAGCAGTATGTATGGAGGGGATGGAACAATGCATTATTTCGCATTGTTTCATCTAAAATTTACTGGGTTATTCAGAGAGAGGTGAAAACCAGGAGAATGACCGGAGAAGAGAAGATTCTATCTTAAAATAGCCAAACCAGAAAAATTCTCCCATTTATCTCCCTTTCCAAATCGGCTATTTGGTCTAGATTGTTCTCTTCTCCTGCCAAATCTCCTGGTTTTCACCTCTCTCTGAATAAACCTGTTTATCTGCTGCGAAGAGTGCAGGGGGTCCTTTGAACCGCTGCATCTCAATTTTGTATGCTCCACAAGGTCAAGTGAAGTGTCACTGGAAAGGATAGAGTTTGGCCTTTCCGATGATACCAAATATAACCATATAATGTGTAGAAATATAAAAAGTGAAGAAAAAAAAACAATTGCAAAACTTGTTTCTTTCTCTCTGTTCTAAAGCAGTGGCATTATTCACTTATAACGCAAACAATGTCCCTGCACTAATTCACCTTCTCATTTCCCACACTGAGCAAATTTGAAAGTGATGGCATAATGGGTTACTATGCATTGTTTCATCTAAAACATGGGGGGGGGGGGGTGCTAGGGGAGGACTTGCTCCCGGGTGCCTCATGACCTTGCTACGCCTCTGAGTGAATTACTTTTCCACTGCCGCCTTTGATGCCTGCATATTGCAGGGAAGCATTTTCACACACTTTCCATTAACCCTTTCGCTGCTGAGGCTTTTCCCGCCCCTATGCTGAGGTCATTTTTACCTGTTTTGCGCATCATGTTTAAACGTGTTTTGAAGGCTTATTTTAGTATATGACCCAGACATATTATATATCGTTCTTTCCGTCAGACTCAGTAGATTCATAATATGTCATTATTATATGTATACGTTATGTCATGTCTGTATATTATAACAAAAAATGCAATAAAATATGTATTTTCAATAATTTACAATGTGTAAAGTGTTTTTTTCCACATTTTAACATGCGAGCAATTGCGGTTATATTTTGTATGGGGTGCGCTTGTTAAAAAAATTAGAGATGGGGTCTCGTTACATTTTTTTTTGGGGAAAATGACACTATTTTTAACAAACGCACCGCATACAAAAATCGTTAGTGCAGCATCATTGTTCACATTATAATTGAAATGGGAACAATATTGCTGCATTAACAAACCAAAAAAAATTAAAAAAAGTGTTTATTTTTTTTTTTTAATTTTTCTTTTTAATTTTTTTTTATTTTTCTTTTAAATTTTTTTTTTTTTTTACAAAATTTTTCACTTTCATGTTTGGTATCGTTGGAACGGCCATGCTCTGGCCGATCCAACGATACCAAAATTTAACCCCTAGCTGCCACGGATCGGGAGATAGGGAGTTCATTGGAACTCCCTATCTCCACAGTTGGTGGCAGTTAGGGGTTAAGTCTAGGACTGGCGTCATCGTGCTACGCACGATGACGCCAGTCCTCTGGGGGAGTTCCCGGAGGCTTGGCCGACATCCAAGATGTCGGCCAGCTCCGGGAAAGGATCGCGAACCGGCGCTTTTCAGCGCCGATTCGCGATCCAGCTCCCCAGGGGTTAATGCCAGGCATCATTTGGAAGGGCAGGCTGTGCCCTTCCAAATGATGCCTGGGTTAACCCCCTGTGCGCCGCCGATCGGGAGGGAGAGAGGTCCGAAGGACCTCGCCCCCCTCCCTTTCAGGCACCTCCTCCGCACCTGCGGGGGGGGGGGCCTGAATTAGGTGTCATTGCGCCCCCGCGATTACACCTAATTCTGGCGGCTGCTGGTCCGGATGCCGGGCTGACATCCAGGATGTCAGCCCGCACCGGAGGGGCCAGCGATCGGCCGGAACCCGGCCGAACGCTGACCCCGATGGGAGGACGCGCTCAGCGTGTCCTCCGCATACCAGCGGGACTGCTGAGGACGCGCTGAGCGCGTCCTCAGCAGCAAAGTGGTTAAAATCGGAAAATCTGCATTATTTTTCAGGGAATCTGTGCATTTTGATTGACAGGCTTATGGTGACAGCATTGTTAAAAGAATTAATAAATATTGCCAACACTAAAAATGACAATATTTAAAGATGATGATATTTTTTTCATTTGGATTGGCGATGTACAGTCAGGTCCAGAAATATTGGGACATTGACACAATTCTAACATCTTTGGCTCTATACACCACCACAATGGAGTTAGAATGAAACAAACACAATGTGCTTTAACTGCAGACTGTCAGCTTTAATTTGAGGGTATGTACATCCAACTCAGGTGAACGGTGTAGGACTTACAGCAGTTTGCAGATGTGCCTCCCTCAAATTAAAGCTGACAGTCTGCAGTTAAAGCACATTGTGTTTGTTTCATTTCAACTGGAGTTCAGTTCCCGCATCGCCTGCATTTACTTTCATTGTATCTCTAGTTGTCGACCCATTTACGTTTACGATTCCTGCTCCTGATTTTGACCCGGCTTGTCTTTGACCATTCTCTTGTTTCGACCTACAGTACATATGAGTTTACAGAGGAGGAGGTTCTACAGCAGCTGTCAAAAGTAAAGACAAATAAGTCAATGGGGCCTGATGGGATCTACCCTAAGTTATTAAAAAAGCTCAGTGGTGTAATAGCAAAACCGTTAACAAGGATTGGTTAAATAAATCTGTTAACGGGAGTCGTCCCAGAAGACTGGAAATTAGCAAATGTTGTGCCCATTTACAAGAAGGGTATTAGGGAGGAATCGGGGAACTATAGGCCAGTTAGTCTTACGTCAGTAGTGGGGAAATTAATAGAAACCATGTTAAAGGAAAGTATTGTTGAACATCTAAAAACACATAGATTACAAGATCAGAAACAACATGGGTTTACCTCAGGGAGATCATGCCAAACTAATCTTATTGACTTTTTTGATTGGGTAACAAAAATAATAGACACAGGTGGTGCAGTAGACATTGCTTATTTAGATTTCAGTAAGGCTTTTGATACTGTTCCGCATAGAAGGCTTATCAATAAATTGCAATCTTTGATCTTGGATTCCAATATTGTTGCATGGATTAGGCAGTGGCTGAGTGACAGGCAACAGAGGGTTGTGGTAAATGGAGTTTATTCAGCGCAAGGTCTTGTTACCAGTGGGGTACCTCAGGGATCAGTACTTGGACCCATTCTCTTTAATATTTTTATTAGTGATATTGCAGAAGGTATTAAAGGTAAAGTATGTCTTTTTGCTGATGACACAAAGATTTGCAACAGGGTTGACGTTCCTGGAGGGATCATACAAATGACAAATGATTTAGGTAAACTAAAAAAATGGTCGGAGCTGTGGCAATTTAGTTTTAATGTGGATAAGTGCAAGATAATGCACCTGGGGCGTAAAAACCCAAGGGCTGAATATAGAATATTTGATACAGTCCTAACCTCAACATCTGAGGAAAGGGATTTAGGGGTTATTATTGCAGAGGATCTAAGGGTAAGTAGTCAATGTAATCGAGCAGCAGGAAATGCTAGCAGAATGCTTGGTTGTGTAGGGAGAGGTATTAGCAGTAGGAAAAGGGAAGTGCTCATACCACTGTACAGAGCACTGGTGAGACCTCACTTGGAGTACTGTGTGCAGTTCTGGAGACCGTATCTCCAGAAGGATATAGACATCTTAGAGAGAGAGTTCAGAGAAGGGCTACTAAAATGGTGTACGGCTTGAAGGATAAGAGTTACCAGGAAAGGCTTAATGATCTTAACATGTATAGCTTGGAAAAAAGACGAGACAGAGGAGATATGATAGAAACATTTAAATACATAAAGAGAATCCACAAGGTAGAGGAAGGGAGTATATTTAAAAGGAAAAGTAGCAAAACAAGAGGACATAGTTTTAGATTAGAGGGGCAAAGGTTTAAAAGTAACATCAGGAAGCATTATTTTACTGAGAGGGTAGTGGATACATGGAACAGCCTTCCAGTTGAAGTGGTAGAGGCCAAAACAGTGATTAAATTTAAGCAGGCATGGGATAGGCATAAGGCTATCTTAAACAAAAGATAAATCCAGGTAAAGTATCCATCTAATTGGGCAGACTAGATGGGCCGAAAGGTTCTTATCTGCCGACATTTTCTATGTTTCTATGACCACCATATATGTGAATGATCTGCAATGCATGAGGCGCGCTACATCTCCAGCACAGGTCTCCGCCTCCCCCTGCAAAATGAATCAATCTGTCCGGGGTGCGATACCATCTGTACAATATTTTGTAGTTAACCTCTTGTATCCTAGTGGAAGGGGTGCAGCAATGAGCGAGTGTGTAAATCTTAGACCATTCCTCATCCAACAGAGTTATGCGAAAGGAAGTATCCCATTTGTCACGGAACTGAGTCGGGGGCGGAATAAATGACTGGAGAAGACCATAGAAAAGGGAAATGCCGTGCGATGGGATAGTCCCTCGGCGGGAAATGGATTCAAACGTCGTGAGGGGTCTGCAATATTTATCCAGCAGGGCCAATGTACCTAAATAAGTCGGTGAAGGTGGAATTTACCCAGAAAGCCCAAGGGCGGCTATATGGTAGTCTATCAAAAAATGACGCAGGAGTGGGGAAGGACGGTCAACTACGTGTGCCATAGGAGTAAGGTGCCTGTAGAACACTGGCAGATGTTCCAACGGCGTCAATGGGGATGGATATGGAGCCACCGGCAGCTTAGTCTGCAAGAAACGCCATATGGAAAGCATGGCCAGAGTTGTGGGGAGAGCAGTGTGGAGGGGACGCACCAGGTTCCGAGGCAACCATGGTAATGCAGCTAGGTTATTACCCGCAAACCATTTTTCAATTCCCACCCACAATTTAGGGGATGTGATATTGCCCCACTCCAATCGTTGCATATGAGTCGCACAATAATAATGCCAAATGTGTGGCATGGAGCGGGGTGCACATGGAGCGGGGTGAGGTCAAAAGATTAAGCTTAACTCAGGGTGCTTTACCATTCCACACAAATGTGCGAAACAGAGTTCAGACACTTAAAAAAGGCACGTGGCAAACTAATAGGTAGTGTTTGGAACAAATATAATATCCTGGGGAGGAATGACATTTTTATTGTGTTAATGCATCCAAACCACGATATATGTGGGAGAGCCCACCTGCGCAAGTCAAGTTCAAGGGAGGCTAAAAGGGGGTGAAAATTAACTCGATAAAGGTCATTAGTGTCCGGGGTTAAAAAAGTGCCAAGGTATTTGAGTTGGCCCGTACACCACTTAAAAGGGAACGAGGATTGCAAAGCAAGAGCCAAACCAGCGGGAATGAGGACAGGCATAATTTTGGACTTATCCATATTCAATTTTAAATTGCTCAAATTTCCATAATCTGCAAACATACGCAGCACCGTAGGCAAGGTGATGGTAGGGGAGTGCACAAAGAATAATAAATCGTCCACGTATGCAGCATGGCGGTGTTCTGTGTCACCTACCCGCAATCCAGCTATGTCCGGGGCGTCCCAAACTGCCTGTAGGAAGGGTTCGAGGGACAATGCGAACAGGAGCGGTGAGAGGGGGCAGCCCTGTCTAGTGCCATTAAAGATGGGAAAATGGTCAGACAGGACTCCGTTAACATTGATGTGCGCTGAAGGGTTCGTATACAGTGCCCGGATCCATAGAATCATATTCGACCCCAACCCCATATGCGACAAAGTCCGAAACAGGAAATCCCATCGGACCCTATCAAACACTTTGTCACAGTCTGTGGACAGGAGCAGGAAAGGTGCGGTAGTTTATCCTGGAGAGCCACGTATCAGGTTCACTGCCTGCTCTGTGCTATCTTTTGCCTCCCTCCCAGGAATGAAAAATATGTACCAGACTAGGGATGAACGGCTTAAGTCGGGTGGCCAGCACCTTGGCAAACAGCTTGACATCCTGGTTGAGTAGCGATTATAGGTCTGTAATTACCACAATGATCTAAGTCTCGTCCGGATTTTGGGAGTAAAGTGACCGTGGCTGTAAGTGTGGCAGGGTGCAGGCATTGACCTTGTGTGAGGGAGTTAAAAGCGGATAGCCATTGTGGAG
This sequence comes from Leptobrachium leishanense, assembly GCA_009667805.1. NCBI lineage: Eukaryota > Metazoa > Chordata > Amphibia > Anura > Megophryidae > Leptobrachium > Leptobrachium leishanense. The sequence continues at coordinate 200,034,993 of CM019067.1, forward strand.
CTAATGTGTCTAGAAGTTTTTTGTAATAGAAAAGTGACAGACCATCTGGGCCTGGCGCTTTACCCGTAGGGGTATCTTTGATAGCTAATCGAAGTTCCTCATCAGTGATAGGGGTGTCTATAAATTGTCTGTTTGCTGGTGATAATTTGCGTTTGACATGTGTTTGTAGGTACGCCTCAATCTTCTGTGGCAAGGAGTGCGTAGGTGGAGTCGACTTATCCAGATTATACAGTGATTGGAAGTGAGCGCTGAACACATCCAGCATGGACGACGGCAGAGAATGCCTCTCGCCTGACCTATCTGTGATTCTGGAAATGTACACAGAACTGCGTTTTTTGCGGAGGACTCTAGCCAGCAATCTGCCACACTTGTTGCCATGTTCGTAGAACAAATGTTTAGAGTGTGTACTGTAAAGGACTTCTGAGCTCTAATGTTGAGCAGTGAATTAAAGTCAATTCGAAGGGCTGAGAGCCGCACATAGTCCTCCTCAGAGCCCGAAGCTTTATGAAAAGCCTCCAATATGCGAATCTGGGCCAGCAGGTCCTCCTGCCGCGCTGTGCGCTCCCTCTTAAGGTGAGCCCCTTGTTTAATAAGATATCCCCATGCTGCAGCTTTATGGGCTTGCCATAATAAGGTCAGAGTTACATCAGGAACCAAATTGTCTATGAAGTACTGCGAGACCGCCTCCTCTAAGCCAGAGAGTACCATCGGGTCAGCCAATAAAGTTTCATTCAGCCGCCAATGGGATGCCTTGGGTCTGTACAAACATGAGCTGAGTTCCACATCCACTGGACAGTGGTCAGACCATGTCTGTGGGCCAATCGTAGCATATCTAAGGAGATGGGATTGCGCGAATGGGAGGAGAATAAGGTCTATGCGTGAGTATGTTTTGTGTAGTGAACTATAGTGCGTGTAGTCCTTGGTAGAAGGGTGCTGTGCCCTCCAGCAGTCCATCAGATTGGAGTCTAATAATGTCATTCGGGTAGAGCGGATGACCGATAAGGGGACACAAGAAGATTCGCACGATGTATCAAGTTTAGGATCCAGGGGGAGGTTAAAAATAAAAATCACCCCCCACCACCAAAATGCCCTCTTGAAAATCAGTAACTACAGTCAGAATGGTCTTAAGGGTTATGTGTTGTCTGCGGTTGGGGAGATAGATAGAAACAAAGGTGTAAAGCTGTTCCCCAATAGTGCCTTTGACCATAATGTATCTGCCCTCTTCATCCACCATCTGAGCCAATAGTTGGAATGGTACATGTTTAGCAAATAAAACAGCAAACCCCCTAGATTTACTCTCCTTGTAATTACTATAAAACCCCAGGGGATATTAAGTACTTCGAAGTACTGGGGCCTTATCACACAGAAAATGCGTCTCTTGAATAAGAGCTATGGAAATTTGAGCTTTAGTGAAATCACGTATGGCAACATGTCGCTTAGCAGGTATGTTTAACCCTCCAGCATTTATAGAACAATGAGCAGTGGTCTATGCTGGTATGCCATGATATCAAACCTTTGAAAAAAGAACCGTGTGCAATTGTATCAAGGGGTGGAGGAGGGAAGGTAAGGATGGGGGGAACTAAAATATAACAGTGAAACTGAAACATCAAACAACGAGCGTTTGCCCAAAGCAGGGTGTAAATCTCAGGCGACGCTCAGAGCGAAGTGTTGGGAATCCCCGCCTAAACAACTCCCACCGGAGTGGGCTAAAACCCAAAGGGAATGTATCCTGACAGTAGGAGAGTCATAGAAATGCAATACGTGTAGCGTGGCCTGACAGCCGAAGGAGAAGGCTGTGTGAAGCACGAGCTCCTCCGCAGATTCCCCCACTAGAACGTTTTAGGCATCCAGCGGACCCCGAAATGGGCAAATTAAATAAGGCAATGGGTGTCCAGAGGCAAGGGGAAAAAAATCGCGGCGCTCCAGCGACTCCCCTGCGGCAATTTTTCACCCCGCAATCAGACCGCGCCGATGGGCCGGAAGCGCACGCTCGATTTGGGCAGCACGAATTACTGGAGGCCCCGGCTTCACCGCGGCCTACCCTGGCGCCCGAACCCACAACGTCCCCGGCTGCTATGGACCTCAATTCACAGGGGGACTGGATGAGCGCTACCCCAGACACAATGCAGGCCCAAATAGTTTCTCAAAATCCGCCTTCCCAGATAAGGCCGGAGGCCTACCCCGCAGCGCTTGCACAAGCTGGGCAGAGCTCCCAACTCGAGCCCCCGGCTTCTCTGCGGCCTACCCCTTCTTTTTTGTCTGCCAACACCCAGGGACCTGAGAATAACGGTCATCTTTCCACGATTGACTGGCAATCCATCCTGAACAACCTCCCAACTAAATCTGACCTGCGAATTGCTAATGAAAATTTGAGCACCACCATTATGTCAGAACTGCACCATATTCGCACAGAGATTCACGGTTTAACTGCAAAGGTTACTCACTTGGAGGGGGAATGTGACACTCTCCGTTTGCAAGCTGGTTCTACTGCACGTGCTGTACAAGTTCACACTTCACAGATGCAAAGCATGGCTCTCCACCTCACTGATCTGGACAATAGGGGCAGACGCCAAAACCTCCGGCTCAGAGGTCTGCCAGAAACCGAGGACTCACCCTCTGCCCCGAAACAAGTGCTGCTGCATATCTTCAATGCTCTCCTTGACAGGCCGCCTCAATCCGAGATTGACTTTGTTCGGGCTCACAGGGCCTTACGACCAAAGGGACCCCCGGCAGCCCCCCGCGGGACGTTATATGCTGCTTGTCTCACTTTGACCTGAAGGAAGAAATTCTGCGCCAGGCTAGAGTCACTACGGAATTCTTGTTTGAGGGTGTGAACCTGCAGCTATTCCCAGACCTTGCTCCGGCTACTCTGGCATACAGGCGGGCATTCAAGCCGCTAACTAGTGTCCTGCTCACGCAACAAATACGCTATCGATGGCAAATGCCGACGGGACTCTCAGTGACGACTCCTGCGGGCCAATTTTTGGTACAGGAGGCTGAAGATCTTCCAGAACTGGCTCGTCTGCTACAACTGCCACCTATTTCACTGACGTGGCCTGACCCTCTGGCACTGTATAATGGTGGTCTCGGAAGGCCGCGACCACGGCCACCTTCTCAGCGTGCTCGCCTTAACCGTCAACAAACTGCCCGGGGACCGGGGCCACAGATGTGAGACTCCGTGCTCAAGCTGAAAGTCCACACAGGCTGACAGCAACCCATGACCTACATTCCCAACACTGGATTTCCAACTCGCAAGGCTTTTTGACTTCTTTTTATTTTTTTCTCTTATCGCGCCTTTCTATTACAATTACACACTCCGGCTAATGCCCAGATTTGGTCCGGAAAGACACCTACCCCAAGGCCTGCGATCCCGGTCTTCCTGACCTTTTCTCTGATATAACTCCGCGACACTTGTCGCCAGTACTCAATTGCGTAAAGGTTTGACTTTGTTATATTTATTATTATTTTTCTCTTTTCTTTTCTTTGCAGGGGGGGGGGGAGTGGAATCTGGATTAGGATTTTATCCGAACTGTCTTGAACACGGACTTTTTCTCCCCCCCCCTGAAGATGGGGCCCAAGCTTGAGGATCGTTCGTTGCGCCTTCCCTTGGACTCTCGGACGAGATGGGTCCTGCTGGTTTGAAATATTCTTTTTCTTTTCTATTTTTCTCATACAACATTCAATGTATTATTGTATTGATATTCAGTGTTACTTGGGGGGGTCTGCGGAGGCCCCGATGCATAAATAGAGTTTAGTTCCCGCGAACGCTAGGTCACGTTCTCCCCACCGAGGTTGGTTGACACGTGAAGTGGACAGGATACCCGGACCACTGGTTGGTCTGTTGGATTCTTCCTGCCCCCCATCAACCCCGCCTCTCCGAGTGTATATAGTTACCACTTACTACCCATTCCCTTAGATCACCAGTTCCCTTCCTTACCCCTTCCTGTGGGAGTGGGGGTGGGCCTAGGGAGCTCCTTCGCTATCCTTCAATAATGGCCGTGCGTCAGAAACCTCTCATGTTAATGTCCATTAATGCCAGTGGCCTAAACATACCTGAGAAACGTTCGGGGGCTCTATGTGATTTCCAGAAAGCACGTGCCTCAGTGGTATTTATCCAAAAATCACACTTTAGAGAAGGGGCGGCCCCGAGACTCACAAACTCCTGGTTCCCAATAGGCTTTTTTAGTAACAATGCGGTGGCCAAATCTAAGGGTGTGGCGATTTTATTTCACAAATCTGTCCCCTTTGTCCAACAAGCAACTCTATCCAATAAAGATGGCCGTTATGTAAAGGTAAAGGGAGAAATAGCGGGACGCAAGTATACTTTTGCAAACTTCTACGCACCGAACAAGGGACAACATAGATTCATGAACAAATTGCTTCCTCTCATCACTGAGTTCTCTGAGGGCTGTCTAGTTTTAGGGGGCGACTTGAATGTACCACTGGATCCCCGCCTTGACACGTCTTCGGGACGCTCAGCTGTCCCCCCACATGTCACTCGCTCTATCTCCAAATTGTTGCATACACACAGATTAGTGGACTGTTGGAGGGCAATGCACACGGAGGACAAAGACTACACCTATTTTTCACACCCTGCGCAGATCTATTCTCGACTGGATTATTTCTTTATACCGCACTATTATTTATCTGATTTACAATCAGTCCGGATTGGATCTTTGACATGGTCTGACCATGCCCCGGTCACTCTTCTTAATTCCACGTATCACCGACACTGTTTACGTTCCAAGACATTTTTCTTTGCTCATGGAGACAAGAGTGGGAGACTGCTGGCTCGTATGCTACGTGCCCGCCATTCGACCACGTACATTGCCAAAATCAGGGACACACATGGCAAAACACAACATCTACCACACCGCATTCTCCCTACAATTCGTTCCTACTTCGCGACTCTATATGACCTGCCCACTCCAGAGACGGACGCAGGACGCACACTTCATTCGCAAAAGATTCATGCCTATCTCTCCCAACACGTCACGCGACGCCTGACACCTGAAACTGCCCTACTGTTAGACGCACCCTTAACTATAGAAGAATTGAGTGACGCGGTAAAATCTTCGAAAACGGGCAAGTGCCCAGGCCCAGATAGCCTTCCCCTGCAATATTATAAACGATTTGCGAAAATTCTCTACCCCAGATTCCTGGTGGCTTTTAACCCCTTAAGGACGGGAGTAATTTTACAACTTCGGCGCTGTTTCGGAAGTAGAAGTTTGCTGAGCTCATTTTGACCATTTTTAAGTCACGTATTCTTATACCACCCAGACAAATTATATATCATTCTTTCCGGCAGACTCGGCAGATTAATAATATATCATTATTATATGTATATGTCATGCCCTGCCAAAATGCTATAACAAAAAATGTAAAAAAATTTGAATTTTCAATAAAATTTCAATCTTCCACAGTGTGTAAAGTGTATTTTTTTTTTAATTTTATTATCCGAGGCTCTGCGGTCATATTCTATTGGGTAGATTTGTTAAAAAAATTAGAACGGTGAACCCATTTTTTTTTGGGGAGAAATTGCGTGATTTTAGCTAAACCCCCCAAAAAAAAAAAAATCATTAGTGAAGCATCATTGTTCACATTATAATTGAAATGTGAACAATAGTGCTGCATTAAAAAAAACTAATTTTTTTTATTATTATATTTATTATTTTTTTATTATTTAATTTATTATTTTTTTATTATTTTTATTTTTACTTTTTTTACACTTTTATTTTACTTTTACCATGGTCATGTTTGATATCATTGGAAAGGCCATGCTCTGGCCTTTCCAGCAATATCATACATGACCCCCTAGCTGCCACTGATCAGGAGATAAAGGGGTTCAAAGAACCCCCCTATCTCCTGCAAGGGATTTCCATGGGAAATCCCTTTGCAGCTAGGGGGTTCCCCGGTAAACTGACATCATCGCGCATGGCGCGATGAGTCAGTTGACTGGGGGGTGACCCAGAGGTGGGGGCTGCCATCCAAGATGGCGGCCCCCACCGGAAATAGGCCGCGATCGGGCACAAATTAGTGCCCGGTCGCGACCTGGCAGCTAAGGGGTTAACCCCCCATACATCGCTGGAAAGGTCAGGCTGTGACCCTTCCAGCGATGCTGGCCACAGCCGCCGGGGACCAAGCGATCGGGAGATAGAGGGATCTGAAGGATCCCTCCCCTCCCCTCCAGGCGCTTCCCCTGCTCCGGCGGGGGGGGACGCCTGAAACTGACGTCATCGCGCCACCGGCGCGATGACGTCACAACGCCGGAGGAGGGATCACACTGATCTGACTCCGCGGGAGTCAGATCCAGCGTGGGAGCGACCGGAGAAGGTGAGTATCTCCCGGGGGGGCTCTAAACGCCGAGGACGTACATTTACGTCCTGCGGCGGCAAAGCCCGCCTAATGCAGGGCGTAAATGTACGTCCTGCGGCGTTAAGGGGTTAATGCCATTCTGGAAGGCCACACCATTACGTCCCAAACTCAGGCGGCCAATATATCTTTAATTCCTACGGAAGGTAAAGATGCTGAACGGTGCGATAGCTACCGCCCCATCTCCCTATTAAATTGCGATCTCAAACTGTATGCGAAGATCCTGGCCACACGACTTACACCTTATGTCCCGGGGTTGATACACCAAGACCAGGTGGGATTTGTGGCAGGGCGGGAGGCGCGAGACAACACCATACGGGCACTGACGATCATGCATAGGGCAACGAGAAGGCCTTCTCCTCTCTACAGACGCGGAGAAGGCCTTTGACAGAGTAAACTGGGAATTCTTGTTTGCAACTCTTTCTCAGGTTGGACTAGGTCCTAATCTATGCACCTGGATCCGGGCTCTATATTCGGATCCAACTGCACGGGTTTGCGTGAATGGGATCTATACGGAACCCTTTAAGATAAGGAACGGTACTAGGCAGGGATGCCCACTCTCCCCATTGTTGTTTGTATTGGCATTGGAGCCCTTCCTGTCCTCTGTAAGGGCTAGCCCGGACATCAGAGGGATCCGGACTGGCCGGACGGAGCACAGGGTAGCTGCTTTCGCGGATGATCTCCTTTTTTTCGTGACTCACCCAGAAACGACTTTGCCCAACTTACTGAAAGCTTTTGAAGTATACGGTAACCTCTCCAACTTGAAAATTAATTTCGCCAAGTCCTTCCTGTTAAATGTGTCCATGCCGTGGTCGAAGGCTCAATCCATACAGCCAAACTTCTCGATCCAATGGGCCGAGGATAGAATTAAGTACCTGGGAATCTGGTTGACCTCTGACCATACTTTAATGTTCAGAGACAACTTTGCGCCCATGCTTGCGACTATCTCCACGGATCTGAAGGCCTGGAATTATCCGCACATTTCCTGGCTGGGTCGCGTCCTGGCAAATCAAAATGAATGTACTCCCTCGTATTTTATACCTCTTTCAGATGATTCCCATTGACCTCCCGCAAACCTTTTTTCGGCACCTACAGACGCAGATCTCGAATTATGTATGGAGGGGATCCCGACCGAGGCTAAAATTTTCCATCCTTACCCTACCTAAAGCACGGGGGGGGGCTTGCCATCCCAGACTTCGCGATATACCATACGGCTTGCCACCTTCAGCGTATTCTGGAATGGGCAAAACCCCGCAAACTCAAAGCGTGGGGGGTGGTTGAACAAGACGAAGCCGGGATTCCCCTCACTGTCCTCCCTTGGCTGCCTAAACTGCAAGGGCTACGCCGGGTACGTGATCTACATTACACCTCAGCTACACTACGTATATGGCATCGAGTAATGGGTGTTTTAGACCTGTCCTCTGACCTGTCGCCGCTTACGCCATTGTTATGCCAAGCCTCCACGCCCACGTCTTACACCCCGTCGATATTCACAGACTTGCTGCAAACACAAACACCGCACATTCGTGACGTATTTCGAGACGAACAACTTGCCTCGCTTACTGATATACTGGGCGATAGGGCAGTGACTTTCCTACGATACTTCCGATATCAACAGATTGCTAGCTTTATCAGATCTATACAGGCAAAACAAACAAAACTGACCCGCCCTCTAACAGAATTTGAAAAACAGTGCATGACAGCTGACCTACTGCCACATGGCGTGTCCTATTTATATGAACTCCTCCAGCGCTCAAATAGAACCCCCCCGCCGAGGTTTATGGGCAGTTGGGAGATGATGTTAGAAACTACTCTGTCCGACTCCCAATAGGGGAAAATCTGCGACCTTACACACCACTGCTCGGTCTCATCGAAAACACAGGAGACGGCATATAAATTACTATCCCTGTGGTATAAGACCCCTGAACAGCTTAGTCACGTGTTTCCTGATATGTCGGATGAGTGCTGGCGTTGTGGTGAAAGCCTGGGATCGGCATTTCTCATATGGTGGTCTTGCCCAGTAATTCGCCTATATTGGGAAAAGATACATAAAATCACTCAACTGTTCATAGAACCCCCCCCCCCGACTTCCGAACAGCCACCATGCTATTACATCATGTACACTACGCTACTTCAGGTTACAAAAAATTGGTGTGTATCTGCATTCTGAATGTTGCCAAAAGTCTAATACCCCTATTTTGGAAGCAAAGGGTGAGCCCTCCCATGCACCTTTGGCTCTCTAAAATGGAAGAGCTCCATAGAGTCGAACAACTGTACTACTCAATGAACGGTATGACGGCCCAATATACTCAGATTTGGAGTACTTGGATCCTCCAATCGGAAGGAGCAGAATTTCGTGCCTTGTTACGGTAATTGAGCCAATGTGACGTTGTATCTGACCGCATTCCTTCTTAAGACGCTCTAGTCTCTACCCTTGACGTATAGTGAATGCACTGTTTTATGGTTTCTGTGCCCAGTAGGGATTTGCCCACATTCCCAGGCCATTTCCCCCCTCCCCAATACCCCCCCTTTTTTGGTCTTCGTTTAATTTACCCTTTCCACGTGATCCCAACAACGTTAATCTGACTTGATGCTGATACTTAGTCTTCTAAGTCTGATACCTAACTCGAATGTAAAAGATACATGTTGTTTTATGATGATGCCACCGCCCAGCCTGCGAGCTGATGACTTTGATACATGTACAACTTTCGTATATCTTTGTTTACTGTGAAAAATTAAAATAAAAACTTATTTACAAAAAAAGAAATGCAATACGTGTACCAAAAAAATGAGAAAATTACTGAAACCAGGGTATCCAGCCGAACCTCACCTGCTACCGAGCAACCAGTCATTATGTCCAGTTGAAGACCACGAATAAGGATGCTGTAAAAAACAACACAGCTGCTGTCACGACCACTACGCGCGCTGCTGCGAAAGACGCCGGGTTAAGCCACCCACTATCTGTCTCTGCACACTTCTCTCTCGCAACAGGGACGTAGAGAGCGATACAATGATCCCAGGATTGCAGCGCAGTACAAGTCTTCTCTTGAAGCGGGTAATGACTACGTCTCCCACAATCCCTGGGCTCACTTTCCTATTCTATTAGTTACGCTACCACAAGTCCTCATGGACACTACGCGCGTCGCAGCTAGAGACGCAGGGCTAAGCAACCGCACTGTCACAATCCCTGCCATCCCCAGCGACTGCAACGCACACTTTCGTATCTACCCGAGCTTAAAACAATCAGCAATACTCCAATCTCTTAGCGTGGATCTCATCAGTCAGAAGCAGAACTTAAATAGGTTATATTTATTTATGATATAGAAACAAAGATATATATATCACAGTGCATTTGTTACAGGAAAAATTATAGATAGAATAAATCAATTAATTACACACTACACAGCAAATAAAAGAAAGGGATGAAGCACAGAGTGATCAGATATAGCACATGGCCAGTTTTCAGAATTTATACACTTCCTGGTCCTTCCAAAACCCACCCACAAACGACCCAGCCTCCTGCACTACATATCCCAGAGTTCCCCTCTCCTGAGCACGCTCAGTATGCTTGTCATTACTCTTAATTCCCTGGTCTATCAATCATCTCCCAAAGACCACCTTCTGTGATCAGAGAATGTGATTGCTTCTTTGATATGCGGTTGGGGTGCCACTCTGTCGGCATTGGCATCTACTGAGGAAGCTGCTTCATACCGCGAAACACGTTTAGATGCATTTTTTATATTGAAATCATATCTTTTACCTTAATAAATTAATTAATCTTACACCCCCTGCGTGCTGATCTTCACTTTTACTGCTACAATCCTGGATTTCTGCTGGGGAGCGGAAAGAAGGCGCTGGAGTACTGTAAGGGGAATCTGGCATTCTTAAAGCTGCCGGTTGCTGTTACATCTAGTGTCTGATCTTGAGACACTGAAAAAGGGGTTTTATTCATATATCTACTTGACATACTGCGCAATATATTTGTTTCTGTTTTATTTGAGGGCTGGACCCCATCTAAATAGAGGGAACATCTTAAAGAACACCCCCACTGGCTGGAAGAAGCGCCTGTCCCACCACACAGTTTTTTTCATAGATACAGTCAGGTCCAGAAATATTGGGACATAGACACAGTTCTAACATCTTTGGCTCTATACACCACTACAATGGAGTTGGAATGAAACAAACACAATGTGCTTTAACTGCAGAATGTCAGCTTTAATTTGAGGGTATGTACATCCAACTCAGGTGAACGGTGTAGGACTTACAGCAGTTTGCAGATGTGCCTCCCACTTGTTAAGGGACCAAAAGTAATGGGACAATTGGCTTCTCAGCTGTTCCATGGCCAGGGTGTGTGATATTCCCTCATTACCCCAATTACAATGTGCAGATAAAAGGCCCAGAGTTCATTTTAAGTGTACTATTTGCATTTGGAATCTGTTGCTGTCAACTCTCAAGATGAGATCGAAAGAGCCTCCACTATCAGTGAAACAAGCCATCATTAGGCTGAAGAAACAAAACAAACCCATCAGAGAGATAGCAAGAACATTAGGCGTGGCCAAAACAACTGTTTGGAACATTCTCAAAAAGAAGGAACGCACCGGTGAGCTCAGCAACACCAAAAGACCCGGGAGACCACGGAAAACAACTGTGGTGGATGAATGAAGAATTCTTTCCCTGGTGAAGAAAACACCATTCACAACAGTTGGCCAGATCAAGAACACTCTCCAGGAGGTAGGTGTATGTGTGTCAAAGTCAAAAATCAAGAGAAGACTTCACCAGAGTAAATACAGAGGGTTCACCACAAGATGTAAACCATTGGTGAGCCTCAAAAACAGGAAGGCCAGCTTAGAGTTTGCCAAACAACACCTAACAAAGCCTTCACAGTTCTGGAACAATATCCTATGGACAGATGAGACCAAGATCAACTTGTACCAGATGATGGGAAGAGAAGAGTATGGAGAAGGAAAGGAACTGCTCATGATCCTAAGCATACCACCTCATCAGTGAAGCATGGTGGTGGTAGTGTCATGGCGTGGGCATGTATGGCTGCCAATGGAACTGGTTCTCTTGTATTTATTGATGATGTGACTGCTGACAAAAGCAGCAGGATGAATTTTGAAGTGTTTCGGGCAATATTATCTGCTCACATTCAGCCAAATGCTGCAGAACTCATTGGAAGGAGCTTCACAGTGCAGATGGACAATGACTCAAAGCATACTGCAAAAGCAACCAAAGAGTTTTTGAAGGGACAGAAGTGGAATGTTATGCAATGGCCAAGTCAATCACCTGACCTAAATCCAATTGAGCATGCATTTCACCTGCTGAAGACAAAACTGAAGGGAAAATGCCCCAAGAACAAGCAGGAACTGAGGACAGTTGCAGTAGAGGCCTGGCAGAGCATCACCAGGGATGAAACCCAGCGTCTGGTGATGTCTATGCGTTCCAGACTTCAGGCTGTGATTGACTGCAAAGGATTTGTTTCATTCCAACTCCATTGTGGTGGTGTATAGAGCCAAAGATGTTAGAATTGTGTCGATGTCCCAATATTTCTGGACCTGACTGTATAAATATGCCTATATAATATATATATATAGATATACAGATAGATAGGCACAGCTCCCATCCAAAAGGAGACACGGAAAGGGAGGGACTAACATGCCTCTCACGTGCGTCTTAACACACGTTTGCCCACTGGCATCGAGCAAACCACCTGGAGTGGGTGACACATAGGTGTCCGTGCACCTGGCCCACCAACGCTTGCATTCCCTCTCGCAACCACATCACACAGTTCCCCATGGAGGCCTTTGGTGACTCCACCATTCTACCCCACCTCTCCCAAGCCTGGGGGAGGGTGTCACTCGCGCCGCACTCACAGCATGGCACAGACTCGGAGAAGCCCCTGTGCTTCTGCAGCCCCTCCGGGTACACCTTTTGGGGGTGCAGCACATGTGGCTCACTCTCACCTGGCCCCTCAGTCTTGCAGGCAGCCAAACACTCACCAACAGTCGCCTGCTCCGGAGCCATTCTTACAGCAGGGGGTCTGGGGAACCAGGGTGAAGCGCCCTGCTCCCCGGTAACCGTTCCCCCTGCATCTGCCAATGGAGTCAGGTATCGCACCTGGCTCTGGGCAGATGGCTGGGAGGTCACAGGGGCCACAAAAGGACCCACTGCCTCCCCTTCTCTCACTGTCCTCGCACATTCAGAATTTGGGGAACCATACAGATGGGGCACAGGATTCTCCACGCTCGTCTCGCCCCCATTGCACACAATTTCCCCACTGTATCACACAGTTTATCAAGCACGCCTTGCTTCGTAACCGATGAGCGTACAGCCGTATGCCACTCTCCTCCACAGGGAGGTTGCTCAGTACCAGTTTCCTGTGGTACTGGGAATCTGGTTGGCTTTCCCCCAGGGCAACACGCGTCCACCCCAGGCCCTACCTCCTGACCACACAGCATGCGCTCGGTGCCACCCGCAGCCTCAGACACATGCGACACAGACTGGCATACCACAGTATCCTGCCCATCCAGGATGTTCTGCCCTCCACTCCTTTCACCTGGCACCGCCAACATGGATGGTTCAGGAGGCCACTCTACTGAGCAGCTCCAAGCCCCTCCTGCTGCTTTTCAGCCAAGGAGAGGCAGAGATGGTGGGTTTTATTTATACACGCACCAAACACATCCCATTTGGGATTAAAAACAAAAACATGGAAAGAGGAACAGCTGCAGAATGACGGACTGGTGTTACAAGCATGATATACATAAATACAGAAAAAATGGCGTCGCGCCCATACTCACCGGAGCGGCAGCAACTGCCAGGAGTAACAGCCCAGTTAATGTATAAAACATAACAAGGAAAAAAGGTGTCATCTGCGCTCGTTTCTATGTGTTCCATGTACAACAAAACTGAGGTTTTTGTTTGTTTCAATGGCCATTGCAACGTAAGCTCACTCGCCACTTCACGGCGCCTCTTTACAGAGTGAGTACCTAACATGTACCAAAAGGTCACTCTACTGAGCAGCTCCAAGCCCCTCCTGCTGCTTTTCATCCAAGGAGAGGCAGAGATGGTGGGTTTTATTTATACACACACCAAACACTTCCCATTTGGGATTAAAAACAAAAACATGGAAAGAGGAACAGCTGCAGAACGACGGACTGGTGTTACAAGCATGATATACATAAATACAGAAAAAATGGCGTCGCGCCCATACTCACCGGAGCGGCAGCAACTGCCAGGAGTAACAGCCCAGTTAATGTATAAAACATAACAAGGAAAAAAGGTGTCATCTGCGCGCATTTCTATGTGTTCCATGTGTTCCAAACGAGCGCAGATGACACCTTTTTTCCTTGTTATGTTTTATACATTAACTGGGCTGTTACTCCTGGCAGTTGCTGCCACTCCGGTGAGTATGGGCGCGACGCCATTTTTTCTGTATTTATGTATATCATGCTTGTAACACCAGTCCGTCGTTCTGCAGCTGTTCCTCTTTCCATGTTTTTGTTTTTAATCCCAAATGGGAAGTGTTTGGTGTGTGTGTATAAATAAAACCCACCATCTCTGCCTCTCCATGGCTGAAAAGCAGCAGGAGGGGCTTGGAGCTGCTCAGTAGAGTGGCCTTTTGGTACATGTTAGGTACTCACTCTGTAAAGAGGTGCCGTGAAGTGGCGAGTGAGTTTACGTTGCAATGGCCATTGAAACAAACAAAAACCTCAGTTTTGTTGTACATGGAACACATAGAAATGAGCGCAGATGACACCTTTTTTCCTTGTTATGTTTTATACGTTAACTGGGCTGTTACTCCTGGCAGTTGCTGCCGCTCCGGTGAGTATGGGCGCGACGCCATTTTTTCTGTATTTATGGATGGTTCAGGCCCTGGGTAACCATTTTTCACCCTAGACCTATGCTTCTGACCACCCAGTATGCCCTCTGCGCCCGCACAGTCTGACACCGATGGCAAAGGCTGGCACACCGTGGTATCCTGCTCATCCCAGGCCTTCCGATGCCCACACTTTCCCTCCAGCACCACCGACCCAGTTGGTTCAGCCCTAAAGGAACCTGCCTCGGTCCTTTGTTCTCCCTCCCAACCGTGTGGCGTCACAGACACACCTGAGTCTGGTCTAGGCAGGCACACCACAGTATCCTGCCACCCTTCCCAGGCATTCTGATCCACACCATCTTCACGGGGCACTGGTTGGTTTAGGTGCAAGCAGACCCGCAGTCATCCCTTGCCCTTGCTCCCAACCATATGGCGTCACAGACACACCTGAGTCTGGTCTAGGCAGGCACATCGCAGTATCCTGCCACCCTTCCCAGGCATTCTGATCTACACCATCACACGGCAGAGCCGGGCCTTGTGCCCTACTTCCTGCAGACTGCCAGCGGGTACCCACTTCCACCATGGGCACCGCCACCTCCCCACGCATGGGGTCCGGGGAACCAGCTGACTTGGGTGCAGGCGGGCATTCACTCACCCCCTGCATTTCTTCCCAGTCACACTGCCCCCTCATGCTACCATACAACACCTCGGACACACCTGGCGCAGGCGCAGACTGACTCACTGCCATCCCCTGCCCTCCCGTCCAGGAATCCTGTTGTGCACCCCCACACACAGCTCTCCCCACTGTAGAGCCACTAGTGGGCCTGGGTAAATCCCCAGCATCCCTTTCCAGCACAAGCTGTGACACCAATTTACCCAAATCCGTGCCCAGTAACACATCTGTAGGAATATTTTCAGACACTCCCACCTCCCGCAGACCTCTCCCCGCTCCCCAGTCCAAATAAACCCATGCCATTGGCACCTCAGGACGTACCCCACCAAAACCCTTTACTGCTAGATTCCTGCCAGGAATAAAGTCTGCAGAGCTGACTAACCCTGGACGCACCAAAGTTACTTCAGTCGCCGTATCTCTTAAACCCACAGATACCTGAGTCCTGACAATGACTGCTTGCTGGTTCACGTTGGCACTGCCCTCTGATCTGGTCACGAACAGGACAGATGGTGAGGCTGAGGGGTGTCCTCCCCAGCTGTGGATGCAAGCTTCTTCCTCTGCGGGCACGCTGCCAGGAGATGGTTGGCACTGTCACAAATAAAACCACAACAGCGCACACTTCTTCCAGGCAAAGAAGGACTTGTTCCCCCCTCCCCAGCAGAGACTGGCACAGAGGGGGGCGCTGCCGCCGTGATGTCGGGGGGTCGTAAAGAGTTGGGCTTCCATCCCGATGATCCTTTGGGGGAACCTCTGCTCCGGTCCACAGACACTCTGTTTGCCGCATGGAAATCGGCCAGCTCACCAGCTTCCAGGGCCGTCTGGATCTAAGGTGGGCATAGCTACACAAACTTCTCTTTGATTAACAGGTCTTCCAGGGCATCCAAGGTGTCAATCTTCAGCCCCCTGACCCATTGTCGAAATAGGGTGGTCAGGTGGCTAACGACTGCAGAGTAGCTCTCCGCGGCCCGCTTTTGCAGGACCTGAACTTTTTGCGATATACCTCTGGCGTGAGGTTATAACGTCTCTGCAACGCGGCTTTAATCACCTCATAGTCCTGGTCGCTCTCAGCTGGTAACTCTGCAAAGGCTTTGAGTGCTGGACCTTTTAGTCCAGGAGTGAGTTACCTGGCCCATTGCTCCTTGGGTAGCTGGTACTGTCGACAAGTCTTTGAAAAACTTCGCAGGAACACATCCAGGTCCCCATCTTTGTCCAGAGTGGGAAAGTTCTCGGCACGAGGTCTGGGTGTAGAGAGCTCTGCAGCGCCTGCAGGGGCAGGAGATAATTGCGTTCTGCCTGCCTGCCTGTGCCAGAGCTAGCTGATGTGCCCGTTCGACTTGGCGCGCCGCCGCTTCTCGCTCACCCACAGCCCTGCGCTCCGCAGCTTCTCGGTCCGCTTGGCGCGCTGCCGCCTCTTGCTCAGCTCTGCGCGCCGCAGTTTCGCGTTCAGGTCTGCGCTCCTCTCGCTCTTGGTACTGCAGGATGAGCTGAAGCCGCATCTGAGAGTCCGCAGAGTCCACATGTTTTAAAACAGATTGCAGTAAACATCCAGGGCAGTATCACCCTTGGGCGAAGCACTTGACACTGTCCTTTCCACTGGACTTGCGCTTCCTTTGGCTGGGTCAAGCGTGGTACCCTGCTCTGCTGCGTCCTGGACTGCTTGTCTCGCCTCATAATCCTCGAGGGCTTGCAAAAATTCATCCTTCTTCTTATCCTTCGAAATATTTTTGTCTTTACACAATTGTTGAAACTTTTTTCGATGGTTGTTGTGACATTCTCACTCCAGCCAAATAAAAAGATAGAAAAGAAAAACAAAGAAGGGGGAAGGGAACTGCTGTGTTTTGTGTAAATTCTAATAAATGCACTGAGTTCTGCTCTGGGAATTGGAAAACCAATTTCTTTAGTATCTGGATCTATGTTGCTTCACAGATCCAAATACTAACCTGATATCCCACCACTTGCCAGCAGTTGTCAGGACCACTACGTGCGCTGAGGCGAAAGACACCAGGTTAAGCCACCCACTATCTGTCTCTGCACACTTCTCTCTCGCAACAGGGACGTAGAGAGTGATACAATGAACCCAGGATTGCAGCGCAGTACAAGTCTTCTCTTGAATCGGGTAATGACTACGTCTCCCACAATCCCTGGGCTCACTTTCCTATTCTATTAGTTACGCTGCCACCAGTCCTCATGGACACTACGCGTGACGCAGGGCTAAGCAACCGTACTGTCACAATCCCTGCCGTCCCCAGCGACTGCTACGCGCACTTTCGTATCTACCGAGTTTAAAACAATCAGCAATACTCCAATCTCTTAGTTAGCGTGGATCTCATCAGCCAGAAGCAGAACTTAAAAAGGTTATATATATTTATTTATGATATAGAAACAAAGATATATATATATATATATCACAGTGCATTTGTTACAGGAAAAATTATAGATAGAATAAATCAATTAATTACACACTACACAGCAAATAAAAGAAAGGGATGAAGCACAGAGTGTTACTTACAACAAGCTAATCAGTAAGCTAGCATCGGCGACGCCTGGGGCCTGGAGATAGAAACATGGACAGCATGGACCGATCATCATTCGAATGTACCCCGTGTGATCAGATATAGAACATGGCCAGTTTTCAGAATTTATACACTTCCTGGTCCTTCCAAAACCCACCCACAAATGGCCCAGCCTCCTGCACTACATATCCCAGAGTTCCCCTCTCCTGAGCACGCTCAGTATGCTTGTCATTACTCTTAATTCCCTGGTCTATCAATCATCTCCCAAAGACCACCTTCTGTTGTCAGAGAATGTGATTGCTTCTTTGATATGCGGTTGGGGTGCCACGCTGTCTGTGTCTTCTCCCTGCCAGGACCAATTGCTCTTTCTGCCAGCTGGGCAGACCCCAAAGAGGTGTTATCTTTAATTCACACCTTTGATGACTCCAGAGAAAATTGTCACGAACCTCCTTAATGGTTTCCTCCAGCAGACTGGAAACGCAGCCATTGATTTTAGGCCAGCTGCGCCAAATGGCCTGGTATCTAAAGATAGGCATAGATATAAATATGCCTATATAATATATATATATATACAGATATACAGATAGATGGGCACAGCTAGATACTTATATACCTGACACGATAGAAATACAGATCTAATCTGCCATAGCTGCAATAAAAGAAAGTGCATAAGGGTGAGAAAGTCCAAGGAGCAAAAGAGACAGCAGACGTAAGGCCTGTGTGGTGCGCCTCCAGAACTGCACGAGCAACGGCGTTGAACATCCGGACCTGTCCTAAGACTTTGCCTCCACGACAGTACCATGCAGAAAATAACATTAACATCTGAAAACCACGAGTTTGTGAAATCAACAGAAAACATTAAGCCTCTTGCGAATCAGACTGTGTGAACCTGTCATCAGGAGCTGCTCCACGAAGCGGGCGATGCTGTCTAGGGGCACGTTGGGGCCGCGATGTGGCGGCGGTGAGGAACCGTATCGGGTCTGGCCAATCTGAGATTGTATCAGGTGGTAAATTCAGCGTGCTGAGAAATTCAGGCAGTTCATCACCACAACGTACAGTAACTGGACCTTGAGGAGTGCGAACTTGTAATCCTGCCGGGTATAACCATTTGTATTGTAAACCCGCTTGTTGCAGAGCTGTTGTCAGGGGTTTAAACGCCCTCCTGGTGTGTAAAGTGAGTAAGGATACATCCTGAAAGAGTTCCACTTTCGCCCCTTCAAAACGTAATGCCGATTAAGTCCGTGCCCCAGCCTTGATAGCCTCCTTGACGCTAAATCATAAAATACAGCAGACGACATCACGGGGGGCTGCCTGAGGGACCCCGAGGTCTTAGACCACGATGCCAGCGCTCCATTTCCACCACAGCGTCTGGTACCTTGTGTAGCCGAAAATTAAACAAGTTGGTGAGGATACGGTATAAATCTTCAGGATCACGCTCCGTTTCAGGCAGACCACGTATCCTAATATTATTGCGTCGAGCCCGGTTTTCCAAATCCTCAATTTGTCTGGTGAGAGTTTGAAGTAAGTTTGAAGCAGAGATAAATGTGTGGAGTGGGCCTGGATAGCGTCCTCATGTGCCTGGTGCTCCTCCTCCACAGTTACAATGCGTTGAGTGAGGCCCAGAACATCATGTCTCACCTGCTGTATTTCCCCTGAAAGGGAACGGCGTAGATCCCTGGTGGCCACAGTAAGTTCCTCTCTTGTGGGCAGAGCATGGAGCAGTTGTTGTATGTCTGGCGGTGGGTCCCAACCACCGCCAGAGGAGTCCGGGGAGTGTGGCGCCGCCGATATAGTTGCGGCCGCCATCTTGGGAACCTCATGTACGGCCGGCGTGGCCGCCATCTTGGATTCCTCCTGTGCAGCCGATGCTCCTGTTTGCAGTGGAAAATAGCCGCGGATGCCACTGAGAGGTTGTAATGCCCCACGCCGCGGTCGGACCACGGCCGCCATGTTGGGACGCCTGGCAGACTCACCTGAGGTCCCTCGTGGCGCGTCGCTCCCTGATTCCGATCTTCAGCTCGAGGGAGGAGAGCCAGGATGTGTCCCACGCCGTCTCCGGGATCCAACTGAACAGAAGGCAAGCGCGCATGCGCGATCGTCCATCCTAGAGCATGAAGACCTAGGTACTCTGGCGCCCTCTGCTGGTCAAGTAAAGTTACTGCATTCCACCTGCACTGGAGATCCTCCTATACCACCAATTAATCCATCAAGTACTCAGGTATCCCAATTCCACCTGCGAGCTCCAGGTGAGCGGTGTTCATATGATTCCCTGAACCCTATTTAAACCTGCCGCCTTCTCCAGTTCATTAACCAGGTTATACTGTGGTTCACCACCACGTTCTCCAGTGGTTCCCCTTCGTATTGCTCCAACAGTATCCTGACTTCCAGTCCTGCTTCCACGGTACCAGCCCCGCTTCCAGTCCTGCTTCCACGGTACCAGCTCCACTTCCAGTCCTGCTTCCACGGTACCAGCTCCACTTCCAGTCCTGCTTCCACGGTACCAGCTCCGCTTCCAGTCCTGCTTCCACGGTACCAGCTCCGCTTCCAGTCCTGCTTCCACGGTACCAGCTCCGCTTCCAGTCCTGCTTCCACGGTACCAGCTCCGCTTCCAGTCCTGCTTCCACGGTACCAGCTCCGCTTCCAGTCCTGCTTCCACGGTACCAGCTCCGCTTCCAGTCCTGCTTCCACGGTACCAGCTCCGTTTCCAGTCCTGCTTCCACGGTACCAGCTCCGCTTCCAGTCCTGCTTTCACGGCACCAGTTCCGCCTCCAGGCCTGCCTCCACGGTATCAGCTCCGCTTCCAGCTCTGCTTCCACGGTACCAGTTCCGCCTCCAGGCCTGCTTCCACGGTGCCAGTTCCGCTTCCAGGCCTGCTACCACAGTGCCAGCTCCATCTGCAAGTTTGCTACCACAGTGCTAGCTCCATCTGCAAGTTTACTACCACAGCGCCAACTCCATCTCCAGACTTGCTTCCACAGCACCAGCTCCATCTCCAGGCTTGCTTCCACGGCACCAGTTCCATCTCCAGGCTTGCTTCCACGGCACCAGTTCCATCTTCAGGCTTGCCTTAATACCTCTGGTACCGGTTCCAGATCCTGTCTTCAGTCTAATCCCTTTATCCCAGGACTATTTCCAAAGATTACAACTTGTGTTATTTATCCCTACAACCCTCCGTTCTGGACTTTACTATGTCAAAGACATCCTGCATTCTTTTTGTTCTGGACTTATATTTTGTTCCACCCAGTAAAGGTTCAACTGATTATATCCCTTCTGGTCTCCTCCTTCGGCTTGCCACCGGGTTCCATACACACAACATGTACCAGCGTGACAGGCAAGGTTCCGAACCCAGGATGCAGTGACACACGGAGACCAGGTTAGGGAAAACAGGGGTTTATTGTCAGGTTTCAGATAAATAATAAGTCCAGGTTATGCAGGATGAAGGGCAGCACTTAAGGAGAGGGACCAATGGAATAAGCAATCTTAGGTGGGCACGAAGGGATGCTGGAAACAATACAAGAAGACACAGTGGGCAGACACACGGAGGAGACTTACTGGGGATACGAGACAGGACAGGAAAAGGGCTGGATGGTTTCTTGAATGCTGGTATTTCAGGAGGCAGATGAAACAGCGGGAAACCAGGATGCTGGTGTCTCGGGTGAAACCTCTGGAGGTCACGGGATACAGGGGTTTGACAGAATAGTCTCTGGATGCAGAGGGTAAGCACAGGATAGTTCTGGGTCTCAGTGTGCTTCGTTTGCTGGCTCTGGAACCATAATGCTGAAGCATTGCCTTCTGGGTGCTCCACCCTTAAGTAGGCAAACAGTCACTTGATTGCAGGATTAACAGGTGCTTCCAGTGCTAAGAGCAAGGTTGGACATCCTGAAGGCAGTGTTATTCGAAGTGCTGCCCTGCACTCATGAAAACGCAGCACCAGGTTTGCCTTTCTTCTGTTTACGGCGGGCTTTACGTGGGGTGCTGGGGGGCTCCAGACAGGGGTCCTGACAGATCCTCCCCTTTAAGGCCACGCTCTGAGTGGCCCATGCTTGACCACCAGCTGGAAAGTCCACTGTTGTGACCGCTGTAGGAAACTGGTCAATGATACCCGTCCTATGGGTTAGGTCGCGATCAGGGCACCTCACAATTGTTCCTTGAACTGTGTACGGGGTGGTCTTCCACACAGCTTCCTCCGGGATAGGTACCTCTTCATCGCTGGACTCTGGGGGTATGAAATCCAAGCATGGTTTGTACCTTGGAATAAGACTGGTACGTTTGTTGGTGCTGGGGTCTGGTTCAGCAGTTAAACCGGGTTGAAACTTGGTCTTTTTGCTATGGGTAATGGGAGAGTCCACCTTTGACATTCCAGAGACACCTTTGGAAGTGATTGAGGCACAAAGATAGGTCGCTGGATTCTTGGATGGTTCAGGCAACAAGGCATCCAGGTGGGTACGACGTTGACCAGGTGGCCCTTGACTACGCCGTGCAGTCTGTGGTTGGTTGTCAGCCTCAGAGTCCGTGGTTTCCCAACCAACATCCGAGTTGCTGCATACAGGGACCACAGTTGCGGCGCTACTGGTTTTGTTGGGTATGTCGTACCTGGCAATGGTGGGTTCACAGGTATGGCATTCTGTGGGATGCGATGTTGGCACCATGTTGTTCTGCTGAGATGCCACGTTGCGCCGGATTCCTTCCATCGCTTGAGCAAAGGTCTTCACCTGCCGTTGGAGGGTGGCAATGGTGTGGGCAGTCTCTGCAGATACTGTAGACTGGTTCAAGACAATCTCATCAGTCTGAACCGCGGCTTCTGTGGTGAGCGGCACTTCTGTTTTGGTAGTGGGCACCTCAAGGTCTCCTCGCTCGACCCCCGGGGTTTCTGTGGGGGGAGCTGGGTCACAAGTGTCCTGATCAGCAGAGACACCTAGTCCCAGAGAACCATGAGGGCGGCACTGGGCACTACCTGCAGTGAAGTCCGGCAACGGGTTCACGGTCTTGGCACAGATAGACATTATATCCATTGGTTCAGCTGGATCATTCTCTATGAACGCCGTAGGCTCTGGATATACTTGCTCGACGTCCATGAGTTCAGTAACGTCCTCAGATCCATTTACCTGGGGTCCAAAGGGCTCAGTTACCGGTGTTGGTGAGGGCACCGGTGTTGGCATCGATTGGACATGGGGTAGGGGTGCCTGATCAGTCTTTGATAGGGGAGCAGTCCTTGATGCCGGAGTGGTTTTAGGCACCGAGGATTTTTTTGGAGCATACCTTCTTGCCGAAGTTGATTTTGGCAACGACTCCTCAGGAGTAAATCTTTTGGGAGGCCGCACTGGGCAAATGGGGAGCCAGTGGCCGGAATTTCCACAATAGATACAGAGGTCTGCCGCTATTCTTCGGGCACGCTCCTCTGCGGATAAGGGTCCTTGCATTTTTCTTGCTTCAGGAACGCACACTTTAGCAGAAGGGGCCCCTTTTCTTTGCAGCAGACATGAAAGGAATTCTATCAGGTGGGCGATTAACTCTTGGAATGATTTTTGAAATAGCTCCATTATAGCCTGTGTCACTGCGGGTTCGGTGGGTTTGGGCTTCAGCATTCTGTAAGGTACCAGCGTGACAGGCAAGGTTCCGAACCCAGGATGCAGTGACACACGGAGGCCAGGTTAGGGAAAACAGGGGTTTATTGTCAGGTTTCAGATAAATAATAAGTCCAGGTTATGCAGGATGAAGGGCAGCACTTAAGGAGAGGGACCAATGGAATAAGCAATCTTAGGTGGGCACGAAGGGATGCTGGAAACAATACAAGAAGACACAGAGGGCAGACACACGGAGGAGACTTACTGGGGATACGAGACAGGACAGGAAAAGGGCTGGATGGTTTCTTGAATGCTGGTATTTCAGGAGGCAGATGAAACAGCAGGAAACCTCTGGAGGTCACGGGATACAGGGGTTTGACAGAATAGTCTCTGGATGCAGAGGGTAAGCACAGGATAGTTCTGGGTCTCAGTGTGCTTCATTTGCTGGCTCTGGAACCATAATGCTGAAGCATTGCCTTCTGGGTGCTCCACCCTTAAGTAGGCAAACAGTCACTTGATTGCAGGATTAACAGGTGCTTCCAGTGCTAAGAGCAAGGTTGGACATCCTGAAGGCAGTGTTATGGAAGTGCTGCCCTGCACTCATGAAAACGCAGCACCAGGTTTGCCTTTCTTCCGTTTACGGCGGGCTTTACGTGGGGTGCTGGGGGGCTCCAGACAGGGGTCCTGACACAACACTACACAGGGGTCAAGCCTCTGCCCTTACAGAATAACCTGGTTCAAAAGACATGGAACCCGCAAGCTCGAACCAAATCCTTGCTGTACTTACAGAACAAGTGTCAGCACTAACCAAGGTGGTACAGAAGCTACAAACCGGCCAAGAAGCCTTATTGCACAAGGAAAGAAGCCGTGCTGAGAATACTGCATTACCTCCATCACCATCTGGCTCTATGATACAGCAGGTAGATCTGCCCACTCCTGAACCCAGAGTCAACATGCCTGAACGGTTTGCCGGTGATCGCACAAAGTATCGTACGTTCATCACCGCATGTGAGCTCATGTTCTCCCTTTGTCCACGTACCTATGGATCGGACTCTGTGAAGGTGAGGTCAGCCATCTCCCTACTGTCTGGACCTCCACAGGAATGGGCCTTCCAGTTGCTATGTGAAGGAAGCCCCTTATTGACTTCCTGGGGTTCCTTCGTCCGGGCCATGAATCCTATCTATGACGACCCTCTAAGGTCTTCTGCTGCATTAAGCACCATCTGACATCTAAAACAAGGAAGGCGACCGGTGGAGGACTACATCTCTGAATTCCGGGCGGTGGCAGCCGACACAGGTTTGAACGATGTGGGCCTTAAGGATCACTTTCGTCATGGTCTTTCTGAACAACTGAAAGATGAATTGGCTCGCATAGGAGTACCTGCGTCCTTGGAGGCCTTGATCACCCAATCTCTGGTTTTGGACCAACGCTTCAGAGAACGACGCCAAGAGAGACTCTCTAATGCTCCTTTTACGTCTCCTCGAAGACACGAGTCTTCCCCTGTGTCTTCTTCACGACCGACCTCCTCCTCTTCAAGCCCAGAGCCCATGGAGATTGGCTCTATCAAAGGTCCGCTGTCACCCTCTGAACGTCATAGACGTCACGCCCAGAATCTCTGCCTGTATTGTGGTCAACCAGGTCACCTGTTACGTGGCTGCCCTACACGACCACCACGTCCCTCTGAGAGAGGTAAGAACCATCCTACGGTTGCCTCTCTTCAAAGTGTGGTCGGCTCTGCTTCTACTCACCTAGCCATTCCTGTCACCTTACAGTGGGGAGATAGAAGATTCGACTTGAACACCATCATCGACTCCGGAGCCAGTAACAGCTTCTTTGACCTATCCCTTGCTACCTCCTTGGCTGTTCCTACCCAACTAAAAAAGAAACCCGTGCCTCTGCATATGGTGGATGGAAGCACCCTACGCACCGGTCCAGTTACTCATGAAACCATTCCCTTGAAGCACCTAATCGGAACCAAGCACAAAGAAAGTTTTCAGTGGGACATCGTCCCTTCCCCCTTATTCCCTATCGTACTGGGACTTCCTTGGCTCCGCACCCATAACCCTTATATTGATTGGTCTTCCAATACCGTGTCCTTCCCATCCTGTCACTGCCGAGTCCGCTGCATGAACAGTTCCAAGTCCGAGAAGGTCACCTTTTCCACCTATCCATCTTCCACGCTACCACCAAAGTATTCAGAATTTCAAGACGTGTTTGAGAAAAAGGGGGTTGATACACTTCCTCCACACAGAGAGTACGACTGTCCTATTGACCTCCTCCCAGGAGCACCCATACCCCATGGACGTATTTTTAATCTGTCTGTTCCCAAATCACAGTCTCTGAAGGACTACATCGAAGACAGTCTTGCAAAAGGATTCATCCGTCACTCCACCTCTCCTGCTGGAGCGGGCATCTTCTTCGTTGGGAAAAGAGACGGCGGCCTTCGCCCCTGCGTTGATTATAGAGCACTAAACGCAATCACAGTACGGAATCGCTACCCACTCCCATTGATTCCTGAACTACTTGATAGGGTGAAGGACGCGTGTATTTTTACTAAGATCGATCTTCGCAGAGCGTATAACTTGGTCCGCATGAGAGAAGGAGACGAGTGGAAGACCACCTTCCGATCCCGATACGGTCACTTCGAGTATCTCGTCATGCCATTTGGGTTATGCAATGCTCCAGCCGCCTTCCAGCATTTTCTCAACGACATCTTCCGTGACGTCCTGGATACCTTCCTTGTGGTCTACCTCGACGATCTCTTGGTGTACTCTCGAACCATCCAAGAACATGAACAGCACGTCCGTCTCGTGTTATCTCGTCTTCGTCAACATAAGCTATATGGCAAAATCGAGAAAAGCACTTTTGAAAAATCCTCTATAGAATTCCTGGGATATGTCCTATCACCAGGACATGTTGAAATGGACAAAGCCAAGATTAAGGCGATCCTAGACTGGCCGACACCCAGAGATAAAAAGATGGTTCAGCAATTCATGGGATTCGCCAACTTTTATCGTCGCTTCATTCGGTCCTTCTCTCATCTCACCGCACCCATCACTTCCCTGACAAAAAAGATGTGAGATTCTGTTGGACTGAAGAAGCTCAGCAGGCCTTCGACAAGCTGAAAGAAAGCTTCACCCAAGCCCCCATCCTGAAACAACCAGACATCAATCTACCATACTCTCTGGAAACAGACGCCTCTGATATTGCCCTGGGAGCCATTCTCTCCCAGAAATCGGGAGTCAAGAACCTTATGCATCCCGTGGCCTTTTATTCCAGACGTCTTTCCCCAGCCGAAAAGAATTACAGTATAGGTGAGAAAGAGCTCCTGGCGATCAAAAGTGCCCTCGAGTAATGGAGACACCTTCTCGAAGGGGCGAAACATCCCGTGGTCGTCTACACGGACCACCGCAATTTGGAATATCTCCGCACCGCCAAAAGATTGCGACCTCGACAAGCCAGATGGGCGTTATTCTTCGCCCGCTTTCTGTTGCATATCACCTACAGACCTGGAGTACGAAATTGTAAGGCAGATGCTCTTTCCCGTCGGTACGACTCAGACGCCTTTCCTTCCACCACTCAACCCGACTCCATCCTGCCTGACGTATTCTTCTGCGCCTCACAAGGATCCTTAATAGAAAATATAAAGAAATATAGTCTTCAACCACCGACTGACGTCCAGGGACTCATATCCAACGATGGTCTCTTCTATCATGACGAACAAATATATGTTCCTCCTGAGGTTCGTCTACAGGTATTGCAACACTCCCACGACATCCCGGCTGCTGGACATGGTGGCATCAAGAAAACCATAGATGCCGTACATCGATACTTCTGGTGGCCATCCGGGAAGAAGGACATCATCGCCTTTGTAACCTCTTGTTCTGTTTGTGCACGCAACAAACAACCCCGCACCCGTCCTGCTGGTCTTCTCCAACCCCTGGCTCCACCGCTGCATCCGTGGAAAGATATTTTGATGGACTTTATAGTAGATCTTCCCCCTTCACATCGCTACACCACCATCCTGGTAGTGGTAGACCGCTGTACCAAGATGGCCCATTTCATACCAGCAGTAGGCCTACCCACAGCAGCTGAAACAGCCACCTTGTTCATCAAGGAGATATTCCGCCTCCATGGTACTCCTCGTTCCATTGTCACAGACAGAGGATCTCAGTTTACTTCCCGTTTTTGGTCCCAAATGTGTCGTAGCTTAAAAATTGCCAGGTGTCTCTCTTCAGCCTTTCATCCACAGAGTAATGGCCAGACTGAGCGGACAAATCAGACATTGGAACAATACCTTCGTTGCTTCACCACGCACCTCCAAGACGACTGGCTAGACGTCATACCGACTGCCGAATTTGCATACAATAATCAGGTACATTCATCAACTCGTTTTTCACCTTTCTTTGCCAATTATGGTTATCATCCTAGCACTCTTCCGGAGATGCCGCTCAACACTTCAGTTCCAGAAGTGTCAACCTGTCTGAGAACCCTATGCAGTCAACTACGCACGCTTCGCCACCAGTTGCGACTAGCCCAACAGAACCAAAAGAAATATGCTGATCGTGGTCGAAAGGAAGCTCCTGCGTATGCACCCGGGGACAAGGTGCTACTATCCACGGCCCATCTCCGTTTGGATTGTCCTTCGAAGAAACTGGGCCCTCGTTACATTGGCCCATTCCCGATCCTCAGAATGGTTAACTCCGTGGCGGCCCACTTAACTCTTCCTCCTTCCTACAGGATCCATCCTGTCTTCCATGTATCTCTCTTGAAACCCTGGCATGAGAATCTGTTCCCTGATCGGAATACTAAACCACCTGCTCCTGTGTCCATATCTGGAGAAGAGGAATACGAGATCTTACGCATTCTGGACTCAAGACTCCGTTACGGCAGGTTGGAATATTTGGTACACTGGAAGGGATATGGTCCTGAAGAACGATCTTGGGAACCCAGTGCCAACATCCATGCTCCTGCGAAGGTTCGTGCCTTTCATATCCGTTATCCTTCCAAGCCATCAATCAAGCGCACCCGGGGGTCGCGCCTTGGTGGGGGGTCCTGTAATGCCCCACGCCGTGGTCGGACCGTGGCCGCCATGTTGGGACGCCTGGCAGACTCACCTGAGGTCCCTCGTGGCGCGTCGCTCCCTGATTCCGATCTTCAGCTCGAGGGAGGAGAGCCAGGATGTGTCCCACGCCGTCTCCGGGATCCAACTGAACAGAAGGCAAGCGCGCATGCGCGATCGTCCATCCTAGAGCATGAAGACCTAGGTACTCTGGCGCCCTCTGCTGGTCAAGTAAAGGTACTGCATTCCACCTGCACTGGAGATCCTCCTATACCACCAATTAATCCATCAAGTACTCAGGTATCCCAATTCCACCTGCGAGCTCCAGGTGAGCGGTGTTCATATGATTCCCTGAACCCTATTTAAACCTGCCGCCTTCTCCAGTTCATTAACCAGGTTATACTGTGGTTCACCACCACGTTCTCCAGTGGTTCCCCTTCGTATTGCTCCAAGAGTATCCTGACTTCCAGTCCTGCTTCCACGGTACCAGCCCCGCTTCCAGTCCTGCTTCCACGGTACCAGCTCCACTTCCAGTCCTGCTTCCACGGTACCAGCTCCGCTTCCAGTCCTGCTTCCACGGTACCAGCTCCGCTTCCAGTCCTGCTTCCACGGTACCAGCCCCGCTTCCAGTCCTGCTTCCACGGTACCAGCTCCACTTCCAGTCCTGCTTCCACGGTACCAGCTCCGCTTCCAGTCCTGCTTCCACGGTACCAGCTCCGCTTCCAGTTCTGCTTCCACGGTACCAGCTCCGCTTCCAGTCCTGCTTCCACGGTACCAGCTCCGCTTCCAGTCCTGCTTCCACGGTACCAGCTCCGCTTCCAGTCCTGCTTCCACGGTACCAGCTCCGCTTCCAGTCCTGCTTCCACGGTACCAGCTCCGTTTCCAGTCCTGCTTCCACGGTACCAGCTCCGCTTCCAGTCCTGCTTCCACGGTACCAGCTCCGCTTCCAGTCCTGCTTTCACGGCACCAGTTCCGCCTCCAGGCCTGCCTCCATGTTATCAGCTCCGCTTCCAGCTCTGCTTCCAAGGTACCAGTTCCGCCTCCAGGCCTGCTTCCACGGTACCAGTTCCGCTTCCAGGCCTGCTACCACAGTGCCAGCTCCATCTACAAGTTTGCTACCACAGTGCCAGCTCCATCTGCAAGTTTACTACCACAGCGCCAACTCCATCTCCAGACTTGCTTCCACGGCACCAGCTCCATCTCCAGGCTTGCTTCCACGGCACCAGTTCCATCTCCAGGCTTGCTTCCACGGCACCAGTTCCATCTTCAGGCTTGCCTTAATACCTCTGGTACCGGTTCCAGATCCTGTCTTCAGTCTAATCCCTTTATCCCAGGACTATTTCCAAAGATTACAACTTGTGTTATTTATCCCTACAACCCTCCGTTCTGGACTTTACTTTGTCAAAGACATCCTGCATTCTTTTTGTTCTGGACTTATATTTTGTTCCACCCAGTAAAGGTTCAAATGATTATATCCCTTCTGGTCTCCTCCTTCGGCTTGCCACCGGGTTCCATACACACAACACTACACAGGGGTCAAGCCTCTGCCCTTACAGAGGTGGGCTGGTTCGCTCCTCTAGGGTTCCAGGAGCTTGGGTGAGCCGTTTGCTCTTAACCATGGCTGCTGCAAATGAGGCTGGGCTGTTGAATGCCGAGGTTCCCTGGAGAGCGCAGCCAACAAGCGGCCATTAAGCTCAGCGGCCAGGACATGCCCCCCAGCTGCGCCCATGTTATGAGAGACTGCTGTGCCCATGTTATGCGAGGCAGCTGTGCCCACATTGAGTTTCAAGGAAGCTGTGTCCAGGTTGGGACTCAAGGAAACTCTGTTTATGTCTAGTCAGGAGACCACTGTGCCTATGTCTCACAGTGGGTCCATTAATGCCAAACCCAGTTGTGGGTTTGAGGAGGTCAAGTCTTGTGACAATACACAGTTAGCCAGTGCTTTCCCCACCGTTGCCATGTCCTGGGAAGTGGTCACCAAGTCCAAGTCTCGCTCAAGGAGGAGAAATAAAAAGGTGACTAACTCTAATCATTCCGGCTCCGAGGAGGCCACGATTTATTCTGGGTCCGAGGATGCCACGATTCACTCTGGATTCTGTGATGCCACGCTCCGATCTAGTTCCGAGGATACCTTACTCCGTAGTTGTCTCGAGAAGATCCAGAGAGATAGTGGCTTAACTGGTACCTTGATTCTCAAGACATGTCGTGTTCCTAAGGAGTATATGCGAACACCTTCTGGATCATTGTTACATGAGACGCACTAGGCAGTGCTCAAGAGATACCCTAAAATTATATGATGGTTTGAGGAGGAGGATTCTGAGGAGTGTATGTATGATTCTGACGGGGATCTGTTATGATTGGTGTTCACGTCATGTTCCTTGCCTTCCCCGGTCACGTTTTTGTCTTGGGTGCCCATGGGGTCACCCATATGGGATGGGGTTACGTTATGTCTCGACCCTGCCCCCTGGTGGTGGGAGCAGGGATTTGCCAGTATGCTGGCTTTCAGGTTCTGCAGACCTTCTATCGGGCTCATTGGTCTACGGTCACATGACCTGTTCAGCCCTATAATAGGGCTTCCCATGCATTTGTTCCTTGGATCAGGATAGACTAAATTGGAGATCCTCTGAGTTCCTGTTCCTCGTGTTTATTCAAGTTCTAGTTCTGATTTCAGTGTATGCATCCTTGGCTCTGGTTTCTGGTTATTCTCTAGTCTGCTCCCTAAGTATATTCTGCATTTCTGATATTTTGTGTATGACCTGGCTTGGCTTATTGGACTTCTCATTTACATGTATCTTGTCTGTTTAGTATCTGTCTGTCTTTTACGTTTGGCTGTTTTTACTCAACAGGCATTTGACCACAGAGCCATTTGGTGTGAGTGATTCCCAGGTCTTTGTCTCTACTCCCTGGCTGGCAGTGTTAGTATCTGTCTGTTACGTTTGGTTTATTTTCACTCAACAGGCATTTGGCCACAAAGCCATTTTGGTGTGAGTGATTCCAAGGGCTTTGTCTGTACTCCCTGGCTGGGAGTGTTAGGATTGCAGGGTGTTACATTCATCGTGTGTTTCCCAGTATCTAGTTCTGTCGTGCATATTACTGCAGTCCATGTTTCCAAGTATTAAGTTCTTCCCTGCAGTGTGCCGAATTCGTTGTCTCCAAGTATCAAGCTCTTTCTTTGCAGTGTACTGCATTCATGGTTTTCATGTATTAAGGTCTCTCCTGCATTGTGCTGAATTCATTGTCTACCCCAAGTCACGTGATCCGTCTGCAGCTGAGAGATTATACCCAGTGCAGGACTTCCTCGTGTGTTTGTATTCCTGCACTTTCTTGTTTTCCAACTACCCTTATACCTGCCCTAAAGGCTTCAATCTACACAGCCTGGGGGCTCCCCATCACCCTATAGGGGGCCCACCGCTACAGTACCTAAGTGGTATAACAATCTCAAAGAGGTATTTGATAAGGGTAAATCTTAGATTCTACCCCCTCACAGGCCTTATGATTGTGCTATAGATCTGTTGCCAGGCACCATGCCTCCTAGGGGTCATGTCTACCCATTTCTCAAAATGAGAAATGATATTATGGAAGAATATATACGTGAGAACCTAGCCAAAGGGTTTATTCGTCTTTCTTCCTCTCCTGCGGGAGCAGGATTCTTTTTTGTGTCTAAAAAGGAGGGGGATTTAAGACCATGTATTGACTATTGAGGGTTAAATTGGATCAATATACGTAATGCCTACCCCATCCCTTTAATATCCGAGTTATTCGACCTTTTTGAAAGATGCCAAAATATACAGAAAGTTGTGTCACGGAGCTGACATCGGGCTCGCCTCAGCGAGCCGTGGAACCCAAACTGGACAAGTTTAAAGACCATTTTTACTCTATCTTTCGGTTGTGCGTATTGAATTGTATGGACATATGTCATGGAGCTGATGTAACGCTCCATGCGTCAAACCCCAAGAGACTTTATGTTCAATTTATATTGTGTGTTTTTAAATATATATTACATCGTTTGGTTTTAGTTTAAATTTGTTTAGTGTAAAATGGCGTAACTTTAGTTTTAAATATACTTATATTCCTGTAGGTAAATGTGTTTCTGTATAGCCAGTAAACAAGCTTTACTGCTGTGTAATTTATGCAACAGGGCTTTTACCCTTATCTGGCTGCATGTTTCATTCAAGAAATCTGTGATAGTGTTTGTCTTTAATCTGATGTGTTAGAACAATAGGTTATGCAAATGTTGTGTGAGCTAAAGGCTAAAGAATGTTTATTGTAAATACCTATCTGACATAATGTAATTAGCATATTGGTAGGACGAGGTGCGTCATTTATGCAAATTATGACTGTTGGATTTCAGCATAAATGGTGCCGTTTTTGTTCATTAAAAGTCAGAGAATCCTGTGGGAACATACAGCTCGTCTGGCGTCTCATTCCGGGTACCCACTAACACCCCCAGAAGGCACAGAGCGGCCCTCTGGAAATTCCTAACGGCTCCAGGGCAGAGAATCAGAAGCAGGCGGGTCAAGCTGCTCGAAGCGCTGAGGACAGCGCTCCCAGTAGCCGGGCTGACCGCAACGAAGGGGTGTCTGGAGAGCCAGGACAGACGGAAGAGAACGGTTCCATCACAAGTTGGATCTTCGAGGTGCTCATAACTTGGTGAGGGTCAAGGAAAACCATGAATGGAAGACTGCATTCAATACCAGGAGTGGTCATTATGAATATCTGGTCATGCCATTTGGCTTATGTAATGCACCAGCAGTCTTCCAAGACTTTATCAATGATGTCCTGAGGGACGATTTGCAAGTATTTGTGATAGTCTATTTAGACGATATCTTAATTTATTCTCCTGATGTTGAAACTAGGGATGAGCTGTTCGGTTCGGATGGTTCGGAGTTCGATCTGAACTTAGCCTGTTCGGTTAGATCGCGAACTCCTAACATTTCCGGGTGTTTGGCGCATGTACGACCACAATGCATCACAATGGACCACAATGCATTTTCCCACTGGCCTGAAGCTCGTAATTGGCTACAGCCTTGCACCTGACCACAGGTCTGGTGCAAGACAGGTTCAACAGGTTCAACAGTATGCCAATCACCGCTCAGAGTCCTGATTGGGCAAATTTTGCCCAATCATGGGCTCACAGAGCTACGTCCCACAGCACACTATATAACGTTTCCACGCGCTGATTCACCACACATTTGAGAGGAGATTTCATAGGAGATTGTTGTGTGTTGTTACTGCCGGTCTGCCACGCTTCTGGGGGGGTCTCATTTCTACAAAATATCAGGAAATTTAGGTGATGTGTGTCTTGTCACTGTGCCAGCAAGTTTTTTTGGGGTCACTAACTTCTTTAAAACATTTGTGAATTGAGGTGATCTTCTGTGTCTTGTCACTGTGCCAGCAAGTCTTTTTGGGGGTTACAAATTTCTTTAAAACATTTGTGAATTGAGGTGATCTGTGTCTTGTCACACAGCCAGTACCACGCAGTGTTTTGGGGGTCACTAATTTCTTTAAAACATTTGTGAATTGAGGTGATCTGTCTCTTGTCACACAGCCAGTACCACGCATAATTTTGGGGGTCACTAATTTCTACAAAACATTTGGGAATTGAGGTAATCTGTGTCTTGTCACACAGCCAGTACCACGCAGTATTTTGGGGGTCACTAATTTCTACAAAACATTTGGGAATTGA
The DNA here is from genome assembly GCA_009667805.1 of Leptobrachium leishanense. Lineage (NCBI taxonomy): Eukaryota > Metazoa > Chordata > Amphibia > Anura > Megophryidae > Leptobrachium > Leptobrachium leishanense. The sequence goes on from CM019067.1 coordinate 200,068,679, forward strand.
GGTGATCTGTCTCTTGTCACACAGCCAGTACCACGCAGTATTTTGGGGGTCACTAATTTCTACAAAACATTTGGGAATTGAGGTTATCTGTGTCTTGTCACACAGCCAGTACCATGCAGTATTTTGGGGGTCACTAATATCTACAAAACATTTGGGAATTAAGGTGATCTTCTGTGTCTTGTCACTGCCAGCAAGTATTTTGGGGCTCACTAATTTCTACAAAATATTTGGGAATTGTTATAATCCGTGTGTTCTCACTGGCTGCCACCCATCAAGGGGTCTCACTGATTTATAAGAGGTTTCTGAGATTTGTAATCTGCGGCTTCTCACTGCCACCCATCAAGGGGTCTCACTGATTTATAGGAGGTTTCACTGCCACCCATCAGGGGGTCTCACTGATTTATAGGAGGTTTCACTGCCACCCATCAGGGGGTCTCACTGATTTATAGGAGGTTTCACTGCCACCCATCAGGGGGTCTCACTGATTTATAGGAGGTTTCACTGCCACCCATTAAGGGGTCTCACTGATTTATAGGAGGTTTCACTGCCACCCATCAGGGGGTCTCACTGATTTATATGCGGTTTCACTGCCACCCATCAAGGGGTCTCACTGATTTATAAGAGGTTTCTGAGATTTGTAATCTGTGGCTTCTCACTGCCACCCATCAAGGGGTCTCACTGATTTGTAAGAGGTTTCTGAGATTTGTAATCTGTGGCTTCTCACTGCCACCCATCAAGGGGTCTCACTGATTTATAGGAGGTTTCACTGCCACCCATCAAGGGGTCTCACTGATTTATAAGAGGTTTCTGAGATTTGTAATCTGTGGCTTCTCATTGACACCCATCAAGGGGTCTCACTGATTTATAGGAGGTTTCACTGCCACCCATTAAGGGGTCTCACTGATTTATAGGAGGTTTCCCTGCCACCCATCAGGGGGTCTCACTGATTTATAAGCGGTTTCACTGCCACCCATCAAGGGGTCTCACTGATTTATAAGAGGTTTCTGAGATTTGTAATCTGTAGCTTCTCACTGCCACCCATCAAGGGGTCTCACTGATTTATAGGAGGTTTCACTGCCACCCATTAAGGGGTCTCACTGATTTATAGGAGGTTTCACTGCCACCCATCAGGGGGTCTCACTGATTTATAGGAGGTTTCACTGCCACCCATCAGGGGGTCTCACTGATTTATAAGAGGTTTCACTGCCACCCATCAAGGGGTCTCACTGATTTATAGGAGGTTTCTGAGATTTGTAATCTGTGGCTTCTCACTGCCACCCATCAAGGGGTCTCACTGATTTATAGGAGGTTTCACTGCCACCCATCAGGGGGTCTCACTGATTTATAAGAGGTTTCTGAGATTTGTAATCTGTGGCTTCTCACTGCCACCCATCAAGGGGTCTCACTGATTTATAAGAGGTTTCTGAGATTTGTAATCTGTGGCTTCTCACTGCCACCCATCAAGGGGTCTCACTGATTTATAGGAGGTTTCACTGCCACCCATCAAGGGGTCTCACTGATTTATAAGAGGTTTCTGAGATTTGTAATCTGTGGCTTCTCACTGCCACCCATCAAGGGGTCTCACTGATTTATAGGAGGTTTCACTGCCACCCATTAAGGGGTCTCACTGATTTATAGGAGGTTTCACTGCCACCCATCAGGGGGTCTCACTGATTTTATTAGCGGTTTCACTGCCACCCATCAAGGGGTCTCACTGATTTATAAGAGGTTTCACTGCCACCCATTAAGGGGTCTCACTGATTTATAGGAGGTTTCACTGCCACCCATCAGGGGGTCTCACTGATTTATAGGAGGTTTCACTGCCACCCATCAGGGGGTCTCACTGATTTATAAGAGGTTTCACTGCCACCCATCAAGGGGTCTCACTGATTTATAGGAGATTTCTGAGATTTGTAATCTGTGGCTTCTCACTGCCACCCATCAAGGGGTCTCACTGATTTATAGGAGGTTTCCCTGCCACCCATCAGGGGGTCTCACTGATTTATAAGAGGTTTCACTGCCACCCATCAAGGGGTCTCACTGATTTATAGGAGGTGTCTGAGACTTGTAATCTGTGTCTTGTCACTGGCTAAAAACCAAAAACTGGTAGTGCGACAAAAGGAAAAGTATTTTTTGTACAACCTCTCGGTATCCCTGGCTTCTCTCCCAAAACGTCATTTATCATTAAATGATAAAATCACTCATTCATTACCAAAAGAGAACATTAGAAAAGGTGGAAGAAAATATAAATGCAGTGGAGAAGGAAATTCTAGATATAAATGAACCAGTGTTCATTCACGAAAAATCTGATGTTTTAAAAATAAATGTAAGAAAGGTGGATGATGTGATCTCAAAGAGAAAAGCTGATAAATTTAAGAGATATGTTAATGATTATAAGGAAGGAAGAACTAATTTTCTTTAGAAAAAACAGAATGTGAAAAACACAGTTATTATTAAAAAATCAAATGACAATAGAAATGACGGTTTTTCATATTTCAATAGGGGCAAACTAATTGATAACAAAAAGATCAATAAGCCTGATAATTTCCCAAACACCAGGAAGAATTACGGAGTGGAAGGGGCTAAATCTAAATCATATATTGAATGAGAGAATACAGCAAAAGGAAAAAATAAGGGTTTAGGAGGATGGTTGACAGTTCCCCAACGACAAAGGAAGGGAAATATAAGTAAGGATACCACTGGAGGGAAACACAATTCAAAGTCTTTTTTAGGGCAGACCCCCAAATAAAACTGGGATATATTCCAAATAAAAAAGTGGACAGACAAGAACCCTTTCTCTCCGCTAAAACCTCCCAACAAAAAAAGATTTATGACAGAGCAGTCAGAGACCGAGGAAGAACAAGAATAGAGGGGAAACAAACTGATAACATAAATAATGGGATTTTTAATATTTCAGGGGTAGATTTATCCCTTAAAGAAATTTCAGTCCTGAGTAAAGGCTTAAAATATGCCCCTACGAAAAAATTGGAGGCATTGCCTGTCTTTCTAGATACTCAGAGATTTCAGAGATCACTTACTAGAAAATGTTTCTTTCTTAAAAAGCCAGAGAATCCGAATCAAATAGTAGCACAAGACCCCTACGTACATTCAAACTTAAAGAAAAAATCCAATTTTTTCCCAGTTTGGGAAAAAGGACATAATATAGATGTTTTCACGAATTTAGTATTAAAAGATCTAGAGAATTTAGAGTCTCACCCAATAAAACATAACTTAAGTTACAAGGAACGCCAAGCTTGCAAGAAACTTCAAGATAACCATGACTTAGTTATCAAGCAAGCAGATAAAAGGAGGGGGACGGTTATAATGTCAAGACAGTATTACATGGGAGAAGCATTGAGAATATTAGGGGACATAGACACTTATAAAATATTATGTCAGAATCCAACTAACAACTATCTAGAGGAACTGAAAACACTCCTCTTAGGAGGAAAAGAGAAAGGGATTTTAATAGATAGTGAATATGAATATCTCCTAAATTTAAACTGCATAACAGCAATTTTTTATTTCCTACCAAAAATAAACAAAAATATCACTGCCCCCCCAGGGAGACCAATTATTAGTGGCATTGATTCCCTTACTTGTAACCTATCCGAATATATTGACAAATATTTGCAACCAATAGCTCAAAGAACTCCAGCCTATCTAAAGGACACTAGGCAAGTGTTGGAGGACTTAGATAAAATAAAATGGGAGAATGATTTTATTCTAGCTACAGTGGATGTAGTTTCTTTATACACATCCATTCCACATATAAAGGGGGTAGAAGAGGTGACCCAGTGTCTGATTGACGACGGGAATTTACCCGCCACCCAGATTTCATTTTTGTCGAAAGCAATGCTTTTTGTTTTACAACACAATTTCTTCTGGTTTAATGACACATACTATCTACAGATATGCGGGAACGCCATGGAAACGAGGTTCGCCCCGGGCTACGCCAACCTATACATGCATAGGTGGGAGTCGCGGCATGTGGGGTTTGGCGTGGCCGGGGGCGGCCTCATCTTATGGCGGCATTACATAGATGATATTATCATCGTATGGAAGGGAGAGGAGGATACTTTAAGGACATTATCTCTTCATTGAATCAGAAGGATTTCAATTTAAAATTCACACATAAATTCAGTAAGTCGCAGATAGATTTTTTAGACCTTACAATATATATAAAAGATGGAAGAATTGAAACTAAAACATTCTTCAAGAAAACGGATACTAATACGGTTATAAGTAGGGATAGCTCCCATGCAGCCAAGTGGCTGGATAACGTACCTAAAAGTCAATTAATTAGACTTAAGAGAAATTGTTCAGAACCGGAAACTTTTCAAGCTCAAAGTATTGAAATTATAGAGAAATACCAGCAAAAAGGATATAGGAATGAAAGATTAAATAGAGGTCTACTAGAAGTAGAGCAAAAGGAAAGGAAAGATCTTTTTTCTAAAACTAAAAAAGTTAAGCAAGAGGACGGTAGGTTTAAATATGCGTTTATTACTAAATATAATCCTCATGCTTATAAAATGAGAAAAATTCTGAAAAGACACTGGCATATTCTGAAAGCGGACACTACTTTAGCAAAAGATATTCCTGATTCCCCGGTTGTAATATTTAAGAAAGCACAGAACTTAAAAGATCGTTTAGCTCCGAGTTTACTTCTGAAAATTCTAATTAATGATGTAAATAAGGTTTTCTTACCAAAGGGTTTCCACAGGTGTGGGAGATGTAAAGCCTGCAAACATCAACCAAAAAAACCTGTTAATTTTAAAAGCAACACAACAGGAAAGGAGTTTCCTATAAAATCATTTATCCACTGTTCCAGCAAGGGACTGATATATCTCTTGGAATGCCCCTGTGGAGCACAATATGTGGGTAAAACCACAAGAGAGATTAAAATACGTATACTGGAGCATTTAGGAAATATTAGGCATAATAAACTTGACCACAGCCTGCCGGTGCATTGTAATAATTGCCATTTATTTTCTGTTGAAAATTTTAAATGGATCGGTATAGACCTGGTCAGTAAAAATTTGAGAGGAGGAAATTACTCCAAACTCTTGGCTAAAAGAGAAATGGAATGGATATATCGGTTAGATACGTGGAGAAATGGTGGTTTGAATATTGATCTGGATATAAAAATTAGCCTGTGAGAGTACGATCCTTTTAAGTAGATTGTGCCAATATCCAATATAAATTTTATATCTAACCCCAAAGAGTTGAAAGATTTATTACCTCCACTATCCATTCTTATATATATATATATATATATACACATAAAAAAAATTATATTTTTTAAAAATGATTTATTGTCTTCAAGAAGAATTTTTACTGAGTATTTGTTGAATTTAATTGTTTTTGTACATTCCTCTTATAGTTGCTTTTTATGTACCGGAGGGATTATTGTTCAGAAAAGGACTCCATATCAGAAGCAGGAGGTTTTCCCCCATAGGAGTCGTTTGGATCCGCCAAAACCTGGAATTCCATCTCCCGGTGTTCCAACCTCCTTTCCTAAACCGCCGCAATGAAGTAAATTACGTTACGCTACTTCCGGTGACGCGGGGACTGCGTTTCAGGGACGGACCAGATGTCCTGCGTTCCAGGGACGGACCGGATGTTCTGCGTTCCAGGGATGAACCGGATGTCCTGTGTTCCATTCGTGAGACGCACGCCAACGCAAGAACCGGAAGGGAGACAATTCGGCGATAGAAAGAGAGAATATAAAAAGAGGAAGAGATTGGGGACTACTAATGGATTTTTATTCTGTTGTAATTGTGTTTTAATTTATATTTTCCCTGATGAAGTGTATGACATACACGAAACGCATTGGAATTTATTATATTTAATAAATTACTTTTTGCCCATAAAATACTGCTATACTACTGCTAATCTTGGTGAGATGTCCAGTTGATTCCTGTGGCGGCAAGAGTCTTCAGGTCCTTCGTTCCATTTTCAGTACCAGCAGAGTGGGATAATCCTCTTGGTTACGATAAGTGACAAAGTTTTAGCATCTTGTGAGTGCGGAGAAAAGAGGGGGGCACCCTTAAATTGTACATTTCAGTATGCACTATGAAAGTTTCTCTGTTTATTAACTCTCAGGTTCTTGTCACTGGCTGCCAGCTATCAGGGTGTCTCACTGAGTTATACCAGAGTTCTTTAAATCTTTAATCTTTACACCAGAGTTGAATCAGAGTTCTGTATATATTAATCTATATATCACTCACCATGTCTGAAAGAACAAAAAGGACAGGCAGACGCTCCCAGACACAGATAAGAGGGCAAGCAGCCCCTGTGTCGGGAGGCTGTGCCTCTGGTCGTGGTGGATGTGGTGCATCCTCTGCAGGGGCACGCTTGTCCTTTCTAACTGGTGCTGGCCGTCTTAAGCAGCAGCAACATACAGAGGACTTGGTGGATTGGCTAACCAGGCCATCCTCATCCTCCGAGTCCTCTACCAGACAGGCTTCTAGTGCTTTACAGTCCACCTCAGCTGCCAAAGCATCTAATGCAGCCTCCATGTCCACAGCTACTCCTGCTGTAGCCTCACTATCACACACGGAGGAGTCAGCTGAATTGTTTGACTACAATGACAGTGACATGCTGCTTGAGGATGTGCAGCAAGTACAGTGCTCTGATTCAATCTCTGAGGTTGAGGAAGGGAGTATAATCAACCTAGAGGAAGGGGGTGCCAGTGATGACACACAAATAACTGGCACTCGTGTTGCCCCAGCAGCTGCAGCATACTGCCAAGTTCGCTCCAGTGACGAGGAGATAGGGGGTGATGATGACAATGATGATGAGGTCACTGACTCCACCTGGGTGCCTGATCGAACAGAGGAATTAAGTGAGGAAGGGGGGAGGAGTAGGCACAGCAAACACGAGGCACAACATCCTCTGTGACCAACCATAGCACTAGCCAGTCCAAGGCATCAGATGTCAGAGCTGCTCCGGTGCAGAGCGCTGTTGTCTCAAAGAACACATGCAGGAACTCTGTTGTCTGGGAGTTCTTTAAGAAATGTGCAGTAGAGCGCAGCGTTGCTATTTGTAATGTATGTCAGATGAGGCTTAAGCGTGGGAAAGATACCGGACACTTGGGTACCATGTGCTTGAGGCGACATATGTACACCTGCCACACATCCGTTGGCACAAAACTTTGCGTAGGTCCTCCTCCTCCTCATCTGTCTCTACCCCCACTGTATATCCTGCCATGTCATTGCCTACAACCTCCACCGACAGGGATGATGCTACAGTAATGGATGTACCAGGTCCTTCCTCACAATGTGACATCATCCCAGCAGCTGAAGATTTACACAGTCAGATTACGTTGCCACAGCTGCTGCAGCGTAAGAAAAAATATAGTCCCAACCATCCCCAAGCACAGCGTCTAAATGCCAGTTTAGCAAAATTACTTGCATTGCAGCTGCTGCCTTTCCAGCTGGTGGACTCTGCTCCCTTCCATGAATTTGCTGAATGTGCTGTACCACAGTGGCAGGTTCCAAAATGCCATTACTTTTCACGCAAGGCGATTCCAGCACTATACCAGCACGTGGAAGACAATGTTATCCAGTCATTGGGAAAGGCCATCAGCAACAAGGTGCATGTGACTTTAGACACGTGGTCCAGCAAGCATGGACAGGGTCATTACATTTCCTTCACGGCACACTGGGTAACTCTGATTGCAGCTGGGAGGGATCCAAGACGGGGCTCTGTGCTTGAGCTTGTTCATTCACCACGCCTCCAGAAAGCTGCTTGTATGAGGTCTGTCTGCTCCACCACCACCACCTCTCCCTCTTCCTCCTCCTTCTCTGTCTCTGGCGAAGTGGCAGTTAAACCGACGCCTGACAGGGTCTACGCAATGGCTCACGCAAAAAGAAGCCATACTGTGCTTGAGCTGGTTTGTTTAGGGGACAGGAGCCACACCGGGCCAGAAATTCTGTCAGCTCTGCAGGGCCAGGTGCAGAGATGGTTAACACCATGCCAGCTTGAGCTGGGAATGATCGTCTGTGATAATGGCAGCAACCTTCTCTCCACCCTACGCAAGGGTAAATTGACGCATGTACCATGCCTAGCACACGTCCTAAATCTAGTGGTACAACGTTTCCTAACCAAGTACCCAGGGCTGCCAGAGCTTCTCAGCCAGGCCAGAAAAGTCTGCAGCCACTTCAGACGGTCATTCCCAGCAAGCATTCGCCTGGCAGAAATTCAAAGAGAATTCCACCTTCCCACAAACCGTCTGATCTGTGACATGCCCACCAGGTGGAACTCGACATTAGCAATGCTGCAGCGTCTGCACAAGCCGCAGAGGGCCATCAACGAGTACCTGTGTGAGTATGGCACAAGGACAGGTTCAGGTCAACTTGTTTTTTTTTCCACCCCGCAGTGGCTGATGATCAAGGATGCATGCACTGTACTGTCACCATTTGAGGAGGCAACGAGGATGGTGAGCAGGGACAGTGCATGCATCAGTGACACAATTCCTTTAGTGTTCCTGCTGGACCACACTCTGCGGGGAATTATAGATGTGGCTCTAGAGGCAGAGCAGCGGGAGGAAGAGGAGGCCTTCCCTAGCTCTCAAGGCCCCAGTCTTTCCGCAGACAGCATTCCAGCGGTTCCTACTCAGATCAGACAGGAGGAGGAAGAGGAGGAATATTTATGTAGTGGGGGCATTGAAGGTGGGGATTCCTCAAGGGAGGGTTTCGTGTGCCCAGAAACACAAGGGCTAGTGCGTGTCTGGGAGGAGGAAGTGCACGATACAGTCATCCTCATTGACCAGGAAGACTCGGAAGCTAATGCCACCTCCAACCTACGCTGCATGGGCTCCCTAATAATGCAAAACCTGCTAAAGGACCCCAGGATTCGTGCTATCAAGGAGAGGGATCATTACTGGTTGGCAACCCTTCTTGATCCACGATACAAGGGTAAAGTTGCAGAGCTCATCCTGCCCGCACAGATGGAGCACAGGATGACAAAACTTGAGGACGCTCTAAAGCGACACTTGTGTAACACCTTTCCAGGCACTGGTAGATTACCAATTGCTGACACAAGTGCTTCTGAGGCTGCGGATGATCAGAGGAATAGTGGTGAAGGCCAGGGCCGCTTGACTGATGCATTTTTAAATTTTTTTAGTCCACGACACCCAGGGACGTCAAATGTAGGCACCCATTGCCAGCGTCTTCACCATATGGTGCATTACTACCTATGGGCAAGGGCAGACCTGGATACCTTTCCAGCAGATGATCCACTGGCTTACTGGGTGTTGAGATTGGATCACTGGCCAGAACTTAGCCAATATGCTATGCAGCTACTAGGTTGCCCTTCATCCAGTGTGCTTTCTGAAAGGACGTTCAGTGCCGCTGGAGGTTTTGTCACAGACAAAAGAGTGCGTCTGTCCACCGACTCTGTAGACCGGCTGACATTTATAAAAATGAATCAGTCCTGGATCAGCAGCTATCAACCTCCTGATGCTGACGTAACAGAATAGATCGGGGATGTCTTCTGCATTCACAAAACCTCCAGCACTGAACTCTTCCACAATACCACAAAAGGGTTACGGTGTGAAGGCACTAGCTGCCATGAAAGGCACAATATCTGGGTGCACTGACTCCTTGACCAGAATCATATCTTTTTAATATAGGACCACATGGTCCACCCCTGCATTCTTCCACAATACTACAGAGGGGTTACTGTATGATGATACTTGCTGGCCTGGCACCAAAGGCACAATATCTGGGTGCCCTGACGCCCATTACCAGATAAAAAACTTTTCAATATAGGACCGCAAGGTTCACCCCTGCATTCTTCCACAATACCACAGAGGGGTTACTGTATGATGACACTTGCTGGCCTGGCAGTCTTGCACCAAAGGCAGAATATCTGGGTGCACTGACGCCTTAACCAGATTCATATCTGTTTAATATAGGACCGCAAGGTTCACCCCTGCATTCTTCCACAATACCACAAAGGGGTTACTGTATGATAGTACTTGCAGGCCTGGCACCAAAAGCACAATATAAGGGTGCACTGCCACTGATGCCTGTATCAGATTCATATCCTCAGAGGGGTTACGGACCGTGTGACGGCACTGTTGGGGACGCTAAAGGACCAATTTTGAAGCACCTATTGTTACTTTCATCCAAAGCCTGCATAAGTTTCACAATAATTTAGCCAAAAAAATCCGTAAACTTTTTCTGCGTGTCCGAAAATGTCTCCTCTTTTCATACAGACAGCCTCTTTTTACAGACAGCCGCCCCAAGCAGTTGTTTATGGATTGATTAAAGGAAAAGCATTTACCGTCATTTAAAACGTCATTTTTTGGTTTTTAAGTGTTGCTATACATCCTAGCAATCTGCCACTTCACGGGCAGGTTATGGGGACCTCCTAGGCACGATATTTGAAGGAATTTTTCATTTTTATTTTTAACCCTTATTTCATGGAAAACTCATTGTCCCTTTAAAAACGTTTTTTTTTTTTACTTTTTGTCCTTGTTTCCTGTCCCCCAGGGCACTACCCGGACCCCCATACACCTTTTATGGCAAATATCTAGCATATATGCCCTCTTGGAGGGCACTCTAAAAACCGAATTTTCAGCCCCATTGACTTGCATGGAGTTCGAGTTCGGACCCGAACATATGGGAAGTTCGGGTTCGGGCCTGAACCGAACTCGGGGGGTGTTCGGCTCATCCCTAGTTGAAACACACCATGTCCATGTGCGGACAGTGTTGAAAAGGTTGCTGGAGAATAAACTGTACTGCAAGTTGGAAAAGTGTCTGTTCGACATAACTTCAGTCCATTTCCTGGGTTACATCATCACACCAGAAGGGTTTGAGATGGATCCAAAAAAGTTGTCTGCCATCAAAGAATGGCCACTGCCTCAAGGCCTGAAGGCCAGAGATTCCTGGGTTTCACTAATTATTATAGGAGATTCATTAAAGGTTTCTCTACGGTGGTGTCTCCTATCACGGCCATGACCAAGAAAGGTGCTCCGAATCAGGTCTGGAGTGATCAAGTCATGCAGGCATTTCAGTCACTCAAGGAGGCATTCGTCACGGCACCTATCCTATGGCATCCAGAACCAGGCTTGCCATTTCAGCTTGAAGTAGTTGCGTCCGAGATAGGAATTGGTGCAGTTCTGTCTCAGAGAGAACGTCCTGAGGGACCTTTACACCTGTGTGGGTTTTTCTCCAGGAAAATGACACCTGCAGAGAGAAACTATGACATTGGGAAAAGAGAATTACTGGCAGTCATAGCAGCCCTCAAAGAATGGCGCTATTTGCTTGAAGGTACCAAGGATCCCGTGATTATCATAACAGATCATAAAAATCTTGTTTACATGGGAAACGCTAAACGTTTGAATTCCAGGCAAGCCAGGAGGTCATTGTTCCTGTCCAGTTTTTTTAATTTCTTGTTGACCTATCGTCCTGGTTCAAAGAATATCAAAGCTGACGCTTTTCCAGCAGTAGTCCAAGAAGATGGAGTACAGCGAAAACAATGTTCCTTTCTTTAAGTCTCAGGAGTAGATTTCCCAAATCCTGAAGATAGAGAAAAACATCATCGTGCGATCTGATGTACACCACTTAGATAATCCAAAGAAGCATTTTGCCTGTTGAGATATCCTCAGTGGCTTCTGAGGATATCTCAACGGGTGAAAGGCATTCTGGTCACTAATTATTCCCTTATTTTATATTTTTATTGTATTTTGTGCTGTATTTTATTAAATTTTGGATTTTTACTCTATCGCATGGGGTTTTATTTGAAGTTGTACCCTACAACAACTTCTGAGCCTGATTCCTAAGGACCTGGGTTAGGTCCAAGAAATTGTGAGTATATTTCTATTCCACCTTTCTGTTTTCCATAGTATTACAGTCTACGCTATGCCCTGTTTGTATCCATATTTAAGGGTATAAGACTTGAAGTACCGAGAAGGGCAAGTGGGTAGCCGCTAAATAACCCAGAGGCGCCTCATCCAGAGCCAGGAAGGCTCTATTTCACATGAGTGTGCTGACGCTTCTTTGGATTATCTAAGTGGTGTACATCAGATCGCACAATGATATTTTTCTCTTTTTGAGGTTACCCTAGGAAGAAAGCTATCTTCAGAATTTGGGAAATCTACTCCTGAGACTTAAAAAAAGGAACATTGTTTTCAATGTACTCCATCTTCTTGGACTATTGGTATCAATTTTTGTGGTTCAGGACAGGAACCACGTGTGGGTGCCTGTAGCGATCCTTCCTTAATATCTTATCAGCGCTGCCATATCGTATTGGTAAATCGCTTTGTCCAGGCAGTTCAAGTCATATGAACAACACACGTTCGACCACAGTCCTATCATTCCTCATGAGAGGACGTTAGGTACCACTGTCCTGACTGTATCTTCTCCTCTGTTGGAAAGAATTCAGGCTGTTCAGGGTGTTGCTGCTCTTGAGAAACCTCCTGGTAAGGTCTTCGTACCTGAGGAGGAGAGAACACAAATGATGATGATTTATCATGATTCCAAGCCTTATGGGTATGTGGGAATAACCAAAACTCTAGCCACGATTGAAAAACAGTTCTGGTGGGCAGGTATGCGAAGGGATATAAAGGACTACATAACCACATGTGAAGTGTGCTGTAGAAGCAAAAATTCCAGGTCCTTACCTATTGGACTGTTACAGCCTTTGCCGGTGCCTAAGAGACCTTGGTCCCACCTCTCTATGGACTTCATTACGGATCTACCTATGTCCCAGGGTCATACGGTATTCCTTACCGTAGAAGACAGATTTTTGAAGATGGTGCGCTTTGTACCTCTGGTCAAGCTTCCTTCAGCTATTGAGCTGGTGCCAGTGTTCGTGCAAAATAATGTGAGACTTCATGGGGTTCCTCTAGGAATAGTATCTGACAGAGGAACCCAGTTTGTTTCTCGATTCTGGCGAGGGTTTTGTGAGAACCTTGGAATAGAGTTGAGCTTCTCCTCGGCTTATCACCCACAGACGAATGGGGCAGCAGAGAGAGCCAACCAAAGTGTTGACCAATACTTGCGTTGCTTCGTATCTGAAAAGCAAAGTGAATGGGCAGATCTGTTACACTGGGCTGAGGTTGCTTTAAACAACTCAGTGAGTGAAACTACAGGTAACTCACCTTTCCATACAGTGTATGGTTATGGTCTTCCCATGCTCCCCTCTGTATTCCAAGTTACTTCTTTGCCAGCCTTGGACGAACATCTGAATTCTCTGAAAGGGACATGGGAGACGGTTAAAGATATCATGAAGGCCAATATTCAAAAGCAAAAAATAAAAGCAGACAGACGCAGAGGTCCTGCACCGGTGTATACGGATGGGGACAAGGTATGGCTGTCAACCAGAAACAAAAAATTGTTGGTGCCTTCCGTGAAGATTGCTCCCAGGTTTATTGGTCCTTATAAGGTGTTAAAATGCATTAATCCTGTTTCTTATGCTTTGGCATTACCTCCATATTTACATATCCACAACGTATTTCATGTTAGCCTCCTGAAACCTCTTACCTGCAACAGGTTCACCAGAGTCACTGCTCCACCTCCGCCTATCAAGTCCCAGGGTGAGGAAGAGTATGAGCTCCATGCCATCTTAAGGTCCCGTATGGTCAGAGGTGTCCTCCAATACCTGGTGGATTGGGAGGGTTACGGTCCTGAGGCTATTTCTTGGCTGCCTGCCAGTGAAGTCCATGCACCTTGTCTAGTTCGCCAATTCCATGCGGCTCATCCTTCAGCGCCTGGAGGTCGTTCTGAGCTTGACCGTAGATGGGGGGTACGGTTACATCCTCAGCCCCTGCTGCACTCCCTGGGCCAGTCTGGGCATGGTTCTGTGACACTGGCTGGTCGGGTGCCAGCACATTGTAATGGCCGAGCGGCGTCTGAGGGCCTGGCGCAGGAATTGCCTCGTCGCCCTGACATGGAGTTCAGTTCCCTCATCGCCTGCATTTACTTTCATTGTATCTCTAGTTGTCGACCCATTTACGTCTACGATTCCTGCTCCTGATTTTGACCCGGCTTGTCTTTGACCATTCTCATGTTTCGACCTATATCGGTTGCTAGTGTTGTGCGTCGTTTGTTTAACCCTATGCATGCCTCTTGGGGTTTAACTCGCTATCTGGGGATATTCCCATCTCGCTCTGGGGTATGTTCCAGGCTCAAGGTTCATAAGTTATTATGTTTTGATGTGCAATCCGCAATCAAAAAATACCGTTTGTTTTCTGCTTATGATTATCGTGCTCAACCTGCCAAGTGTACCCGGGTTTATACTAACTTGAGACCCCTATGTGTGTCAGCCGACTCTGGTGATTACAAGGAACGACATAACGTTTTCTGATTAACTCAAACGGGTAAGTCTGTCAATTCGCTGACTGCCCTGCAGCCTGCACAATTCGTTAACTGTAACCAGTTTGTCAGAGAACCATCTAGGTATCAGTACTCATGGATTTCAGTTATCTGTTTTTGTTTTGTGTTTCTGAAAGTGTACTAAGTTACCTTTTGGTCTTGAAACCATTGTAGCTTAGATGGAAATCAGTTCTGCCTTTGTACTCCTTGGCTTTGGAGTATAAATCTGTGTATACCGAGTATTCTGCAACTGTCAAGCAGATATCTCTGTCCATTAAGATCTCAACCTCGCTACTCTTGTGTGAGTGCTACTGCGCCCGTTACAGTAGGTTTGACAGAACACACGGTCACTGTGCAACTTGGGAGGGGGCTGAGCGCTAGCCTCCTGCCCAAAGACTATGGCCCATGAAAGAGACTATTGGGGAACTGGTGGACCTTTTAAATATATTTGGTTTTCACTGTCTTATATATCTGCCAGTTAACTAAAGATTTCTGATGTCCGTGTGTTATTCCCTTGTGTATGTCAGGAACGTGGGGATGGTACCTGGGTGGCACCTGGATGGCAGGGGTATGAGCCCAGGATGCAGTGCCCTGCACTGATAAGCAGGTGGGAAGGGGTAGGGAGGATGATGTGGAAATAAACTGACCGGATGATTCTCTGAAGGATGATGGTGGAGTTGCAGGAAACATAAATAATGAACAGGAACAGATGGGTACAGCAGAGCAGCGAGTTAACAGCACCTCACTCTCTCAGCACAAGAGCTGTAATGATCCAGCAAAGGTCTGGCTGGGGTGTGGTGCCTTTATTCTGTGTGCCTGTGTGTGTGTCAGGTGTTTTAAATGTTACATTGCTGGTTTGCATGACAGGAGCAGAACATGAAGTGTACCACCAGGGGGGTTCCAGAATGGCTACAGCCAGGGATCCTGACAGTACCCTCCGCCTTATGGTAACACACTGGGTGACCCAGAACTGGCTGTAGTTGGACATCAGCGGGCAGGAGAATACGTCCAATTGCCTGTTACAGGGTCCTGTGTGGGTATAATGAAGTCCCCCTGTTCACCATGCTGATGCCCACATTTTCAGATGGCACCAAGGTAGGTATGTAGTCCTCACAGATTTTCCATTCATGAGTGGACTCTTCACTGGGTGTATAGAGGTTATGCCAAGCTCTCATTTGGGGTGAGGTGGTGGCAGCCTCCACCCCTTCCTCCCTGGTAAGTAAGTTGTCCTGGGTGGTACCCCTTGGTACCTGCTCAGGATCTGAATAATCAGAAGATAGATGGCCAAATGGCACTAAATCACACAGAGGGTCATAACCAGTACCTTCAATTTCATAGATGGCCAGATCTTGCTGGCTGAGAGTAGTGGGAGTTGTGGTTTCACCTGGAATCTGTATGCACATAACCTCCATAGGAACCAGAGGTTCTGGTTCTACAGGTGTACTTTCAAAGTCCATAGGAATAACTGGATCTGATTCCACTGACATATTGGTCTCTTCCTCCATATAAATTTCAGACTCCTCCTGATCATAGATGGACTCCAGAGATACCCGGTGGTTCCTGGGCACAGCAGGCACGGATCTTCTGGGGACAGGTCTGGGTGCAGGAGGTTTTCCGGGTGCAGGTCTGGGTACAGGAGGTTTTTGTTCTGGAGAGCTCCTGGGCACTGGACGTCTCCTGGAGGCCGTTTGAGCAGGGATAACGGCTTAGGGCTGAAAGATTTTAACATAGTAGCAGGCCTGGGAGCCTTAGGTTGTTGTAGAGTTCTATGCACCGGAGCGTGTTTGGGACTAGCAGCAGACTTTGGCACTGGCTTGACAGCTGCGGGTCTGGCAGGTTTTGATGGGCAATTTGAGACCCAATGTGACCCTTCCCTGAAGTACAGGCAGAGATTGTCTGCCTGTCTCATGGCACGTTCTTCGGGGGACAGTGGTTCTCTGTACCTGCTACTTGAAGGTATACACTCCTCAGGTGAGTCTCCCCATAGATAGCACAGCAACCTCTCCACCATCGCAGCAAGGCTTTTCAGCACCTCCTGGAGACATAGCAGGGTTGATTGCAGGACTGCGGGTTCATTTAGTTGTGGCTGGATCATTTTGTCGGGAACGTGGGGATGGTACCTGGGTGGCACCTGGATGGCAGGGGTCTGAGCCCAGGATGCAGTGTCCTGCACTGATAAGCAGGTGGGAAGGGGTAGGGAGGATGATGTGGAAATAAACTGACCGGATGATTCTCAGAAGGATGATGGTGGAGTTGCAGGAAACATAAATAATAAACAGGAACAGATGGGTACAGCAGAGCAGCGAGTTAACAGCACCTCACTCTCTCAGCACAAGAGCTGTAATGATCCAGCAAAGGTCTGCATGGGGCGTGGCACCTTTATTCTGTGTGCCTGTGTGTGTGTGTCAGGTGTTTTAACTGTTACATTGCTGGTTTGCATGACAGGAGCAGAACATGAAGTGTACCACCAAGGGGGGTTCCAGATTGGCTACAGCCAGGGATCCTGACAGTGTATTTAATGTATAGTCTCTTGTTGTGTATTTTGCGTACATTCCCTCAATTATTGTCAGGACTCACCTGTCACGGAGCTGACATCGGGGTCGCCTCAGAGAGCCACATGGAACTGACTCTGCTCCAATTTTAAAGACCATTTTTCCTTTCTTTCGGTTTTGCGTTTAAATACTGTATGGACAATCTCTGTATGTTATTACTCATGTGATTTTATGAAGTGTGGTGTATTTAAAATGTATCCTCTATTGTGTGAGTGTAGAGTCAGATGTCGAAAACAGTGTGCATGTGATTTGCTCCAGTCTCCATTTTGTCCAGTTTACCATGGGTCCCAAGGACAAAGGACCTCATGGCCCCAAGATGGAGGATACAGCAAGACAGTTGATTGGAGGTTTTTCCAAGACCTCATCTGCCTAATCCCCTGGACAAGGGGGGAGCCTGAAAGGGCAAAATGGAGGATACAGCAAGCCAGCTGATTGGAGGCTTTTCCAAGACCTCATCTGCCTAATCCCCTGGACAATGGGGGAGCCTGAAAGGGACTTGATAGGGAACAAGAGGCTGGGAAACGAGCCAATCAGTGCTGGTTGTGGGGGGAGTTGGTAATCTGTGTGTGTGAAGTTGTATAAATGACCCTGTTGAAACCCCTAAAAAAAGCAAATCACTGTTTTAAGACATACAGCTCGTCTGGTGTTTTATTTCAGAGCAAATCACATTCACCATGAAAAACACTCAATCCAGGGGATTAGGGGACACATTGTCCAGGGGATTAGGCAGAGTAGGTCTTGGAAAAGCCTCCAATCAACGGTCTTGCTGTATCCTCCATTTTGGGGCCATGCTGTCCTTTATCCTTGGGACCCATGGTAAGCTGAACAAAATGGAGACTGGAGCAAATCACATGCACACTGTTTTCGACATCTGAATCTACACTCACACAATAGAGGATACATTTTAAATACACCACACTTCATAAATTCACATGAGTAATAACATACAGAGATTGTCCATACAGTATTTAAACGCAAAACCGAAAGAAAGGAAAAATGGTCTTTAAAATTGGAGCAGAGTCAGTTCCTTGTGGCTCTCTGAGGCGAGCCCGATGTCATCTCCGTGACATTACCTCCATTGCGGTCCGCTCTCTGCCTCCACCGATGGTTGGCGCCACATCCCGGCATGTTGATCCGTGGCAAACCGGGGAGTCGGCGGGCATGGACATCATTGGTGGTCAGCCATGGCGTCCCCGCACCCGACCTTCGGCCCGCGGCGGTGACGTGGCAGATGTGGGGCCTGCCTCCGGCAGCCATGGGTGTCCCGCAGCAGCTCCTCAGACTGGAACCACATGGAAGGGGAAGACGCTGACTGGGAGACACAGCCCCAGCGTCGGTAGAGGGAACAGGACACAACGTGGTTTCCCCAGGACAGCAACCAGGCCCTGCTCAGCCTCTGTTTGGGGAGTTCCCCCACAGGGATTGGACAGGGAGGTGATGACAGTGGCTGGGAGGCTGGGCCATGAGTCTATGACCTCAGCATGATTGACTGGGGTGTCATGGAGCTGACGTAGCGCTCCACGCTTCAAACCCCAAGAGACTTTATGTTCATTTATATCGTGCGATTTTAAATATATTTTACATTGTTTGGTTTTAGTATAAATTAGTTTAGTGTAAAATGGCATAGCTTTAGTTTTAAATATACTTATATTTCTTTAGGTAAAAATGTGGTTTTTAATAAAGATACTACCTGCAGCGAGTTCAAATGCTTTCTTTCGTATAGATTGTAAAATAGGTTTGAGTAACTTGTGATTAGGCAAAAGGGTTTTCTCTTTGTTCATCTGCTATCTGTTTACATGTCTCAGAGGTTGGGAGTCACCATTGTCTCAGCCAAAACCTAACTGATTTCCTTTACAATAGATTATGAAAATGATGTGTGATATGAAGAAAGAGGAATGTTTATTGTAAAAATCTGACATAATGTAATTAGCATTTTAGTAGGACGATGTGCGTCATTTATGAAAATTATAAATACAGAAAAAAAGGTCTAGGGTGAAAAATGGTTACCCAGGGCCTGAACCATCCATAAATACAGAAAAAATGGCGTCGCGCCCATACTCACCGGAGCGGCAGCAACTGCCAGGAGTAACAGCCCAGTTAATGTATAAAACATAACAAGGAAAAAAAAAAGTGTCATCTGCGCTCGTTTCTATGTATTCCATGTACAAAACACTATGAGGTTTTTGTTTGTTTCAATGGCCATTGCATCGTAAACTCACTCGCCACTTCAAGGCACCTCTTTACAGAGTGAGTACCTAACAAATGTAACCAAAAGGCCGCTCTACTGACCAGCTCCAAGCCCCTCCTGCTGCTTTTCAGCTAAGGAGAGGCAGAGATATGGTGGGTTTTATTTATACACGCACCAAACACTTCCCATTTGGGATTAAAAACAAAAACATGGAAAGCGGAACAGCTGCAAAACGACGGACTGGTGTTACAAGCATGATATACATAAATACAGAAAAAATGGCGTTGCGCCCATACTCACCGGAGCAGCAGCAACTGCCAGGAGTAACAGCCCAGTTAATGTATAAAACATAACGAGGAAAAAAAAGTGTCATCTGCGCTCGTTTCTATGTATTCCATGTACAACAAAACACTATGAGGTTTTTGTTTGTTTCAATGGCCATTGCAACGTAAACTCACTCGCCACTTCAAGGCACCTCTTTACAGAGTGAGTACCTAACAAATGTAACCATTTGGTTAAATTTGTTAGGTACTCACTCTGTAAAGAGGTGCCTTGAAGTGGCGAGTGAGTTTATGCAAATTATGGCTGTTGGATCTCAGCATAAATGGTGGCGTTTTTGTTCATTAAAGAGAGAGAGAGAGAGAATCCTGTTGGAACATACAGCCGCGTCTGGTGTCTCCAACTACGCTACACTACACACTCAACCTCAGAAGGCACAGAGCGGCCTTCTGGAAATTCCTAACGGCTCCAGGGCAGAGAAAAAGAAGCAGGCGGTCAAGCTGCTCGAGGCGCTGAGGACAGCGCTCCCAGTAGCCGGGCTGACCGCAACGAAGGGGTGTCTGGAGAGTCAGGACAGGCGGAAGAGAATGGTTCCGTCACATTGGTGGCAAGCGGTGTGGATAGAGGCTCTCCAACACCAATACACCCCGAGATGGCCAACTATACAGCCTGCAAGCAGGACACCCTGAAGGACCTGCTGGAGAGCCATGGAAGGAACGAATAGTGTGGTGCAACCCGGAGCGAGTGGAGATGTGTCCCCGCTGAGAGAGACCACAGAGGTTTTTGCCTGCAGTGAAAGAAAACAGTCTACAGAGGACTATGGATCAGGACAGCTCATTTATTCCTTATGAGCAGAGAATCACAGAGGACATTCAGCTGTGGAGACCAAGTGTTGGGGCCTCAGCCCACTGTGAGCCATGGAGACCAGTTGGTGCACTGGCTGCATGCCGCACTCGATCTAGAGTGCAAATACGAGGACTTGCTGCAATGTGTGAGTGAGGAGGATTGGGAAGCTGACGAAAAGCCTCCCCCAGGCTATGTGTTCCGCGGTCCTGGCCCAGCATGGATCTACTTTAAGGGGGGAGACAATTATGGCAGTCCACAGGCTGCCAGACATGCAGAATTGTGCAGCATCCAGGGGTGCTACCTGGACGTGTATGAGGACTTTGCCTTTTGGCCCGTGCTGAAGGGACTCGCTGCTGCAGAATGGGCACTCGAAATAGACTGAAAAAAGTTGCAAACTGCAGCCCAGCTACAAGTCGCTGAAGCCCCTGGAGGAAGCCTCCCCACCCCAGCCAGCAGGAAGCAGAAGAAAAAGAGAGGTGGCCGAGCCAAAGCAGACCAAAGCAAAATGCCGTCACAGCCCGGGGATTACAACAGTAAGCCATCTTCCAGCGGGCAGTATCAGGTCACCAGAGAGACTGACACCCAGGCTGTTCCCCTCATGAGAGATGGGGCCACACAGACCATGGACGATCTGGTCAGCTTGTTACAGGCTGAATTGCTTACTGCTCGAGCACAGATAATGGCCCTGACAGAGACATTACAGAACCATCAAAATGAGCTGCGAGCGGTCACGGTGGAGAGAGATGGTCGCTGCATGGAAGTGCAAGAACAGGCAGCCACCATACAACAATTGTCGGCCCAGCTACAGGCCTGTGAGGACTCTACCCTCAACCTACACACGGAGCTCAGTGGTGCTCAGACGCAGATAGCGGAGCTGGAGCGCGGCTCCCGTGTAATGATCGCGCAGCTGGAGGCTGAGCGGCGACCTGGAGCTGCTCTACACATAGAAATAACAGCTTTTAAATTTCGCCTGGAGAACTGCGAGCAGGAATTAGAGCGGACACAGCTCTCCCGGGATACTATTCAGGCATGGGCCTGGGAGCAGGAGGAGGAAATACAGCTGCTCCAGAACCAACTCCAGCTATGCCAACACCAGCTACTAGAAGCAGACGCAGCTCGGAAGGAGAGCCTCGTTCAAACCAAGGCAAGCGAGATGGAGGTGAGCCATCTGACACACCAACTAGGTGTATTGGAGCAGGAGCACCAGGGCACTGTCAGCCACCTGCAGGCTGAGCTTGAAGGGACACGAGCACAGTGCCGACAGCTCCAACATGAGTTGGCCCTGGCACAGGCTGCCCCCACCCATGTGCCCACCACGGAGGAGAGCAGCACAACAGGGAGTCAAGGCATTGCCCCTGTTATGTTTGGCATAGAGGAGCAATTGTACCAAGTAATGCTGGAGGTGGATGCTGTGCTGGCATCAGAGTGTGCCTTGTCCCCGACAAAGATGGAGACCCCCCAGTATTCCACCCCTATGAACCAAGGTGCCACCAGAGAGGGGACCTCTTCTTACCTGCCTAGAAGACCAGCAGAATCGGTGAGTGACTATGGTGAGAGGCAATCAAGTTCCTGGCCCCAGGAAGAATTGCGCCCTTTTGGGATTGTGGGGATTGCTGTGGGCTGGGCCCTTTTTAAATGTTCCGGAGGGGGGCAGCAGCAGAAGGAGAGACTGGGGACTTGGATTTCTGACTGTGTTCTGGTCCTGGGTCCGCAGAGGGGCCCTGGAGACAGAAAGATGTGGGGGGGGGGAATTCCAGTGTGCCCGCTAGAAAATGTTTTGTGTCTGGACTGTGGTGGTCTGTTGCCTGGCAGACACTACTGCGGTGAGTCCTTGGGAGCACTGGACAAGAGGGTTGGCTTGCCTCTTACCCCGGGACTATGGACCCACAATCCTGCAGTGACCGTCAGACCCCACTGATGGTGCGTGTGCGCCAGCACCCTGGAACTTTGAGGATGGCGCAGAAAAGGGACAAAGTGAGAAGTCTCGTCAGTGGCAAGCGATCCGTTTGGGATCTAAGCTTCCCTGCCATTCTGGAAGGGGGGACATATGTCATGGAGCTGACGTAGCGTTTCACACTTCAAACCCCAAGAGACTTTATAAATGGTGGAAAGCCCTCAACCGGCGCCCGTCCTTGTGTGTATATGTCCGTATGCTGCTGCCCTTCAAAGATAGAATGGCAGTGCTTTGCTACTGCCTGCCTAGTTGTATACGAAAAAGTGGGGTTTTATCTATAATTGGGCGCTGCTTACGTGGGATCTGTTTTTATTGTTTTCCAGTTTGTTCGGATATCTCCTGTGTATATAGACAGTGGGATATGTTCTCTTCTTGATGCAATCACTATTTGGTCTAGTGAGGTGCTTAATTAACAGTATAGGGCGGTCAACAGGAAAATTACAGGGTATAGATATATATCGATTATCAGATTGATTAGTTTTAATGCTGTGGCTTGGTATATACAAGTCTATAAATTAAACCCTAAAAATAAATAGGTTAAATAGACATTGAAAATTAAACGCAAGATGACAATAGAAGGAAAGGTGGAACCGATTCATAAATTCAATCGAAAAAGCGAGCTGTCTAATGCACTAAACTATACCTCGGTGGTTCATGCCACCTACAGGCACAGACAGTGTGCTAATACAGAGTAATGGGGCTAGTATATACAGACCGTGTGCTAATACAGAGTAATGGGGCTATATACAGACAGTGTGCTAATACAGAGTAATGGGACTATATGCAGACAGTGCTAATACAGAGTAATGGGGCTATATACAGACAGTGTGCTAATACAGAGTAATGGGGCTATATACAGACAGTGTGCTAATACAGAGTAATGGGGCTATATACAGACAGTGCGCTAATACAGAGTTATGGGGCTATATACAAACAGTGCGCTAATACAGAGTTATGGGGCTATATACAAACAGTGTGCTAATACAGAGTAATGGGGCTATATACAGACAGTGGTCTAATACAGAGTAATGGGGCTATATACAGACAGTGCGCTAATACAGAGTTATGGGGCTATATACAGACAGTGTGCTAATACAGAGTAATGGGGCTATATACAGACAGTGGTCTAATACAGAGTAATGGGGCTATATACAGACAGTGTGCTAATACAGAGTAATGGGGCTAGTATATACAGACCGTGTGCTAATACAGAGTAATGGGGCTATATACAGACAGTGTGCTAATACAGAGTAATGGGACTATATGCAGACAGTGCTAATACAGAGTAATGGGGCTATATACAGACAGTGTGCTAATACAGAGTAATGGGGCTATATACAGACAGTGCGCTAATACAGAGTTATGGGGCTATATACAAACAGTGTGCTAATACAGAGTAATGGGGCTATATACAGACAGTGGTCTAATACAGAGTAATGGGGCTATATACAGACAGTGCGCTAATACAGAGTTATGGGGCTATATACAGACAGTGTGCTAATACAGAGTAATGGGGCTATATACAGACAGTGGTCTAATACAGAGTAATGGGGCTATATACAGACAGTGTGCTAATACAGAGTATTGGGGCTATATGCAGACAGTGCTAATACAGAGTAATGGGGCTATATACAGACAGTGTGCTAATACAGAGTAATGGGGCTATATACAGACAGTGTGCTAATACAGAGTAATGGGGCTATGTACAGTGTGCTAATACAGAGTAATGGGGCTATATACAGACAGTGGGCTAATACAGAGTAATGGGGCTATATACAGTGTGCTAATACAGAGTAATGGGGCTATATGCAGACAGTGCTAATACAGAGTAATGGGGCTGTATACAGACAGTGTGCTAATACAGAGTAATGGGGCTATATACAGTGTGCTAATATATCTGGCTCTGTTTCATACAGTATATATTTGGCTGTTTCATACACTATCAGGGTTATTCAGAGAGCGTGAAAAGCAGAATGACTGGAAAATAACTGGAGAATGAAAAATTCTAGGTCAAAATAGCCGATTTGGAAAGTGAGATGAAAGGGAGAATTTTTCTGGTTTGGCTATTTTGACCTAGAATTTTTCATTCTCCAGTCATTCTCCTGCTTTTCACGCTCTCTGAATAACCCTGATATATATATCTGGCACTGATACTAGCCAGTGCCTCTCCAGCCACTGACCTCACCGCACGTCACTGCCCTACAGTAATGTACAGTATCTTATAAACCTGAAAAGTGATTTACAGCTTCTCGCGTGTGCCACAGGGACTTTCTGTGCAACAACGCAGCCTTAGCTTAGTTATAGTTGGTCAATTTCAATTAGCACACAAAGTACAAAGCTTGCTTCAGGGTGCAGTTTATCTGTATGATCTGATTCATTTATAACCGGTTTAATATAAAATAGTGCAATTTATGTTCTAAACGTGCCAAATATTATTCTGTATTTTGGCCAATTCATGTTTGTATGTGTATATATATATATTATATATATATAAGAGTTCTATAATTATTTTAAATTGTAATAATGTTATTTATTACTTAAAGGAACACTCTAGGCTAAAAATCCGCTTTTTTTTACATTAAAATATACCTATTCCCTACCTAGTTATTCATCATATATATATATTTTTTTTAGTGTAATACTTACCCTAAAAACCACTTGTTTCCAATGGCGTCTTTTTTTTATACTCACCTCCCTCCTCTTCCTCTCCCGTCCTCTTACAGCTTGAACTTGGCTAATGGTTTACGTGAGAGGCGCGCATGCGCGCCTCTCACGTAAGCCAGCCAATCAGCAGGCTTCCTCCTCTTCTTTGATTAGTGTTACGCGCAAGAGGATGCGCACAACACTAATCGCAGCCGCAGACCATGCTGGCGGCTCGCTCCCACCAGCTACTGCGGCGAGTTGGAGACGTCATCGCGCTTTCAGCGCGATGACGTCTCCTAGAAACATAGAAACATAGAAAAATGTCGGCAGATAAGAACCTTTCGGCCCATCTAGTCTGCCCAATTACATGGATACTTTACCTGGATTTATCTTTTGTTTAGGATAGCCTTATGCCTATCCCATGCCTGCTTAAATTCAATTACTGTTTTGGCCTCTACCACTTCAACTGGAAGACTGTTCCATGTATCCACCACCCTCTCAGTAAAATAATGCCTTCTGATGTTACTTTTAAACCTTTGCCCCTCTAATCTAAGACTATGTCCTCTTGTTTTGCTACTTTGTTTCCTTTTAAATATACTCCCTTCCTCTACCTTGTGGATTCCCTTTACATATTTAAATGTTTCTATCATATCTCCTCTGTCTCTTCTTTTTTCCAAGCTGCTACTCGGCAATAGACTACTCGGCAATAGTCGGCAGAAGCAGGAAATATGAATCCTGCTCTGCTGACTGACAGCTGGGAGGGCAGAGTAAAGTCCTCAGCGTCTCTCAGCTGTTTTAGCCGATCGGCTGAGCGGAGGTTCAGCGGAGGTTTGAGCACCACAAAGCTTAGGTGGTCATGTTGCCTAGAGTATCCCTTTAAACAAGGGCCTGTGTTGCGGAACTCTGGGCCTCTCGGTGGTACTTGCCTCCCTGGGTCAAAAGTTGCCAGTCAGCCTCTGCACCGCAACAAATGACTGGCAGATGTTTGCCTCCACGCCCTTCTTTGATCTCTTCTCCATGGGAGCAGAGGATCATCCTGCAGAGCAAAGAAAATTGGAGAGAGGCGTGGTGTGTAGGCCAAAAGATGGCTGCTACCGTCAATAGGCCGCAGGGAGAGGAGGCCCAAAGTCGCTCACAAGACCTTTGCCGTAGCTGCTGCACCGCGGCAGCAGGCTTACCAGGTTGTACCTCTATCGAGCCAAGGAAAGGGTGCCAAAAAACGCACGTTAGGGTGGCCACGAACACCCGATATCAGGCTGCGCTAGGGTTGCCAGGTTGGCCATGTTTTCCTGAACACAATTAATTCATGTTGATGGGCAATACTTGAAAAATGCCACCTCGCAGCATGTATAATTCATATGCTGCAGGTAAGGAATCCCAGGAGATCTGCCTGATCTCCTTGCCGCATCATAAGAATTATACATGTTGTAGGAAAGTACGTTTCCAGGCACTCATCCTCTGAATGAAATAGTTATGTGTCCAGGAAAACATGGGCAATCTGGCAACTCTAGGCTGCGCAGCACAGAGCTCAGAAGAATGGCGACCGATCTTCTCGGCGTCCAGCTATGCCCCCAAGGTTTATTTTAATCTAATTCTCTGAACTGATTCGGATCTCAAGCAGAATCTTCTTGTATTTCCCTTGCTCTTCCCTGGCTACTCTTCAAGATGGAGAGCTGTTTCCACAAAAGTTACAGAACCATTTTGTACAATAACTGTGGACTGAGAATAGACAGAGAATACTGTAGATGTAGAGTGTTGCCGCTCTTTACCGCTATACTGTTGTTGTTTAGGCTAGGGTCAGACTGAGGCAGTGCGAACGCGCGTTCTGGCGCACTTAATCACGGCCGTGCTAGCAGCAGATGCCGGGCAATGACGGCCAATATACGAAGTACGGTCGCACAAAAGTCCGGCTGCGCAACGCAAGTGGAAAATGAACGCATTTTTTCGAGAACGTTAAACCACTAGTACTGACGTACAGAGTGCGCTGCGTCCGCTAGCGGCGTGTGTGCGTGATTAGGAGACATCAGACGCTGCTAATGTCCGGCCAACATAACGTCCAGAAGCAAAAAGGGTTTTATTGATGATCCGTACAAAATCACGGATGAAACTGCGCATAGTATGACCGCTATTGCGTATTCCGTGAAAAAATACGTCCATTCTTCGAACGCACATTTTCACGGACAACGTGAAAAATGCGTTAGTCTGACCCTAGCCTAACATGATACTTCTGCTGCCATTGCTGAATTTTGCTTCTGTGAATAGCTGAAGTTCACTGTAGGTGCATGGTGATTTTTAAAATTGTTTCAAGGAAGTTGCAAACAATGGTGCTTTGTGAATAACTGCAATAATATATGCCCTATGGGCCTCCAGGGGAGCAAAGCTCCAGGGGCAGCAGATTTAACAATTTGTTGCCAATCCTGCTGTGTGGGATTTTATTGGGTTAATATTGTTTTGTTTATACAATAAAACCTTGGGGAGGTAATAAATAACTAATCGCTAGGCAATGCAATTAAAATGTTACAAACAGTGCAGTTTTATTAGATGAATATTCTAGTATAACAAATTTAAATGCAATTAAACTAGATAATGCGATTCACTTCAGTGCACGGGTTTGTTTAGCTGAGTTTGACTCCATTAGCAACAGTAACGGCCTGATCAAATGATCCGAATCACATCTTCTAATTAAGAGCTGGAGGGCAGTTTGCCCCTCCTTGTTAATCTATAATTTAGGTTGTGCAGGGATCTATGGGTCAGTTTACCTCAGACTAGAGATTGACATGGCATGCGCGTGGGTTAGAGGAGCACGAGTTGCTTTTCCCAGTGTGTTTCATGCACTCCGTTTGCTGACGGTATTTATCTATGCAGGTTACCTGGCTCATTCCATGCTGTGTTGGAACTGTGTAATAGGTAAGAGAGTGTCTGTGTAATGTTTGTCAAAGTAGTATTACTTTATTTCCATATGCACTGTAACTGTTTAGGTTTACGGTTTTTTTTTCTCAGCCTTGAATACCTCCAGTTTAGGGTTGTCCGTGTTTTCCTGGACACATCGTTTACTCATGTTGATGGGCAGTGCAGGAGAAATGCCACCCTGCAGCATGTATGATCCATATGCTGTAGGTAAGAACGCTAAGGAATCCCAGGTGATCTGCCTTGATTTTTTTTTTTTTTTTTTTTTTTTTTTTCCCTACCATGCTGTAGGGCAGCACGTTTCTAGGCACTTCCCATCTGAATGAAATGTCTGTCCAGGAAAACCTGGCTGATCCGGCAACTGTACTCCCGTTACACACTGCTGGCTTTTTTTTTTTTTTTTTTTTTCTCGTCGCAAGCTCCAATTCTTGTTATAATTTTAGAGAAAAACGAGGTTTAGCACCCCCCCCCCCATAACTATTCTTCAGGTGTTTTTAAAAGCGCGCTAAATTGGCCACCAATCTGCATTGACGGAATTTCCCGTATGGTGCGATTTTGTTAACTTTATTATTCAAAAATCTGTCAGTTTGCCAAATATTGGTGAAATTCCCCATAGAAGTAATTCTATTCAGCGCCTGCTGAACAACCCAAAAAGTTTGAAATGCCCAGATTTTTAAATGCTTTTGACCGGTTTAAACCGGTGTAACCCATAGGGTTCAATGAACAGAAACTTTTTTTATATTTTTTTTCCAGCAAATGTGTTTAATACCCCTGTTCGGCTGGTCTGAATTTTTTTCCCAGCTATTCGGTGGCATTTGAGAGCCCTGCAGTGAATGCTGAATTCAACGCAGGGTCGGCGAATTGAGGTCGCTGAAGTGTTCTGAGCAAGCACTGCCATTGCAGTGCTCTTTGAATAGCCCCTTTTTTAGGCTAGGGTCAGAGTGGGGCAGTCGGAACGCGCGTGCAGGCGCACTAAATCACGGCGGCAGTAGCAGCACATAACGGCCAATATACGCAGTACGTGCGTACAAAAGTGCGCTGACACCACGCAACCGGCAAATGAACGCGTTTTTCTCAGAACGTGAAACCACTGCTACAGACGTACAGAGTGCGCTGCGGCCGCATGGCAGCGTGTGTGCGTGATTAGGAGACGTCAGACGCTGCTAGTGTGCGGCCTACATAACGTTCAAACAGCCGGATTTCCCTAGAATTGCGTTGGTGAGTACCTGCGACTGTGCGACTGTGGTCGTCTGACCACTTAAGCGTATTCCGTGAAAAAATGCGTGCGCACGCATCGACGTACATTTTGACGGTGGCCGCAGAAAATGCGCTCATCTGTCCCTAGCCTTAGACCTCACAACAGAATCTAGTTGTATAAGAAGATGCAGAAATCTAGGACACCCCCAGGACTTGATGACATATGAGTTTTTTTTTGGTAAAAACTGCATTTTAGCATTGTGAATTGTTGACCACTAAAATACAGTTTTACCTGAAGAGGCAATCCAGGGACAAAGGCCCCCTGGGTTAAGTGTGTAATTTTTTTTTTTTTTTTTGGATGGGTGGGAGCTCTTAACTTTTTTTTTTTTTTTTTTTTTCCAGAGCCCAATACCCCAGCTCCTGTCCATGTTCTGTCTTGCAGACCCCCCCCCCCCGCCTGGTGTGCTTTTGTGAGCTCTAGGCTTGTTTACTTGACAAAAGGGGAGTATATATCTTGCAGCATAGGTGCCTGATATAGGTAAATTCTTACCAATAATATTTTAGCTCGGGAAGGAAGAGAGCTAGTAAAATAGCGTGATGCTGCCCAAAGGGAATATACACAAACACCGGAAAAACAACCAAAAAATTGTGCCAAACAAAAATACAGTAAGATTCCTGTGGCGCATCTGAGGTTCAGTACAATCAGTAGGGTTATGTCAATAATCTCGCTAAATCCATTATTCACTATACTCTACTAGTGTAAGTGCATATATAAGGTGCAATGGTGCAAATAAAATCCAGTGTGTACAAAAGGCTGTTTGACAATCTGTTCCTTAATAAAGTGTAACTGTGTCCAAAGGTGCTTTTTAAGTATAGTGGTGTTTGCGGCAATTAATGAAAGTGTAAAGATACTTAAAAAATATCGAGTGACTAATTTCTCCTGGATTCCAATAATGACTATCTTCCCCGTTGTCAAAGGAAAAATGGGAAGGTGAAAAGGAGGGAG
This sequence comes from Leptobrachium leishanense, assembly GCA_009667805.1. Taxonomy (NCBI): domain Eukaryota; kingdom Metazoa; phylum Chordata; class Amphibia; order Anura; family Megophryidae; genus Leptobrachium; species Leptobrachium leishanense. The sequence continues at coordinate 200,098,578 of CM019067.1, forward strand.
AAAAATATATGATTTGTGCAGAGTCTCAACAAATGTAGCAAATAAAAAGGTCATCGGGAAGTATACCACTCACAATGGCATGAGCCTATAATTGCCCCGGCTCTAGGTATAAATGCCTCTGGCCATATAGAGTGGCACTCCCCTTCTTTGAATCAAGACACTTGCTGAGTATGCTAAAGAGACGGAAGGCAGCGCTTCCATAGCGTAATACTGTAAAGTTCTGACATTAAACTCTCCAATTTAAGAACCTCATGGTCACAGGCTTGGTCTATAAGGTATCGGGCACTCTTTTCCTCCTTCTGTGGACCCCGTTGTGAACCAAGTTATAAGGCCTCCATGTGTTGTCAAAAAAATTGGCGAAATGGCCAGTAAAGTGTTAAAACCTACATTTATTTATTGAATTATAAAATGGACATGGGCGCTACCGAGACCCGTTTTGGCTATTACAGCCTTCCTCAGTCGGTATGTGGGGTCCAATATTGTCCAGAAATCAAATATATTTTTTTTTATGGACAATATTGGACCCCACATACCGACTGAGGAAGGCTGTAATGGCCGACATGCTTTTCGGTAGCGCCAATGTCCATTTTATAATTCAATAAATAATGTGTGTTTTAACCCTTTACTGGCCATTTCTCCAATTTTTTTTTAATTTTTTTTTACACATGGAGGCTTCATAACTTTGTTATAAGTGGACCACAGGAGGAGAATAGGTCCTGGACACCTACCCAAGAGTGCCTGATACCTTTCTAGACCGAGCCTGTGACCATGACAAATGGGTTACTCAGTGTCTAAGTTAAAATACACTAATGGGAAACGTATTGATCACCCTGGTCCACCCAGAATTGTCTTACCTTTTGACCTACCACACATCTGGGGATCGTGTTGCGTCACAAATCCGCAAAACCTGGCTTTTTTTTTTTTTTTTTTAACACGATCGGACATTACCAAAACAATTTCATGCCGCTCCACTAATTCGCTTTTGTAGAACCAAGAACCTATTAGTATCCGGGACAGATCCGGTTCAGTCATAAGAAAAAATCTAGTTTACAAAAGATGGGGTGCTTTCCCTGTCTTGTGTCACATGTCGCCATATGCTACCGGCTAACTCTATTGTACATCCAACAACTGGCAAACAATTCAAAATCCGATTTAGGATAACATGCTTGATGGAATTTGTTATATACTTGATTCATTGTCCATGCGGTTTAGCATGTCGGCAAGACAGATTTAACACTGAGGGATTGTATACGTGGTCCTAGATCGGCCATTAATGTTGCTTTTTGTGATGGGAGCACGGATAAACCGGTTGCCAAACAACATTTTTTGGAACATCATCAGTTTGCCAACCTTTTTAAAATTTCTAGGAATCTACCATGTTCCATTTACCTCGAGGTGGGGACCGTTCCCAGATCTTGCTGCAGAGAGACTCTCAATACGTTTGCTTCTCAGAGTGGATATGTATCTTTTACATTTTTGAATAGTAGATAAAGTCATTGGAGATCAGTGACGTGCGGTGAGGTCAGTGGCTGGCGAGGCACTGTCTAGTATCAGAGCCAGATATACAAATGCAAAACAGCCAGAAAACCACCTAGCTCCCTAAGAGGAGGCTTCAGGCATTTAGTACATCAGGACCAGTGGCGACTCTAGGAACAATATTTAGGGGGGGCACAGAAGAAACTGCAGTCAAAACTGGGGGGGGGGGCACTAATAATTTTCACCACTAAATCATATCACTGAATAAAACTAAGGGCCCTATCACCTGGTGTGAGCTAAAACACCATCACCATCACAAAAGGAAAAATTTAGTGCGAGTCGCTAAAACTTACAGGGTTATTCAGAGAGCGGTGAAAAGCTGGAGAATGACTGGAGAATGGAAAATTCTAGGTCAAAATAGCCAAACCAGAAAAATTCTCCCAGTCATCTCACTTTCCAAATCGGCTATTTTGACCTAGAATTTTCCATTCTCCAATCATTCTCCTGCTTTTCACCGCTTTCTGAATAACCCTGTTAGTGCCTGACGACCTACTAACAGATCACCTTGTCTGCAGTAGTCCATGAACAAGGTCGTTTGGCGCACGCTAGGGAAACTCTAAGACCCGGGTTGAGACCCGGCGCTAATGCGGTTGTGTACAGGATAGAACTGTTTTTCTTTTCCATACCTATCCCCCACCCTCACAAGCTTGAATATGAACACATCCAGTGAATAACCTCACACCCCTGCATTATTAAAATCCTCCACGGTGGCCGTATCATCCATATATTAAGGCTGATGGGCATTGCATGATAAATGCCACCCAACAGCATGTAGAATCATTACACTGCATTTAATAGATCCAAAAGGAAGGCCAGGTGAGCGACAACAATTTCCCTGCTGCAGCATAGCAATAATACATGTTTCAGGGCAAAACTTATTCACGTGTCCCTTTAAACTTGGTCCACACAGTCACCCTAATAATCAACTGCTTACATACTATCAATAACCCCCAGAATAAAATGTTTAAAATTAGGCAATATATTAGAATTAGGATATATGTGCATAAAGGATACATTTATAATAGAGCTTACTGCAACAGCAGCGACATTGCTGACCATATCCATTACTATGGTGTATGGGGCCAAGAGAACACCTGTGCTGCATTCCTTTCAATTGCCTATTAATTTTGGACGAGGACCTGGTTTTTCTGTTTTTTTGGAGTTAGCACCAGGGTTGAGCAGTAGGTAAAATGTTGCAATTAGTGCACCTCAAAAAATTTAGCGCTGGCACCAAGTGATCTGTTAGCTGCAAAAGCGCTAGAGATCTCTAGCACTCCCTGTGTTAAGTATAGGACGCGGAAAGTACATTAAGCTCGCGGTACAAATCGCTAATAGCAACGCGCTAAGTGATTTTTTTTTTTCCCATTTGTAGCGGGAGGCAAACGATCTGTTGGTCAGGCGCTAGACTCAATTAACCTGGCGCTAACGGAAAATTACGCCGACGCAAGGGTTAACTCACATCAGGTAATAGTGCCCTAAATAAGTATATATATATATATATATATATCTATATATATATATCTCTCTCCAAAACCCCAGAGTGATGTGATGCAATGATGCCTTTTTTGTTGTACTATAACCTGATACTTAAATTCAATATTTTATTCGCTGCAATTCGGCGGTTTTCGCTGAATGTCTGATAGCTGCTTCAGCGACTCCACTTATAGCAAATTACAGTGACCATTCGCTAAAAAGGGAATTCACCTTATTTTCGGAAAAATGAATTCCCCGAAATGTGACGGAAAGCAGAGGATCTGAAGATCATTAGACCCTTTAGATTCTAACTTCCATAATAACCCCTAAAATGCCATAAACCCAGGGAAATACAATAAAAATAATAAAGAATGTGGCATTTAGCTACCCCTTAGGCTGGGGTCAGACCAGCGCACTTTTAACGTGCGTTCTGGCGCACGTAATTACGGCCGCACTAGCAGCAGATGACGGGCAATGACGGCCAATATACGATGTACGGCCGCACAAAAGTCCGGCCGTGCAACGCAAGTCGAATTTGAACGCATTTTTTTGAGAACGCTGAACCGCTAGTACTGACGTACTGAGTGTGCAGCTGTGGCATAGCGGCGTGTGTGCGTGATTAGGAGATGTCAGATGCTGCTAATGTCAAGCCTACATAACGTCCAGACGCAAAAAGAGTTTTATTGACGATCCGTACAAAATCACGACCGAAAATGCGCGTCGTCTGACCGTTTTTGCGCATTCCATGAAAAAATACGTCAAGGACGCACTTTTTCACGTTCGCGGGGAAATATGCTTTCGTCTGACCCTAGCCTTAACCCGTAAAATGCCATTCATCAAGGGAAAACATGAAATGAATACACTGAGACATGTAGTTTACCCATCAACCCGTAAAATGCCATTAATCAAGGAAAAAACAAATGTATACTGTAAGGGATGAAGCCTACACATTAACCCTTAATATACAACTAAAACCAAGGCAAAAACTAACGTAATACACAATGTAATGTATAGTCTGAACATTAACCATTTCACTGCTGAGCCATTTCAACCCTGTGAAAATGTTTAAGTACACGTTTTTATTTAATGTTTTATGACTTATACTTCACATTGAATATGGTCATGTTGGGTATCATTGGAAAGGCCAGATTCTGCCCTTTCGATTGACACCTAGTTATTCCATATACGATGCATAGCGACGGAGATGTGTTGGTCCGAAGAAGTGTGGGAAGCTGGATGCTGATTTTTGGTGGGGGGGCACATAGGGGGGCAAGGAATAACCTAGGGGGGGCAATTGCCCCCCCTTGCCCCCCTGTAGAGTCGCCTATGATCAGGACACACTGGGAGTAAGGACTGACTGGACGCAGATTCTGTTCCCACAGACCTCTAGCTCCTTTAACCCCTTTAAGGACCTCTGACGTACCCTGTACTCGGGTCTCCCTTAGACCCGCAGACGTACAGGGTACGTCAGCGGCGCCTAATCCACCTCCCGCCCGATACTCCCCTCCCTCGCTGGATCCCACGGCGATCTGGCAGGGAGGAAGCCTGCCCATGTGATTTACATGGGCAGGCGAGGCTGACGTCGCCACGCTGCGTGGTGACATCATCAGCAGGCGTCCCCATGCTTTTCAATGGAGGGGAGGGGGGGCTCCTTCGGAGCCCTCTATCTCCCCAACCATTGAAGCTAGGGAGATGCCGTTTGCACCGCTGGAGAGGGGAGAGCCTCCCCTTTCCAGCGGTGTATGGCATTAACCATTTCGCTGCCGGATCACGTTGCGGCGCCAATTGGCGCCAAAACGCGATTCAAACCTGGAGGGGGGCTGACATCTTGGATGTCAGCCAAGCCTCCAGGTCCGCCCCCACCCACTGACAACCTCACCATATGTGTGAGGATGTCAGTGGGCCAGTTAACCCTCTAGCTGCCATGTAGAGATAAGGGGATCCTAAAGGATCCCTTTATCTCCCGATCCATGGCAGCTAGATGGTCATATTTGCCATCATTTGAAAGGCCTGATTATGACCAGGTTTGGTTTTAAAAAAATTAAAAAAAAAAAAAATTAAATAAAAAAATTATAAAAAAAATGTTTTTTTTAAATTTTTTTTTTGTCTGGGGGGAGTTTAATTAAATAGGACCTAGGCTGTCATCTAAAAATAAATAGCACAAAATGGTCAGAATGAGCGCAGCGCACATAGGTGAACGGTCTCAGCAGTGAAGGGGTTAAAAAGCAAACGCATGTAAAAATTGGGTATTTCTAGTCTCGGACAAAATTTTAAACCTATTTAGCTGGGGTCGTTTTGGGTGGTTGTAGGTTTTGGGGATTAAATTACAAAATGTGTTTTTACCATTTTTTTTTTTTTTTTTTCCTCATATTTCATATTTTTTTATAGTAAATTATGCGATATGATGGAAATAATGGTATTTCTAGAAAGTCCATTTAATGGCGGGAAAAAGTGTATAATATGTGTGGGTTGAATAAACGAGTAAGAGGAAAATTTGACCTAAACTCTAACAGCGCAGAAACGTAAAAACAGCAGCGGTCACTAAAAGACGGATTTGTGTAAAACCGCCCGGTCACTAAGGGGTTAAACAGAACAATTATTTAACAATATGCCTTCTAAATTGCATTGGCAAAGCCTTCTTAAATTAAGAATCTACAGTCCTGGGTCCTTGTACCTAGACTTGTTTTTATACAGGGTTATTCATTCAGAGTGGTGAAAAGCAGGAGCATGACTGGAGAATGGAAAATTCTAGGTCAAAATAGCCAAACCAGAAAACTTCTCACTTTCCAAATCGGCTATTTTGACCTAGAGTTTCCATTCTCCTACTTTTTACCCCTCTGAATAACCCTGGTACAGGACTATTCAGAAAGGGGTGAGAACCTTGAATGAGTGGAATTGAATTCTAGGTCAAAATAGTCAAACCAGAAAAATTCTCCCATTTATCTCCCTTTCCAAATTGGCTGTTCATTCTCCTGCCAATTCTCAAGGTTTTCACCTCTCTGAATATCCCTGATAGTATTATTGACTCCTTGTGCTGGCTCACTATAGCTTAATCTTTTTATGAGCCTGAAATACTGGAGAGTGTAAGCTATAGTGAGCCTGCACAATTATTCAATAATAATATCGGGGTTATTCAGAGAGGTGAAAACCTTGAATTGGCAGGAGAATGAACAATCTAGACCAGGGTTTCTCAACTCCAGTTCTCAGGACCCACTACAAGCTAGATTTTGCTGATCACCTTGGAAATGCAGACTGAATACTGCAATCACTGAGCAGCAAATCATATCACCTGTGCTGTGCTTCAGATATCTGGCAAACCAGGCCCATTAGTGGATCCTGAGGATACAAGTTGAGAAACACTGATTCTAGACCAAATAGCCAATTTGGATAGTGAGATAAATGGGAGAATTTTTCCGGTTTGACTTCTGACCTAGAATTTTCAATTCTCCAGTCATTCTCAAGGTTTTCACCTTTCTTTCTGAATAGCCCTGTATCAGGGTTATTCAGAGAGAGGTGAAAAGCAGGAGACTGACTGGAGAAGTGTTCTTTTATGGCGGATGGCGTTCACCTGACGGATGTGGGCAAGGATCTGTTCATCCTGGGACTCAAGGGATTGAACAAGCCCTGTTTTTTTCTTGGTGGGGGAGCTCTCCCATTAGGGGGTTATGTGAGGAGCTTGTGGTGGGGGCTTGTAGGCAGTGCTGGCTAGGGGTTCCTTTTTTAGTTAGGATAACTTTGGTCAGATGGTTGGGATTTGAAGTTTTTTGGTGGTTGGTTTGGAGGTGTGTGGTGGTTGTGGGGAGTCCTCTTTCAGCACTGGGTTATTGTTTTAATTTTGTTATGGGAATGGTTATATCATGGTGGTGGGTTGTGTGGAGTTTTTAGCTGTTGCCTATATACAGTTGTGTTCAAAATTATTCAACCCCCACTGAAATTGAGTGTTTTGGCCAGTTTGACATTGCTTTTGATCATTCAGTCATCTTGCTTACAATTAAATCAAAGAGGCACGTGTAGGTCAGACAAATATAACATTTATAATGAAATAACCACAAATGTCTTTTCTGTGCTCACATCATTATCAGTTTAATTCAACCCCCAAGTGACATTCAATCTTAGTACTTAGTACAACATCCTTTTACAGTTATAACAGCTTTTAAACGTGAAGCATAGCTTGACACAAGTGTCTTGCAGCGATCTACGGGTATCTTCGCCCATTCGTCATGGGCAAAAGCCTCCAGTTCAGTCACATTCTTAGGCTTGCGCACTGCAACTGCTTTCTTTAAGTTCCACCAGAGGTTCTCAATCGGATTTAAGTCAGGTGACTGCGATGGCCACTCCAAAATGTTCCAGCCTTTAATCTGCAACCATGCTCTAGTGAACTTGGAGGTATGCTTGGGATCATTGTCCTGTTGAAAGGTCCAACGTCTCCCAAGCCTCAGGTTTGTGACGGACTGCATCACATTGTCATCCAATATCTCCTGGTACTGAAGAGAATTCATGGTACCTTGCACACGCTGTAGCTTCCCTGTACCTGCAGAAGCAAAACCGCCCCAAAGCATGATTGACCCCCCCCCCGCCATGCTTCACAGTAGGCAAGGTGTTCTTTTCTTCATATGCCTTGTTCTTCCTCCTCCAAACATAGCGTTGATCCATGGGCCCAAACAGTTCTAATTTTGTTTCATCATCAGTCCACAGAACACTATCCCAAAGCTTCTGTTGTTTGTCCACATGACTTTTGGCATACTGCAGTCGACTCTTCTTATTCTTTGGAGACAGCAAGGGGGTGCGCCTGGGAGTTCTGGCATGGAGGCCTTCATTACGCAGTGTGCGCCTTATTGTCTGAGCTGAAATTTCAGTACCCACATCTGACAAATCTTTTCTCAGTTCCTCAGCAGTCACACGGGGACTTTTCTCCACTCTACGCTTCAGGTAGCGCACAGCAGTCGAAGTCAGCATCTTCTTTCTGCCACGACCAGGTAGCGTTTCAACAGTGCCCTTTGCCTTGAATTTGCGAATGATGCTTCCTATGGTCTCTCTTGGTATGTTTAACATCTTTGCAATCTTCTTATAGCCATTGCCCTTCCTGTGAAGAGTAATCACCTCTTGTCTTCCTGGACCATTCTCTTGACTTCATGTTTGTAACCACACCAGTAAATGTCTAGAAGGAGCTGAGTATCAGTCATTTTAAAGCTGCCTAATTGGTGCTTATTATGCTTTATTGCTGCTCCGTGACATCCACAGGTGTTTTCAATACCTGATTCTCAGAGTGGTAGTCTTTTAAGGGGTTGAATAATTGTGTCAATGAAGAATTCACAAAAGAAACATGTACTACTGTATTACAAAACCAATTGATGTCATTTTAGTTGCATATGGTTCTTTAAAAAGTCCTTGTAGGATTTCATTCTGAATACAATTACAAATGTACACTAAATTACCTAAAACCCTTTACAGCATTGGGGGTTGAATAATTTTGAACACAACTGGTATATTATTCCACAGATAAGTGTTTGCGTATTTTTGTGTACTTTTTTTTTTATTTTTTTTTTTTTTTTTTTTTTGGTCTCCGAGTCTGAACCTGTTAACAGTAGGCGACTTGTGCTAGTTCAACCATTTTATAACCAAACAAGGGTACCAGATAATGTGTGCCTGGCTGAAGGTATGTATGTATATGCTCTGTAGTTCCAAAAGAGTTACTGCTTGCAAACAGGTGTGCACAATTGCCTCACATTTTAAATAAGTGAGCCGAACACCCCCGTGTTCAGTTCACATTCGAACTCTAACTTTCAAAAGTTCGAGCTCGAACATGAACCGAACTCATTGCAAGTCAATGGGACTCGAAAGTTTGCATTTTAGAATGCCCTACAAGAGGGCATATATGCAAGATATTTGCCATAAAAGGTGTATGGGGGTGCAGGTAGTGCCCTGGGGGACAGGAAATCAGGACAAAGTTTTAAACGTTTTTAAAGGAACAGTGTTTTCCATGAAATAAGGGTGAATAAAAACAAAAAATTACATCAAATATCGTGCCTAGGAGGTCCCCATAACCTGCCCGTGAAGTGGCAGATTAGTAGACTGTATAGAAACATTTAAAAACAAAAATGACATTTCAAATGACGGTAAATGGTTTTCCTTTAAATGTATTCATAAACAACTGCTTGGGGCGGCAGCCTGTATGAAGAGACGTTTTAGGACACAGAAAAAGTTAAGTGACTTTTTGGCTAAATTATGGTGAAACGTATGCAGGCTTTGGATGAAAATAACAATAGGTGCTTTAAAATTGGGCCTTTTAGTGTCAGCAACAGTGCCGTCGCACCGTAACCCCTCTGTGGTATTGTGGAAGAGTGCAGGGTTGGACCCTGCAGTCCAATATTAAAATGATATGAATCTGGTATAGGCGTCAGTGGCAGTGCACCCAAATATTGTGCCTTTTGGCAGCAAGTGCATTCACACCGTAACCCCTTTAGTATTGTGGAAGAGTGCAGTGGTGGAGGTTTTGGGAACGCAGAAGAGACCCCCCCCCCCCATCTATTCAGTTACGTCAGCATCAGTGGATTGATAGCTGCTGATTCGGGACTGATTCAGAGTCGGTTGGCACACTCACACTTTTTTTTTAGTCTGACAAAACCTCCAGCGTCACTGAACGTCCTTTCAGAAAGCAAACTGGATGAAGGGCAACCTAGTAGCTGCATAGCATATTGGCTAAGTTCTGGCCAGTGATCCAATCTCAACACCCAGTAAGCCAGTGGATCATCTACTGGAATGCTATTCAGGTCTGCCTTTGCCCCTAAGTAGTCCTGCACCATATGAAGATGCTGGCAATGGGTGCCTACATTTGACGTCCCTGGGCGTCGCGGACTAAAAAAAATGCATCAGTCAAGCGGCCCTGGCCTTCACTGCTATTCCTCTGATCATCCGCAGCCTCAGAAGCACCCGTGACATCACTTGGTAACCTACCAGTGCCTGGAAAGGTGTTACACAAGTGTCGCTTTAGAGCATCCTCAAGCTTTTTCATCCTGTGCTCCCTCTGTGCGGGCAGGATGAGCTCTGCAACTTTACCCTTGTATCATGGATCAAGAAGGCTTGCCAACCAGTAATGATCCCTCTCCTTGATGGCACGAATCCTGGGGTCCTTTAGCAGGCTTTGCAGGATAAGGGAGCCCATGCAGCGTAGGTTGGAGGTGGCATTAGCTTCCGAGTCTTCCTGGTCAATGAGGATGACCCCCATCGTGCACTTCCTCCCCCCAGCCACTTACTAGTCCTTGGGTTTCTGGGCACACAAAACCCTCCCTTGAGGAATCCCCACCTTCAATGCCACCACTACTTAAATATTCCACATCCTCCTCCTTTCTGATCTGAGGAGGACCTGCTGGAAACCTGTCTGCATAAAGACTGGGGCCATGGGAGCTAGGGAAGACCTCTTCTTCCTCCCGCTGCTCTGCCTCTAGTGCCACATCTATAATTCCCCGCAGAGTGCTCTCCAGCAAGAACACTAAAGGAATTGTCACTGATTCATGCACTGTCCCTGCTCACCATCCTCATTGCCTCCTCAAATGGTGACAGTACAGTGCATGCATCCTTGTTCAGCCACTGCGGGGGGTGGGAACAAGTTGACCTGGACCTGTCCTTGTGACATACTCACACAGGTACTCATTGATGGCCCTCTGCTGCTTGTGCAGGCTGCAGCATTGCTGTTGTTCCACCTGGTGGGCATGTCACAGATCAGACTGTTTGTGGGAAGGTGGAATTCTCTTTGAATTTCTGCCAGGCACACACTTCCTGGGAATGACCATCTGAAGTGGCTGCAGACTTTTCTGGCCTGGCTGAGAAGCTCTGCCAGCCCTGCGTACCTGGCTAGGAAATGCTGTACCACCAGATTTAGGACGTGTGCTAGGCATGGTACATGCGTCAACTTACCCAGGCGTAGGGTGGAGAGAAGGTTGCTGCCATTATCACAGACAATTCCCAGCTGAAGCTGGTGTGGTGTTAACCATCTCTGCACCTGCCCCTGCAGAGCTGACAATTTCTGGCCCGGTGTGGCTCCAGTCCCCTAAACAAACCAGCTCAAGCACAGTATGGCATCGTTTTGCTTGAGCCATTGCGTAGCCCCTGCCATGCATCGGTTTAACTGCCACTTCGCCAGAGACGGAGGAGGAAGAGGTGGTGGAGCAGACAGACCTCATATAAGCAGCTTTCTGGAGGCGTGGTGGATTAACAAGTTTCAGCACAGAGCCCAGTCCTGATCCCTCCCCAGCTGCAATCAGTTACCCAGTGTGCAGTGAAGCAAATGTAAGGGCCCTGTCCATGCTTGCTGGACCATCGTGTCTAAAGTCATGTGCACCTTGCTGCTGACTGTCTTTCCCAATGACTCAATAACATTGTCTTCCACGTGCTGGTATAGTGCTGGAATGGCCTTCCGTGAAAAGTAATGCCGTTTTGGAACCTGCCACTGTGGTACAGCACATTCAGCAAATTCACGGAAGGAGGCAGTCCACCAGCTGGAAAGGCAGCAGATGTAATGCGAGTAATTTTGCTAAGCTGGCATTTAGACGCTGTGCTTGGGACTTTTTTTCTTACGCTGGGGCAACGTAATCTGCGTAAATCTTCAGATGATGGGATGCTGTCACATTCTGAGGAAGGACCGGGTACACCCATTACTGTAGCATCAGGTGGAGTCAGTGACTTCATCGTCATCACCCCCTAACAATATGCTGCAGCTGCTGGGGGAACATGAGTGCCAGTTATTTGTGTCACTGGCACCCCCTTCCTCTAGGTTGATTTATACTTTTCCTCAACCTCCGATTGAATCAAGCACCATGTCACTGTCATTGTAGTCAAACAATTCAGCTGACTCCGTGTGTGATAGTGAGGCTATGGCAGGAGTAGCTGTGGACATGGAGGCTGCATTAGATGCTTTTGCAGCTGAGGTGGACTGTAAACCACTACGAAAGTAATGTGAAGTTAAACTCTTTATTGGCGCCTGTTAGTGTGTGTACGGTGTTAGCTGCTGCTCCTCTGGCGATATGGTGGCCCTGTTTCGCTGGTACCTGGTATGTGACAAAGTGGGTTTATATCGCTGTTGAAGGGCGCTGCTTGCACCTCCTAGATCGGTTGGGATCTTTTGTACAGGGATGGTGGACTGTATATTGCAATGCATTAAGTATGGATGTGTCAACGTCTTTTGGTATATTAGCTAACTATTGGTAGCGATGTCAGATGTGGGCAGTAATGGGTAGTACGTTCCTTGATGGGTACAATATTATGAGGGAGGATAGGCCTTGAATTGGTTTAATCAGATAAAAAAATATTAAAATCTGCACTTTAAATGAAGAGAAATACTTTATGTTGTGCTGCCACCTTGTGGCAAAAAAGTGGTATCTCTCTGGCTATTCCTTATGTTGTACTGCCACCTTGTGGCCGGAAAAAATATTGTCTCTCTGATGGATTATTCTTGCAGTGTCCGTAATCCCGCAGAAGATGCGCTGTCTCACTCTTCAATTTCGCCGGGTCTTAACCTCGTGGAGAAAGAACATACAGTTGTGTTCAAAATTATTCAACCCCCAATGCTGTGAAGGGTTTTAGGGAATTTAGTGTACATTTGTAATTTTATTCAGAATGAAATCCTACAAGGACTTTTTAAAGAACCATATGCAACTAAAATGACATCAATTGGTTTTGTAATACGGTAGTAAATGTTTCTTTTGTGAATTCTTCATTGACACAATTATTCAACCCCTTAAAGACTACCACTCTGAAGAACTGAGGTTCATTCAAGTGTTTTCAATCAGGTATTGAAAACACCTGTGGATGTCACGGAGCAGCAATAAAGCATAATAAGCACCAATTAGGCAGCTTTAAAATGACTGTGATACTCAGCTCCTTCTAGACATTTACTGGTGTGGTTACAAACATGGTGAAGTCAAGAGAATGGTCCAGGAAGACAAGAGAAGAGGTGATTACTCTTCACAGGAAGGGCAATGGCTATAAGAAGATTGCAAAGATGTTAAACATACCAAGAGAGACCATAGGAAGCATCATTCGCAAATTCAAGGCATAGGGCACTGTTGAAATGCTACCTGGTCGTGGCAGAAAGAAGATGCTGACTTCGACTGCTGTGCGCTACCTGAAGCGTAGAGTGGAGAAAGGTCCCCGTGTGACTGCTGAGGAACTGAGAAAATATTTGTCAGATGTGGGTACTGAAGTTTCAGCTCAGACAATACGGCGCACACTGCGTAATGAAGGCCTCCATGCCAGAACTCCCAGGCGCACCCCCTTGCTGTCTCCAAATAATAAGAAGAGTCGACTGCAGTATGCCAAAAGTCATGTGGACAAACCACAGAAGTTTTGGGATAGTGTTCTGTGGACTGATGAAACAAAATTAGAACTGTTTGGGCCCATGGATCAACGCTATGTTTGGAGGAGGAAGAACAAGGCCTATGAAGAAAAGAATACCTTGCCTACTGTGAAGCATGGCAGGGGGTCAATCATGCTTTGGGACTGTTTTGCTTCTGCAGGTACAGGGAAGCTTCAGCGTGTGCAAGGTACCATGAATTCTCTTCAGTACCAGGAGATATTGGATGACAATGTGATGCAGTCCGTCACAAACCTGAGGCTTGGGAGACGTTGGACCTTTCAACAGGACAATGATCCCAAGCATACCTCCAAGTCCACTAGAGCATGGTTGCAGATTAAAGGCTGGAACATTTTGGAGTGGCCATCGCAGTCACCAGACTTAAATCCGATTGAGAACCTCTGGGACTTAAAGAAAGCAGTTGCAGTGCGCAAGCCTAAGAATGTGACTGAACTGGAGGCTTTTGCCCATGACGAATGGGCGAAGATACCCGTAGATCGCTGCAAGACACTTGTGTCAAGCTATGCTTCACGTTTAAAAGCTGTTATAACTGTAAAAGGATGTTGTACTAAGATTGAATGTCACTTGGGGGTTGAATAAAACTGATAATGATGTGAGCACAGAAAAGACATTTGTGGTCATTTCATTATAAATGTTATGTTATATTTGACCTACACGTGCCTCTTTGATTTTGGTCATCTTGCTTACAATTGAATCCATGTCAAACTGGCCAAAACACTCAATTTCAGTGGGGGTTGAATAATTTTGAACACAACTGTAGATGGATAGTGAATGTATTTTAGTTACGTGGACAGGAGCCTAGGATTTCAGGCTCACTCTTACTGGCATCTACGGCCCATAGAGGTGGCCAATTTCCCTTTACTCGTCACCTCTTTCCTCGTCGGCTGTGTACTTCTTCAGTAAAGCAAAGCCTCAGGAAGGAACAGACTTTTCAGGATACAAGGATAGTAAAATAAAGGGAATTTATTATTAAAGTGAAATTTAACAATAAATATAAACAGGGGGTATATCCAGGACGCGTTTCGCCAAAAAATAGCTTCCTCAGCTGGATAATGTGATGCACGATGTCCTTTTCTTACACTCTTCAGTATTGATCGTTGTTGGTTGGTTCTTCCCACTTTCGTTTTTGTGTTTTTTCTGCGCATGCGCACCGCGGTCTGTGTAGGTAGATGGATCACGTGTGTTTTTCAGCCAGTGTGCTTTGAGTCCTAGGAGGATGATCTCCATTCAGTTTGTTTTGATCTGTGTGAGCTTCGTTAACCCTACCTAAAAAGGTGCGGTGTAGCCTTAAATAGAAGCAAAAATGGAACTGTGGTCTATTAAAAGGAGCTTAGGGTAATGTCTGTTAGGACAAGAGATCCTGGCTATTGGGTTTATTTGGGGGTCGTCTGGAGATGTGGTAGATCAATTTTTGGTGTCCATTCCATATGTCGAATGCTGGGGACCAAGGTGACAGGGATTTTGGCTTTTAAGGCAACCCTACCAGAAAGGTGCTGTGAGGCCTTTAATAAAGGAAAATTATAAAACCTATAACCTATAAATATGGTCTTTTGGGAGCCTTGGGTCATGTCTGTTGAAAGGTCCTGACCATAGGGTTTATATGGGGGTTATCTGCAGAGATATGGTGGGTCATTCTAACGGTGTATCCGTTCCATTTGTTAAATAATGGACTAAGATGGCAGGTGTTTTGCCTCTTGATCCCTCTGTATTGAGAAATCTTTTCTGAAGGCTGAGGGGGGGGGGGGAAAGCTTATCTTCCGTGTTTATTACGTTCTTAGTGGCGATGAATTTCTGAGTTCTAGACACATATGTGTTCTAGTGTATATTGGATCATCCTAGAGGTTTTTGAGCTTGTAGAGGTTTTTAACTTGAGTAACATTGTAGGTTCTTCATATGATTTTTAGGATATGCTAGTGCTCTCATTTGGTGATGTTGGTTCACGTCTGAGGTGATAGGAGTTATGGATTGGGTATAATGGTCATATTTTAAGGTTGCAGATGTCTTTATCTACGCCTTTAGAGTAGGTATATCGGGTATTAGACCCATTATTCTAAACCGGTTCATAGTGGTGTATTTTAGGTTTTGTGCTGCCCTAGGCCTGACTAAACTCGTGCACCCCCTAATTTAAATTTGACACACCCCTTCCTCTTTAAGCTCCACCTTTTCCTCTTTATATTAAAGTGGATACCAAGTGCCTACTTGTATACCATTTCAAATGTATCTATTGAGATAAAGAAAATTATGAAATGTTTAAATTCAAGCATTTTTACAAATAACAGCCACGCATGTCAAGTAAACTGGATCACAGACGCTCTAATTGGTTGAACAATAAAATACACAGAAACGTGCACAGCATATGAGCGTATCAGAGCTGCACAGCAATAAAACCCACAGAAATGGGCACTGTATGAGCATATCACAGAACTGCACAGCAATAAAACTCAGTAATGTGCAGTGTATGAGCGTATCCTAGAGCTCCAGGGCAATAAAACTCACAGTAATAAGCAGTGTGTATCACAGAATCAACAGCAATAAAACTCCCAGCAAACCAAGTGTATATGAGCACACAGCAATTATGCTGTGGAGCCATCTTGTCAGCAGTGGGGTGCCACTACCAGAGGGTGCACTGTAGCTTTGATTCCCTTCCCGGTGGGTGTTCAGTCCAGAATAGAGTGTGTTAACGAAAGGGCGGGCAGCTGCGCGCGTGCGTTTCACGTGGTTCAGCCAGTCATGTGGTACTGAGACTCAGAAATGGCAGTGAAATGTCCTGATGTTCGGTGGTTTCAATCAGCAGGTTTATTCAGGCGAACCCCGTAGGTTTCAATGTTAAAAATATTCCTGTTTTTATGCAATATCTAATAAATCATTATTTTAATCTGCAGTACAAAGTCTTTACTGATTTTTTTTTTTTTTTTTTTTTAGTACTTCAGATTTTTTGGGCAAAATTCCCCCCCTTTTTTTTAATAGCAGTTGCTTTTTTCTGTAACAGAACTTATAAGATCCTATGATTGATAATATGTAAATTCCAGACATTTTCGTTCAGTAGTTCTTTTGAAAACAGCAGGCCACGGGTTTGCGGTGGCAGCATTCAGCTGCCGACTCCATGCACTTTGGGGACCCTGTGGTGAAAGGTGAATTCACTGCAGAGTGGGGAAATTTTATTCTCCTAAGTGCAGGTTACTACAGAACACCAAAAATTTGGCGTCATCTCGGTGCTCTGAGTAACCCATTTAGTGGTGAGGTTTTTTGCTGCCCCCTGGAAAATGAAATTGAAAGTGTAAATTAGTGAAATCTCACTGTATCCTTCCTGGTAAAATACTTTGCAATATTTTTTTTTTTTTTGGGGGGGGGGGGGCACCCAGTGCGGGCTGCAGCCCCCTGGAAAGTTCCACCCTAGGCCTGGGCCTAGGCCAAAATACACCAGTGCCGGTTCACTATAGTTTTTGATAATGGATGGTGTGCAGATTATAGGGTAAGGAGTGTGGCTAAGGATTATGGTTATATTAGATTGTCTAGTATCCGTCTCATGATTCGAGCCTAGGCCGGCGTCATTGCTGAGTTTTTTTTTTTAATGGAGTCGGCTATTACTTAATGACGAGAGAAATATCCTTTGTTTGTGTATTCTGGACTTTAAAACCCATTTGTAGATGGAGAAGATAAAAATTGGTAAGAAGCAAAACCTGTTGAAAAAATAGTATTATCATTTCTGAGTTCACCTAATGCTTCTGTGAAGGAACCGTTCCCTTCCGTCTGTCCTGGCTCTCCAGACACCCCTTCGTTGCGGTCAGCCCAGCTACTGGGAGCGCTGTCCTCAGCGCCTCGAGCGACTTGACCTGCCTGCTTCTGTTCCTCTGCCCTGGAGCCGTTAGGAATCTCCAGAAGGCCGCTCTCTGCCTTCTGAGGGGGAGTGTGGAGTGTAGCGTACTTTGTAATAAAGACACCAGGCGCGGCTGTATGCTTTAAAACAGGATTCTGAGCTCTGAGAGTTCTGACTTTTTAATGAACAAAACGCCACCATTTATGCTGAAGTCCAACAGTCATAATGTAATTAGTATGGGTATGCAAATTAAGTCAGTTATTTACAATAAACATTCTTTACATTCTTTAGCCTTTCAGCTCACACATTTGTATATCCATTGTTCTAACACATCAGATTTAACACACACACTGAGATCCCTTGAATTAAACATGCAGCTAGATAATGGGAAAAGCCCTGGTGCATAAATTACACAGCAGTAAAGCTTGTTTACTGTATACACAAAAACACATTTACCTACAGGAATAAGCATTTTTAAAACCAAAGCTATGCCATTTTACACTAAACTAAAACCAAACGATGTAAAATATATTTAAAAACACACGATATAAAATGAACATAAAGTCTCTTGGGGTTTGAAGCATGGAGCGTTACATCAGCTCCATGACACTATCTTTATCAAACCAGCGGATAAGGGGGGGGGGGGGTGGTGGTATAGTCATCCAGACGACAGAAAGATACGAGAAGGAATCAGAGAATACTGAATGATCCAAGCACGTATCAGAAGTTGAAAAAGGATCCAACAGAAGAGATAAAGATTTTACAAATACCTGGATGAGGGGCATGAGGCAGGTATAATAAATGACAAGGAATATCATTACCTCAAAATCACCCATTCCGTAAGACCCACCTTCTACCACCTACCGAAAATACAAAGACGCAAACAACCCACCAGGAAGACCCATCATATCAGGTATAGATTCCATTTAAAGCAGAATTTCGGAATATATTGACAAACTCCTGCAACCTATAGTTTCAAAGACAGAAGCCCACTTGCAAGACACAATAAGAAAATAACTTCGAAAGAAAATTACATCCTGGTCAGTGATGTGAGATCTCTATATAGTAACATTCCACATGAAAATGGAATAGAGGCAGTAAAAGTCCACCTAGATAAAGAGAGAGACATACCGAGTGAACAGAAAACCTTCATATTGGAAGGGATAAAACTAATACTCAAAAATAACTACTTTTCCTTCAACGACATATTATTTATTTACAAACAGAAGAAACGCCATGGGCACGTGATTTGCCCCAAGTTTCGCAAATTTGAATATGGACAAATTGAAAAAAAAAAAAAAAAAAAAAATCCTCAGAAAATGACATCGTGATATATAGAAGATATAGCATGGAGAAGACAAACTGGAAATATTTTTTAGAGAACTCCTCGCACAGGATCCCAACATCAAATTAGATACAGTATGGAGCAGAGAAACCATTAATTTCCTAGATCTAACCATCTTTCCAGAGGGTAATACCATCCACACACGGACATCCTTCAAACAATTAGACTCAAATAGTTGCATTGGGAAAGACAGCTGCCACCTTAACAGATGGCTGGAGGGAGTACCGAAAAGTCAGTTTATCAGAATGAGAAATTGCTCTAAACTGACTGACGTCAGATTTCATAGAGAAAGGCTAGAAAAAATTAAGGAGGTAGCAAAAGTAGACCGACAAGATTACCTCAAATACAAAGGAAAGAACTTGCAAGACCAGTTACAAGTAGGGGTACCAATGATATTCACGTAAAGTCAACAAGATCAGGACTTTAAAAATAGTAAGGAAATTCTGGCCGATTCTTTGGGAAGACCCGATGCTATAGGAAATACTACCAACCAAACCAAGGTTCGTCTGTCGGGGGGGGGGGAAAACCAACCCTTTCAAACAAAGATAAGTTGAAGTACTGGGAACAAGAAAAGGCATACCACCAGAGTCACCAAGAGGGGAATGGAAAATTAAAGACTTACTACCCTGCTTCGACGAATGTGATATATCTTCTCACTTGTCCGTGCGGCCTCAAATATAAAATCGGAAACACCACAAGAGCCGTAGGTGTAAGAATTAGAGAACACATCAGAAATAGAGAAAGGTTTTGAAACACACAGCGTACCCGCCCATTTCAAAAAAAGATGCATAACTGTAACCCAAGAAATCTGGAGTTTATGGCCATCAAGAAAATCTGAAATGGACGAGGCGGAGACTTGGCTAAAAGAATAGGACAGGAAGAAATGAAATGTATCTACGAATTTGACACCATGCATCCAAAAGGTTTAAATATGGATTTTGAACTCTGCCCCTTTCTATAATATCCTAACATCAATAAATCATTTCTTCCACCACATACCATCTAACACCGTCCTAACCAGCATATACCTTGCATCTGCAAACAGGTTTCAAAGCCCGGAATACAAACAAAAAGGATATTTCTCCCGCCATTAAGTAATACCCGACTCCATAAAAAAAAATCTGCAATGATGCCTGTCACGGAATGGCCCAGCACCCTCAGCCAGGGGCGGTGCACACGGACATTAGTCTTGGCCAGGGACAGTTAGGCGCGGTGGCACGCACGGAGTGTTAACGTACTTTTTATTAGATGTGATAGTGTGGTGTAATAAAGTGTCCCCGTTGGTTTATTGCGTAATGTATTTTCCCTTTGTCTGCCTTGCCCGCCGCCATTTTCCGATCACCTTGTGGCGCAGTTCAGAATCTTCGATTCGGAAAATGGCCGGTTCGAATCGTAAAATGGCCGATTCGGACCGGATGGTCCGAATCGGCGACTCCCTGAATCGTAATGACCAATGGGTCCCGGGAGGGCGGGCAAGGAGTCCCATTGTATTGTAATTTTGTGTAAAGTTAATAAATGCTTGAGCTGTGCATAATAAAGGCAGACTTAGCAGTGCATCCAGCCTCGTCTGATGTGTTATTTCTCCGCCGTACTTTCTATTCTGAGAATCCCTCGGTCTCAGGGTGCGGTGTCCCAGACGATCCGAACCGAATAGAGCGCTCTGTACCTGCATCGAGTATCAGGGCAGAGGCGCAGCGGATGAGATTCGGTTCCCAGGCTATCAGACGAGGATCCGATCCGAAGGAAGCGGCCGTGTACCGCGCTTCGGTATTCAGTGGGAGTTGCGGTAAGAACCGACTCCTTTGCCATCCACCCCGATCCGAAGCTCCATCCACCCCGATCCGAAACTCCATCCACCCCGATCCGAAACGCCATTTCCCCTCGATCCGACACTCCATCCATCTCCAATCCGAAAAGTCCTCCACCGGAGATACGAAGATTCACCTGCCCCCAGGATCGGAAACGTTTCCCGCATAAGATCCGAAACGTTTCCCACATAAGATCCGAACATTCCTCCGCAGCTGCCAGATCCGATCCCCCACGGACGTCCCACACCCACAAGGTCAGTGAACCAGCTGCTCGAGACGCTGAGTACCGTATGGCTCAGTGGTCGGGCTGGTTCTAGGCGGTGGAGGGGACCCCTGCCCGCTAACCCCTCCCCGGGGTCACGCCAGGCCGCACGAGACGCCGAGTGCGCGCCACTCGGTAGTCGGGCCAGCGGTAAGCGACGGGGCCACGCAGAGAGCACACCCGCAGGCGGAACAACATCCCATTCCGTCATAATGCCGGCCTAGGCTCGAATCATGAGTCGGATACTAGACAATCTAATATAATCATTAGCCACACTCCTTACCCTATAATCTGCACACCATCCATTATCAAAAACTATAGTGAACTAGTTTAGAATAATGGGTCTAATACCCGATATACCTACTCTAAAGGCGTAG
The DNA here is from genome assembly GCA_009667805.1 of Leptobrachium leishanense. Classification (NCBI taxonomy): domain Eukaryota; kingdom Metazoa; phylum Chordata; class Amphibia; order Anura; family Megophryidae; genus Leptobrachium; species Leptobrachium leishanense. Next base: position 200,119,565 of record CM019067.1, read on the forward strand.
ATAAAGACATCTGCAACCTTAAAATATGACCATTATACCCAATCCATAACTCCTATCACCTCAGACGTGAACCAACATCACCAAATGAGAGCACTAGCATATCCTAAAAATCATATGAACCTACAATGTTACTCAAGTTAAAAACCTCTACAAGCTCAAAAACCTCTAGGAGCTGATCCAATATACACTAGAACACATATGTGTCTAGAACTCAGAAATTCATCGCCACTAAGAACGTAATAAACACGGAAGATAAGCTTTCCCCCCCCCCCCTCAGCCTTCAGAAAAGATTTCTCAATACAGAGGGATCAAGAGGCAAAACACCTGCCATCTTAGTCCATTATTTAACAAATGGAACGGATACACCGTTAGAATGACCCACCATATCTCTGCAGATAACCCCCATATAAACCCTATGGTCAGGACCTTTCAACAGACATGACCCAAGGCTCCCAAAAGACCATATTTATAGGTTTTATAATTTTCCTTTATTAAAGGCCTCACAGCACCTTTCTGGTAGGGTTGCCTTAAAAGCCAAAATCCCTGTCACCTTGGTCCCCAGCATTCGACATATGGTAGATCAATTTTTGGTGTCCATTCCATATCTCCAGACGACCCCCAAATAAACCCAATAGCCAGGAACTCTTGTCCTAACAGACATTACCCTAAGCTCCTTTTTAATAGACCACAGTTCCATTTTTGCTTCTATTTTTAAGGCTACACCGCACCTTTTTAGGTAGGGTTAACTAAGCTCACACAGATCAAAACAAACTGAATGGAGATCATCCTCCTATCTACACGGACCGCGGTGCGCATGCGCAGAAAACGTGCAAAAAACGAAAGTGGGAAGAACCAACTATCAATACCGACGAGTATAAGAAAAGGACATGGTGCATCACATCCAGCTGAGGAAGCCATTTTTTTGCCAAACACATCCTAGATATACCCCCTGTTTATATTTATTGTTAAATTTCACTTTTTTAATAATAAATTCCCTTTATTTTACTATCCTTGTATCCTGAAAAGTCTGTTCCTTCCTGAGGCTTTGCTTTACTGAACAAGAAGAGGTACACAGCCGACGAGGTAAGAGGTGACGAGTAAAGGGAAATTGGCCACCTCTATGGGCCGTAGATGCCAGTAAGAGTGAGCCTGATAAATCCTAGGCTCCTGTCCACGTGTATAATACCTTCACTATCCATCTATGTCCTCTTTCTCCACTCATTTCCACGAGGTTAAGACCCGGCGAAATTGAAGAGAGACCGCATCTTCTGCGGGATTACGGACACACTGCAAGAATAATCCATTAGAGACAATATTTTCCGGCCACAAGGTGGCAGTACAACCATAAGGAAGAAGTATTTCTCTTCATTTAAAGTGCAGATTTTAACTTTTTTTTAATCTGATTAAATCCATTCAAGGCCTATCCTCCCTCCTAATATTGTACCCATCTCAAGGCACGTACTGCCCACGTCTGACATCGCTACCAATAGTTAGCTTATCTACCAACAGACGTTGATACTGTAAACCAGTACAAGCCTGGCTGGCAGAGGACTCGGAGGATGGCCTGGTTAGCCAAGCCACCAAATATTCTGTATGTTGCTGCTTAAGACGGCCAGCACCGGTTAGAAAGGAAAAGCATGCCCCTGCAGAGGATGCACCACGACAACCAGAGGCCCAGCCTCCCGACACAGGGGCTGCTAGCCCTCTTATCTGTGTCTGGGAGCGTCTGCCTGTCCTTGGTCTTTCTGACATGGTGACTGATATATAGATTAAATATATACAGAACTGTGATTCAACTCTGGTATAAAGATTTCCAGAACTCTGGTATAACTCAGTGAGACACCCTGATAGCTGGCAGCCAGTGACAAGACAGATTATAATTTTGCAGAAACCTATAAATCAGTGAGACCCCCTGATGGGTGGCAGTGATAAGACACAGATTACAATTCCCAGATATATTGTACAGTAGAAGTGAGACCCCCCCCCCCATAGCTGCTGGCACTGAACACACACTAACAGAACAATCTCCTCTCAAAAAACACGTGCTGGGGGCTGTGTGAAGACTTATATAGTGTGCTGCGGGATTTAGCTCTGAGCCCATGATTGAGCAAAATTTGCCCATAGTCTTGCACCTGACCTGTGGTCAGGTGCAAGGCTGTAGCTGAAATTATAGATAGACTTCAACAAAGAGGTATATCAAACATAAAGTGCTTCAATCTTAAGGTGACAAATATAAAAGTGCAATTTGCCATAGAACACAGTAAAGTGCAACAATATAAGAGTCTATAAAGTGCAACAGTGTCCGAATGTGCAAATTCAATGATATCCAATACAACAGTATGAATACCAGTGGGAAAAATTCCTTAACATTTACTTTATGTTCAAGCGATGCACAAATATAGTCCTCCTTTCTTGGTCTGTGTATCTCTTGCCGTCTCTCAATAGTGTAGAGTATAGCCAGAAAGGAGGAAAAAAATGAAATAATCGTGCAGAAAATCCTAATTAAATATGGCAAATCACTCGTAGGAATATGGAAACTCACATTTATAAGAGCCCAAAAAATCCCTGGCTCTAGGTTTAGGAGCTTCCAGCCATATAGAGGGTGGCGTATCCCTTCTTAAATCTTCAACTCTGGTTGCGATGGCTACAATAAGATAATAGACAGCGCTCCCATAGTATATTACCGTATTATGATAAAAAAGAGGTGATAATGTATTGAACTCACCTGATATGGAGCCTCTTCCACACAGGCTCCCTCAATACAGCGTCAGGTACACTATGGTGGATACCCAGAACCTCTTCTCAATCGTCTGAGGGCCAGATATCAGGAGCTTCCAAGCGGTGGAAAGTATATATCCAAGGAGAGTAGTCAATAGAATATAAACCATATAAAATGTATTAAATTAATTGCATATTAAAAAATGGACAGATGCGTTACCGAGACGCGTTTCGGCATTAACAGCCTTCCTCAGTCGGTATATTTAGGTGTACTATTGTCCAAAAAAAAAAGCTAGGCTGTAGCTAATTACAAGCTTCCGGCCAGTGGAAAGGTGCATTGTGGGCGAACACGCGGAAATGTTCGAACGGCCGCTGTTTGATGCTAACTCTGAACAGCTCATCCCTAGTTTAAATATGGTTACAATTTGCAGATGCCGATTGCTAGAAAATAAGGCAGATGCAGTAACATGATCTGGGTTAATCTGTCGGATATAATCTCTGCACGTGAATACAACACGTTATATTGGAGGCTTGGCTGATAAATCCAATATATATCAGGGATTATTATTTCATAAGAAATCTACACGAGACACAAATCAATCGTTTATTTCCTAGGAATTCTCCTGAATTCTTTTGTCTGTTTTGCTTTGAAAAATACAATAATCGGATAAAAAATAAAAATAAAATATATATATATATATATATATATTTACGTATACAAAAAGTTTCAAATCTCATATCATAAACCTTTATAAACCACAATCCATCAGCATATAAAAACTAGCTTCACAATATATGTATCTCCGGTTAGTAACTGTATATAGGATTAATATCATTTACCTTATCAGTAACGAATACACAAATGGTTAATAAACATTTCTGCTTAATACAACATGCATTTCCCAGCAAACTGTTTAACCAGCCAGCTCATATATATATATATATATATATTTCTATGCTACATGGATCAACAAAAGATGAGCTAATTTAAGTAATAAAAACTTATTTAGTGAATCCTCCCCTAATCTCGAGATTTAAACTTCTAATCTTTTTGCTTTTTATTTTGTAGTTATATAATTCTTTGCTTATTATAATCACAGTAATTTCCAAATTCAATATATATTGGTATCAATCGAACAACATTTCTTTTAGGAATAAATCCTTATGTCCACTTCTTCATATTTCTATCTGCAGAATAGAAATACTTAGACTTTTTGGATTTAGCCAGTATCTGAGAAGTCTCAGTCTACGTTGCAAGAATATCTACAAATATATATAATTACATTAATTCCTTAATTTCATACATTACCTGTCCAATTTGGATTTTAATAAGTCTTGGAATTTTCTATGATGCTTTGTTTTGGAATATGTGAAGATTATCGATCAGATAATCAATGCATGTGAGTTAGAGATTTGGTGAGAATCTTGCTTGCCTCATGTCCTGGGATCTGCCTGCATCGTGGTGTGAGTGAGTGTTGGAATCTTGGGCCCTCAGTGTCATGTGTACTGGACGTCTGAATGCATTGCGGTGTGAGTCTGAATGCTGGAATCTCCGACTGACTTGCAACCAACACTGCCACTGCAATTATAGTAAATTTGACGTCACTGGCAAGATTATTAATGCATCAAATCTAATATTTAATGTCCTCTAGAGGGCAGTATTGCACTTAATTCCATTTCTTTTTAATATTCTTATCTCGGGTCAAAAGGTCAATCTACACAAAGACCTTCTCTTCTCCCAATGTATAGACATTCTATCTCTACCTGCCATATCTAATTTATATCCCTACTCCCTTTTGAAATTACTATCAGCTAAATTCTTTTCTGGTTAACTCAACAGAATCTATTCTTTAGTAATTTTTATTATTTACCAATTATTTACTCTCTACAATATTTATTGGAGTATATATTTCCTACTGTAAATATAATAAAATATACCTTGCTTATAAACATATATTTTGTGAATATAAAGCTATATTACAGAGATACTAACTCTTATTCCTATACCCAAAAGACAAAATATCTTTTGTTTTAAAAACTTAAGACAGACCAATAAATTTATGACACGTCTTAGCACTTAACTCTAGCATTATCACACAAACATTCTAGGTTCCTTCATGTCTGGCACTTCTTAAAAAAAATATAAAAGACTTCACCCAGGAATGAACTCTAAAAAAAAAATCTCGTTCATTTCTAAACCTAGAGAAAATTTAAAAAAAAAAAACAAAAAAAAACTGTCTTTAAAAACGAAATGGCTACAGGCATCCATTTTAATTTCTCCTTTCTGTAATCTACCCGACAAATCTGAACAAATAAAGTATCAGTTGATCATGACAATTCATACACAGGACCATAGTCTGAATTCATGCAAACGGGTAACGTATCCGTTAATTATGGCAGTTCATACACACAGAGCCTCCAATTCAGGCAGGCTAAAATAGAACCGTTCAATTTCCCCTAATTAGCCATAAAGTGCCCTTCTTTGATAAATTACCAATGATTATTACAAAGCAAATATGTGTTATTAGCCCCATGGCGCTCAAGCTCAAATCAAAAGAATTTCTTGTATTGGCTCCTGGCATATAGAAACAGTGGGAGCAAAAATTAGACCTTATCCTTACCTACAAAACCCTCACTAACTCAGCGCCCCACTACCTGTCCTCACTAATCACCAAATACACCCCAGCCCGCTCCCTAAGGTCAAACAGTGACCTGCGCCTAGCTTCTCCCCGCATCACCTCTTCCCATGATAGACTGCAGGTTTTCTCACGCGCAGCCCCCACTCTCTGGAACGCTCTCCCTTGTGCTGTTAGACTTTCCCCTAACTTCTCTTCCTTCAAACGCTCCCTGAAAACATTCCTATTTAGGGAAGCCTACCACCCAACTTACTGACGCAACCATCAATCACTCTCACCTTACAGTCCTCTCCTCCTGTTTCCAACCCCAACCCTCCCAGATTGTGAGTTCCTACGGGAATAGGGCCCTCATCTCCTCCTGTACTGTTTGTCAAATGTTGTTCAATGTATTGTAACCCTGTCTGTACTGTGCTTATTGTACAGCGCTGCGGAATATGCTGGCGCTTTATAAAATAATAATAATAATAAAATAATAATAATAATAGACAGCACGTCCAACGCTCGTTTTGCATAAGTTTGTTCTTCAGGGATGTAATAATCATTGGCAATTTATCAAAGGGCACTTTATGGCTATTAATAATGGTCCCTTTTTTTTTTTTTTCTTGGTCGTCAAAAAAAACACGACCGTGTGGTGTCTACAGTAACTGTCAGTCTGTCCGTTATTCTGTTTCTCCCATTGTACAGCGCTAAGGAACTTGTTGGCGCTTTATAAATACTTGTAACTAAGGCAACAGATTCTGCCGCTTTTCATTTGAGTGGGGAGAGAAACTCAGTTTTTCTAATTTTTTTTTTTGTTTTTGTAGCCTCAAAACAAAAATTTTAAATAGTAATTTTTGGTATGGATTTTTTTTTATATTGGAGGGTAGAGGCGCTCCACAGTTCTGTGCCTACAGGCTCCTGAGGTGCTAATCCGGCCCTTTGACTGGGAGGGAGGAGCTACCAGAAATGGATACATATTGCTATCAGTCAGATACATACCATTCAAACCAGGTTAGCGTGCGGTCACAAATACTGGAGTTTTTACGTTTTTTGTAATAAGATGCCATAGTCTGTCAAAGGCCTTGGCAAACTCAAGGAAGATGACTCCAGTTGGGTCTCCTTGTTCCATGGCAGCTTGGCCATCATTGCAAACTTTTAAAAGGGTGGTTGTAGTTGAGGGATTTGGACGGAAGCTGATTGATCTGGGGTTAAATCGTTTGAGTATTGACAATGATCCTGTAATTGCGTGTACACAACGATATCGGACGTTAGTTGGATACCAAAGTACTGTCACCACTTTTATGGATAGGTACGACTCTCGCAGTCTTCCAGAGTTTGGGTATGTATCCGGTCACCAGTGATTCATTGATTAGGGTTGCAACAGGATTTGCAATTGCCGGTGCACTGATTTTCAGCAGCATTGCTGGTATTTGATCAGGTCCAGACTGGTATTTTTTTTTTTTTTTATTGCGTAGAAGTTTAGTAAATACACTGACAGGCACTGGTCTAAAACGGAATTTCTCTGCGTTTTACAGGGTCTTGGCACAGTTGTTGGTGCCTGACCTGCGTGCAGCCTTTCTGAATGCATGTTATTTGCTAGCTTAGCAATCAGGGTGGCGCATTCAACAAAATTATTAAAGGCGTTTGCTACATCTAGGGGGTGCTGCGGGGTTTGGTTGTTTACTTTAACAGCCGGTTGTCAGTGGACAGGGGGGTGCTTGTATGTTACTTATAATATTCCAAAAATTTCTAGGGTTTGTTTAGATTTTCATTGAATTGTTGGGCTAAAGATAATATCTTAAAGTCCATTTAATAGTGAGAAAATTGGTATGAGTGGAAAATTGGAGCTAACCAGTGCGGAAATGTAAATAGCAGTGTGCATTTACAGATAATGGTGACACTGTCAATTCACTAGAGTTAAACCATTAAAATCCTGAAAAGTCTGAACAGAACAAACACCTGATTTTTAAAAAAATCAAAGCGAAGGGGGGTTTGAGGGTCCTGAGAACGAGCAACAGCACAAGTGGCTTGCTCTGCAGTAGGGGCCTGCTCAGGTCTCATGGTTTTAGCTTGTATGTGCCATTACAGGGATGAATGTTCCATATACTTGTGCAGGGATGATGTCCTTGGCAGTCAGCACTGGCCACCCTTTTTGGGTGAGAGCAGGCTGATTTGCATATGGAACATTAATCCCTGTAATGGCACATACAAGCTAAAACCTTGAGACCTGAGCAGGCCCTTACCGCAGAGCAAGCCACTAGTGCTGTTGCTCATTCACAGGACCCTCACAAACCCCCCTTCTCCAATCTGGTGTTTCGAGTATGGTACGCCCACAATCAATAACTTTTTTCAGATTTGTCTGAGACCGTTTCCTTTTTCTCTGGCTTCTGCAGCACGTATCAACGGATAACTCTAAGCTAATGTTACACTGAAGGCCAGAGATTGCTGTAAAAATGAACTTTCCTGCTTGGATTATAAAGTGTGAGGGTTTTGAGACCATGTAGGTAGCAGGGGTTGTTTGAGAGTCCCTCAAATCCACAAATGATCTAAAATAAAACTAAAGAACTTGTGCTGCTAAGAAATTAATTCTGAATTTCTCTTCTCCCCTTCCCCCCCCCCTTCTTGCTGGCTGACCTGATACTGCATTTGCCATCTGTCTAGTTTTATATATACTTTTGAAATCTGTCAACTCGTTCGGCATCAGAACCTCTTTGCTTTTCTTTTAGTGCTACTCGGAGGTTTCATTTGAAGCTATTGGCTAAGTAAAATTTTTACACAGACCAGAAGGGGGTGTATATTATATGCACTTGTAATCTTGTACATCCATGCTAAAGGGGAATGGGGATGGCCGTAGGTTTCTGCATCAAAGGATTTCTCCCCCCCCCCCCCCGATCACTTTATTTTTGCCCCAAAAGGTATTTGAATCCTGTATATCCAAGCAGAGTTTAAGTAGGGCTGAATATGGTGTACTCTGCCATGCAAGAGCAGTGAGCATAGAGGACTGGGCTGTTTGACCTAGTCCAGCCTTCAAAATCTAATTGTGTAAGGTACTACTGAAAAGAGGGGCAAGGTTCCTTTTTGGACCTCTGAATCTCCATATTAAAGAAAGGGAAAGTCTGTACTTATGGCGCCACCTGGTGGCTGTTTATGAGAGGAAATGCTATTTATGGCAGCAGTGATAAAACACCGCAGTAGCAAGCAGCAAACGAAGTTGCAGAAAGTGCAGTATATAGCAATGGTAAAACCACAAATGTCATAAACCATCCCTGTAAAATTTAGTTGTAGTAGCAATACATAATATCAAGTGTATCCACTTGCAATCTTACATGTGCAAACTTGGCAAAATATGTGCAGCATAAACCAGTTTGTTTAAAAGTGCATCTGTGCAGTGTGGAGCAAGTAAAAACGCAACTAGAGTAGTTGATTCTATGGATAATGAAAAAACACTTTAAATTCACTGCAAAAGTCACAACAGTTTGTGCGCCTAAAATAGAAGTTAAAAACAATTTATCGTAAAAAGTGCAGAGCTGCGATGCTGTCATATCCAGTGTGCAGGGTTCGAGCTTAATGTGCAGTAACACGAGTGGAACAGGCAAATAAGATAGAAATATGGTTTTATTTACTATAACACGGAGTTAAACAAAGCAATACGGACAGGAATGAATAAGCAGAATGGTGGGGCAGGAAAACTGACACTGGATATTGAAAAATAGAGTCAGGGCTAGGAAAAGAAGCCAAGAAAGAACGGAGAAATCGGGCTGATGCTGAATATATTAGTATTCCTTATTGTTATACTTAAGGACAGGATTTAAGAAAGGTTTGAAGAAATAAGATTAAGGATGGAAACCGGAACACTACAGGAACTGATAGTTAACCCTTGTTGGTCCTTTCTAGTATCTAAGGGAACATTCACAGCACACAGGACTAGGCTTTAAATGAGAAGCAATTGTATAAATGGATATGGTTAAAGTCCAGGAGGTACTGATATTTATAATCCAGAGAAATGAGTCCAGACATAGTGGGAGTTGCAATCCAAGGAAATGGGTGCAGTACAGTAACAAATGAAATATGTGGACGCAAAGGTCTTGAAATAAAGATAAGTACTTAAGCGCAGTATCCAAAGGGTCTTTCCAAATAGCGAGTCCAGATCCAAGGTCAAGGGGCTTTAGAAGGCAGGTAGTATCAGTGTATTCAGGTCCAAAGGGGTTCAGAAACCAGGAGATCAGATCAGGTTTAATAGCAGGTCAATACTGAAATGTGCACGACGATGCAGAAGCCTTGCTTTTTGGATCTTTGGTGTTTTTTTGTAGAGAAGTGCAAGGATAATCACACCTGTGTTAAATGCCGAACATTATAATGAATTAAGCTGAGCAGGACAGAACACAAAAGGTATTGACAGAATTAATGTTAACTCATTGCAGTCTTTTTGCCCTATATGTGGGCACGGCGCCGCGGGGTATGACAGATGTGGATTGTGTAATTCAATAAGGTGAGAAGTATACAGCAGCTGGTAATGCTCACAAGTAGTGGTATATCCCAAACCAAAGTCTCGGGGGGGGGGGAGGGTTTATGAGCAAAGTGAGCGCTTCTGATTATTCCTTCATTTAGATGGAAAACCATTCGATAGGCCATTAGCATTGGTCTGAGTTGCAAGAGTGCCTCCAGGAGAAATTCATACAAGCATAGAGTAGTAAAGCTATACATGCATGTATATGATGAAAATGAAAGAATTTCACTCCCATGATTCAGTGTCCTCAGGCACTCTGAGCAGGCAGCTTGCTAGGAAATGCCAGATTTCCCTTCTTTGTTGGTGGAGATGCAGGGCTTTGCAGAATCCTGTAGCATAGGGGATCCCAGTGCATGTTCCCAGCAAAGTTTGAGCAGGCTGGTGCTCTGGAAATGTAACCACAGCAGCAGAGGGAAAAATGGAAAAAAAATGCTCACGTTATAAATTTTTTATTCCTAAATCTATCATAACTGCAAACAGGGCTGCCATCAGGGCATTACAGCCCATGTTTCTGGAAGGGGCCCGGAGGGGGGCCCGCCATAGGTGGCAACTATTTTAACTTTAGGCCACAGGCCTCGGAGGTACTGCAGCCTACATGGGCCCAGCCACTGGGGAGCAGGGACTCCAATATGGCCGCCGGCGGGCCCCCTCTGATGTCAGAGAGCCCATGCTCCACCCAACTCCTGGCTGACTGGCTTCCTCCTGTGTACTCTGGGTGCTTGGAAGTGATCAGGAAGGTCACTTCCTCCCAGCGCTAATGATGCACGTGGATGAGAGCACCTGCAATGACAGGACCAAGGAAGGTAATTTAAAACAGGGTGAATGAAAACTGAGGGGGGGTGGGTGAGATGAAAGGAGGAGGGATGAGGGGGGGAAGGGGGGGAAGGGGGGGGTGACATGAACTGAAAAGGGAGGTGGGGAGATGGACATGATAAAGGATAGACCCCCCCCCCCTGCCTATACCGTCAAATGTCTATTGCTGTGGATTCTGTGTACGTTCATACTCCCTGCCTTTACCGTGAGTTCTATTGCTGTAGTGCTCTATGTGCTACATTGTTTGTACTAATGCACATTTTATGTTTTTTTTTTTTTTGTGTTTTTTTAAAGGTATTGGGAGCAACACTCTGTAATACGATCTTGGTATTATTTTTTTAATCACAATTTGAATTTCATACGGTCTTAAATTATTTGAGCCAGATACTTTTTTAAATGTGCTGTTGTGCGAGCAATATGGGTGATTTTAAGAGATTGGGACTAACACTCTGTAATGTGACGATTCACAGTAAATATTGATTTTTCTATGGGATGAGAGGATCGTGGGGGGGGGGCCCATTCTGAGGGTCAGTAAGGGGGCCCCAAAATTTCTGATTGCTGGCCTGACCGCAAAATACACAAACGCGTTTAACGGTATGTCACGGCTTACTCAGTGTAATGCTGTGAAAGTTCATAGTCCTTTTATTACAAACCAAAAGTGAAGAAAAAAAAAATCCAACATGACTGCAGGGAAAACTCCCCTTCTCCCCCCCCCCCCCTTCTCGTTATTTATCTATAGGCTGGAAAATTCCATCCAAATGCCCAAAGTGCAGCAGCATGCGGGTGTAACCAAAAAAACACTAGTATTACACAAAGATCTGATCAAATGTTCATCTAAAAACAGATATATAAAATACATAGCACCAAATATATAAAATGTATAAAAACTGTTGGAATCTCTAAAATTACCTGGTACAATAAACAAAATATATGCAGCAATAAAGGAAGAGTAAGATAATTTACTAAAATACTTTAAATATCTGTAATAGTATGAGGGAGGAGAAAATGTAGATCTAAAGGTAAGTACCAATGAATCCTACACACTACCAAACCAATCACTGGCTACACCATAATACAGAAAATAGAATGCATCAGACGCGGAAGAAGACCTGAACACAGGGTATCTACTAACAGATTCGAAAGTCTGGATGAACAAAATTCTAATGGGGGTGTTTTTTTTTTTTTTTTTTTGAGAAGCCGAAATGGAAAAACAAACCCAAACCCATATCAACCGGACAGAATGTACCAAAAACCAGGGAGCCCTAGAGGAAGAGTAAAAGATCAAGAGCAGTATTACGCCTCTCCAAGAAAAAGCAGGGCATTACAAAGAGGAAGAGTACTATTGAGAAAGACCTTAAATCGACAAGCGGTCTTCAATTGTGGTAAGAAAAAATATTGGTAGAACGACACATTAAGGGCCTTAAATTTCCCCTTCAAATAATATCTAAATTCAGCCGATGTGCAGTCAGGTCCAGAAATATTGGGACATGGACACAATTCGAACATCTTTGGCTCTATACACCACCACAATGGAGTTGGAATGAAACAAACACCATGTGCTTTAACTGCAGACTGTCAGCTTTAATTTGAGGGTAAGTACATCCAACTCAGGTGAACAGTGTAGGATTTACAGCAGTTTGCAGATGTGCCTCCCACTTGTTAAGGGACCAAAGGTAATGGGACAATTGGCTTCTCAGCTCTTCCATGGCCAGGTGTGTGATATTCCCTCATTACCCCAATCCCAATGTGCAGATAAAAGGCCCAGAGTTCATTTCAAGTGTGCTATTTGCATTTGGACTCTGTTGCTGTCAACTCTAAAGATAAGATCCAAAGAGCTGTCACTATCAGTGAAGAAAGCCATTAGGCTGAAGAAACCAAACAAACCCATCAGAGATAGCAAGAACCTTAGGCGTGGCCAAAACAACTGTTGGGAACATTTTCAAAAAGAAACGCACCGGTGAGCTCAGCAACACCAAAAGACCCGGGAGACCACGGAAAACAACTGTGGTGGATGAATGAAGAATTCTTTCCCTGGTGAAGAAAACACCCTTCACAACAGGTGGCCAGATCAAGAACACTCTCCAGGAGGTAGGTGTATGTGTGTCAGTCAACAATCAAGAGAAGACTAAACCAGAGTGAATACAGAGGGTTCACCACAAGATGTAAACCATTGGTGAGCCTCAAAAACAGGAAGGCCAGATTAGAGTTTGCCAAACAACCAAGCCTTCACAGTTCTGGAACAAGATCCTATGGACAGATGAGACCAAGATCAACTTGTACCAGAGTGATGGGAAGAGAGTATGGAGAAGGAAAGGAACTGCTCATGATCCTAAGCATACCACCTCAGTGAAGCATGGTGGTGGGCATGTATGGCTGCCAATGGAACTGTTCTCTTGTATTTATTGATGACTGCTGACAAAAGCAGCAGGATGAATTCTGAAGTGTTTCGGGCAATATTATCTGCTCATATTCAGCCAAATGCTGCAGAACTCATTGGATGGCGCTTCACAGTGCAGATGGACAATGACCCAAAGCATACTGCAAAAGCAACCAAAGAGTTTTTGAAGGGACAGAAGTGGAATGCTATGCAATGGCCAAGTCAATCACCTGACCTGAATCCCATTTGAGCATGCATTTCACTTGCTAAGAACAAGCCGGAACTGAAGACCGTTGCAGTAGAGTCCTGGCAGAGCATCACTAGGGATGAAACTCAGCGTCTGTCTATGCGTTCCAGACTTAAGGCTGTGGTTGACTGCAAAGGATTTGCAACCAAGTATTAAGGGAAAGTTTGATTTATGATTATTATTATTCTGTCCCATTTAACTTTGGTCCATTAACAAGTGGGCGGCACATCTGCAAACTGGTTTTTAAGTCCTAACCGTTCACCTGAGTTGGATGTACATACCCTCAAATTAAAGCTGACAGTCTGCAGTTAAAGCACATTGTGTTTGTTTCATTCCAACTCTATTGTGGTGTGTATAGAGCCAAAGATGTTCGAATTGTGTCCATGTCCCAATATTTCTGGACCTGACTGTAGATTTACAGAAATTCAAAACACTGTTTAAAAAAATTCTTTTATGAAGGATCATGTAACAAAGTGACTCATATTGACAAATGGACATATACGAATTTAAAAGGCCACTATTCTACCTTAAACATCTGGTCACTTTTTGAGAATATACGTAATGGAAAAGATGGTGTAGCGATCAAAATGGTCAAATTCAATAATATGTTCACGTTTTCTTCTTTAAGTAACCTCCGCTAAAACAGCGAGCATATCATAGTGCCCACCATGTGGATTCAATAGTGGGCACATGTATATGTGGTAGCGCTCACATGGAATAGAAACCTCCCAGTTCTAGGTGGTGTGCTTCTGGGTAATTAACCGGCCACCCAAATGCCCCTCCAATGCCTTTAAATCTAAAAAGGCAGGGACCATAGCGCAGACTGTGGTGGTACAATAAAAAAAGTAAATATATGGGATATACTCAGTGTGGGACCTGGGCTAGGTCCCACACTGAGTATATCCCAGATGTTTACTTTTTCTCTTGTACCATCAGTCTGCGCTATGGGTCTACCTTTTTCTATTTAAGACATTGAAGGATCCGGTTAATTACCCAGAAGCACACCACCTTGAACCAGGAGGGTTCTATTCCATGTGAGTGCTACTATATATACATGTGCCCACTATTGAATCCACATGGGTTGCACTATATGCTCTTTTTTTTTTTTTTTTATTTTTTTTTTTCCATTATAGCACTTATCAGCGCCACCCAGGTTTTTTCCTTTTGTACTTTTGAGAATATGGTACTCAATGACATTGACTTGGTTAAATTTTAACTTTAATACTGGAGAAGGGCACCTTGAGGGAACTGGCCATGGATGATTGGTTATTAAACCAGCAGCTAAAGGGGGGGGGGGGATTGTTCTCGAAGACCTTAAATCCCGTTTCGAATACATAAAGGGTGAAGATTTGGGTATTTTTAAATGTAAAAGAAAAAACACAATATTTGACAATTGAGCATTCCATTACGCCAAACCACCAGGTAGACCCATAATCTCTGGAATAAACTAAATATTCTGCTGGAGATTTAGTTTATTCCAGTTACGTTGCTTCAGCCAACAGTAAAGAACATGTCCTCTTACCTGAAAGACACAGGTGACATCATCAGGATCTTGGAAACCAACTGTGAAAATAACATAATTTTAGCAACTTGTGATGTCAGAACTTTGTATACCTGCATACCAAACAGTAAACGGTGTGATGCTGTCAGACAAGAACTTGCTGGTAGCAGCGCATTGGATGCCACACAAATTGAAAACCATTGAAGGCATCGATCTGATCCTCAATTTATTTTTGGCAGAAGGATAAATTCTTTCTACAGCAAATTGGGATGACCATGGGGAGTAAAATGGCACCCAGCTATTCAAATCTGTCACAATGGTGAAAAATGTGGGTTTACTAGAACCATCGTTGATTTGAAGAATATCAAACTATATAAAAGGTACATTGATAATATTTGACTTTTTTTATATGGCATGGCGACGAGGGCGAACGCAACGCTTTCTTTTGAATTCATCAACAATGAGTGGGGGATACAGCTTGAATGGACCTGTAGTGAAGACCGTTGATGTCAACAGTTCTATTGACCAGACCAGTTGCCGTTTCTGGCAATGGTTAGATGGCGATCCCAAAGTTTAATTCCTTTGAATTAAAAGGAACTGTATGGATGATGCAATCACAAAAACTAAAACCGTTTAAAGAAAAAGGATATAATCCAGATACTTTAGAACAGACCAGATGCAATGTTCTGGAAACCAGCCAGACACGTAATCTTGGACTCAAAAACCCCCTTTTATCTGCCAACACAGTGAACAACATAATCAGATCAAGAGTATATTCAAGATCTTGCCATATACTCAGAAAAGATGGTTGTTCTTCCAGAATCTGTTAATCCCTAACACTTCTTTCCAGAGGAGTGGGCAACCTGAAGAATGCTCTGGTGAAGAGCCACTTGAAAGAAAGTGAGCGGAAGAACCCTTTCAATATAGAACGAGGCTTTTATGGATTCGGTAATTGCCATAGCTGCAGAACCACAGGCAGCCATAAGCGGTGCACAAAACAATGTCCATAAGATCTTCGGAACTTTAACTTGTTTTTCGAGACCTGTTGTTTATCCCGATTTTGCCCTTGCGGAAAATACTATATAGGTCGACCCATTAGGAGTCTAAACGTTAGAATACATGAGCACCTCCAACTTTTCTTTGACCTTTTTATCTTCCCCACTATATCTCTTTCTATCCTATGCTGATCCATTAGTTTACGACTATATACCCCACTCCCTTCCCTGTCTCATCTGTCCATGGTTTAGAAAGTTCTCCTTTAATCCTATCCTCAATCAGTACATCCCCCACCGACTGTCCTTCCCACTATTGTCTCTCAACATTCATCCACCTAATCCCTTTAACGAGATACATACCCTATTGTGATGGTACTTCTTGCCTACTTTTTAGATCTACAATTTCTCCTCCCTCATACTTTAACTAAAATACTATTAATAGATATTTAATTATCTTATTCTCCCTTTTATTTCTACATATATTTTGTTTATTGTACCAGGTAATTGTAGAGATTCCATGTATTTTTTTTTTTATATTAACATTTTATCATATCTGTAATTTTTTGTTACCCCCTGCATGATGCTGCCCTTTGGTTATACAATCTTTTGCCCCTGTTTGGGCATTTTGGTGGAATTGTCCAGCCTAGATAGGTTCCCCTCGTCATTTGGACTTTAAAGAAAAAGAAAAAATTCCCTGTGGCTGTTTTTGGATTTTTATTTAGGAATAAAACGTGTGATCACATCTGAGCTTTTTTCCATTTCTCTGCTGCTGTTACATTTCCAGAGCACCAGCCTGCTCAAACTTTTAATGGGAACAGGCACTGGAATCCCGTAAGCCTGAGATGCACTGAGTGCGTAGCGAAGCAAACATTTTGCAGACTTGACTTCACTCTGCTCCGCCTCGCAGCCAGTCTACACTGCATTACGTTTGCTTCTCTCCGCACTGGACAGGAATCCAATACTAAACAGATCAAACTAGACAAACGTTTGTTCTCATCAAATGAAGCAAAAGCCCATTAAATAGAAAAAAATAAGTTTATTGGAATATTTTGAAATTACACTGTACAACATGCCAAAACGTTAAGCACGGCATATAGGCAAGATCTAAACACCACTTATCTCAGCCGCCCAACCGCACTGGTACATTGCGTCCATCTAGAAAATTTCTATTGACTAGAATACATATTACTGCCAATTTAATTCGAATAGTATCATGCCCAGATACATATAGCTTTTAATAAGTCTGCGTTCTAAAACAAAATAAATTCATTACCTCCTAACGGTGAACATCCTTAAACACACACAATTGAATAATCGAGGTATGCTAATTTCCTTTGCTAAATTTTAAATCTTGGGAAGAACATTGTTCTCTCCGTTTCTAAATAATTTGCGTGAACCTTCATAGGAAGGTCCAGAACGTTGAACATTTTTGTAGCCCACTTAAGAATCCCTGTATAAAAAGTATATGCTGCCTTGAATTAAAATTATATAATTTTTAGCTGAGGTGATGGTGAGATACGTATAAATAAAGGACAGCTGATGGAATGTCAATATGGAGGAAACGTATTTTGCCAATTTTGAGAGGGTGAAATTACAGAGAAATAATCTTATAAAATTATACACCAGTGTTACAAATTTTTACATATATGGCATGTTAAGGAAAAATGCAAAATAAAACCGAGTGCCTGTATGCAAATATACATACAGATTAATTTGAAACTTTAAAACCGAATAAAGGAAGCCCTCATGGATTTTTTTTTTTTTTTCTTTTTTATGAAGAGCATTCTACATGAGGAAGATTTATTTTGAGATGGTAATTTAAATGGAACAATAACATTGGCAAAAAGTCCTGCCAATCATACAAATACACCAATGAAGACCCAGTGGGCGGCCCAAGTGCCATTGATCTGTACAATTGTGTCCAATTTAAGAAATGAGGAAAGGCATAAAAACCTAGGAACCTCCTGGGGATATCCATTCTTGTTTTACACATAGAACACTTCATAACGCCTGACGCTACGAGGAAGTAGCGAAACATGTTGAGTATTTGAGAATTTATACTGGTATGAATATATTTACCTGAATGAAGCCATCAATTTCATACATTATAACAATAAGATGATGGGGAACTCTCACTAAATTGTGCCTTTTTTCCTGTGGATGTATTGTAAAAACTCTTTACTGTCCTATAATTTCCCAACCCATGAAGGTTGGTTTTATGACTTTAGAAAGCGAGCAGTCTTGAGAATAATTTGGAGTTTCATGAAACCAAGTAAGTCAAATTGGCAAAACTATACTAAATTATAACTATCTGCAAGCTCCTTGGCTGGAATGAAGCGAACAGATTTAGGGGAACTCCTGTTTGACTCAAATTATTCATTTATTGCAACAAACTGAGGGAGAGCGTCCTCCACATTTGGCTTCAATGTTGTTGAAATAGAGAAAAAAAAAATAATGTATTGTTTCTCAATCTGCAAATCTACATCAATTAACCCATGTAGGTTGTTTCTTGAATCATTTTAGAAACCATGTCAAAACCTTGGGACAATATTGTGTTGTGGTACTTAGAAAATTTAGCAAGTTATTATACCCTAACTGTTTTAATAATTTTTCAATGTTCTGTACCTTCCTATAATAATAAACCTATGAAGGTTGACTCTAGAATTATTTAGAAACAGAGATAAATCTTGAACATTGTTAAAATTTAGCAAAGGAAATTAGCATACCTCTATTCAATTTGTGTTTTTTTAAGGGTGTTAACCGTTGGGAGGTACTTCATTTCAAATTGATTTAGTTTTAGAATGCAGACTTATTGAAAGTTATATTGTGACGTCAGATGCTCAGACAGGATTGAATCGCAAAGACTGAGCTCCGTTTACATTCAAACATAGCATTTTATACAATGAATAATCTGGTACATCCCAATTAGCCCACCCCACGGTGACACTATCCCACCCTACGTGGGTCTGTACCTTCCCCTTTCAGAATACAAAGACATTCCCCATATTGGCAGTAAATTGGCAACCGTATTATGACAATTTGATAATTTAACACTCGTCCAGATCCTGTTTGTGCCTACCTCCCTGGAACTTGTTTATTGTATATTACTGATAAGCCCCCAGCTGGCTTCACGTTCATCATTGTTCTGGCCCCTAGCTCTCTGACCTTTGTAACTAATCTCCATCCTGCCACTTCTACCAGGGTATGCCCGGATTTTGTTAAACTAATAGGCAGAGCAATTAAATTAAGGAATTCTGAAGACTATGCAAACTCTTCTTAATTCAGCTAATATATTCGCTATGTACATTTACGTGAACCAAAGTCCTGATCAAGATGGCCACCTGGAGCATCATGACTGCCTATCTCTGGCCTGATTCCCTTTCAGCAGCATGTGCTGCAGCTTTTGCCCCTCCTCTCAGCATGCCGCTCCGCCGGGGGGGGGGGGGGAAGAAGAGGTGAGTGGGATTTTTCCAACTCCCTTCGCTCAGCACCACCATAGGGATGCGGCCGGAGAGGGGAGGTGGAAAAAACCTGGACACACTGAGCACATCTCGACGCGCGGCGCTGCCTGCAGGCACTGCGTTTCGCATCGCGCTCAATGTATCTCTGGCTTTATACTACAGGGTTCTGCAAAGCCCTGCATCTCCACCAACAAAGGGAAAGCTGGCATTTCCTACCCAAGTGGCCTGCATATCGAGTGTCTGAGGACACTGAATCATGTGCGTGAAATTATTTCATTTTCATCATATACATGCATGTTAAGCTTTAGTACTCTATGCTTTGTATGATTTTTTTTTTTTTCTCTTGGAGGCACTCTATCGAATTGTTTTCAATCTAATGAAGGAATAACCAGAAGGAAGCGCTGACTTTGCTCATAACCCCCCTCCCCTGCATGTATCTCCATATTATGCACCCCACAAGGTCAAGTGAGGTGTCAATGACCAGGTTTGGGTTTGCCCTAAGCGTGACCATGTAATATTCTACAAATAAGAAAATTCCAGTTTAAGGTTGTCCGCTTTTACTTATAAATTGAGCTAAGCTGCTGCATCTCCAAGTATTGTACCTGATTTGTAGAAAGAAAAAGTATCCTTTTTGTTCTTTGTTGCATTTGAAGGCTCGCTTTTTAAATGGTTAACCTGATGACTTTAAATCTAATCTATATATATTTTTTTTTTCCTTGGATTCCCTCTTTGTGGTGGATGCTCCACGCCTGTCCTATTGTGTCTCTGCTCAGTGCCGATCTGCCTCAGAGCAGGGGCTTGAGCAGCTGAGAGCTGACATGTCAGCCCAGCCCACTGTGCAAGGCTGAACACTGATATCACAAACTGGGATTTCCCCTGACTAGCACAGTAGATGCAGTGGTCATTTTGGACGCCTGTATCTCTGTATCCACATGTCCTACAAGGGCAATTTTAAGCTGTTTTTGGAAAGGACAGTCTGACCAAATAATGTGGTGGTAATATTTATTTATTTTTTTTCCCTCTAAACTGGCTCCCCCCCCCCCACACACTTTTTTTTATAAAGGTAACATCGCCCCTGGCCTTCATTTTATATATTAACTTTAATTTTTAATATACTGTATTGAATATTGGATGAAAGTATGAGTGGTTTTGCTGTGGTGCTCTGATACACTCATACACACCACATTACTGTGATCTGAATTCTGTGGGTTGAGTAAATTGCAATAAAATAAGTGTTCTATTTAAACGACCAATTTGTGGATCACATGGTGTTCTCCCTCTGTGATTAAGAATAAAGACAAATGCTATTTTGTTGACATTTTATATTTATCGGGACAAGGAGTCAGTGGACAAGTAGATACTTTTTTTTTTTTTTCTTTTTATAGAATTTTTTATTTCACCCCTGGAGTCTAACAAAATTTTCTATTTCTCCCCCCCCCCCCCCTTCTAGGTGAACTACAGGTAGATTGCTTTAATTTGAGTTTCAACAGAAAAAGACTGCTATATGAAGGCTCCCTTCCTGGATTGTCAACCTGTTCAAAATACTGCCTTAAAAAGTAAGATTTTTGTATGACAAATGTTATTTTAAATTGCCATAGTTCTCAAGCTGGAGATCTATTCCTTGGTGACCACTTGGTATTTTCTCTCCAGCATACAGCATGCAACAATTGCTTGATTGTAAGGGGAATATCTAGAGATGGCCGTCCTCTTGTACCCTGGCTGCCATCTTGCATGTTTTTTATATAGAAGAATATGAACTACCCTTGTAACCCTTCTGTTTTAGTTTCTAACATTCCAAAGATATGTTGTAGCAATTAAAACCTTGGACTCCAGCTAGAGCCTAGACCAAGAACGAACAAAGAAATTAGTTTTCGCAGCTGCATCCTTATCTAGCGGGAGGTGCCACCATGGCTGTGAGAAGGTACACCAGATCTCATGAAAGGGATGTGGGTATAAAGCTATATACCCTAAAGGGTGGGCGCAGATCAAGTTTTATATCGGTTTTTAACAATGGATGCAGTTCTAATAAGTGATATGCTGCCCTGGAATAAAAAAACCCACTAAAATCTGTGCTAAACAAAGATGAGGGAGGTGTGGCAGGTATCGCTGACAGCGCATCAGTAGTGCAAAACACTAGTGATGTACATCTTTATTGAACACCACAAAACAAAGGCTCTTTAAACACAGGGTACACTTGTATTACCAAAGAAAAATTAAACACAAATTGGCCTAATCCTTCCTTTTTAGGAGTCTAACTAAATTTGTCCCCTCACTACGGGATACTGGGGTAGCTATTCTGCCCCAGTATAAACAAAAACTGTCCCTTTTTACATACGTGTCAGCAAGCCTGGAGTTCTGTGCCTTCCACACCTCACTCTTTCAAATGCAATCTTTTTCTGCCTTCCTCTGTGCTGGGAACTGCTATATTGGCTTGTTAAGGAGTTGCAGCTGTGGCTGCTGCCAGGGAAGGTGTAACCCCTTACTGACCAGGAAATACTGCATCAGTCAGCCTCCTGCTAACATACAGATTCCCATACTCTGTCACTATATAATGTATATATGCATCAACAGTAGGCACAATCGTGAAATAAAGTGCAGCGGTGCCTTAAAACAAAGGTACGTATCTGGTGGCGCGATGATGGTCGCTGAATGGTAGGTGGTGGTTCCCTTAGTTCGTATGAAGCATATGAAAAAGAATAATACAATATATAGTGCAGATGGTACTAACACAAAATTGATATGTGCCAATGTGGTATATTCCACTCACAAATTAAAGAGCCCGAACACTGGCTCTAAGTGGGTCGAGGCTTTTGGGTGTTTTTTGCTTCTCCGTTCCTTAAGGTGACCCACGCCTTATACTGGATGGAGAGTGGCTCATACAAATGGATATGGAAAGAAAACAGAAACAACTTCCTTGTGCAGATCTTTCAAAGTTCAGATGGCATAGATATACGTAGGTGTTAAACTCACATTTGCAGGAGCTTATAGACCAAGCTCGTGGTTTGTACGCTTCAAGGCTCGCATAGGGTGGAACCCAAACCCGTCTTCAAATCCGGAATGTCAAGGGGACAGTCAAATTTAAAGTTAAAATTATTTATTAGAACATAAATAAAACAAATAAAATACTGGCTCAGCCAGGAGACCAGAACGCGTTTCGCCAGACGTGCTGGCTTCTTCAGCTGGTTTACAGGCTGGTTCACATTCGTTTCTTAAATAGTTTAATTCATAAAATCAATAAAGTCCCCACATGTTCCAAATGAAGCAATTAGTGCAAGTTCTCTGCCTCTAACCGCATGAGACGGAGGTCGCCATCTTGCGCATGCGCTCTATCGTCCTGTGCGTTCCATTTTGCGTTCCACAGGAGATCCCGGAAGTAGCGTGCGTTCCACTTCGTAGATCTTTCCGAATCTCCAGACGCGCTTATCGGCTGACTTCTGAATTCCTCTGAGCCAACATGCGGACAACCTCAGTGGCCCTTAGGCACAATAAAAACCAGAAAAAAGGGGCAATACATTATAATAAGACCTTCCCCAACTCTTTGACCTAGAGGAAATATAATGCTTCATGAGAATATACTCTTTAAAACATACTTCTTATTTGTTTTATATCGATGGACCTATGTATAAACGGGGATTTAATGCCCCTTCTCCTAAATCCATTTTATTGAAGCTCGTCTGCCAATTGGATGACTAGAGTTGTCACACTACTTAACAAGGGTTGTATTTCTTATAGAAATCTAATTACTGTTCCCATAAGGGATAATATTCGTATAAAGTTGGTGACCCTTATATTGATGTGCAATAAAATAAAGTCATTATTATCCATGTCCATAAGGGATGCTCCTGTGAAATTAGTAATATTTATATTATAAATGTAAATAAACAAGATTAAACCACTAATATCCATACCCATAAGGAGTGATATTCCTTATGGCAATCCATACCGTTATATTTTATTTAAAGTGCTACTATAAATAATTAAAGTGCTAGTGTCGAATCGCTTATACATATAAAGTGACTATAATAAGGTGGCTGAATATTGTTATATTTATTATCGTGTTAAAAATATTAAAATTATGTGGCTATTTATAGTGACCAGGTCTATAAAGATGATATTTAAAACCTATTCTAGGTGCCATTTTTATTAGTAGTGGTACTAAATCCAAAACACTTTATAGGGATAATACTTAAAACAACATGTGGCATAAATTATGTCAAAGTGCAGATGCAGATTAATGACCCTAAAGTGCAATATTAACTAGTATATGTGACTATTATATATAGCTATTTCCATAAGTGCCTCTAAAAATCTGTTCAAAGTGACATATTATAGTCACTGCCTATAGGGTGGTGTACTATATGTGTTAAAAGTGCCTACTGTAATAAATATATAGTGAATTATTATATTTAAACAGATGTGAATGACTTGGTGTTATATACACCAGTATATAGATATATAAAAATGCTTGGGAGCAGAATCTCCTGATGTGCAAAATACAAATATATGTGTTAGATGGATGGACACTGTCCTTTAAAAGACAGCCGTCTAGATAAAGAAGGTTCCTAAAGAAAGTGTACAATTTCAAAATCGTCATTGAGACCATTAGGACCCAATGTACCATTATCAAAAATCAATCTCATCTCTTCCTTTCCTAATTTATTAATAACATCCTCTTCAATATCCATTTTTTTAATCTGTTTAATGGCCCAGAATTTAAGACCTGTAGGGGAACTATTGTGATGGTCTTGAAGTGTAGAGATACTGAGTGTTTCTCAAATTCATTTCTAATATTTCTGACATGCTCATTTATTCTAACATTGAGCGCTCGTTTTGTTCGACCTATATATCTTAGGTGGCAG
Source organism: Leptobrachium leishanense (assembly GCA_009667805.1). Taxonomy (NCBI): domain Eukaryota; kingdom Metazoa; phylum Chordata; class Amphibia; order Anura; family Megophryidae; genus Leptobrachium; species Leptobrachium leishanense. The sequence continues at coordinate 200,143,658 of CM019067.1, forward strand.
GGACATTCCAACATATAAATTACACTTTTAGAGCAGCAATTCAAAATACCCCTTATTTCTATTATTTTATTGCATTTATGATTGGTATATGAACCTACAAACTTTTTTTTATTATTTGTCGATCTGCAGGCCAGACAAGCTCCACATTGATAAAAACCTTCCCTAAGTCCAAAGAAGTTTTTTTTGGAAAGATCATTCTTATTGGCTCTGCTGTGTACCAAACTAGATTTTACATTTTTAGTACCTCTAAAAACTATTTTGGGTTTTACTCCCAAATGATGTTTCAGATCACCATCCTTTAGCAAAACATGCCAGTGTTTCTTAAAGATTTTCTTGATGTTATCAGCTTTGTCGTTGAAATCGCAAATAAATCGGACCTCATCGCCCAGTGTCTGGGTTTTAGGTTTATATTTTAATAAATCACTACGATCTTTTGATAGAATATCCGAAATGGTGTTCTCCAGATCAGTTTCTTTATAACCTTTTTCTATAAAGTCTTTCTTCATATTATTTGCCTGTTCTTCGAAGATTGCTATATCAGTACAATTGCGTCTCAGGCGAGTGAATTGGCCTTTGGGGACACCCCTAAGCCACGTAGAATGGTGGCAACTAGTATAATCAATGTATGTGTTGACATCAACATCTTTAAAAAAGGTTTTGGACTTAATACAGCCCTCCTCTATGTAAATTTCCAAATCCAGGAAATTAATCCTCTGTGTATTAAGGTTATTATCTAATTTAATACCCCACTCTACCTGATTGAGGCTATCCAAAAAAATTTTTAGATCCTCCTCTTTTCCTCTCCAAATAAAGAAAATATCGTCAATAAACCTTTTGTAGGTCTGGATGGTTCCTTGCGCCCAGCTACGCGAACCATAGACAAACATGGTTTCCCATGCTGCCATATACAGGTTGGCGTAGCTGGGCGCAAACTTAGTGCCCATCGCAGTGCCTACCAACTGGATAAAGAAATCCTCTCCAAATTTAAAATAATTATTTTTCAATATAAACCTGACACTGTCCAGAACAAAGGACATCTGGTCCTTGCCCAATAAGTTGGACTTAGTGATTTCTTCCTCCAATTTAATCAGACCTAGCTCATGGGGTATGTTGCTATAAAGTGCGTTGACGTCGCACGTAACCATGATGTCACCTTCTTGCCAGACCAGACTTTTCAGTGTCTGTAACATACTTAGAGTGTCCTTTAAATGAGACGGGATGGTACATACAATGGGTTGTAGGATCGTGTCTACATACTCTGATAAATGGCTGGTTATAGAGTCTATGCCAGCTACTATAGGTCTGCCGGGAGGTTGGACTGGATCTTTATGCATTTTTGGGAGGATGTAGAAATGCGGTGTCCTTGTAAATTTCATAGATAGATATTCAAACTCAGCCATGTTTAAGATACCCCTATCAAGGCCTTCTTGGAGTAGAGGTTCCATTTTATGTCTAATGTCTTTAATAGGATCTAGCTTCAGTTTACCATATATATGGTCATTGTTTAGAATACGCATGACTTCTTCTTGATATTGTTCTTTAGATAAAATAACTATTCCACCGCCTTTGTCGGCAGGTTTTATAACTATATTGGGATCTTTTTGTAAATTTTTAAGGGCTAGATTTTCTTCCTTAGTTAAATTATGGTGGTTAATTTTTGTAGACATTCTTTCTATGTCTCCCATAACTAGTTTTTCAAACACCTTTATCTCGTCAGAGATCATATGGCGTGGGAAGAACTTTGACTTATTTCTTAAATTAGTGTGTACCGTGGGAGTAGAATCTTGTAGGACACCCCTTTCTACTGGTTGCTTCAAAAAATATTTTTTCAAACTAAGTTTGCGCTTAAACCGTTGCAAATCGATATACATTCCAAATTTGTCAACAGAATTAGTGGGAGCAAACTTAAGACCTTTATTAAGAACACTGATTTCTGTTTTTGTTAAATTTTTTTCACTTAAATTAAAAATTCCTCTTAGGGGGATTGCCTCCTCTCTCTTTTTCCTCTTCCGTAGCTGTTTTCCTGCTCTCTTACCCCTTCTGATTTTTCCCATGGTCTTTTCTGCCCTCCCCCTTTTTCTAATCTTAAATCCAAGTCTCTGTGTTCTCCCTGCCTGCCGCTCTTGTCTATGGGGTCCTCCCAAAAAACCTCCTCACTTTTATCCTCACTCAACACTGTAAATCTATTAGCCAATGGAACCTTACTCTCTGTTCTCTCCTTTTCACGTTTTCTTACAGGTGTTCTAGGGATGTGATCGCGTGGCCTCTCATTGCTTGAATCCTGATAGTGGTTGTAATGTCTATCAGTCTCATAATTGTGTCTATAAGGTCTATTCCATGGTTCCCGTCTGATTTCTCTGTGCTCATAATGTGGTTGTCTTTCTGTATAGGTTGTCTTTCTAAGGTCATGGTATGGTTGTCTTTCTAAATAATTATCATGGTAGGTTCTCTGATATGGGGTCCTGTAGGTATCATTTTTCCTTGATTGGAAATCTCCATACCTCTGATAGTTACCTCTTCTCCAATTGTTTTGGTGGTGGTCTCTATCGTTACCTCCTTTGTCCCATCTTAAGTTTCTGTTTGGCCACCTATTGTCATTGGATGTTGAGACTCTTCTTTCATTAAATTCGGGATCTGTTCTATTTCCCTCATATATTTTGTGGACATTACCTCTTCTATAGTCCTCCACATCGCGTTCATATTTCCGTTTTTTTATAACTAGAACTTCTTTTTCTATTTTTTCTAGTTTTTCTCCCAGTGTGGTATGAATATCAATAAGCTCCTCTCTGGAATATTCCTGTTCAACCTGTTTAGACAACTGGTCAACTAGGCTATTAATCTTTGGAAGTTTCTCTTTTCTTTTTCGGATAACGTAATCCATCATGGTTATTGCAAACCCTTCTAATAGAGTGTTCCAACCTGAAATAAATTCAGGGTCATCTTTTTCTGATGACGGGGTTTTCTGGAATCTTAAACCTCTTGGTGTGATCTTATCTTTCTTATATTTTTCTAAAGTGGCTATCTCCAATTTAATTTTTGTCTCTTTTATTAAATTCTTTTCTAGGTCTATTAAAGGTTTGTTATTATTATCACCTATAGATTCTTTTAGTTGTGACGAGATAAAGGTACCTCCTAACATAGACTCTACATTAATGCCAATTTTGCTTCTATACTCTAAGAGAGACATGTTAAGGCAGCCAAATGCCAATGGGGGAATTTACAATCCCAACAGTAATTCACAAAAAGTTGACAGGCGCCAGCAACTAGTACCGCCACCAACAAACCAACGCCAACCAGGGTATAGTGGTTTCCCCCAAACCAGTGAAATACAGAAGGTGTAACCCCTTACTGACCAGGAAATACTGCATCAGTCAGCCTCCTGCTAACATACAGATTCCCATACTCTGTCACTATATAATGTATATATGCATCAACAGTAGGCACAATCGTGAAATAAAGTGCAACAAAACAGTAAAGTGCAGCGGTGCCTTAAAAGCATAAAACCAGCAAGGCTAAGTGCAATAGTGCATATAGAAGGATACGTAGATAACCTGTAGATAATAATAAAGTTCACAAATTAAATTTCCAACGCTAATCCGATGGACACTCGCAAAAAAGTGTCCAATATTTCAATTTATTGCAATAGTGCGTATAGCAGTCTGTGAAAATGGAAGATAAAATACTCAGGAGTCCCAATGTTTGTCGTGCTCCTTCTTATTCTGATGGAAAGTTCATCACGTCCTTGATTTCATAAGAGAAGGGAGAAGCACACGGAGAAATCTTTGTCCAATTTGTCATAAGATCTCCTGCAACAAAGATTATTCCTTGTAGAGGTGTATACCACTCAGATTTAAATGAGCCTAAAAGGTTTCCCGGCTCTAGGTTTAATTGCCTATGGCCATGCAGAGAGTGGCACTTCACTTCTTTACCAAGTAGTAGATCCTAGACGAGTTAAGAACAGATGGGAGACAATGCTCCCATAGCGTAGTACTGCAGGGTAACCAAACAGAGGTAATTACACAGTGCACTTACCAATTAAGGAGCCTTTCAATCTCAGGCTCAGTCCGTATAGCCTTAGGCACTCTATAGGTAGGTGCCCTGGTCCTCTTTTCCTCGTTGGGAGATCGAGTGGTGGTGTTCTCGTGAGGTATCAGGTTGGAATTGGCAAAACACTGCCAATAAAGGGTTAAAAGTAAAAAAGACATTTAATTAAAAAGGGACATAAAACTACCGAGACGCATTTCGGCTGTGGTAGCCTTCCTCAGTCGGAGTATTGTCCTGTAGTAATCTGTTTTAAACCAGATCTCCTGCCTCCCTTCTAAATAAAGTTTGTGTCCAAATTGTTTGAGAGTGTAATTGCAATGTGTTCTTTGTCTTCCATGTGGAGGGAGGGGGCATTTGGTCAGGGGATGTACCATTTTTACAGATCAATGTATAAGAATTGTATCTATGAGGAACCTCACTTAAGATTTCTGGAGTCCATCCTGCTCAAATCTTGTACCAAATAAAGGACGCCTTTCCTGTCAATTGACTTGTGTTAAGTGTGTCATTGTCCGCGCCGTCGACCTTTTAGAATAAATCAACAGATTGCCGGTTACATTTCTGGTGGCTCGTCTGGGATTGGTCGACAGGGAATGGAGGTGACTACTGGGCAGTAGTGGTTGACAGCAAGCCCACGAGGTCCCGGGAACGGGACGTCCATTGCAGGTGAGCTGACATCTACAGGTGCCAAGCAAGAGTTCCTGCTAAGTGGGGCTCGACCTGTTCCTAACGGACTCCTGGCCCAGGGACATCACTGAGTCACTGGAAACGACACCGGTGCAGTGACTGGAACAGGTAACCTGTAAATTCCCCCCCCCCCCCGGCCGTAGCTGGGGAAGAGCACCTTGATCACGTTCTGCCCAGTATTCCAATGCCAGCTAACAATAGCCAAGGTGACCATACCTGGTAGTCCGGATGGACTGAAGGGGTGGAGATGTAGAGGTCCCGTCCCACTGGTAGTGCTCGTACACTTAGAATTGTTGCAAGGGGCTCATGGTTGTCTTGGGTAGGGTCTCAAGACTGCAGGTGGTTCTGGAAAGATGATAGTCCTACCTGGGGAGTAGCTCCAGACTAGGCTAGAGTACCCTTTGGTTAGTTGCACTTTAGCACATAGAGGTGTCCTCGTTTGGCTGACAGTATGTTTGAATTCTCTGGTAGCTCTGAGCACGTAGAGGTGTCTTCATGGGCTCATGGTAGATTGGGTAGTAGACCCAGGCTACAAATCGAGAAAGGTGATCATCTTGGTTGGGCTGAGGCCCCAGACTAGGGTACCCTTTGGTTAGCTGGCAGCTCAAAGGACGTAGAGGTGTCTTTGGTAGGCTGAAGTGGTAATGGATTAGTAATGGCTTCAAATTCTGTGTGCTTAAGAGGTGTCCCTAGTGGACCATCGGTAGCTGCAGAATAATGGGGTCCTAGAGGGTGGTAGCCCTGGACAGAGTAGGAGAAATTTCTAGTTCAGAGACCGGAAACATATTGAACTGTTTCGTGCAGATTGTACTTGGTATAGTGTGTGTGACCGTGCGCCTGAGAAAGGACCTAGAGTACATGCGGTTCTGTTTTCAGGCGACTAGAACAGCCACTAAAGAGGGAAAAGCAGAAAGACTGAGCACTGAGTGACATGCCAGACTGTAAATTTGTCAGGAATCAGGATTGGTAGGAGATGAGCCCAGGATGCAGTGATTATTATTATTCTTTATAAAGCGCCAGCATATTCCGCAGCGCTGTACAATAAGCACAGTATAGACAGGGTTACAATACATTGAACAACATTTGACAAACAGTACAGGAGGAGATGAGGGCCCTATTCCCGTAGGAACTCACAATCTGGGAGGGTTGGGGTTGGAAACAGGAGAGGACTGTAAGGTGAGAGTGATTGATGGTTGCGTCAGTGAGTTGGGTGGTAGTGATAAAGAGACACAGGTTCCACGGTACAAGGTGGGGTTTATTAGTGGTGGATACACTTGGCAATGTAGACACAGGGTATTACTTGGCACTGGAGGCACGGGATACACTTGGCACTGGAGACACGGGATCTCGACAGGGACACAGCTTGGCAGTAGAAGGCAATATTAATGCAGCAGCAATGCATCATGGGAGATTGCCCCTTAAATAGGGAAGCACAGGAAGGCAATTGAGACATGTGTGGCTGCTGCAGTGGCTGGCTGAGGTACGTGTAACCTGACAAAATTATAACGGTTTTTGTTTGTGGGATTACAACTAGGGATAAGCTGTTTGGTTCGGAGTTCGGACTGAACTTGGCCTGTTCGTAAACTCTGAACATTTCCACATGTTCGACCACAATGCACTTTCCCACTGGCCTGAAGCTCGTAATTGGCTACAGCCTTGCACCTGACCACAGGTCTGGTGCAAGACAGGTTCAACACTATGCCAATCACGGCTCAATCATGGGCTCACAGAGCTAAATCCCGCAGCACACTATATATAAGGTTTCCATGCAGCGCTTCTGCACGCATTTGAGAGGAGATTTCCATAGGAGATAGTTGGTGTGTGTTCTTACTGCCGGTCTGCCACGCTACTGGGGGGTCTGATTTCTACCAAATATCTGGGAATTGAGGTACTGTCTCGTCACTGCCAGCAAGTATTTTGGGGGTCACAAATTTCTACAAACAATTTGGGAATTGTTATAATCCGTGTGTTCGCACTGGCTGCCACCCGTCAGGGGGTCACACTGATCTATAGGAGGTTTCTGAGACTTGGGTGGCAGTGAGAAGCCACGGATTACAAGTCTCAGAAACCTCCTTTAACTCAGTGTGACCCCCCCCCCCGATGGGTGGCAGTGAGACACAGATTACATCAGGGGGTCCCACATACTTCTAGCAGATTTATGCGAATTGTAATCTGTGGCTTCTCACTGCTAGGGATGAGTCGAACCCCCCCCCCCCGAGTTCGGTTCAGGCGCGAACCCGAACTTTCCCTATGTTCGGATCCGAACTCGAACTCAATGCAAGTCAATGGGACTCAAAATTCGATTTTTAGAGTGCCCTCCAAGAGTGCATATATGCTAGATATTTGCCATTAAAAGGTGTATGGGGGTTCGGGTAGTGCCCTGGGGGACAGGAAACGAGGACAAAAAGTTAAAAAAAAAAAAAAGGTTTTAAAGGGACAGTGAGTTTTCCATGAAATAAGGGTTCAAAAATTCCTTCAAATATCTTGCCTAGGAGGTCCCCATAACCTGCCCGTGAAGTGGCGGATTTCTAGGATGTATAGAAACCCTTAAACAAAAAAATTAAATTTCAAATGACGGTAAATGCTTTTCCTTTAATCTATCCATAAACAACTGCTTGGGGCGGCAGACTGTATGAAAAGAGGAGACATTTTCGGACACGCAGAAAAAGTTTACTTTTTTTTGGCGGTGAAAAGCAGGACAATGGAAAATTCTAGACCAAATAGCCGATTTGGAAAGTGAGATAAATGGGAGAATTTTTCTGGTTTGGCTGTTTTGACCTAGAATTTTCTCTTCAGTCATTCTCCTGAGTTTCACCTTTCTCTGAATAACCCTGTCAGGGTTATTCAGAGAGCGGTGAAGAGCAGGAGAATGACTGGAGAATGGAAAATTCTAGGTCAAAATAGCCGAACCAGAAAAATTCTCTCATTTCTAGGCTGGGGTCAGAATAGTGAATTTTTAACGTGCGTTTAGGCACACTTAATCATGGCCGCACTAGCATCAAATGACGTCCAATATACGAAGTACGTTAGCACGAAAGTCCGGCTGCGCAACGCAAGTGGAAAATGAACGCATTTTTTCGAGAAAGCAGAACGGACCTAGAGTGCGCTGCGTCCACTAGCGGCGTGTGTGCGTGATTTGGAGACGTCAGACCCTGCTCATGTCTGGCCAACATAACGTCCAGACACCCAAAGTTTCCTGGTTTGGATCCGTAAAAAATCACGCACAAAAATGTGCATCGTATGACCGTTTTCGCGCATTCTGTGAAAAAAAAAGCAATGCGTTCGGACGCACTTTTTGACGGTCGCTGTGAAAAATGCGTTAGTCTGACCCTAGCCTTATCTCACTTTCCAAATCGGCTATTTGGTCCAGATGGTTCTCTTTTCCTGCCATTCTCTTGGTTTTCACCTTTCTCTGAACAACCCTGAGAGGTGAAAGCCAGGAGAAGAGCACAAATAGCCGATTTGGAAAGTGAGATAAATCAGAGAATGACTGGGGAAGTTAAAATTCTAGGTCAAAATAGCCAAACCATAAAAAAATTCTCCCGAGTTTCACCTCTCTCTGGTTTGGCAACATGAACAGGTATAAAGTAAAATGTTTTTATTTTTTTTATTTTTAATAATGCAGCAATATTGTATACATTGCAAATATAATGTGAACGATGATGCACTAATGATTTTTTTTCTATGGGGTGTGTTTGCTATAAATCACGTAATTCCGCCCACAAAATGTAACCAGTCCCCATTTCGAATTTTTCTACAAGCGCACCCCATGGAAAACCTAACCGCAAACGCTCATGTGCTAAAATGTGAAAAAAAACCACTTTACACACTGAAGATGATTTAAAAATTCAATTTTTATTGCATTTTTTTTCATAATATACAGCCAGGACAGGACGTATAGATATAAAAATGATATATTCTGAATCTGCGGAGTCTGCCGGAAAGAACGATATCTAACATGTTGGTCATTTAACAAAATGTGGCTTCAAACTCGCGTTTAAACATGATGACTGAAAGCAGTAAAAATGAGCTGAGCACACAGAGGTGAAATACACAGCATATTAGAAGTTTTAGGAGGGAAATTAACACTTCTCAAAGCAGACACCACCCCACCCCCTCCCCCTCAGTACAATGTATCAAATTGATTAGACCAGACTAAGGCTGGGGTCAGACGAGCGTGATTTCTATGGACTGTACGTCCGTGCAGTACGGACATCGTCAGTACGGATGACGCAGTAGTGGTCACACAGTCCGTTTTTTCACTGAAGTTATTTTTTGACGGATGTAGGAGGGGAAAATAAATTACAATGAAAAAACATTCTGTCCGTCAAAAATGCTGGACGTATAAATGCAGTCCGTCTGACCTCGCTCCATCACTCACACACAAAGCTATGCAGACGTTGTGGACGTGGCGCACTCCGCACGTCCGTTCTAGCAGTATTACGTTCTTGCCTAACCTGCGTCCGTTTGCCGCGGCCGTTGTGCGTCCGCAGTTCAGTGCGGACGTACTTCATGTGTCAGGCTCCAATGGACTTCCTTTCATGCTATCACGGACGTACTTTTAGGCGCAATCACGGACGTGAACACTACGCTCGTCTGACCCCAGCCTTAAACATCTGTTACGATGTTTGAAAAACACAGGTCATTTAGAGTTGAATGAGAATCTGTGCACGTACACATTAGTTTTTAATTCAATATCTAATAAACTGTTGCTTATAATATTCTTCAGTAAAGAGTCTCTTTATTTCTAGATTTTATTAGTATTTTTTTAAGCATTTTCTATACTTTTTTCAAAATTTATTTTTCGAACTCGAACCGAACACACCCAAAAAAGTTTGAAGTTCGCGAACCTTCGAACAACCAAAGTTCGGGCCGAACTCCGAACCGAACAGCTCATCCCTACTCGCTACCACCCATCAGGGGGTCACACTGATTTTATAGGAGGGAATTGTAATCTGTGTCTTGTCACTGGCTGCCAGCTATCGGGGTGTCTCACTGAGTTATACCAGCGTTCTGGAAATCTTTAATCTTTATCAGAGTTCTGTATATATTTAATCTATCACTCACCATGTCTGAAAGAACAAAAAGGACAGGCAGACGCTCCCAGACACAGATAAGAGGGCAAGCAGCCCCTGTGTCAGGAGGCTGTGCCTCTGGACGTGGTGCATCCTCTGCAGGGGCACTGTTCTGTCAATCACAAATTTCTAAGCATTTAGTTTATTCGAGTACTGTTTCTTTAATTGGGCGGCCATTACTGATGCCATACAGTACAGTTACTTCCTGGTAGAGCCAGATTCAACCAGCATAGCTACCAGTGAGTCAAGCAGAAAGCAAGCTCCACAGTTCTTTTACACAGGCCTTCTGCTTATAAGTCTGTAAGTAGAACCTTCATGTTTTTAGTTTATGTATATATTTTCAGCAACTCAAAGCACTGTTAGATTAGTTTAGTAGTGTTTGATTGTCTTCACATTAAGTTAAACTTCTGTTAGCCAGTAATTTACATCTAGGTAGCATGCCTGTCACTTATTTGTGTAGATTTGTATTCCTAGACTAATATATTGCCATAATTCCGTATTTTCCACAGTTTTACAAAGTTTAAAGATCTGAAAAGTAAAGATCCAAATAAAGTTCAGTAAAGACTTTTCTTCAATCCTGCTTCCAGATTTTTATTATGTTAGCTGTCTGCCAAGCTTTGTGCCTCAGACACACTGTGAGGGCAGAACAGGCACGCTTGTCCATTCTAACTGGTGCTGGCCGTCTTCTTAAGCAGCAGCAACAGAGAGGATTTGGTGGATTGGCTAACCAGGCCATCCTGAGTCCTCTGCCAGCCAGGCTTCTAGTGCTTTACAGTCCACCTCAGCTGCCAAAGCATCTAATGCAGCCTCCATGTCCACAGCTACGCCTGCCGTAGCCTCGCTATCACACACGGAGTCAGCTGAATTGTTTGACTACAATGAGAGTGACATGCTGCTTGAGGATGCGCAGCAAGTACCGTGCTCTTATTCAATCTCTGAGGTTGAGGAAGGGAGTATAATCAACCTAGAGGAAGGGGGTGCCAGTGATGACACACAAATAACTGGCACTCATGTTGCCCCAGCAGCTGCAGCATACTGCCAAGTTAGCTCCAGTGACGAGGAGATGGGGGGTGAAGATGACATTGATGAGGTCACTGACTCCACCTGGGTGCCAGATCGAACAGCGGAATCAAGTGAGGAGGAGGCGGCATAGCAAACATGAGGCACAACCTCCTCTATGAGCAACCGTAGCACTAGCCAGTCCAAGGCATCAGGTGTCAGAGCTGCTCCGGTGCAGAGCGCTGTTGTCTCAAAGCACACACGCAGGAACTCTGCTGTCTGCTGGGAGTTCTTTAAGATATGTGCAGCAGATCCCACCGTTGCTATTTGTAATCTATGTCAGATGAGGCTTAAGCGTGGGAAAGACACCGGACACTTGGGCACCACGTGCTTGAGGCGACATATGACCTCCTACCACACATCCCGTTGGCGCAAAACTTTGTGTAGGTCCTCATCGGTCTCTACCCCTACTGTATGTCCTGCCATGTCATTGCCTACAACCTCCACTGACAGGGACTACAGTAATGGATGTACCAGGTCCTTCCTCACAATGTGACAGCATCCCATCAGCTGAAGATTTACGCAGTCAGATTACGTTGCTGCTGCAGCGTAAGAAAAAATATAGTCCCAACATCCCCAAGCACAGCGTCTAAATGCCAGCTTAGCAAAATTACTTGCATTGCAGCTGCTGCCTTTCCAGCTGGTGAACTCTGCTCCCTTCCGTGAATTTGCCGAATGTGCTGTACCACAGTGGCAGGTTCCAAAACGCCATTACTTTTCACGCAAGGCCATTCCAGCACTATACCAGCATGTGGAAGACAATGTTATGGAGTCATTGGGAAAGGCAGTCAGCAGCAAGGTGCATGTGACTTTAGACACGTGGTCCAGCAAGCATGGACCGGGTCATTACATTTCCTTCACGGCACACTGGGTAACTCTGATTGCAGCTGGGAGGGATCCAAGACGGGGCTCTGTGCTGGAGCTTGTTCATCCACCACGCCTCCAGAAAGCTGCTTGTATGAGTTCCTTTTTTTCCCTTTTCTAAGGTCTGCATCCACATCAGACGGTCATTCCCAGCAAGTGTTGGCCTGGCATAAATTCAAAGAAAATTCCACAAACCGTCTGATCTGTGACATGCCCACCAGGTGGAACTCGACATTAGCAATACTGCAGCAGATGGCCATCGAGTACCTGTGTGAGTATGGCACAAGGACAGGTTCAGGTCAACTTGTTTCCCCCCCCCCCACACAGTGGCTGATGATCAAGGATGCATGCACTGTACTGTCACCATTTGAGGAGGCAACGAGGATGGTGAGCAGGGACAGTGCATGCATCAGTGACACAATTCCTTTAGTGTTCCTGCTGGAGCACACTCTGCTGGGAATTATAGATGTGGCTCTAGAGGCAGAGCAGCGGGAGGAAGAGGAGGCCTTCCCTACCTCTCAAGGCCCCAGTCTTTCCACAGACAGCATTCCAGCGGGTCCTACTCAGATCAGACAGGAGGAGGAATATTTAAGTAGTGGGGATTCCTCAAGGGTTTTGTGTGCCCAGAAACACAAGGTCTAGTGCGTGGCTGGGAGGAGTAAGTGCACGATGGGGTCATCCTCATTGACCAGGAAGACTCGGAAACTAATGCCACCTCCAACCTATGCTGCATGGGCTCCCATATAATGCAAAGCCTGCTAAAGGACCCCAGGATTCGTGCTATCAAGGAGAGGGATCATTACTGGTTGGCAACCCTTCTTGATCCACGATATGTCATGGTCCGAACCACCAGACCCTCTGGCGCCCTCTTTTGTTCTCCTTTTGCCCTGTTTTGATATGCAGGTTCCAGGACTTCTTCCTCCTTATGCTTTCCTGGACTAAACTTTGCATAATGGACATGGAACCACATCTGCCCTTCATTCTCCCTAATTAAACCTGCTTATGAGGAAGCTACACCCCTGATCCCACGCTTCCTCATTGAAGTTCCTAGCTTAGCTAGTGCAGACCTGCCTTCCATAGATCCTTGCCTGGTACCCCTCCTGCTCTTGATCCATAGACCTTCCTGCACACCCTCTGCTATTTCTGGACATTCTTTACCGGTATCCTCCATTGCCCCCCTGTACCCTCTGCTATTCCATGATTTGATATACCCGTGTACCAGATCTCTGCTAAATCTTGACTACTCTATTGCCTATTCCTATTTTGTACCTGCGCCTGAGTTATGTTATCTGTATCCATTATTTATATTCCTAGTCTGTTGGCTGTTTATTTTGTATTCACAAATAAACCCTGTTACCGTGTATCCTGCCTTTTGCTATAACTACTGCATCTTGGGCTCACACCCACACTTCTGCACATATGCTAGGCCAGGCTCGTGACATGATACAAGGGTAAAGTTGCAGAGCTTATCCTGCCTGCACAGAGGGAGCACAGGATGAAAAAACTTGGACGCTCTAAAGCGACACTTGTGTAACACCTTTCCAGGCACTGTTAGATTACCAAGTGCTGACACACGTGCTTCTGAGGCTGCAGGTGATCAGAGGAATAGCGGTGAAGGCCAGGGCCGCTTGACTGATGCATTTTTTAATTTTTTTTAGTCCGCGACGCCCAGGGACGTCAAATGTAGGCACCCATTGCCAGCGTCTTCACTATATGGTGCAGGACTACGTAGGGGCAAAGGCAGACCTGAATAGCATTCCAGTAGATGATCCACTGGCTTACTGGGTGTTGAGATTGGATCACTGGCCAGAATTTAGCCAATATGCTATGCAGCTACTAGGTTGCCCTTCATCCAGCGTGCTTTCTGAAAGGACGTTCAGTGCCGCTGGAGGTTTTGTCACAGACAAAAGCGTGCGTCTGTCCACCGACTCTGTAGACCAGCTGACATTTATAAAAATGAATCAGTCCTGATCAGCAGCTATCAATCCCCTGACGCTGACGTAACGGAATAGATCGGGGATGTCTTCTGCATTCACAAAACCTCCAGCACTGAACGCTTCCACAATACCACAAAAGGGTTACGGTGTGAAGGCACTTGCTGCCATGAAAGGCACAATATTTGGCTGCACTGATGCCCATTACCAGATTCATATATTTTTAATATAGGACCACATGGTCCACCCCCACCTTCTTCCACACTGGGTGCACTGCCACCGACACCTGTATCAGATTCATATCCTCAGAGGGGTTACAGTGCGACGCTAAAGGCCCAATTTTAAAGCACCTATTGTTACTTTCATCCAAAGCCTGCATAAGTTTCACCATAAGTTAGCGAAAAAATCACTAAACTTTTTCTACGCGTCCTAAAATGTCTCCTCTTTTCATACAGACTGCCGCCCCAAGCAGTTGTTTATGGATAGATTAAAGGAAAAGCATTTACCGTCTTTTGAAACGTAATTTTTTTTGTTTTTAAGTGTTGCTATACGTCCTAGAAATCCGCCACTTCACGGGCAGGTTATGGGGACCTCCTAGGCACGATATTTGAAGGAATTTTTGGTTTTTATTTTTAACCCTGATTTCATGGAAAACTCACTGTCCCTTTTTTAAAAAAGTTTATTTAACTTTTTGCCCTTGTTTCCTGTCCCCCAGGGCACTACCCGGACCCCCATACACCTTTTATGGCAAATATCTAGCATATATGCCCTCTTGGAGGGCATTCTAAATATCAAATTTTCAGCCCCATGTATGGAGTTCGAGTTCAGATTCGAACATTTGAAAAGTTCGGGTACTAATACGAACCGAACTCGGATGTTTGGCTCATCCCTAGTATGGCGGGGATTGAGAAATGCGTTCTTCTGCTGTGAAGAGTGCAGGGGGTCCTTTGTACCCCTGCATCACCATTTTGTACTCTCTCCAAGAAACCTTTCACTTGACCTTGTAAAGGATAGAGTTTGGCCTTTCCGATGATGCCAAACATGACCAAAGAAAAAAACCAATTGCAAAACATGTTTTTTTCTGTTCTAAAGCCGTGTCGTTATTCACTTAACGCAAACAATGTCGCTGCACTAATTCACCTTCTCATTTACCACACTGAGCAAATTTGAAAGTGATGGCATAATAGGTTACTATGCGTTATTTCATCTAAAACATGGAGAAGGGGTGCTAGGGGAGGACTTGCTCCGGGCGCTTCATGACCTTGCTACGCCTCTGCAATAGAGGTACCATGTAGCCTATAATTATTTGTGAGGATTGCGAATGGGCTATGTAACAGAGCTCAGTACTCCGACTGGATCACTTCTGATAATACTGCATCCTTGCTGGACCCCCTCATGCTTTCATGACTCTCTTGTCTTTCTCCAGTCCTTAGCCACCGCTTAAAGACGGGTACACATAGACAGCCTTGCAAGAATCCCCCAGAAATAAGCCGTGGCTGGAGATGGGGAGCTTTGTGTTGGAACAGCTACCACTGTTTACAGCTGCTACCAACCCCTGAGTCATGACTGAATGTAGGGTCAGAATGGAACTCTTTAATCAGGGACAGACACACCTATATTTATAATGTCACACATGGGTCATTTACATGTACAAAACCTTTAAACAAGACGTGGACCGCTTGCTTGATGTGCCTAGAGGGGTGTCAGCTATACCCTCCTGACGAGGCCCAACAAAGCCGAAACAATTGTCGGGGGTTGCTGCACCTCTTGTGCAGGGATGACGTCCTTCGCAATCGGCACGGGTCACACTTTTTGGGTGATAGGCTGATTTGCATATGGAGCATTCATCCCTGTAATTGCACAAGCAAGCGAAAACCTTGTGACCTGAGCGGGCACCCACCGTAGAGCAGGCCATTAGTGCTGTTGCTCGTTCTCAGGACCCTTACAAACCCCATTTTCTCTAATGTACAAAACCTTCCCTAAAAACTGTTGTACCTCATTAGACTGAAAAAATGGATTAAATGGTTAAATCTTTGCTCAATATTCCTAGACAGGACAATGGGAATCGTGATTGACAAACCAGATTGGAGAGCAGATTTACAAATTCATCAAATATAAACGGAGAACATATATCTGAGACAGGGTAGACTGGGAGTCTAATCCTCTCAACAGATAAAGTACACATCAGGGACATGCCGTCAGGGGCTGCAGGTGAGGCAGGGCCTCATCTGCCATTAAATGGCCTTAGTTTACCTGCCTTTTTTAAAATAAAATCCCCCCCCACCTACAGAAGGCATGGGCAAGCATAGATCCCAAACGGATCGCTTGCCACTGATGAGACCTCTGTCCCTGTGCTGTGACATTTTGGAAAGTTCCAGGGTGCTGGCCAAAATACACCATCAGCGGGGTCTGACGGTCGCAGCAGGGTATCCCTGGTCACTGGCCCTTAGTCCCAGGGCAACAGGCAAGCCACCCCTCTTGTCCAGTGAGTCCAAACACTCACCGCAGTGAGGTGCAACCAGCCACTACAGTCCAGACCCAAAACGTCTGCTAGTGGGCATATTTCCCTCTCCAGGGCACCTCCACAGACCCAGGGCCAGAACCCACTCGGTCCTTCCATCTCACCACCAAAGCAACGTCCATAAGGTGCAGCTGAGAAAGTCACTCACCCAGCCAGTCTTTGCATCTTCCATATGCTGTAGCTGCCACTGGGGAGAATTGCCAGCTGCACAATCTTACGGTATTCCGATCAGCTGCTGGGGAGATTGTGGGGTGGCTGGTGTCTCCTCAGAAAATGGTTGGATCTGTGCCAACTGTCCAGCCTCTGGTGGCACACACTTGGAAACCGTCCCAGGCACAGCTATCATGTATATCTCCTCCTGTGTTTGGGGCCCAGAGAACATTGGCATTCTGCTCTGCTGCTGGCTCCTCAGGATCTTTACCAGCCAATTCAGTGGCTTTCTTCTGCATGCTGTAATGCAGCATCTTTGCCCCCTTGATAGCAATTGGGGTTTGCAGCATGGTTTGTAGTTACTGTAATCGTCCTCCAGGAAACATCTCTATTGGCCAGTCTGCATAACTGTCCACTGGCAGCCTGACGACTGCCAACTTTGGTGTCCAGCAGTGCCTTCAGCTGCACAGTCCTTGCCTAAAGTTCAATTGTAACTTGCAGCTCAGCCTGTACCTAATGGGTGCAGTACTGTCCGGAGCCTCTCATTTTCCAACTGTCGCTGGGCAGCATACAGCCTGCTTTCAGATTGTCGCAGCTGCTCACCAATACCATGGCATTGCTGAGTTTCTGCATCCAGCTGCTCCGGAAGCTGTTGACTTTTTCCTCCAAAGGTGGTGATGGAAACCTAGAGTTCAACCTGCAGATCTTGACACTGACAGTGATGCTGGACCTTGCTTCGCTCTGCTACCCCGCCTGCTCGTAGTTGGTCAATCTGCAGTCTGGCCTTCTGGAGATCATCACTTAATCACTCCGTGTGACTCTGCTGTTTTCAGCTTCTCCAGCTGTATGATCTGGGACTCAGAGACCCTTTTCCTCCCAGGCTGCTAGAACCTTTGCAACACCAGTGTCAATGGCCTCCTCTCGCTCCCGAGTAGCATTCTCCTTGGCTCGCTCAGCATCTTTAAGTTAACTGGTGATCTGGGCACTACGCACTGAGGAAGGGGCTGCGACCCCCGAAACGTTTGTGTATCTCTGTCCTCACTGGAATTAAATTGGGTGTCACTAGTGGACCCTATTGAAGCAGGGCTGGTATTTTATTTTTTTCTTCGTGTGGACTGGTGATCTCTGACCCCAGATGTTGTACATTAGCCTCCATCTCTGGATTGTCTCCTCTCATCCAGCTCTTGCTCTGGGTGGCAGTCTAGTTGCCATTTCAAAGTCTCTACCTACCTTTTTGAAGTTGTCATGAAGTGTGCATTCTTCCTCCAGCACCTCAATTTCTTTCACCCATCTACCTCTCGGCTGCTTTTAAAGGACACAGCTAGTGTTGAGAAATTTCATATTTGTATTTGCAGAAGTCGATGCTTCCAATATCTGCCAATTCAGATCTGTAGAAACCTTCTGGGTGTATGCTGTAGTATCCGGAAAGTTCTCCTCCTGGCCGCAAATGTTCCCTGGCTCAATCCAACCTGGGACTTTGTATTTGTTTTACTCCATGGTTAAAATCCTCCTGTTCCAGCAAACCTCATTCCACACAGTCTGGTAAAGGTCCATTCTGGGGTTCGGTCCTTATTGTTTGAGGCGTCTTTTTACCTCCTCAAATCTCCATCTTGCTCTGGGGTGCACCACACTTGTGCCTTTTGGTCATTCCTTCAATATCTGGTACTACTTTTCCATCCATGGCAAACTGTACGGAAAACCGGGTAGCAAATCCCACCACTGTCCCAGATCTCCATACCCCAACCGGGTCACATCTGCCAATGACACTTCCTTGCTGGACACCCCACCCCTTCTCCAGTCCTTAGCTGCAGCTTAAAGATGGGCACATGTAGAGAGCCTTGCTAGCATCCCCCAGAAATAAGCTGTGGCTGTAGATGTGGAGCTTTTCGTTGTAACAGCGAGCAGAATATAGCTGCTACCCACACTGAGTCGTGACTGCAAGTAGGGTCAAAATGGAACTCTCTCAATCAGGGACACATGCCGATATCAGTCATATAGGTCATTTGCATATACAAGACCTCCCCTAGAAACTGTTTGGAGACCTAATTAGACTGCAACAGATGATTCGTTAAAGCTTTGCTCAACATTCCTAGAAAGACAGGACCATGGGAATAATGATTGACAAACCAGATTCTGGGCTTCAGATTTGCAAATTACTCAAATATAAAAAGATGACACATTCCTGGGACAGGGTAGACTGGGAGACTTCTCTGAACTCTCTAAGATGTCTATATCCTTCTGGAGATACGGTCTCCAGTACTGCACACAGTACTCCAAGTGAGGTCTCACCAGTGCTCTGTACAGTGGCATGAGCACTTCCCTTTTCCTACTGCTAATACCTCTCCCTACACAACCAAGCATTCTGCTAGCATTTCCTGCTGCTCGATTACATTGACTACTTACCCTTAGATCCTCTGCAATAATAACCCCTAAATCCCTTTCCTCAGATGTTGAGGTTAGGACTGTATCAAATATTCTATATTCAGCCCTTGGGTTTTTACGCCCCAGGTGCATTATCTTGCACTTACCCAGATTAAAACTCAATTGCCACAGCTCCCACCATTTTTTTAGTTTACCTAAATCATTTGTCATTTGGCTGATCCCTCCAGGAACGTCAACCCTGTTGCAAATCTTTGTGTCATAAGTAAAAAGACATACTTTTCCATTAATACCTTCTGCAATATCACTAATAAAAATATTAAAGAGAATGGGTCCAAGTACTGACCCCTGAGGTACCCCACTGGTAACAAGACCTTGCACCGAATAAACTCCATTTACCACAACCCTCTGTTGTCTGTCACTCAGCCACTGCCTAATCCATTCAACAATATTGGAATCCAAGCTCAAAGATTGCAATTTATTGACAAGCCTTCTATGCGGAACAGTATCAAAAGCCTTACTGAAATCTAAATAAGCAATGTCTACTGCACCACCTGTGTCTATTATTTTTGTTACCCAATCAAAAAAATCAATAAGATTAGTTTGGCACGATCTCCCTGAAGTAAACCCATGTTGTTTCTGATCCTGTAATATATGTGTTTTTAGATGTTCAACAATCCTTTCCTTTAACATGGTTTCCATTAATTTCCCCACTACTGACGTAAAACGAACTAAATATTTCATTGAGGCAGTCAGAGAGACTTTTATCCTCTTCTACATACCTTCCTTTGTTTTTTAATCTAATCCTTGTTTTACTTTTCTCGTTTATGTATCTAAATGTTTTGTCCCCCTTTTTTACTGACTGAGCTATTTTCTCTTCTGCGTGTGCTTTGGAAGTTCTTATAAATTGCTTTGCCTCTTTCTGCCTAATTTTATAGGTTTGCCTATCTTCTTCCCGTTGAGTTTTTTTTATAATTATTGAATGCTATCTTTTGTTCTTCACTATTTTGGCCACT
This sequence comes from Leptobrachium leishanense, assembly GCA_009667805.1. Taxonomy (NCBI): domain Eukaryota; kingdom Metazoa; phylum Chordata; class Amphibia; order Anura; family Megophryidae; genus Leptobrachium; species Leptobrachium leishanense. Next base: position 200,163,384 of record CM019067.1, read on the forward strand.
TCTGCAGAGTACCACAGTGGGTTCTACGCTTTTTTGTTTTTGCTAATGTAGCGCTCACCCCCGAAGGAGCCGCTTAAAATATTAAAACAATTTGGGCTCGTCTCCCCATGGCAAGAGAAATAACGGACGCGACACAGGTGGATGGGGTTAAAGATTTGGTGCGTTTACTGTTCCCAGTGAACGGGGAAAAAGGCAGGGTAAATAAAATGCACATACAGGGGTGGGACAATAATGCAAGGGGGATAAATAATAATACAGTACATATAACACAACTTTAACAAATACTCCCTCGATCCCGAGTAGAAAGCTAAATAGCAATGTTCCTCTCTAACATACACATATACATATAGATAACATAGGAATGTAACTCTTCCTCACCGTATCCATTAATCCCAACCCCGAATAACCCTCCACAAACACCCCAAAGTGTAGGTGTGCATGTGAGTGTAGCGGTCGCGCTGGCCAGCAAAAATATAAATATATCAGGGGGAAAAAAGAAAAAAAAATCAAAATACTCTTCGTGCACAATCTTGAAAAAAAACAGTCTCGGTCACTAGAGATCTCTTCAAAAGAAATGTAAGTCCCAACCGTTGGGGCCCTTGTTGCAGAAAATGCGGTGTTGTACCCCGCTATGGTCTATGCAGTGGTGGCAGAGATGCGGTATCGTACTGCACTATGGTCTATGCAGTATGTAGCATTTGCAGGTTGTACTGCGCTGTGGTCTATGCAGTTTTCGGGGTTTGTGGGTTTGTACTGCGCTACGGTCTATGCAGTAACGGAAGTGCGGTGATGTACTGCGCTGTGGCCTATGCAGGCCTCTCACCCTTCCAGACGCTCGGGCGACACGGGTCCCAGCCTCCCCAGTCAGCCTTTCCAGCCTCTGAGTCGGTCCTCTGGCTCCTCAGACGGTGATCCGGCTCTCTCTCCCAGGCGCGCGTCCGCACCCTGTGCTTCGTGCTGGTCCCTCCGGCTTGTAGCCTTCCGATCTTCGGACTGTGCAGCCTCACAGCCGTTTCGGTGTCCGTGGCCGGGTCCCCGGTCCGCGTCCTCCGCTTTTCCCCGTTTTCCTCTTCTCCCCTCCTCTGCGTGCTTCTCTCCTCTCTCCCCGGCTCCCCTCCTTGTCCGTTTATTTTCAAAAAAACTCCCGCCAAAAAAAACGGCTTTCTCTTCGCGAGCCGGCTCCTTGCGCCCGCCGTTGGGGCTTTCCTTGCACACTTCCTGCATCCCCCGGCGCTAGGCATGCCGGGAGATGTAGTCCATCGGCGCTACACTAACAAGCCGAATGCAATTGCCTGTGGCTTTCAATAATGCTTCCTTTTAAATAATCCCATTTCTCCTGGACTCCCTTTAAACTCCTCCAGTCTGATAATGACTCATTCACACAAAATCTCATTTTAGAAAAATCTGGGTTTTTTTAAAGTCTCTAAAACTTTTGTGTTTGTGTGGTGCGGCTCCATCCCTGTTCTTATATTAAACCACACTTTCACCTACAACGTCTGATACCAAACCTCCCATCTGTGAGTATTAAATCCAATATGGCCTCTTTACGGGTCGGCTCCTTAACTACTTGTGTTAGTGATAATCCCAGTAGGGAGTTTAGCATATTTGTACTCCTGGTGCACCCAGCTGTTTTGGTTTTCCAGTTCACATCAGGAAGATTAAAGTCCCCCATGATAATAACTTCCCCCTTCATTGCCATTTTGGCTATTTCCTCAATCAGCAGATTATCTAGCTCTTCTACTTGTCCAGGGGGTCTATAGATCACACCTACACAAGCTACTGTATGATTATCAAATGTTAGCGTAACCCAAACTGACTCTACGTTCACCTCGCTCACTTTTATTTGGTTCGTTTTTATGTTGCTTTTCACATACAGGGCCACTCCTCCTCCTTTCGTACATTCTGTCTTTTCTATATAAAGAGTACCCCGGTATTGTTATTTTTCTCACTGAACCATGTCTCGGTAACCGCCACTAAATCTACTTTTTCAGCTGCCATCATTGCCTCCAGTTCATTGATTTTATTGACTAAACTGCGAGCATTTATAGACGCGACTCTGAGCTTGTCATTTTTTTACCCCACATGTTGCTTGCACCCTCCGATTTAGTTTTGGGGGACAATTGGGCAGATTGTTTTTTTTTACCCTTTTGTCCCCCCCTCCTAGTTTAAATATTCCTTTGTGAAACCTTTTTGAACTTCTCACTGAGAACATATGTTCCCCTATGAGTAAGATACAAACCATCTTTTTTTTTTTTTCTTTTTTTTTTAATTCTTTTATTTAAAGAGTCATGTATCCATAAGAACATAATACACAGTAGATAAAGGAATATAGCGATGATAGGACACAGTAACACTTATTTTATCAATTAAACATAGAACAATCCCAAGAAATATGGGAAGACACCGTAGTCAAAGGGAAAAATAAAAACACATAAACATTAAAAGATAACAAATCATAAAAAACAAAAAAGGGGGGTAAGGGGGGGATGTTCCAACCATCAGCTGGTGGTGTCTTGAATTGGGACCATCAGGGCACTAGCTTGAAAAGGGGCTAATCAGGACAGGGCAATTAGTTTACTAATTAGGGGCATGCGATGTACTCTTCCCAAAGGGACCATGTTCTAGTGAAGGAGCTGATGGTGTCTCTGACCTTGGCCGTCAGTTCGTCCATAAAACGGGCATCAGTAATCTTTTCTGTTACTACAGTCCAGGAAGGGAGAATGCTCTGGCGCCAAGATGACGCCAAGGCCCGTCTGACAGCTATTGAATAAAAGTTGCTCAGGTCGAGACGACAGAGCTGACAGGGGACGAGAGAGTAGGTATGCCCAGGGATCTAGAGGTAGTTGTCGGTGGAATATTTTCTGAAATTCTGTGTGAATTAGAGATATGCGGCGTACTACCGGGCAGTCCCACCACATATGGATATAAGTGCCCTTATCCCCGCAGTCTCGCCAACAGAAATCACTGGAGGTGACTCCCATACGATAAAGGGATACCGGGGTGACGTACCAGCTAGGGATGCACCGATACCGATACTAGTATCGATATCGGTGCCGATTCCGAGTATTTGGGTGAGTACTTGTACTCGCCCAAATGCCCCCGATGCCTATCCCGAGTACTTTTGCCGCCGCCGGGGAGACGCAACCGCCGGGGACACAGACATCCATCGCGATCCGCCGGGGAGACGCAACCGCCGGGGATGCAGGGGAGACAGGACACATCCATCGCGATTCGATTAAACATGCCCGCTAAGTCCGCTGCCAAGTACCCGCCGGCGAGACGCAAGCGCCGGGGACACAGACATCCATCAAAACATGGCCGCCAAGTCTCTCTCTCTCCAGCGTCTCGCTCGTATCGACTCAGCCCCTTCTGCTCATGTCTGACTGGTGACTTAGCCTGTCAATCATCCATTCGGCCAATCAGCAGTAGAAGAGCCGTGAATGGATGAATGACTAGGCTCAGGCTGTGACGTCGAAGACGAGGGAGAAAAGGAGACTGTTAACAGGTAACCAGCATTTTTATATTTTTTTATTACATAAAGGTTACAAGACCTTTTGTACAATAAGAAATAGATTCTCTAAACAAAAAAAAAACAAAACCGTGTCTTAAGTAATTTTTTTTTCCGTTTCCCCCCCCCCCCAAAAAAAAACACGTTACCCAGAGATTACAAGTAACGGATATTCCTATTATACAAAAAAGACATGCAGAGGGAGGGAACGGGCGCCGCTGTCCCTTTACGCGCCTTGTAGTGGCAGAAAGGAAGAAACGTGTGTGGGGGGGGAACTCCAAGGGCCTTTTCCTAGTCCCCCTCTATGGCATTTTTTAAATGTATGTTTTCCCCCTGCCTGCCAGTGACTGTGGCTGCACGTGGCCGCAGCACTGGCTGCTTCCTTTCCCTCCCCGGGATAGCAGGAGTCACATCTCCTGCTATCCTGGCGAGGGAAAAGGAGCCATGTGAGTGAGGGTGTCACACTGTGTGCCCTGCTCGTGCTGCTGCAGCGGAGGCTCCCCGGCACAAAGTGAAAACAATGAGACACCGAGCAGCTGTGAGATCAACACGACCCTGTGCTGCTGGGGGGGGGGGGGAGGCTTGCAGACACCTTCCCATATCAGCGCTGAGCTCTCTGCCGTCTGCTGCTCCTATTACTGCACCACCAGTAACACATTCCAGACCCCCCTCTAATCAATCACAGCACATCTGACTACTGATCAGATAGCCACTGCACCTCACAGGTTGCCGTGCAAACCAGAAAGCAGACTGGGAGAATGTGCACTTCATGCAGCTTTAAACAAGGGCTTTTATTACTATTATTTATTTATTTTTTAAATAAAACCCGAATTATTGATTACTGTACTATTGAAATAAACAACATCCGTCTTGACTATTATATACCCCAGAATTATCCACCCCAATATTCTACCCTCTCCTTGCTTTGCTGTTAGGATACTTTACATAATTGCGCTCCTTTTGTGTATAGGCTGCAGGTCCCTGAAGACTGCGATAAATGCAAAGAAATATGTATATATATATTATTATTTTTTTCACACACACACCCCACACATTTCTGAGTTTTATTGCAGTGGATTCTGTGATACACCCATATTTGTAAAATTGCCTCTGCCCTTAAAGGGTTAATAGAGGAGTATTTATTATTAGGATGGATAATCATAATTTTCTATGTTTTTGGGGGGGGTTTTTTAACCAAGGTGGAGTGTATTTTATATGTTGGAGCCTTTCAGGGACATCAGCAGAATGTCAGTGGTGTGGAATTATTTTAAAATTAATGAGAGCAATGTACGCATGGCAGACTGCAAACTTTGCCCTGCAAAAATATCCAGAGGTGGAACAAAGAAAAAGTATCGGTAATTGGTATCGGTGAGTACTTGAACAAAAGTATCGGTACTCGTACTCGGTCTTAAAAAAGTGGTATCGGTGCATCCCTAGTACCAGCGGAGTAAAATTTTGTATGATTGTTCCTGGTGAGTGACACAAATGGAGGACCTGGCCATTTGTTCCCATATATCCTCCCATTCGTCACCTGGCAAAGGATCGCATAAATCAACCTCCCATTTATCACAGTATGTGAGGGGCCCCCACTGTCCTGGGCTGGCGCTAAGGAGGAGGTATAATTGGGATATAAGCCCTTTCAGGGGGCCATCTGCCATGCAAACGCGCTCGACAGTGGAGAGGGGAACAGTTGAGACCCCTTCTAAAGTCAGAGCAGTAGCAAAATGTCGGATCTGTAAGAACCGAAAAAAGGAAAGTAGTCAAATGGCCACGTTCCTGAAGTTCAGAAAAAGTGATAAGCTGTCCACTCTGATATAGGTCTCGGTACCTCAGTAGCCCCGCACCCACCAGTCCCCCAAAGTCTGAGGCTCTTAGTCCCGGCGGAAATTGTCTATTGCGGAATAAGGGGGTGAGGGGCGAGGAAGCGCCCACCAGCGCAAATTTCTTTCTAGCTAGTTCGAAAAGGCGGAGAGATGTCAAGATCGAGGGACACGCCGTGCGCAAAATAGGTCTGGAGGTTCTAGGGAGCCATATGTATAGGTCAGGGGACATGAAGGCAGATTCTAGCGCAACCCACCGTCTAGTAGAAGCGGGAGAGTGCCAGGCCACAACCTGAGTCAACTGGGCTGCGCAATAATATAAATATAGATTAGGGAGCCCTAGTCCTCCGCAGGTCTTAGGGCGATATAGAAGACGGCGCGCAACCCTACGTCTCTTATTTTTCCAAATAAACGCGTCGATCACCTGTTGGAGCCCGGCCAAGTCCCGTTGAGTCAGTAATAAAGGTAGTGTCTGGAAAAGAGAGAGAATACGTCGGAGTATGTTCATCTTTATGCTATGGATGCATCCTATCCACGATATGGGCTTGTCGCACCAATGCTCCAGATCACACTTAATCTGAACCATGGTTGTGAAGTTCTTGCTATAAAGTGCTTTCGGATCTGCTGTTAAAAGGATACCCAAGTACGGTAATTCAGAGGGAGCAAGACTGAACCCAAAATCTGATTCAATCGGGGTTGTGTCTGTGTGTAACATATGGAGGGGCATAGCACAGGATTTAGTGTAGTTAACGCAAAAACCCTGCTATGTTACCAAAGTCGGACAATAACGGTCCAAGGTGAGAAAGAGAAGAGATGGGATCTGTCCAAGTGAGAAGGATGTCATCAGCGTAAGCCAAGACAGTAAAATTATCTCCTCCGACTGGAACCCCCCGTATGCCGGGATGACCTCATATGGCAGCTAATAAGGGTTCGAGAGAGGAGAAAAAGGAGGGGTGAGCGGGGACAGCCCTGACGAGTGCCATTAAGAATAGGGAACAGAGTGGGGCAACAGCCCGGGATTCGGACCTGCGCAAACATACCAGAGTAAAGCGCGCGCACCGTATTAAGATAAAGATCCGGGAGGCCAAAGCGGGAGAGGGTAGAGAAAAGGAAAGGCCATTCCACCCTGTCAAAAGCCTTCTCCACGTCCAATGATAAGACAAGGGAAGGCGTCGCTCGAAGATAGCCACCAGATCAGGTCGGCATTACGTCTAGTGTTATCAAATAGTTGACGGTTAGGAACAAAACCGACCTGATCCGGATGGACTAAAAATTGGAGTGGACTAAGGTGGGTCGCCAAGACCTTAGCAAGAATCTTGGCATCAAAGTTGATGAGGGATATAGGGCGGTAGCTCTCAACCGCTACCGGGTCTTTACCCTCTTTAGGAATAAGGGCAATATTGGCCACGAGCAAATCAGGGTGGAGACACCCCCCCCAGCGCAGTCGTTAAAAACAGACGTAAAAAAAGGGACGAGTTCCGGACGCAGCGCTTTATAGTAACCCCCTGAAAACACATCCGGGGCCTTCGTACCTCCCAGTGCAGAGATGGCGCAATTATCCTCCTCCTCCAGGATTGGAGCACTTAGACTCGCTATGTGAGAATCCTCAAGCTGCGGCAAAGAGGGAATCTAAAAAAGAGATGGCATCTAAATGGGATTTGTCAGAGGGAGTATGGGGGGGGAGAACGGTTGTATAGTTTAGAATAATATGCTGTGAAAGCCGTACTGATCTCCTGCGGGGAGTTAACTAAGACATTGTCTTCTGTTTTAACTGCAGGGATAGAGAATTTACTACGGGGCTTGAGAGTGAGGGCCAGTAGAGTATCTAATTTATTAGCCTTCTCAAAAAACAACCGACGGGACCAGAGCAGCTGTTTGGCTACATCGTCGAGTAATAATTGTTTCAGGGAGGAGTGTCACGGAATGCCCCAAGAGGCTCGGCCGCAAACCCCAGGACCTTCAGCCAGGGACAGCTTTGACGTTGGGGTTACTATGGACTCCTAAGTGCCGTTGCACCATAGGAACACCTTATGTTATTTTATTAGATGTGGTTGTTATTGTGTGATGTAATAAAAGTGTCCCCTGTATGTATAACTGTGAAACGTATGTTAGACCCCATTGTATGCTTTGCTCGCCGCCATTTCCCATTGCCTCGTGGATCCGGTCGGAGTGTCCGAAATCGTAAAATGGTCGATTCGGAACATCCGGTCGGATTGACCGAAACGAAAAATGGCTGATTCGTAACTTCCAGTTACGTATATTTATAAACATATATTTATAAACAACCGTACAGAGTCAAAACAATGGGAATCCCTGCCCGCCCCATAAGTCTCATTGGCCATTGCTTAAGTTAGTGTACCTGGGTCCCGATTCGAATCGGGGTGGTGCCGATTCGTAACTTCCAGTTACGAATCGGCACCACCCCGATTCGAATCGGGACCCAGGTACACTAACTTAAGCAATGGCCAATGAGACTTATGGGGCGGGCAGGGATTCCCATTGTTTTGACTCTGTACGGTTGTTTATAAATATATGTGATTTCCCAGTAAAAGACAGTTCAACTGGTGCATACAGCTCCGCCTGGTGTCCTTTCTTGACGTTCGTACTCCTGAGATCCCTCGCGGTCTCAAGGGTACATTACCCACGAGGTACGGTCCCGCTACCCTGTGTCTGTATCTCGAATCAGAAACAGAGGCGTATCTTCCGCGCATCGACCGATCGAGCGGCCCCGCTTCGACTCCGCGCTCCGATCCGAAGCCTCGACGCGGCGCGTCTGCCGCGCATCGGTATATCGAAGGGCTACACTTCCGAAGGAAATCCAAAATGTTTCCCATCCGAACGGCTTGCTCAACGGACGATCCGATCTCCACCCAGGTTAGTGAATCAGCCGCTCGAGACGCCGAGTGCTGTGACGCTCGGTTGTCGGGCTGATCACTCCCAGAAGTCCCTCCCTGTACCTCACCGGAATTCCCCAGGGTCAGCTCAGACCGCTCGAGACGCCGAGTGCCGTGCCACTCGGTAGTCGGGTCGGCGGTGAGCGCAGTGGGAGGAGCAGATAGGAGCACACCCGCAGGCAGACAACACCCCATTCCGCCACAAGGAGCATGTGCGTATAAGTTCAGAGAGAAGTTCAGGGGAGGCCTTATGTCGCATCTCAAAGCGACGTAGGGACTGTTGTAGATAAACGAGTAAGTGTAATTTGGTGCATTTTTTTTCTGTGGGTGGCAATCTTAATGAGGTGGCCTGTCATGACCGCTTTATGAGCTGCCAATGTCGTGGATAGGGATGTCTCACCAGGTGGATTGTTTTTGAAAATATTGTGTCAATGAGGTACGCAGTTGTCGAATGACATCGGGGTCTCGTAGAAGGGACGAATTTAACCTCCACGACCAGGAGGTTGCGAGCTTCGGGGTATGGAGATACAGCGCCATATCAGCATGGTCAGACCGCGAGATAGAATTAATCTCGGCGCGAATCACATTGGACATATCTAAACCGTTAACCAAAAAAAGGTCTATGCGAGAATAAGACCCGTGGGGAGCGGAGTAGAAGGAGTAGTCTCTCACACTTGGATATAAGACACGCCATACATCAATGAGCCCTACTTGGTGTAAAAAAAAATGGGCAAATAACTTGTCTTGTCTACCCACGTTCGGTGTGCCTGTGGGGGCCAGGTGGTCACTCTGATCCACCGCTGGGCACGCTACTGCATTCATATCGCCTCCTAATATCACTGCCCCTTGAAGGGATGATACTAAGGTGCACATGGAGCTCCAGAAGTCAACGGAGGGGGTAGTAGGGGCATAAATATTCAAAAAGTGATAGGTTTTGCTCACTGGTACCCTATACTCTATGACCGATCGACCATCAGTATCAATTTTTTGCGATATTAGTTGACATGGACACGTTTTCCGAATTAAAATGGCAACTCCGTTGCGCTTGCTCAAGGCACCAGAAACCTACGCCCGTGTATAGACGTGGTCGGTTAACATAATTTTAGCAGATTTAGTAAGGTGAGTTTCCTGGAGGAATGCGATATCAATTTTATCAGATTTCAGTGTGCGGAAGGGTAATCTACGCTTTGTAGGGGAGTTAAGGCCTTTGACATTAAGAGAAGTTAGTTTCAGTGCCATGAGAAGCGCAACAGATCACCTCGTCCAATTAGCAGTAGGCCCATAACCCAATCACTTTCCCCAGAATAAAGGCCCCAGAATAAAGATTGTCCAATGTCCCAATAGCCCCATCCAGCAACGAGAACTGATTGCTTTTGCAATGGAAGGAAAAAACACAAAAAGAGGGAAGAGGACATAATCAAAAAGTTCAAAACAAAGTCCAAAATGCCCGGACTTACCCATAGCCGGGACCTGTGGGGGAGAAAGGGAAAAAACCCTCACGGCCATATAGATCGAAAGAGGCCCAGTGGAGAGCCCCCACCCACAAGGAAAAAACTGGCCCCCGGGAAGGCCTGATCAAGAGGCTGTAAGAGTGTAACCATTCACTAAACGTTAGGAATGGAAAACAAGGAAAATACGTTCCAGTTCCACAAAAAGCCATAAAAAAGAAACGGGAAGCCCACGTCTCAGCGGTAATAAGATTAGCTATGCAAAATCGGGGACAGTAAGTCAACGATGAGTGTGGTTTACTGTAATCCCATTCCCTGGAGAGACGCGGGAGCAGAGGTGTAGGACCTTCAGGCGATGCGAAGTCCTCTGGGGGTTGGATGTCCAAGACCCGGAAGAACTTTGTGGAATCCGAGTGCGGGAGCAGGACATACGTTTTCTTATTGTGGAATGCCAAGATCTTGAAAGGATGGCCCCAGGCAAATGCAATGTTATGGGAGCGAAGTAAATCAGCGACCGGCTTCCATAGATGGCGTCGGCGAAGGGTGTCAGGAGAAATATCCTGAAAAAGCTGCAGGGGAGTCCCATCGTATAATATCGGCTTAGTACGGTTTTTCTTGAGGATAAGTTCTTTTGTGGAAAAGTGTAAAAAGCGGACAATGATATCACAAGGGCGTTCATCGGCTGTGCTGCGGGCACATAGAGCTCTGTGGACACAATCGAGTTCCCAAGCATGGTCTGGGAGCTCTGGAGCTAGCGGTTGAAGCATGGCAATGATAAAATCCCCCAGGGGGTCATCCTCCACCCGTTCAGGCAGACCCCGGATCCTCAAATTATTCCTTCGGGACCTATTGGTCAGATCTTCCAGTTGAGCTTCTAGATAATCAACCTTATGGGACATAGCATTAGAGTGGTCAATAAGGGAGTTATAGGCCCCGGAGAGTTCATCAGTGCGATCCTCCAGATCCGAGGTACGCTGTCCCAAGGCCAGGATGTCAGACTGTAGGGCCTTTTGTATTACGGTCCATCTCGCCAGCTAAAAATGTTCTCATCTCGGCCATCTGACTCAATATAGTGGCAGCATCTGCTCGGCTTACCCCTGAGTCCGACTCCCCTCCATCCTCATCTCCAGAACCTACAGCGGAGGTAGGCCGCGATTTCGAGCGGCCGCCATCTTGGAGGGCTGTGGTCCGTCGCGGTGTAAACAGCGGCACAACAGCCGCATCTTTAGATTTCGCCGCTTTGGCGGGTCCGGGCATGGTCTGGGTCCCTTGCGGTGAGTAGCCAAATCCTGGGGGGAGAGGATATTCGCGGTTTGCAGAGCGGGTGTAGCGGAGCTCAGGCACTATGCAGCCATCTTAGGTGACGGCCAAGCCACGCCCCTGCAAACCATCTTTTGGTTGCGGCGGTGATGGCACAATGTATTGTTATGCATGGTTTAATCTAAAATTGAAGCTGCCACCACACTGCAAGGAGAGTCTGGGATCCTATGGACCCCTGTATCTCCACGACTGAATTTTTTTCAGATTTGGGGGGGAAAAAAACTTCATCCATTTCAACGTTTCCAATTATAATTGGTAATGTCTGAATAAACCTGAATTTTTCCATTTTTATAATCGGAATAATATAGAATTAAAGAAACCCTAATGACACTAACTGTAAGCATAGCCCTAGGTCCCCTAAATTTATTTATGTATTCTAAATAAAGGTTCAGAAAATCTGAAACTGACAAATCTATCTAATGTTTTCAATATTCCCAATAAGATCTATACTGCAATATTGGAAGCCTCTGGATTTCAAAATTTATTTATTTATAAAGGATTTTACCAGGAAGGATACATTAAGATTTCTCTCATTTTCAAGTATGTCCTGGGTTCAAGAACATTGAAGTGTTTACAGTTACAGAAATACAATGCAAGATATTAAAAAAAACCACAAATTAACAAATAAATATGTAGGAAATAGTCATTATGTTACATGTTTACAGGTGCATTCTGTATTGAGGTATGTTCGTAAGGAGCTTTTGAGTGACTTAAGACTGGGGGAAGATTTGATGGTGTCTGGGAGGTTATTCCATAATAGGGTGCTCTGTAGGAAAATGAGGACCGAGCCACTGTCTTTTTGTATTGTGGTATTGCAAGTAGACATGTGCACAGCACAAAATTTCGTTTTGAACTAATGGATTAGTCCTAAAATGCAATTTATTTAGTTGCTAAAGAAATTTGTTTCCAGTTCTTTAGTATGAAAACTAATTTCATTCATCCGAAAACCAGTGGATACAATTACTATTGTAGTGGCTCCTCAGAGGGCTGAGATCGCTGCTTGTTACAGTATCTCTCACTCTCAGCACAATGTGGGACATATTACATAGTTGGTGCTAACTTAACCAGAGCTGTTGTAAACTTCCCAGAGTCGTCATAGCCTATGGAGGTTTTCAGTTTACAACAGCTCTGGTTAAGTTAGCACCAACATTGTAATACTGCCCCGTGTCAGGCAAAGCTGTCACAGTAACTGACTGCTGCTCATCACAGTGCTCAGAGTTTCAGTAAAACTAGTAAATAATATTTTTATATATAAGAGGTTATAACAATATTATTTCCTTTCTTTACTGAAACTCTGAGCACTGTTACAGTCAGTTACTGTAACAGCTGAGCCTGATACATTGTACTGAGAGATAATATAACAAGCAGCCGATCTCAGCGCTCACAGCCACTGGATTTAAAGGGCTAAAAAAAAACAAAAAAAAAAACTCCTCTCTGTATAATGTTTAGAACATCCTCATGAATTAATTAATATCCCTCTCTGTATAGAACATCCTCCTCAATTTATACCTTTCTCTGTATAATGTATAGAACATCTTCCTGCATTAATTAATGCCCCGCTCTGTATAGAACATCCTACTGCATTGGCATGTGGAGGGTGCAGAACTTCAGATGTTGCGCTCTTCATTGCTGGTCTCCTTCACTCAATGTAATATCACAAAAAGGACTGAAACTAAAATGTAGTGCATTTTATTTTAGTTTCTTTCGTTTTTTTGTACTGAGCAGTTTCGTATCTCTTGACTCATACTAAAACTAAATTATCCCAAAATTCGGACTAAATCGTTTTAGTACTAAAACGAATGCACATGTCTAATTGCAAGTAAGGTGCTGTTCCTGGATCGGAGGTTATAGGATGAGGGAGCTGCTGGGGGAAGCAGTCTATTCAGGTAGGGTGGCAGCTTCCCAGAAATGCTCTTAAACACCAGGTGGAAAGGTAAAGGGTGCGTCTGGATTCCAGCGATGGCCAGTTTAGCTCTTTTAACATGTCACAATGGTGGGTCATGTACTTACATTATAGCGCAAAGCGGCAGAATGAGTTATACAATGTAGTAAGTTTCTGAAGGTGTGTTTGCGGGGCTGCTGCATACACTAGATCTCCGTAATCAATAGCCGGCATAAGCATTTGCTGTACAATCTGCTTTCTTACCGCGGGACTCAGGCAGGATTTGTTTCTGTACAGGGCACCTAGTTTGGGGTATAGTTTAGATGAGAGTTTTTCGATGTGGAGGCCAAAGGATAGATTCGGGTCCAACCACATACCTAGATATTTGAGAGAAGTGACTGTGGTCAGCATGCCATTTGATTTTGTCCCAACACATAGATGGGGATTTTGCAATTTGTGTAGTTCAGGTGCTGTTCCAAAGAGCATTGTTACAGTTTTGTCAGTATTTAAAAAAGTTTGTTGTTTTTGATCCACTTTTCTACCTCTGAATTGTTCTTGCAGCACGGCCTCCAGCTGCGGGAGATTTGGTTTGCTGGTATAGATCAGTGTCGTCTGCGTACATATGTACAGTTGAGGCTTTGCAGATGTTGGGCAGATCATTTATGAATATTGTGAATAGCAGGGGGCCTAGTATTGAGCCTTGGAGTACACCGCAAGTGACTGGGAGCGGGAGGGAGGAGCTGCCAGAAATTAACACATATTGTGATCGGTCGGATACATATGATTGAAACCAGGTTAGCGTGCGATCACCAATGCCAGAGTTTTTAAGTATTTCTAACAAGAGGCCATGGTCTACCGTGTCAAAGGCCTTGGCAAAATCAAGGAAGATGGCTCCAGTTAGGTTTCCTTGTCCATCCCAGCTTGGGTATCATTGCAGACTTTTAAAAGAGCGGTTGTAGTCGAGTGATTTGGACGAAAGCCGGATTGATCCAGGGATAAGTAGTTCCAATATTGATAATAATCACGTAATTGTGTGTAGACACATTTTTCCAAGACTTAACATTACAGGGAGCAATGATATCGGACGGTAGTTGGATACCAAAGTACTGTCACCACTTTTATGGATAGGTACCACTCTTGCAGTCTTCCAGAGCTTGGGTATGTATCCAGTTGCCAGTGACTCATTTATTAGGGTTGCGATAGGATTTGCAGTTACCGGTGCACTGATTTTCAGCAGCATTGCTGGTATTTGATCAGGTCCACACTGGTATTTCATTTTTTGCTTACGGAGAAGTTTAGTAACGACACTGACAGGCACTGGTCTAAAACTGCATTCCTGTTTGATACAGGGACTTTGCACAAATAATCAAAGCAGAATTATTCCGCTGTGCACTTGACTAGTAGTGTGTGTTACTGTACAGTACACAAGGGCAACCTGCTCATCACTCACAGCAACATTCCTAACACTCCCCAAGCCACAAATTCACTAGAGCAGACCCTGTTCTACGTCACCCCCTCCACACTTGCTCTTGTTGTGGAAAACAAGATGATGAATGGAAGAGCCTTTGTTTACTATATATTTGAAAAGTAGACTATGGTGATACAAAGGAAAACAAAAGTCCTCGTGCATGCAGATCCCAGGAAGTTGGTGAGTGCTTCTCAAATATTTCTCACATAGACCGGTCTCCCATCTCTCCATATTCCATTCTTCAGTGGACACCTTATTCAAAGGAGGAAGTTAGATCCTTGTGGAAGGAGGCTCGGTGAACATATGTGTAAAAGACCATAAACTGGCCAGATTTAATGAATAAAAATTGCACAACGTTCTTTTGACTGTAGTCTATTAAAAAGTGCTTACATACATGCTTTCAGAGTTTAAATAGCTAGCATACCAGTAATTGGTGTCCACACCTTGTTTCCACACACCTGACAGCATTCTGTCTTAATTGGTCACGTGTGGCTGCTAGCTGTGGTGCACTTATGGTTCCTGTTTGCAATATAACATCCGCCCTCGCTTGATCCTCAGGGCCATTGAGGGCAAACATCAGCAAAAGCTACCCATATCTGATGGAACAGAAGGAATGCTCATGGCCAATTGCGACATGAGCAGCCTTCATACAATAATAGACCACCAAAAAGGTTGTGAAGCTGTCCTTTTTTTAGAGACATCGAATCAGTTTGTACTTACTCATGTAGAATTTATTTTGGAAGGAATCAATTTAATTTTGACTAATTTCTTTCTGTTTTGAGGGGGTGTTTTATTTACAGCGGAAGGGAATGGCCATGGGGACCAGGTTTGCCCCCGTTATTCAAACCTGTTTGTTCTTTTAGGAACATTCACAGGTTTTTTCTGTGCGTGACTGGGAGGCTAACCTGGTGTGTGTGTGTGTATATATATATTATATATTTTTTTAATAATATTCTTCATTCTCAATTCCAACACTTGGGGTATAGTCCTTACCCAAGAAATTGGTGATGCTCGTGTCAATTTTCTAGACTTGGAATTTTTTATAAAAGATGGTATCTTTCATACAAAGACCCATTTTAAATGTGTCAATGTTAATAGTTATATTGACATTGATAGTTTTCATTATGCCCCTTGGTTAAAAAAAATATCCCAAAGGGACAGTTTTTAAGACTTCGGCACAACTGTTCTTGTTTTCACGATTTTGTAGACCAAGCTAAAGTTTTGAAAGATCAATTCACACAAATGAGTCTATTGTGAAGGACTACAATGAGGTCAAAATAAAGAAGACATTTTATTGCAGTATAAAACTGGCTGTAGACACAGCAGGATATGAGGGGTCTTCAATACCATTCATTACTAATTAATCAGTGGATGGCAAGTTAATGAAAAAGATACTCAGCAAACATTGGCATATTTTGGCACAAAATAAAGAGTTGCGCAATTAAATTGGCGTGAAACCGAGGGTAGTGTATAGAGGAGCACAAAATCTCAAACTAAAATTAACCAAAAGCTTCCTAGATGTTGACCCTAAAAGATACATTTTTGTCTGAGTATAGTAAGCGCAAGAGAGCGAATGGCTTTTCACCTGCATTGCTGTACACTATTGGTAAGATTGTCTGTCTGATCATTAAAGGTTTCAACTGGATTAATCTTTCTGCGTGTCAATTTTGCTGAGTTGACTGTCTGCTGAACTTCCATCGTGTGAGTACTGGTCAAATACAGATTTTACTAGTCTCAAGCGCCCACGCCTCACAGCTTTGCTAGCGAGGCAGAATAGTGAAAAGACAATACTGTCCAGCATTACTGCTGTTAGTGAAAAGACTACTGCTAGCAGTGAGTAAAGACATTACAGCATTAGTGAAAAGCCAGAGTATGCCTACAGCTGCAGCGTGTGGGCCTGTGTAAACTTTGCCACACAGTGCCTGATGCTCCCTTCTTATTCTTATCTGTGTAAGCATGGCAGACAGAAGAAGTCCTGTAACATTACAGGAAAGGCAACTTGTTTCAGATGTGGAAGTATATCAATTCAGTCAGGAGAAAACACCACACTAAGCCTACATGGAAGATTACTGAAACACTTATGGACATAAACTATGAGAAATCACAGCAAATGTCATGGCTTTGGGAACAGGTGATGAGTTCTGTCTCCACCATCACACACCCTGTTCGTGATGCATCCAAACTAAAAAGTTTTAGGCTGGCTTACTACAGCTCCTGCTCAATATCTTGCCCACTGTCACATTTATGTCTCTAATTTTAGATAAGATTCTGAACAGGCTTTACAAGAAATGGATGAATTTAAATGTCTTTAATTCAGAAAGAGACAATTTAGTACATCAGGCCAGAGTAAAGGCAGAGAATTGCCCAACTTCCAAGAAACTTCTCACATTTCAGCATCTAGCAATCATTCAAATCGCTCCTCTCTCGGTCAAAATCCTCACAATATTCAAAGAGTTCATCAATTAGTCTGCAGCTTATTCAAGCCCAGGCAGAGACTACAAAGATACAGGCGGCCTTTGCAAAAAGGAAAGCAGAAATGGAAACGGACGGCGCTCACGAAAAAGCAGAAAGGAATGCAGAAATGGTCGCCTTTTGCAAAAAAGCAGAAATTGAAACGGACGCCACTCGCAGAAAAGTGGAAATGGAAGAAGCTTGCCAAAGAGCGGAAATGGAAGCCCTAGAGAAACAGTTTGCGCATGCCACAGCCGTGGCAATGCTAAGGGCTCTAGAACAAGCTGTCAGGGCAAGCAAAAGAGACTGCATCAGCTTGGGCAGCGTGGCTGAGGAAGATTCCACTAAACGCACCAGAGACTATGTACTAAAGCAAAATCGTGAACCTCTCATAACATAAAATTTTCCTGACAGTTGTGACAACCTTCCAAAACCAGGAGAAGACTCTTTAGCAGTACCCTGCATCCAAGGTCCGTACAATACTCTACTAGCTAATGACCCTGACCTTTCTTCACACGCCTTAGTGAAACGGCAATCCAAATGCACTCTGATGCAATTCTACCCTCCAGCAACACCTCAAAATCATAGCAACCATATAGCTATAAAACAATGCCTGCTTGATTCTATGTCACTTAACCAGAATACTGAAAATGCCTTTCAAACTTCATTTTCCTGCCCAAAGTCAGAAAACAGATGTCAGAGTTTACTAGATACATGGGTCGCCGTGAACTCCCCAAGACCAGCCTTTTGAACTTCGATGACCAGCCTGAAAACTACAGAAGCTGGAAGGGTGCCTTCAGAAATGCAATTCATGATCTTGGCATTACTCCTGCTGAGGAACTGGATCTGCTGATCAGATGGCTTGGTCCACAGTCTACAGAATGTATCGACAGACTCAGAGCTGTGCACATCAATAATCCAAAGACTTGATCAAAGCTATGGCAGTCCTGAAGCCATAGAGAACGCTCTGAATAGCATGCACTGTTTGCCCTTGCCAGAAATTTTTGGGAATCAGATTCTTGGAACTCAGTGACCTTCTCTGGTAGCTGCAGCTGGCTAAGACTGACACTTTTCTACCTGGCCTCAGCTATCTGGACACTGCTCGTGGGGTTAACCCAATAGTTTTCAAGCTGCCATACAATATCCAGGAAAAATGGGCTGCACTTGGAGCAAAGTATAAAAGAGTGAACCATATCTCTTTTCCACCTTTCTCATACTTTTGCGAGTTCATAAGGGACGTTGCAGAAACAATGACCCTAGTTTTTCCTACAGTGAGTTCCACACTTCAGGTTCCCTATCAGTGGAGACTAGTGTCTTTCCCCCTCCTACCTCAATTCCTGACAAGTGCATAGAAGGTGAAAAGCTTGAGACTCCTAACCACCTTTGCCCTATTCATAAGAAGCCACATACCCTCAAAGTGCATTGGCTTTAGAAAGAAACCACTCCAAGAGCGCAAGGAGCTCCTAAAGATATTGTGCTTCTACTGAGCACTTTGCCAAAGACTGCAAATTTCCTATCAAGTGCATAGAATGTGATAGTGTGGATCATGTGGACAAATGATTTAGGTAAACTAAAAAAATGGTGGGAGCTGTGGCAATTGAGTTTTAATCTGGATAAGTACAAGATAATGCACCTGGGACATAAAAACCCAAGGGCTGAATATAGAATATTTGATACAGTCCTAACCTCAACATCTGAGGGTTGGGATTTGGGGGTTATTTCAGAGGATCTAAGGTTAAGTAGTCAATGTAATAGAGCAGCAGGAAATGCTAGCAGAATGCTTGGTTGTGTAGGGAGAGGTATTAGCAGTAGGAAAAGGGAAGTGCTCATGCCACTGTACAGAGCTCTGGTGAGACCTCACTTGGAGTACTGTGTGCAGTACTGGAGACCGTATCTCCAGAAGGATATAGACATCTTAGAGAGAGTTCAGAGAAGGGCTACTAAAATGGTGTACGGCTTGAAGGAGAAAAGTTACCAGGAAAGGCTTAATGATCTTAACATGTACAGCTTGGAAAAAAGACGAGACAGAGGAGATATGATAGAAACCTTTAAATACGTAAAGGGAATCCACAAGGTAGAGGAAGGGAGTATATTTAAAAGGAAACAAAGTAGCAAAACAAGAGTACATAGTCTTAGATTAGAGGGGCAAAGGTTTAAAAGTAACATCAGGAAGCATTATTTTACTGAGAGGGTGGTGGATACATGGAACAGCCTTCCAGTTGAAGTGGTAGAGGCCAAAACAGTAATTGAATTTAAGCAGGCATGGGATAGGCATAAGGCTATCCTAAACAAAAGATAAATCCAGGTAAAGTATCCATGTAATTGGGCAGACTAGATGGGCCAAAAGGTTCTTATCTGCTGACATTTTTCTATGTGCAGGCGCTACATCCATCTCAGGACATGCCTGCAACGTCAAGACTCTCCTCCTGTGTTGCTGCACAGCGGGGAGACTACAGATCATGAAGTTGCCATAGTGTCCTCTTCTTGTACAGCAGTATGCTGTGAAGATCTTTGTGACAAGTCTTGTGCTAAAATATATGCTTGGTTAACATATGTCCCAAGGATCACGCAGGAAAGTCTGTTAAAGTATACGCCATCTTGGACGATCAGAGCAATCGGTCCCTCGCAATAACGGAAATCTTTGATCTTTTCAACATAAAAGATTCCTACCCTTATACTTTAGGTACATGTAGTGGAATTACAGAGGTCTCTGGAAGAAGAGCCAGCGGAGTCGTAGTGGCTTCTCTTGGGAGCAATCTGGAATTGCCGTTACCCAAACTTCTCGAGTGCAACCAGATCCCATCTAACAAGCAAGAGATTCCTACACCCAGAAGCTGCCCTACACCACACTCATCTGAAGGCTATAGCTAATGAAATACCAGCCCTTGACAAGAATGCATATATCTTAATTCTCCTGGGCAGAGAGATCCTCAGAGTACATAAGGTATGGCAACGCATTAGTGGTCCACATGATGCTCCATTCGCTCAATGCCTTGATCTAGGTTGGGTTATCATAGGCAATGTTTCTATAAGGGACATGAAGGTGTCTACCAAGATTCTTCCTTCAAAACACACATCTTGCCAAATGGTCACAACCCCTATCTTGCATCGTGCCCATACCATTACAGAATGAAGGAGAAATTGAAAAGCAACGAATGGCATGACGACAAAGCTAAATTAAATGTCTTTCAGTTCTGGGATACCACCTTTTGGAGCCACAGTGTTCAATTCTACCAAAGATGATGACAAACTAGCACTGGCAAGAGAAGATATGGAATTTCCCATGATGATGGATAAAGAATTCGCTCCGGATGATGCCAATAGCTGGGTAGCACCCTTACCCTTTTGTCCACCTAGAGTAAAGCTGTCTAACCATCTACAGCAAGCAGCTGCTCGATTTGACTTTTTAACCCCTTGGACCTTGGACGTACCATGTACGTCATGGCCGCGGGTCTCTTTTAGACCCGCTGACGTACATGGTACGTCCTGCGGTGTTTTGAGCGCTGGAAGCTATCCGATCGCTTCCAGCAGCTCAAACGCCATTGCAGGATGCCTGGGAGTCCAGGCATCCATGCAATGGCGGTTACAAGTGCCGGGGCACCTTGTGATCGCTCCCCGGGAGCGATCAACATCCGGTTTTACCGGAGAGGTGCCCGGCACTTCTAGAGAGCGCTCGAAGCGATCGGTATTGCTTCCAGCTGCTCTGTGTATATTGCAGGGATGCCTCGACATTGCGGCATACCTGCAATATGCTTACCTGCCGCCGGTCCGTCCGTGATCGCTCCCCCCGAGCGATCACTTACGGTAGCGGCAGGAAGTACTGAGTGCCACGAGGTATCGTGGCACTCAGTACATAATAGATCACATGAGTGATCAGGTGCTCTGCTGGGTGCCTCGAGGGATCAAGGCACCCAGCAGAGTAAAAAAAAGTGTAAAAAAAAGAAAAAAAAAAGTTAAATAAAAATAAAGGTATAAAATAAACTGACAGCCAAGATGGCGCTGCCCTTCTAAGGGCAGGGTCATCTTGGGGCTGAGTGGGATGTTCCTAGCCTGCCTCATCAGAGAGGCAGGCTAGCAACATCCAATCAGAAGTAAGAAAAAAATCTAAAATTTCTAATTTGTCAGGTCAGGTCAATATTTTGTAAATATTGTCTCTGACCTCTGTGATTCTCCCTCCCTCTCCTCACTTGTGTTTTGGTGAGCGAGAGAGAGATCAGATTTGACAGGTTAGAGATTTTATGTAGATTTAGTGAGATTAGAAAAATTGAGGCAGATTTAGAGAGAATTTAGGGAGATTTAGGTGTTTATTTGTATTTTCTTGTGAAACCCAACGGTTCTTCTAAGAACCAATAATCCGCTTAGATTATAAAATTTTATAATTATTATATATAATGTCTGAGAGGGTGTACAGCGCCAAGGAGGCATATGCCATCCTGGCGTCAGAATCTGAGGCATCTGCGTCAGACTCAGACCCTGATTTCGACCCCGCTAACTGCTCAGAGACGTTGCTAGATACATCATCTACGCTGGCTGATGTATCTAGTGATGTTTCTGATGCAGATCCTTGGTCACCACCTGCCAGCAGGAGACGCACAGCTCCAGCTGAGGAGTGGGTAGTGCCTCATCGCCAGAGGCCAGATATCCCTCCTTTCACGGCAAATCCTGGCATCAATATTGATGTTGCAGGATTTACCGCCACACGGTTTTTGCAGGGGTTTATGGGGGATGATTTGTTGGGCCACATCGTGGCCCAATCAAATCTTTATGCCCATCAGCATTGTGCTGCGAAGCCAGACTCCTACTTGGCAAGGCAGCAATGGACCCCGCTAGATGTGCCAGAATTTCTGAAATTCTGGGCACTTACTATGCTGATGGGCATCATAAAGAAGCCCTCAATTCGCTCCTACTGGAGCAGTAGCCCCATCTGCTCTACCCCCATTTACCCCCAATCAATGTCACGTAGAAGGTATGAAAACATTTTGCGTTTCATGCACTTCAGTGACAACAGCCTGTGCCCTCCTAGAGAGCATCCCCAGTTTGACAGGCTGTATAAAATCCACCCCCTGATTACCCACTTCACCTCCAGGTTTGCAGAGGCTTATACACCTGGAAGGAATATCTGCGTGGATGAATCCCTAATGAAATACAAGGGAAGGCTGGGATTCAAGCCGTATATTCCATCCAAACGCTCCAGGTATGGAGTGAAGGTGTATAAGCTCTGTGACAGCGAGTGTGGGTATACTCAGGCCTTCCGGGTGTATGAGGGAAAGGATAGTAGCCTTGACCCTCCAGGTTGCCCAGAACACATGGGAACCAGTGGCAAGATTGTGTGGGACCTACTTTTTCCCCTGATGAACAAAGGGTACCACTTGTATCTTGATAATTTTTATACGAGTGTCCCTTTGTTCAAGCTGCTGTTGTCAGGGCTGCGGGTTCCGGGACGGCTAGCCCGGCGGTCTCCGCCTCCTCGGGCTGCTGCTCAGGGGGTGGGATTGCGGCTGGCGCGTGGGCCTGGCGTTGCCCGGAGACCCGGCTCACCTCTGTTGCGGGTCCATGACTCCCGGAGGGGACGACGAGTGGGTCCCCGGGTATCCGCCGTGGGCTTGCGTCGCAGCCCAAGACTGCTGGCCCAGCACATGCCCCAGAATGGACGCGCGCGCGGCCAGGCTCCACCAATATGGCGGCCGGCCCGCGGCGCGCGTCTATGACGTCACCGGCTTCTCAGAGTAGGGAGGAGCTCCATGGGTATTTAAGGGCAGACTGGCCATTCTGTCTTTGCTTCACTATTGTAGCAGTTCCCTCAGTATTGCTCTTCCCATACCATAGTGTATACTTCCTGTGATCCTGACTTGGCTTGTGACCCCGACCTCCGTGTACCGCTGTGATCCTGACTTGGCTTGTGACCCCGACCTCCGTGTACCGCTGTGATCCTGACTTGGCTTGTGACCCCGACCTCCGTGTACCGCTGTGATCCTGACTCGGCTAGTGACGTTAACCTCGCCTCCTTCACCAACTCCTTGGGCTCCCTATATCCTATTCCTGGGATCCCTGACAGAATAGTGAAGCCCAAACAATGGAGCTTGCGGATGTCGCCGGAGCAGTAGACACCCTGTCTCAACAGGTGAACACCTTATCCTGCTCCATAAGAGAACTACAGAATGGGCATCGGCACCTCCAGGAACAGTTGTTATCGTTCCAAACCACCTCACCAACCCGCCCATTGGAGTTGACTCATGTTCCAGAACCACATGTTCCTATGCCAGAACGTTACTCAGGCAAGCAAGACCACTTCCAAGCCTTCATGATGTCGTGTGACCTTCTCTTTGCATTGAATCCCCGGACTTATTACAGTGATTACGTTAAGATACGTACGACAATATCTCTTCTAGTTGGAGAAGCACAAGCATGGGCTCATAACCTGTTACGCTCTCAGAGCTCGGTGTTGGAGACATGGCCGCTTTTCTTCAACGCTATGGCCGCGATGTTCGACGATCCACTTCGTGCTAGTACGGCAGAAAACACCCTTAGATCCCTACGGCAAGGACGTCGTTCGGTGGAAGCTTATATCACAGACTTTCGTCGCTTCGCCTGTGAAACAGGATGGAATGATGTTGCCTTGATAGGGCAATTCCGTCTCGGTCTCTCAGAGGCCTTAAAAGACGAGATTGCACGAGTGGGAATCCCGTCATCCCTTGAGTCCCTGGTTCAATTATCCATCCAAATTGATAGGAGACTTCGCGAACGAGCAAGGGAAAGATCCGCCTCCTACTCGTCAATGCTCCGTTCTCCTCCTGCTCCACCTCCCGGTAATCAGGGGGTGTTACCCGCACCAGAGGAACCCATGCAGGTTAATATGGTTCAAGGCCGACTCCCACCAGAAGAATTACATCGACGACGTATGCACAATCTCTGCCTATATTGTGGTCGACCACATCATACAGCACGTTACTGTCCAGAAAAGAACCGGGGTCGAGCAGGTAACCCTAACTCACCCCTTCGTCTGTTACATTTGTCCACCTCCAGTGGCTGCAGCCCTTTATTGACTCTCCCTCTTGTTTTACAGTGGGGAGGGAGGATGCTACTTCAAACCGCGATGGTTGATTCAGGAGCAAGTGGAAACTTCCTCGACAAAGCAGTCGTTGATGCCTTCTGTATTCCTATCACGAATAAACCCTTCCCTTTGCATATTCAGGTTGTGGATGGGTCTTCTTTGCCTTCTGGGCCTGTTACCACTGAAACAGAGCCATTACAAGTAACCATAGGCCCTGGGCATAAGGAAACGTTACGCTTTGACATCGTCACTACTCCATTGTTTCCAATTATTTTAGGTCTCCCCTGGCTACGTCAGCATGACCCCCAGGTCTCATGGTCCTCTGGCACGTTTACCTTCTCGTCTTCCTATTGTACCCAGAATTGTCTCCAGAAACACCATCACGTCTTGAATACGGTCCTAGATATACATATGACACCACAGTATCACACCGTTCTCCCTAATGAATATTCTTCCTTCGCAGATGTGTTTGATGAAAAAGGGGTGGAATCCTTGCCGCCCAGGAGACCGTATGACTGTCCGATTGAACTAATTCCAGGAGCTACCATTCCGTACGGCAGGCTCTATCCGTTATCAGAACCGGAATTGAAGGTATTGAAAGGCTACATTCAGGAGAACCTGGACAAAGGGTTTATCAGGCACTCAACGTCACCGGCAGGTGCAGGTATCTTTTTTGTGGAGAAAAAAGATGGGGGTCTTCGTCCTTGCGTGGATTATCGCGAATTGAATCTCATCACGATCAAGAACAGGTACCCTCTCCCCTTGATTCCAGAACTCATCGAGCGTCTCCAGGGTGCAACAGTCTACACCAAGATCGACCTCAAGGGAGCATACAACCTTGTCAGAATACGTAGAGGTGACGAATGGAAGACGGCGTTTAGATCACGCTACGGTCATTTCGAGTACATGGTGATGCCTTTCGGGTTATGCAACGCACCTGGTACGTTCCAACATTTCCTCAATGACGTCTTCAGAGACCTGTTAGACCAATATGTAGTGATTTACTTGGATGATATCCTTGTTTTTTCCTGTACACTCAAGGACCATAGGGTCCATGTAACAACAGTCTTAACTCGCCTCCGAACCCATCGGTTATATGCAAAGATCGAAAAATGTGTCTTCGAGGCAGACGAAATAGAATTTCTTGGATTCTTCTTAACCCCAGGTCGTCTTGCCATGGATCATAAGAAAGTAGCCGCCATCAGCGATTGGCCTACCCCTACGGATAAAAAGGCTGTTCAACGATTTATAGGCTTCGCCAATTTCTATAGACGCTTCATACAGGGGTTCTCTTCCATCATTCTACCCCTTACCGGGTTAACCAAACAACAGACCAAGTTCTGCTGGTCCACTGAGGCTCAACAAGCGTTTAATGCCTTAAAACATCGTTTCAGCACTGCGCCTATATTGGTCTTACCGGATCCCTTACGACCATATGAAGTGGAGGTTGATGCCTCTGATGTCGGGATCGGGGCGGTTCTCACCCAACGGAGACCCCCAGAACAGATGGCCCATCCTGTGGCATATTATTCCAGAAAACTAACTTCTGCCGAGATGAATTACGATGTTGGCGATAGGGAACTCCTCGCCATTAAATGTGCCCTTACGGAATGGCGTCATCTCTTGGAGGGTGCTCTACATCCGTTCCTGGTCTTCACAGACCATAAAAATCTGGAATATCTACGGACAGCTAAAAGACTCAATCCACGACAAGCCAGATGGTCATTATTCTTTTCCCGCTTTGACTTTCGGGTAACTTACAAACCTGGTGTTCAGAATAAGAAGGCCGATGCATTATCACGTCTCTCTCCATCGATCCATTCGACACCCATTATTGAACCAGTGCTCTCTCCGAACAGATTCATCGGCATGACTACTAACCTTATGCAACAGATACGTTCCCATACCGACACTACCAATCAACTTCATGTAATGGGAACTCAAGAACAGCGTCAGCAATGTCTCGTCCCGGTTCAGGACCGAGTAATGGTACTTCAACAATTCCATGATACTTTGGGAAGCGGTCACCCAGGGATACGTAAAACCAAGGACTTGATAAAGCGTTACTTCTGGTGGCCTACTCTGGATCAGGATGTTAGGGACTTCGTGGGTTCTTGCTCGATCTGTGCCCGTGCCAAACATAGCACGAAGAAACCAGTAGGTCTCCTACAACCCCTTCCGGTACCTGAACAACCATGGTCACATATCACCATCGATTTCATTGTTGAACTTCCTCCATCAAATGGTTTCACAACCATAATGGTAACCGTGGACCGTCTGACCAAAATGGCCCACTTTACTCCCGTTCAAGGCCTGCCTACCGCTGCACAAACAGTATCCTTGTTTCTACAGAACATATATCGCTTGCATGGCGTCCCTGAGTCCATCGTGTCTGACCGGGGGGCGCAATTCACCTCTCGGTTCTGGCGATGCTTTTGCCGGGCTTTGGGGATTTCGGTCGACCTGTCTACGGCATACCATCCCCATACCAACGGACAGACAGAGAGGGTGAATCAATCCCTGGAGACGTACCTACGTTGTTACACAACCTATTTACAGGACGATTGGGCCACTTTATTGTGCACTGCCGAATATGCCTATAATGCCCGACTACACGATTCCACTCGTTGTTCTCCTTTCTTCCTAATGTATGGATATCACCCTGCTCCCCTTCCTGATTTGCCTTCTGTTGTCCCGGTTCCTAGCGTGGCTACCCGCCTTCGGGCACTCCGAATATGTCGTACAAAGGCCCGTACGTGCCTCATAATGGCTCAGAATACGTACAAAAGATATGCTGATCGTCACCGTACTGCCTCTACGGGCTATGCTACGGGCCAAAGAGTGTGGTTGTCCACGCGCCACCTACGTCTCTCTTGTCCCTCTAAGAAATTGGGCCCTAAATATATAGGGCCATTTACCATCGTTGACATGATTGGGCCGGTGGCGGCTCGTCTTCGGCTTCCCGCTCGTTACCGGTTCCATCCGGTGGTGCACGTATCCCTTCTGAAGCCGGTTGGTGCCAACCCTTTTGTGGGTCGTTCCCTGCCTCCTCCTCCTCCTGTGTCCGCTGCTGGTTCCGATATGTTTGAGGTGGCACGGATTCTCGATTCCCGTATTCGGCGGGGTATGCTCCAGTATTTTGTGGATTGGACTGGCTACGATCCTGAGGAGCGTTCCTGGGAGCCTGCCTCTTTTGTCCGGGCTCCGGCCCTTGTCCGTGCTTTTCATGCGGCTCATCCCGGGCGTCCGGGTCCGTTGCGTGTCCTGAGGCCCCGCGTTCCGGGGGGGTTATGTCAGGGCTGCGGGTTCCGGGACGGCTAGCCCGGCGGTCTCCGCCTCCTCGGGCTGCTGCTCAGGGGGTGGGATTGCGGCTGGCGTGGGCCTGGCGTTGCCCGGACCCGGCTCACCTCTGTTGCGGGTCCATGACTCCCGGAGGGGACGACGAGTGGGTCCCCGGTATCCGCCGTGGGCTTGCGTCGCAGCCCAAGACTGCTGGCCCAGCACATGCCCCAGAATGGACGCGCGCGCGGCCAGGCTCCACCAATATGGCGGCCGGCCCGCGGCGCGTCTATGACGTCACCGGCTTCTCAGAGTAGGGAGGAGCTCCATGGGTATTTAAGGGCAGACTGGCCATTCTGTCTTTGCTTCACTATTGTAGCAGTTCCCTCAGTATTGCTCTTCCCATACCATAGTGTATACTTCCTGTGATCCTGACTTGGCTTGTGACCCCGACCTCCGTGTACCGCTGTGATCCTGACTTGGCTTGTGACCCCGACCTCCGTGTACCGCTGTGATCCTGACTTGGCTTGTGACCCCGACCTCCGTGTACCGCTGTGATCCTGACTCGGCTAGTGACGTTAACCTCGCCTCCTTCACCAACTCCTTGGGCTCCCTATATCCTATTCCTGGGATCCCTGACAGCTGTATTGTTTTGATACAGCAGCATGCGGTACTGTTCGCAAGAACCACGTAGGTTTCCCAGCACAGCTTGTCCGCACCCGGCTAAAAAGGGGGGAGACCTCAGCTCTGCGCCAAGAGGAGCTGTTGGCGGTCAAGTACAGAGACAAGAAGGATGTATACCTTCTATCCACCATCCACACTGAGAGGTCTGTGGAGGTCTCTGTACGTGGCAGAGCTGAGCGCATCAGGAAGCCAGTGTGCATCAAAGCCTATATCCGGCATATGGGTGGGGTTGATCTGGCAGATCAGCTGCTCCAGCCCTACCAGATTATGCGGAAGTCAAGGGCCTGGTACAAAAAGGTTGTAATTTACCTGATGCAAATTGCAACCCACAATGCCTTTTTGCTCTGCAAAAAGGCAAACCCCGGAATGACACTGTTCTTTTTACAGTTTCAGCTCCAGGTCATTTCGGGGTTTTTGTACCAGGATGCACCTGCTCCCCGGGCGGTGATGGGGGACAGAGTTGGGGCTACACATTTTATTTATAAAATCCCCCCTACTGAGGGCAAACAGAAACCCCAAAAAAGATGCAGGGTGTGTTTCAAGAGGCGGCAGAGGAGAGACAATCTTTTACTGGCCAGAATGCCCTGGACAACCCGGTCTGTGCCTTGGACTGTTTCAAGCTATATCACACTGTGCGTGATCTGTGATTTTTCCTTTCTATTTTTTTCTCACACTCCAGTTAGTTCAGTTTTTAGTTTTTTTTTTTTCTTTTACTGCACCAGACTTTTACATTTTATTCGTACATTTTTATGTTCTACAATTGGTGCTGTATTTTGCCAAAATCTTTGCACACCTATGCATGGGGGGCATGGGTGTACTCAGGAGACCTTGCAGAAAACAACCTGGAGAGTTTTCATGCAGTAACAAACAACGGTGTCTCCTAAATCACAGTCCAAAACTACTGTGGGCGTAAAAGTCAGAAAATTGAAAAATTACCGCCACACACCTTCTCAAATGTTTTGGGCTAAAACCGTTGCATCCATGGCATCAAAGCACTCCATATGCAATACCTTGGGGTGTCAACATAACAAATATAAACAATTTTCTGGCAATAATTCAAACTGGGGTATGCGGTAGACCCAAAACCAAAGATAGGCCTAGCTGAAGAAATAATCTCAATTTCAACTCCAATGACAAAGTCATAAAAATTGTATTTGAACCTTCCCAAAATCTTGGCAAACCTATGCATGGGGGGCATGGGTGTACTCAAAAGACCTTGCAGACAACAACCTGGAGAGTTTTCATGCAGTAACAGTGTCTCCTAAATCACAGTCCAAAACTGATGTTGGTGTGAAAATGAAAAATGACCACCAAACAGTATCCAATTTGTTCGGAGCAAACGGTTGCATCCATAGCATAAAAACACTCCATTTACAATACTTTGGGGTGTTAGCTTACCAAATATATGCACGTTCATAAAATTGGTATGTAAAAAGGCCCCTAAAAAGAAGATAAGCAAAGATACTGTATGTCAAATTAGAAAATTGACAAGCACATGTCAAAAGATTGGCGTAGCACCCCAAAAACAACAGAACAAATCTATATATGGGTGGTATCAATTTACTCAGAAGATGTTGCTGAACATATTTTGGGGTGTTTTTTGGCAGTAACCCATAACTGGATTTGACAATTCATGCCTAAAGTACAATGTGTGTGAAAAAATAACCCAAAAAGTGACTACCTGAAAGTTTGACATAGAGCTAGTGCATGGAAAGTGTTAAAATACAACTCTTTGAAGCACCCTAGGGTGTGCCCTTTCTAAAAATATATCGTTTGATGGGGGTAAATTACTTTGGCCGGCTTCAAAAATGTCCCAAATAGGACATGGGTGCATGATGACGAAATTTGAAAATTCCAAGTTGGAAAACTGAAATGCGCACCCCCCAAATAAGGCCTATTAGCCCCCAAATGACCCGACATACCTATACATGGGTGGTATCAATTTACTCAGAAGATGTTGCTGAACATCTTTTGGTGTTTTTTGGCAGTAAACCTTAAGAAGTTCACAGTACATGTGTTCTTAAATTGCGTTAAAAAAAAAAAATCACCAACTTTTTTTTTCTCAAACTCTGGCATAGATTTGTGGTAAAATGGTTTGCATGGAAAGAGTCAAAATACCCCAAGTTTAATACCTTGATTTGTGTACTTTAAAAAAATATGTATATGTGGAGGGTTATTCAGGAATTATTGTAACACTGATATCTGTCACTGTCACTATCACTAGTTTTGAAAATAAACTCTTTGCAAATGGCAAAGTGCTACTTGCACTTATTGTTGCATAAAATAAGGAAAAAAGTGAGGAATATGTAAACATTGGGTATTGCTAAACTCAGAACTAAATTTTAGAAACTACTAAGGAATTAATTTTTTTTGACGGTTGTTGATACATAAGAAATTTTGGGAGTCAAGTTCGAAAAAGTGGTATTTTTTTCAATTTGTTTGTCATATTTCACAATGTTTTTTATAGTAAATTATATGAAATGATGAAAAAAATGGTATCTTTATAGTCCATTTAATGATGAGAAAAACCGTGTAAAATATGTGTAGGTTGCATAAAAGAGTAAGAGGAAAATTTGTCCTAAACACTAACAGCGCAGAAACGTAAAAACAGCAGCGGTCACTAAAGGACGGATTTGTGTAAAACTGCCCGGTCACTAAGAGGTTAAAGCGCTCCTTGAAGAAAACCGAGGCTGTGAAGGTGAACCGGCACCATGCCAGCCGGAATCCAGTGCTGATCCGCAGAATCTGGAAATATTCCCGTTCTGCCATGTATGCCAGGAAAGCCCTCTACAAGTGCAAGTACAAAGCCCCAGAAACAAAGGTTGAAAGGAGAAGGCTAAAGCTACCATGTCAAAGACGGTGGGGATAAGAATGGCGGCACACGTGTTGTCAAACTGTGTAAAATGCCTCACTATTATTCCACTGAAGATGTTCCAAGGAAGCTGTTAAGCCATGGCAAGAAGCTTTTTTTCAGCCAGCACAAATGCAACCTGCCCTCCTCCATCACTCCTGGAACTGATATTCTTCTCAATGGGCGCCACAGGAGGATTTTTTTTTTTTTTTTTCCTGAAGCAGCTCCTGTCTGGCCTTGTGCTGGTAACCAGACCACTTGTTACAAAAAGGGTAGGTAATAATCGAAGGCGCTTAGGATGGTTTAAGGAATGTATGAAAGAAATTTATAGAATGCAAGCCCCTAGGGATAGGTCTGACACCCAGCAGAGATATAAACACAAATGTAAAAGAATCCCTTAGGCGCATATGTGTCAAACTTAAACCTATATCTGCATGACACTTTCACAGAATGTATAATCGATTGGAAATGATTAGAGGATAGGTAGTTTATTTTCTTCTGATGGTGATTCTCCTCAGATGGTTTCTGGAGAGGGGGATATAAGCCAGACAGACAGAACACGGGTTGCAGTATTAGGCAATAGATGCCCCTTTTGATTCTCTCCTATGGGGTACTTACTAGACCCAGAGCCTCTTCACCCGGCTCTGGGAATGGATGGCCTGTGAGGTCCTTTTAGGTAGCCTCCAACCTCTTTTTAAACCGCAAGTGGTCTCCGAAATCCGTCTGGTGTGGTCAGGGGGAACGTACAAAAGAGACCCCGGATCCAAAGACTTAAACGCCTTTTTTTATTTAAAATTATCAGCATAAAAACGTTTTTTAAACAAGGATAACAAATTCAAATGGACCCGGTTATCTACCGGGTGCCCCTGCGT
Source organism: Leptobrachium leishanense (assembly GCA_009667805.1). Taxonomy (NCBI): domain Eukaryota; kingdom Metazoa; phylum Chordata; class Amphibia; order Anura; family Megophryidae; genus Leptobrachium; species Leptobrachium leishanense. The sequence goes on from CM019067.1 coordinate 200,194,912, forward strand.
AGAGCTCACCAGAAATTTGTTCTTGCCACTTCCACAAAAGTCTATCTCAAGTGTCAAGGTTCCAAAGCACCTGGCTGATGCTTGCTTCAAGAGAAAAGGCTGCGCAAACCAAAGCACCAGGAGGGAAAGATCTTTGAAACGGAGAAGGAAAAATACGCAGTCACACAACAGCGCAAAGCCGATCCGAAGTTTGTGGATTGCGAACTCCTGCCAATGGGTCTTGTCACTCAGATTGTGCCCAGTGTCAGTGGAGGAATCCGAGGAGTGAAGGTCAAGGAGACAAAAGGAGGTGTTACACATAGTTTCTAACGGCCAATCACCGAACTGATACTTCTTCCTGCCAAGGGAAAAAGTCAGTTAAGAGTTTCCGCTCTCGGCAGAAGCCTTTCCACAAACAGCCAGTTGGATTACAATTGTGGTGGTGGAAGTTTTGGACTAGAGCGGCTTCCCCAGCACGAAGATGGATTAACTTGTTAAATTTGCTCCTCGCATCTGGAACTATGGCCTACCTTTTTAAGACTGTTGATTTACTGGCTGTAAAGTTGTATTATTGAATGCTTTAACTTTGTTTTTCAGAACTCTGCATTGGGCTTCCAGGAGGACATTTAAAGTTAGTGTTAGTTTATTTTGAAATGTAAAGATTTCAGACAGTGTCATGCCCCATGATTCAGATTTTATGTGTATAAAAATGTGTATATATGTTGTGTTGAATCTGCCTTTTACTGCTTACAGTTATGATTTTCATAGCTATTTGGTTCCTGCTGGGTCACCATATGCTTGCTGGATCCATCTAGCTCTGCCCCTTTTTCTTCAGTCTTGTTTCTGAGGTACTTCTGTTAACTAGCTGCCATTTTAGCTCTATGCTGGACAGAACGAATGTTCACAAATGTGTTCACCTGCATTGCTCTACACTATTACAAAGACTGTCAGTCTGATCAGTAACCCTTTCGCTGCTGAGGCGTTTCACGCCTCTGTGCTGAGCTCATTTTTACCTGTTTAGCTCATCTTGTTTAAACGTGTTTTGAAGGCTTATTTTAGTATATGACCCAGACGTATATCGTTCTTTTCGGCAGATTCATAATATTTCATTATTATATGTATACGTCATGTCCTGTCTGTATATTCTAACAAAAAATGTAATAAAATATGAATTTTCAATTTACAACGTGTAAATTTTTTTTTAACATGCAAGCAATTGCGGTTATATTTTGTATGGGGTGCGCTTGTTAAATTAGACCCCATTTCTAATTTTTTTTTTTTTTTTTTTTTGGAAAATGACACGATTTTTAACAAACGGCACCGCATACAAAAATCGTTAGTGCAGCATCATTGTTCACATTATAATTGAAATGGGAGCAATATTGCTGCATTAACAAACCAAAAAAAACTTATTTTTTAAAAAAAAAAAAAATTTCATGGTCATGTTTGGTATCGTTGGAAAGGCCATGCTCTGGCCGATCCAACAGTACCATATGAACCCCTAGCTGCCACAGATTGGGAGATAGGGGGTTCCAATGAACCCCCTATCTCCACCATTGGCAGTTAGGGGTTAACTTCAGGACTGGCGTCATCGTGCTATGCACGATGACGCCAGTCCTCGGGGCATTCCCGGAAGCTTGGCCGACATCCAAGATGTCGGCCTGCTCCGGGAAAGGATCATGAACCGGTGCTTTTCGATGCTGATTCGTGATCCGACCCCCCCATGGGGTTAAAGGCATGCACGGTTTGGAAGGGCAGGCTGTGCCCTTCCAAACCATGCCTGCCTTAACCCTGTGACAGCCGGCGATCAGGAGGGAGAGAGGTCGCCTCCTCTGCACACGCGGGGGGGAGGGGGGCACCGCGATGACATCTAATGGTGCTGGCGGTGGTCCCGGATGCTGGGCTGACATCGAGGATGTCAGCCTGCACCGGGGGGCACAGCGATCGGCCGATCACTGGCCGCGAAAGGACGCACTCAGCGCGTCCTCCGCAGGCAATGCTACCTGCGGGTGGACGCGCTGAGCGTCCTCCGCAGCGAAAGGGTTAAAGGTTTCAACTGGATTCATCTTTCTACGTGTCAGTTTTGCTGAGTTGACGCTGTCTGCTGAACTTTCGTGTGAGTAAACTTGAGCTAGTCTCAAGCGCCCATGCCGCACAGCTTTGCTAGCGAGGCAGAATAAGTACACAAAAAATAATAGCTGAACATATTTATAATATTAAAATAAATTATAAAATGCATAGTGTGTCAGCACACTTTATAGAACCTCATAAAGGAGATCTCAGTTTGTTGGGCTTTGCTGGTATCCAGAAGGATAAAAAGCGTTAGAGGGGGTGATCACCTTATGAATATCATTAGAATTGAGACATGGTGGATCGTTGTGGGTTGTTTAGCACTGTAGGCGGACAAAAACAGATTCACTTTCAAGACGGCGCCGGACCGGGCACAAGTAAGGATTGTCAGAACACGAGTCTCTTCAGGAAAGGCAAACGTTTATTGTGTCGTCACACAAGTGCTCACACAGGATTGAATCGCAAAGAGTGAGCCCCCCTTTCACCCGTGCAAGGGATCTTATACCCAAAAATACGTAATTAGGTACGTCCCAGTTAGCCCACCTCCCAATGACACTTTATTCCACCCCACGTGGGTTAATACCTCCCTTTGGCTAATACAAAGACATTCCATTAATTGGCTGTAAATTGGCAAACTTTGTTCGTTTCAGTAAATCAAAATTAATTGCTCTTACTGTTCCGGGCTGCGCCCTCCTCCCTTGCGCCTACAATCACTTGTTACAGATGGCACCTGGCCTGATCTCTACTCCTTTGTCTTTCTGCGGGCCCCAACGACCTTGAGTCGCTTTTCTCCTCCGTGCCAGGAACAGCAGAGATCTTTCATAAGGCTTTAATTGCTTTTCTGCTAATCTAAACGCATTCCTAAATTTCTACGTATACCTCATTCTAGTTTCAGCTACAAACCTGTCTAGTTATATACAAGTGAACCAATATTCTGAACAAGATGGCCGCCTGTGTACAATGGCGGCCGTCTTCCAGCCTATTTCCACTTCATTCCCCCCTTGGCTCAAGTGTCAGGATCTTTTCCTGGCACTTGTAGCCATTACACTCCACTATTCTGAAACTCCTTGAAAAAGGGGGGGGTTTCTTTCACTGGGAACATACCCTGTGGAATTATCAGTGGTATCTTCTGTGTTTGTGTAGGTGTCATTTCGGTTTTGCACAGTGGCCATAAACATAGCCCTATGCGGTGTATCAGTATCCCTATGATCAAGATCACCACTATCATGAGTATCATGGATCCAATCTGTGAGATAAATCTCAAGATGGAACCAAACCATTCTCCCATTGCTCCAAACCCACGGAGCGGATTCCAGCCTTCGGCAGCAATCCTCCTGGCTATACCCTGCAACTGTGCTACCTTCTCTTGGTGATCTTGAATTACCTGGTAATAATCTGGGACTTCATGTGTAGTGTTTCTGATGAAGGTGCAACATTCATAGTGCATTGTCATTTCACACAATCCATTCAAGGCCGCACTGATCTGCTCAAGCGCCATATCATGTATCATCTGCACCTTTCGTAACTCACGCATTTCCAGATTCAGCAGCTGGATATCCATACTGGTTCTATTCAGAATCTCATCCATCAAATTGACATAGCTATTCAATCTCCTCATCTCTCTCCCCATCCAGTCCATGCTGGCAACCATGTCCATATTCGATCCATCTTCGCGAACAATTCTCTCTTTGGTCTTTCAAACACCAGTGGGTACCTAGGGTGTAGTTCTGTGTCTGTGTTTGTGTCTTCTCCCCTTAGTCTCTGGATTGGGACCAGTTTAGCCAAATAACACATTCCCGTTATTGTTGGTGGTACCCATGTGTAACACACCTTTCACAGCACACCTGGTACCTCTACTTTCACTATAAATGGTGATGAATATAGTGTTCCCTTTGATATCTCTATCGCAAGGTGTCTCAGCCGTCTCATCATATCCACTGCACCCTGCCTCCCATTGGTCACATTCCCAATCACCGCCTCTTGGTCTCTAGTGAGTTGCCTGCATCGTATATATAAATAATTCGCCTTTTGTCCTGTTTTGAATATGTAAATGTATGATGTCCAGTTGAACTGACTTGAGTTACATAACCCACCCTCGTTATTTATTTCTTTATCTGGTCCTAGTTGAAAACACCATTCTGGTGGATACACTGGTCCTATTATGGGGTACCGGGACTGACTGATTCTGTCTTTTCCCTTGGTGCATCGACAGCATGTATTGTGACATTCCCTGATACAAACATACTCAAATTCATTGGAACAGAGACAAATGGTATATGAATTGTCTCTGGGTGCAGTCTACTACACACACCAGCATGCGGTTTGCCCAGACTTTTTAGCATAGTCATATTTGAATTGCACAAGTAAATGTCCTCTTGGGTTGGTTCCAGATAGCGCCTCTCGTTTTTGTCTCCACATGGTACGGTTCTCCATCACCGGGTGCGTACCATTCCAGATATGGGAAATATTCACACTTTCCCCACATTGCCCGTACAATTAGGGCCTGCTCCACGCGAGAGTCCATAAATCAAATTAGCAAGATATAAAATCAGCACCACAAATGCCCCGAATGTCAGAATTCCTTGGGCAATTCTTTTCACAGTCACATAAACCCAATCCCTCCCCACCGGAATTTCAAAAGTAAAAAACATTTCTGGATGATCAAGGGTGGGGGCCGGGCCCCTAAAAAGCACCCTGTGGGTATCCCCCGTTGGCGGGTGGTCAGGACCTGTGCCCATCAAAACACCCACTTGTTGATCCTCTGTATTATCTGGGTTAGGATCATTTAGGTGCTCATGGCTGTGGTCTTTGTCAGCTTCAGCCTCAGCGGGTTGGTCTCGTTGGTAACGACCTTCCATGCTGGTTCAGGACTGGCTGCAGCTGCTTTCACTCTGGAGTGATGTATCCACGGGACCACCTCGGCAACCTTTACTGCTGTGGGGGTTGATAACAGGACAAGATAAGGACCTCTCCATTTTGGACCTAGTGGATCATTTTTCCACTCTTTTACCCATACTGAGTCACCCGGACAATACTTATGCAGTGAAGGATACAGAAAATGCGGTATATTATCCCCACCCAAGTATTAATTTCTGCATTGATTTACCCAGCATTACTACCTGATCATTTAGTTTAGTTTCTCCCAATGCCCGAAGGTCCCCCCTTAGTCCATTAATTAGAGGGGTTGGCCGTCCAAACATAAGTTCGTACGGACTTAGCTTCAATTGGGGGGTTGGACTATCGGCAGCAAGTCCAACCAGCCTAGTGACGTCTCTTGGCACAATTTGGACATCAAAGTCTTTAGGGTACGGTTCATTCTTTCAACTTTTCCCGAACTTTGGTGTCTGTAGGCAGTATGTAGCTTCCAGGTGATGCCCAGTAGCCGGGCAAGTTGTTGTAAACAGTTCTGGATGAATGCGGGGCCATTGTCTGACCCTATTTCGAGTGGAAGCCCGTAACGTGGTATTATTTCTTTCATCAGACTCTTTACTACTTCTGTAGTCTTTTCAGTTCTTGTTGGGAAGGCTTCCACCCATCCTGTCAAAGTGCACACCATCACTAGTAAATATTTGTATCCTTTGCAGGGTGGCAGCACTGTAAAGTCTATTTGTAATGATGCCATTGGGGATAGCCCGATTGGCTGTTTCCCTGGGGGTTGAGATGGGCCTGTTCTCGGGTTGTTTTTGGCACATGTTACACACTGCTGAGCTGTTGCTTTGCAGATTGCTGACAATCCTGGTACGTAGAAATGTGGCTCCAACTGTTGCTCCATCATTTCTCTCCCTCCATGGGTACTTGCGTGAAGTGCTCTTACGATTTCAGGAGCCAGTGTTGCTGGTAGGACTATTCGTCCATTCTCCATCTGGAACCATCCATCTTCTCCATACCCTCCGGTTCTTCTGTCAGCCACTTTTTTTCTTTCTCTGAGTACACAGGTGTCCATTCGCTCAGTGGCGCCGGTAGAAGTGCAGCTACCACTGGTTTTGGTTTGTATCGTGCCAATTCTCCATGATTTCCCCAGATGAATTCTTCTTTTGGGAAATAGTATCGCCATGCGAAAAATAACAAATCTTGTCTGTCTTGTGAATCTCTTACTGCAGGTATGAAAAAGTTCATTGCACTTTTCTTCATTCTTGGCAGTCTGTTCTTGATAAGGATCTCCTTGAGGAAGAACCTCACCAGTGGGACTTGATATTCTTCTGCTCCCAATTCTCCCAGACTGTGCAGTATTCGTGTGATCCGTAGATTATTGTGAGGATTGATTGTCAAATTTTCAAAACGTGACGCGAAATTTTCTGCTCGTTCAACTTCGGTTATTTCTTTGTCTTCCTCCTCCCCCACTATTTTTACGCCGAAGAATTTCAGCATCATGTTGTAGGCTCTGCGCAGTCTTTGCTGAACTTCTGAGGTGTTAACCATTAGGCGTGTCTCTTGCGGATTTAGGGGAGTAGAGTAGAAATTTCGGCCTTGTGTCCGAGTTGGGAAAAGCCATTGAATATAATCATGATTGAGTTCTAATAGTTCATAATCATCTTGCCATTTGTGCAATATTATTTCAATGAACTCGCCGTGGGGTTCAAACTTTCTCAAATTCATGTAGAACTCGTAATTTGGCATAGAGGATTGCGGTTCTTGCTTGCAGATCAATACTTTAGCTTGGTCTTCTGCTGGCGGTGGTGGTTTTGCAGCTGCTTTTGCGGCTTGGTCTGCGCGTCTGTTACCTTTTGGAATTTCATCACGGCCTTTTTGGTGGCCACGACAGTGCATGATGCTGACAGCACTTGGTTTCCACACTGCTTCCAGGAGGGCCGCGATTTCAGCCGCATATTTAATTTGTTGTCCTGAAGACGTGAGTAGACCTCTTTCTTTATAGAGTGCACCATGTGCATGGACTGTCATGAAGGCGTACTTGGAATCTGTATAGATATTTACTCTTTTGCCTTCAGAAATTTCAAGGGCTCTGGTTAAAGCTGTTATTTCAGCCAATTGTGCAGATGTATGGCCTGGCAGTGGCTTTGCTTCGATGACTTCTTCTGTTGAGACTACTGCATAGCCGGAGACTTTCTTCCCATCATCCATGTAGCTGCTACCATCAGTGAATAGCTGTAGATCGTATTTGTCTAGGGGTACGTCTTTCAAATCTGGCCTGCTACTGAACACTTCTTCCATAACTTGGAGGCATTCATGATCTGGATCCTCTTCACAGTCAGGCAGTAAAGTAGCAGGGTTTAAGGTAGCGATGAGGTCCAAATGAACCCGTGGATTTTCACACATCATGGCTTGGTACTTCGTCATCCGGCTGTTGCTGAACCAGTAACCTCCTTTGACATCCAGCAGAGCCTTGACAGCGTGGGGCACCTTGACATGAAGAACCTGTCCAAGGGTCAGCTTGTCTGCTTCTGCTATCAGCATTGCGGTGGCAGCCACTGCTTTCAGGCATGGGGGTAGGCCGCAGGCCACAGGGTCGAGTTGCTTGGAGAGGTAGGCCACAGGCCTCAGCCATGAGCCAAAGGTCTGGACCAATACTCCTGTCGCTGTTTGATTATGTTCATGTACGAACAGCTGGAAAGGCTTGCTGTGATCTGGCAGGCCCAGTGCAGGAGCTTCCATTAGCAGAGTCTTTAATTTCAGGAACGCTGCTGTTTGCTCTTCTTCCCAATGAAAGGGGTCTAGTTCTCCCCCTTGGTGGCTTGATGAAGCGGCTTGGCAATATCGGCGAAGTTGGGGATCCACAGGCGGCAGAAGCCTGCAGCTCCCAGGAACTCACGGACTTGTCTCCTGGTCTTTGGTTGGGGTATGCGGCACACCGCTTCTTTTCTTTCTGCCCCCAGTGCACGTTTGGTACCTGTTAACTGGAAGCCCAGATATTTTACACTGCGTTTACATATTTGTGCTTTCTTTTTAGAAACTCTGTAACCTGCTTGGCTTAGCAGATGTAGCAAGGCTTTTGTGGCGGATAAACAGTCTTTTTCTGTGGGGAAAGCCAGTAATAAATCATCAACATATTGTAGTAACACTACTTTGTCTGGCTGAGCGTTGAAGGCGAGAAGATCTTGGCTAAGCGCGCACCCGAAAATCGTGGGCGAATTTTTGAAACCTTGAGGGAGGCGCGTCCACGTCATTTGATGGCGCGCCCGTGGTAGACTCTTCCCACTGAAATGCAAAAAGGGGCTGGCTTGCTGGAGCCAGACGGATGCAAAAGAAAGCGTCTTTTAAATCAAGCACTGTGTAATATTGTGTATCTCCGGGAATTAACGCCAGTAAATTGTATGGATTAGGAACCACAGGGTGTAATGTTACTGTGGCCTCGTTGACAGCTCGTAAATCTTGGACAGGGCGGTACTCTTGTGTCCTTCTTTCAGTACTGGCAATAGGGGTGTGTTCCATGGTGACACGCAGAATTTTAATATGCCGTTATCTTTAAGTTTCTGTAAATGTATTTGTATATTCTGCTTGGCTTTTTGTGGATATGATATTGTCTTAGGGCCACAGGCGTTGCACCGGGCTTTAATTCCACATATACCGGGGGTATGTTTATGGCAAGTCCTGGCGGGTTCTCCTCCGCCCATACCCCAGGAATTTCAAGGAGTAGTGCATGCGGATCCGGCGCGGCAGGCAGAGTAGGTGCCGTGCGCCATTCTTCCTCCCTTGGCATAACTACTGCAATTTTCAGATTGTGGATTGTGCGGACTGGCTGGATTATGCTGCCGAGCAGAGCCGCCACTCTCGGGCAGGTCTAATTGAGCGTGACCCCCGGGAAAAAACGTAATTTGGGCTTGCAATTTGCACAGGATATCCCGCCCCAGGAGTTGGATGGGACATTCGGGCATATACAAAAATTCATGTTCAACATTATGCCCACCCACACTACATTTTCTAGAAGCAAGAAAAGGATATTTAGCAGACACTCCCATTGCTCCCATAATATCAACCTCATTTCCCATTGGAGGTGCAATTTGCTTTGTTACAACAGAATATTCGGCACCGGTATCAACCATAAAAACTTCATCTTTATTTCCCACTCTCATTGTGACCGTGGGCTCGTGGCTACCGAGCGGGATGGGCCCAGGTCCCCGTCAATATACATCCTGTCCTTCAAATGATGTCCCCGCCAGTCCCACAAACCCCGCTCCATTCCCTTCACTTCTTTCATACCTTCCGTCTGTTACCTGGCCATTAGGGGCTTGACCTCCCGTCTCCCCAACTTCACCCTTTCCCCCAAATTTAGCCAAAAATGCAGAACAGTCGTTTTTCCAGTGACCTTCACCCCGGCACCACGCGCACTGATTGGGTCCTAGGGGTTCCCTAGGGGCTCCCCTTCCTCTTCCTCTAGCCCCCCTACCCCTTGCCCTCCCTCTGTCTGGGCCACCTCGTCCTCCACCATTCCCCATGTATCCAACCACCCCGGTATGTCCCTTCTGTTTCTTTATTTCCTCTAAATCCCGGTTATGATACACCTTATTAGCGATCTCAACTAACTCGCTAATACCTTTTCCCAAAAACCCATCTATTCTCTGTATTTTGTTCCGTATATCCCTTTGTGACTGACCCACAAACGAAGAGTTAATTAACCTCTGATTTTCCGTTGCCTCTGGGTCAATAGGACTATACATCCTGTACGCATCCAGCAATCTCTCTAGAAACGCACTTGGGGATTCTTAACCTCTTGTATCACATCTGCTATTTTTCCCATGTTTGTGGGCTTCTTTCCTCCCGCTTTAACACCCATTATTACTGCTGTTCTGTATGTCTGCAGATGGGCAACTCCTTCAACTGTATTGTACGGCCATTTAGGATCTGTTTTGGGGTAATGCTCCTCCGCCCATGCTTCTGGATGAGGCTTAGCATCTGCTACGGCTTGGGCGAGTAAAATCTTTTGCGCGCTACTATTTATTCGGGCTCTCTCCTCTGTGGTAAACATTGTCAACATTAATTGCTGACAATCTGCCCATGTGGGGTTATGTGTGAGCATAACTGACTCTATCATACTGGCCACTGCTGCGGGATTTGTGGAATACAGTGGTGTGTGTGTTTTCCAATTAAAAAGATCTGTTGTTGTGAATGGGACGTATGTGTATTGCATTGGCCCTGGATTCCCATCCGCTAAAGGGGGGCCTGGCACTTCCCGCAAAGGCATCTGCATAGCGCTCTTGTAGGGATTGTGTTGGTACGGATCCCGGTGTTTATTCGCTGCGCGTGTGGTAACTCCCTGGTCCTCATCCTCCTTTTCATCATCACCATTCCCGTGGGGCACTAATATATATATATACTCCCATCGGGCATCTCAATCTTCTCTGGTGGAGCCTCTCTGTCCCCTCCACCCGCTTCGCCCTGCTCTTCTTCCTCAGTCACACAGGACGGAGCAGAGGGAGCTGACCGAGACACAGCAGCTGCCCGCTCCCCCCTCTCCGCCCGCGCAACCGCGGCACTCAAAGCTTCCCTAGCTGCCCCATAACATGATGGATAGGACGGGGGTAAAACATCACTCTCTTCCGGTTGTTCTACTAACACCTCTCTCTCTCTCCATTATTTTGGGGGTCCTGCTTCTTATTTCTCCCCGCTATCATTATAAAATGACTCTTGTTTTTAATACAATATCTCCATATATCTATATACGGGTATTGTTCAGGATGTCCGTACTGCTCTGTGACTTGGGAATGTACCTTCTGTACCAACTCCGGGTCCATTGACCCCTGCTCTGGCCATCCTGGGACTAATAACGGCCACACAACTGTACACATTACTTTTAACTTCTCTCTTTTTTAATTCTACACACATAGTCATGAGTTTTATATAATGCTTCGAAATTCCGCACCATATATTCTAGGGGCGTCTCACCCTCCTTCACCTTCTTGGGCTTAGATGACCCGTTACCCATTATTACTCTTGAAAACAGTACTCTTTGCAATACAGATATATTATTTCAACAACAGTTAAAATCTACAGTCTGATACTTCAGTCAACAATTCCTTCGTGTCTGCAGGCGCTTCCCCCTTCAGTAGCCGTCTGCAGTCGCCTGAGCCGGAAACGTACGTTCGGGGTCAAAACTCGTATTTGCTTCCTCGCGGAGCGAGTAGGCGCACGTTCACTCACAGCACTCGAGTCAATTCATTCACAACACATACCGTATCAGATGCTTTCATCACATAACAGAACATAAAACACTTCAACTCTTTTTTTACTAGCCGAGGGGTACTCAGTCCCTCCTCTGTGGCTCCTTATACCCCGTAATTTGAACTCTAACTCTTGACTGCTTGTGACTATGTGCACCCCGTTCTATATCTCTACTGCCGTCTGCAATTCCAATTTGCCTTATGGGTAATCTCACCCACCCGGCACCACTATCTCTGCAGCTACCGCTGGCTCCACTATGAGCCCTTTTCACTACACGACGTGCACACTAGCACTGACTCAGGCTCTCAGCCCAGTCACAGAAAATCCCTCCTCCTTTCCCTTTTACCCACGTGGTGAAGCTCTATTTACAAACACTGACTACTGACTTATGCAACTCCACGTGGTTACCTTCTCCCTCACTTACAGAACTACCCTTTGATTGGCATTCAATTCCCCCGAATCCAGACACCCGCTAGCCACTCTGGCTCCTTCAATGTCAGTGCTATCAGCGGCGGGCTAGATATGCCAATAGGATGGTGGCCATCGCATCCTCTTATCCGTCTATCGCAGTCGGACGTTTCCCTTAGATACCGGTATTTCCTTTAGACATACAAAACATAGAAGACACGTTACCTATCGCCGGCGCTGCTTGCTGTTTCCTCAGACTCAGTGGTGTCCCAGAGTTCCCGCGGGTCAGGGGTCCGTTTGGGACGAGACGAGGTCCACTGAACAGGAAATCCTGCTTGGCGCCTGCAGATGTCAGCTCACCTTCAACGGACGCCCAACCATCGGGATTCTCGCACCCGCTGCAGTCAAGCACTGCACTGTGTTCACAGCAGCCCGTTACTGTGTGCCCGGAAAGGGCCCGTATCCCGGACGAGCCCCCAAAAATGTAGGCGGACAAAAACAGATTCACTTTCAAGACGGCGCCGGACCGGGCACAAGTAAGGATTGTCAGAACACGAGTCTCTTCAGGAAAGGCAAACGTTTATTGTGTCGTCACACAAGTGCTCACACAGGATTGAATCGCAAAGCGTGAGCCCCCCTTTCACCCGTGCAAGGGATCTTATACCCAAAAATACGTAATTAGGTACGTCCCAGTTAGCCCACCTCCCAATGACACTTTATTCCACCCCACGTGGGTTAATACCTCCCTTTGGCTAATACAAAGACCTTTCATTAATTGGCTGTAAATTGGCAAACTTTGTGTTAGTTTCAGTAAATCAAAATTAATTGCTCTTACTGTTCCGGGCTGCGCCCTCCTCCCTTGCGCCTACAATCACTTGTTACAGATGGCACCTGGCCTGATCTCTACTCCTTTGTATTTCTGCGGGCCCCAACGACCTTGAGTCGCTTTTCTCCTCCGTGCCAGGAACAGCAGAGATCTTTCATAAGGCTTTAATTGCTTTTCTGCTAATCTAAACGCATTCCTAAATTTCTACGTATACCTCATTCTAGTTTCAGCTACAAACCTGTCTAGTTATATACAAGTGAACAAGATGGCCGCCTGTGTACAATGGCGGCCGTCTTCCAGCCTATTTCCACTTCAGCACCAGAGGGGTGTGTCTGCTGTGAATACACTCCCTTTTCGTATTTTTATATTTTTAATGTTTTTTTTTTTTTTTTTTTGTTTTTTTATCGTTACGTTTTTTTATGCGTTTAAGTTTGTTCTTATTGAACATTGTTTTATTATCAGATTAGGGTAGCTTTTGCTAATGTTAGCATCCATATAATGTGATTGCCCTTAATTAAAATGGCCCTGAGGATCAAGTGAGGGCGGATGTTGTTATATGGCAAACAGGAACTGGAAGTGAATCACAGCTAGCAGCCACAGGTGACCAAGTAAGACAGAATGCTGTCAGGTGCGTGGAAACAAGGTGTGGACACTAATTACCGGTATGCTATCTATATAAACTCTGATAAAGCATATATGTAAGCACTTTGAAAAATACTACGGTCGAAACACGTTGTGCAATTTTTATTAATTAAATCTGGCCAGTTTATGGTCTTCTTCCACAAGGATCTAACTTCCTCTTTTGAATTAGGTGTCCACTGCGGATGGAATAAGGGGAGATCAAACGTGGGAGTGGTGAGACCAGAAACTGTTTACACATGTGTTGATGCGGTTATAGTTCAGAGCCAGCTGCTAATTGGCTCTTAAAAAAGTGAGCAATTTTCTTAGCTGGGATACTGGAGGGTCCATTATACAGGATATACTACGCTATGTGCGATTTATTTCTTGTATTTCAGGACCGGTCCATGTGAGAAATATTTGAGAAGCACTCGCCAACGTGCTGGGATCTGCATGCGCAAGGACTTTTGTTTTCCTTTTTTTTTTTTTTTTATGGTATAGTCAAGTGATATTACACTGGGACTTGCAGCAGCTGTCTACAATCCCTTTTAATTTTGCAAATTCAACCTGCGCTACTGCTACTGTTTTTCACTCCACAGACCATGGTGATAAATGAAAATGTTTGTTCTAAAACCATAGTTACAAGCATTTATAGAGCGCCAACAAGTTCCATATCATATGTAAAGAGACAGAATAATGAATATACATACACATTACACACGCAACAGTAGGAAAGTGGACCCTGCTCGAGAAATCTACATAGGGTCATGTTTGACATCCTTGGAAAAGCCGTTCCAACTACACCTCAACTGACCTTGTGTAACTTTCAAATCCAGAGGTAGGGAAACCCCCATTTTCTGGCATTAAATGCTGGCGGTGCAGTCCCACTGCTGTAGTTGATGCTCCAGATTGGTGCAAAACTGGGATTAAGCAGTGGAGCAAATCCCCTTGGCGCTCTGCATGTCTATTGCACTGTAGTGGTTAATAATTATACGTATTGTGGTTAAATATGTGGATAATGAAAATACAAAACCTAATAAAAAGAGGCACTATTTCCATTCCATCAGATTACTGCGCCAAAAAAGGGATGTTGCAGAAGAATGGAGTGCAAAGATAAAAAGGCCTAAAAAAAACTGTTTAAAATATGCAATCAGACCACAAACAGAAATTTTAAACAGCCTTCTTACATACAGGATGCATGTCATGGAACTGACCTGACGCTCCCCGCTTCGTCCCTAAGACTTTTATTCCCATGCCAAAAAACCCAAAAGAAACAGATCATTGCCTTGGGAAAAACTTTGTTCATTTATATTTCGTGGTGTGATTTTAAATGTATTGTAAATTGATTTGGTTTTAGTTAAAATCTACTTTTATTACTGTATGTGAATGTGAACTTGGAGATGTGTTTTGAAGTTGCAGGCCTGAGGTTATTTTCAATGTGCCATGGAACTGATGTAACACTCCACGCTTCAAACTCCAAGAGACTTTATGTTCAATTATATCGTGTGATTTTTAAATCTATTTTACATTGCTTGGTTTTAGTTTAAATTAGTTTAGTGTAAATTGCGTAGCTTTAGTTTTAAATATACTTGTATTTCTGTAGGTAAATGTGTTTTGTGTAGCCAGTAAACAAGCTTGAGTAGTGTGTGATTTATGCAACAGGGCTTTTCCCCTTATCTGGCTGCATGTTTGATTCAAGAAGTCTGGGATAGTGTTTGTCTTTAATCTGATGTGTTAGAACAATAGTTTATGTAAATGTTGTGTGAGCTAAAAGAATGTTTATTGTAAATATCTGACATAATGTAACTAGAGACTTTAGGTACATGTTCACCATTTGGTATGCAAATTATCACTGAAGGAAAGCTGCAGTGGTCTTGGAACCAACCAACCAATCAGAACTGTTGGGATGGGTGGGAAGTTTGTGCATTGTCATGCCTGCTGGTGCTCCTGCAGTGCGGCCTTCCCAACAGAGAGGGCGCCAGTCTCTAAATCAGGCCACTTTGAATGCTGCACCTGATCAGTGATCTAGGCCTTTAAATATCAGTCAGACTGTGCTCTGGTCCCTTACTTGGTTTAGTCTAGCCCTCAGCGTGTGTCTATAGCTTCTGCATATTGGTTTTCTGGTTTGACTTCTGGCTTGTATATTTGACTGTGATTCTGTGTTTATCCCTTGGCATATATTAATCTCGTGTACCGACTTCTGGCTTGTTATTACTACGATATTTCTCCTGTCCCTGATCTGTACTTCTATGTATTTTAGATTAGTACCTGGCCATTCTAAGGACCAGCTTCTCAGTTTAGGATTTTTTCTTGCCTTTCTGGGTTTTGTCTGCGTGCTGGGTGACTCTATATCCTAACATGCATTGCTGTATTTTTTATAAATCCGGTGAAATCTTCCATAAAGACAGAGAATCCCGTTGGAACATACAGCTCACTTGGTTTCTCCTTCAACTATGCTACACTACACTCAACCTCAGAAAGCACAGAGCGGCCTTCTGGAAATGCAAAGAGGCTCCAAGGCAGAGGTTCAGATCAAGCAGATCTGGAGCTGCAGACCAGACTGCTCGAGGCACTGAGCTCCAAGCAACTCAGAGGCCAGGCTGATCTTGGCAAGGGGGTATCTGGAGAGTCAGGACAGGCGGAAGAGAACGTTCCATCACACAATGCCCTCTTTTGTATAGCATGTTAGAGAATATCATTCTTGCATAATCACGGATTACTCAATCTGTTTGCATGTTTGAGGAGTCAGGAGTCTGGGACAGTGTTTAACTGACATGGCAATCTGATCTATTGGCACAATGGATTATGTAAATGGTGTGTGTGATGACTGACCGAATGTAATTAGAGTTCCAAGAAGTTAATGTTTGTAATTATTACAGTGGAATTCCCACAGTGGTTTCAAAGGGGGTTTGGTATATGTAAATGATCTGTTGGTCTCCATAAATACTGGTGTTTTTCAGTAAAAGGCATATAGTTGCTAGTTTATACATTCAGCTTGTGTGGTGTGTTATTCCTCTGCACTCCCCATCGGAAGGCACTGAGCGGCCATCTGAGAGACTGATATAACAGTGTACAACAAAAATACAACAGTCCGGGGTCAGGTCTCTAGTTGGCCTGAAGAAAATAATTACATTAATTGCTGAAGCTGAAGAGTGTCAATCCCCTAAGGGCATCCAGCCTCGGGGTAAATAATATTGAAACCATAAAGAAAAACAGACCTCCAGCGCGGCTTTAAGGGTGCCAAAGTGCCACCATATTTACTTGCTAAAAAAGACACATCAAACGTTTTGGGGACACAGCCCCTTCCTCAGTGTACAATGTCCTGGGGCATTGTACACTGAGGAAGGGGCTGTGTACCAAAAAGTTTGTCTTTTTTCGCAAATAAATATGGTGGCACTTGTGCACCCTTAAAGCAGTGCTGGAGGTCTGTTTTTCTTTATTGTTAGAATAGTCTACAAGACGGGAGATCGAAATCGACAACTATCGGAAGCCTGCAGAAACTGCTGCAAACTTGGCCCCAACACCGGCGCAGATCCCTGCCAGTCAGCCAGCCCAGGTCTCCCAGTGGGCAGAAACAAGCAGGTCAAGCTGCTTGAGGCGCTGAGGACCGCGTTTCCAGTAAACAGGCTGACTGCAGCGAGGGTGTCTGGAGAGCAGGACAGGAGGAAGAGAGCAGTTTCGGGCACCATGCACTCACGCGGTCAAGGAGTCTCATGCAGCTTCAGTGGCAAAAGTATGTGAACCCTTTGGGATTACGTGGAGTTTTGCATGAATTGGTCATAAAATGTGCTCTGATCTTCATCTAAGTCACAACAATTTGAAAAACACAGTCTGCTTAAAATAATACAACACAAACCTATGTTTTCATGTGTCACGGAATGGCCCAACACCCTCAGCCAGGGGTGGTTCATGGGGACGGGGTTTTGCCATAGACTGTTAGGGGCCGTTGCACCCACGGGGTTCCGTTTATATTTTAATTAGATGTGGTTTTGTGTGTGGTGTAATAAAAGTGTCCCCATTTGTGTATTGTGAAATGTATGATAATTCCTTTGTATGTGCCTTGCCCGTCGCCATTTTCCATCGCCTCGTGGATCCGGTCAGAATGATCGGATCGGAAAATGGCCGATTCGGACCATCCGGTCGAATCGCAAAATGGTTGATTCGGACCATCCGGTCCGAATCGGCAACTCCCCGATTCGTGACCACCAATACGAATCGGGGCCCGGGTGCCTCCTGCCAGCGAGGGCCAATGGGACTTTTTTGGCGGGCAGGGATTCCCATTGTTCTGATACTGTGTTAAAGTTTATAAATGTATGTGATGTGGAAAAATAAAGCAGATTTACTAGTGCATTCAGCTTCGCCTGGTGACTTTTATTATCGGCTGTATTTTCTGAGATCCCGCGCGGTCTCAGAGTATGGTATCCAGCGAAGATCCGAAACGAACACCCTGTGCCTGCATCCCGCATCAGGACAGAGGTGTAGCGTATGGTCATCGGACTTAAGAATATTCGATCGCGGTGCCGCGATCCGATCCAAAGGCGCGGCCCATCTACCGCGCTTCGATATATCGAGCGGCAAGTGAAATCCGAATATTCATCCGATTGAGAGCCCATAAGATCCGAATATTCCCCGACTGGTCCACGTAAGATCCGAATATTCATCCGGGGAAGATCCGATCCCCGTATCCGTACGTCCCGCACCGCAGACACAAGGTCAGTGAACCAGCTGCTCGAGACGCTGAGTGCCGTGTTGCTCAGTGGTCGGGCTGGTTCCACGCAGGGGTCCCCTTCACCGCCCGCTAACCCTTCCCCAGGGTCACTCCAGGCCGCACGAGACGCCGAGTGCCGTGCCACTCGGTAGTCGGGCCAGCGGTAAGCGCTGGGGGGCACGCAGATAAGAGCACACCCGCAGGCGGACAACACCCATTCCATCATATCATGTTTTTATTGAACAGAACATGTAAACATTCACAGTGTAGGGTGGAAAAAGTATGTGAACCTTTGGAATTAATAACTGGTTGACCCTCCTTTGGCAGCAATGACCTCAACCAAACATTTCCTGTAGTTGCAGATCAGACCTGCACAACGATCTGGAGTAATTTTGGACCACTCCTCTTCACAAAACTGTTTCAGTGTAGCAATATTCTTGGGATGTCTGGTAATCTCTCTCTGAAATGCTGTGGCATGACCTTAAATCGGGTTGAGGTCAGGACTCCGACTGGGCCACTCCAGAAGGCATATTTTGTTTTGTTGAAGCCATTCTTTTGTTGAATTACTTGTATGCTTTGGGTCATTGTCCTGTTGCATCAACCATCCTCTGCGCGGAGCTTCAGTTGGCGAACAGATGGTCTTACGTTTTCCTGAAAAATGTCTTGATAAACTCTGGAATTCATTTTTCCATCAATGACAACAATCCGTCCAGGCCCTGAGGCAGCAAAGCAGCCCCAAACCATGATGCTCCCTCCCCAATGTTTTACAGTGGGGATGAGGTTTTGATGTTGGTGTGCTGCGCCTTTTTTTCTCCACACATAGTGTTTGTGTGTTTTTCCAAACAACTCCATTTTGGTTTTGTCACGGAATGACCCAAGAGGCTCGGCGCAGCGAGACCCAGGACTCAAACCCAAGACATTTTTAAAAGGACCTTGTTTTCCTTTGAACGTTTGCAGTGTGCGTTTCAATGTATGAACAGTTTATTTTCCTTGCTAGATGTGGTTTTACTTGATGTGCTGTATTAAGATGTACCCTGTGTGATTGTAACTGTATTAAGTGTAAGAAAACGTCTGTATGTGTTTTTCCCCGTCGCCATTTTGCCCATTCCAGCATGGTTACACCAGACAAAGGATCTCCTGGCCCCAAGATGGAGGATGCAGCGGGCCAGCTGATTGGAGGCTTTTCCCAGACCTCATCTGCCTAATCCCCTGGACAATGGGAAACCTGAAATGGCAAGATAGAGGATACAGCAAGCCAGCTGCTTGGAGGCTTTTCCAAGACCTCATCTGCCTAATCCCTGGACAATGGGAAGGCTGAAAGGGACCTGAGAGGGAACAGGAGGCTGGGAAAGGAGCCAATCAGTGCTGGTTGTGTGGGTGGGGGAGTTGGTAATCTGTTTGTATGAAGTTGTATAAATGAGCCTGTTGAAACCCATAAAAGTTAGTTTATCTGAGTGTTTGATACATGCAGCTTCGTCTGGTGTTGTCATTTCACGCCGGCTATATATCACCACCGCCCAGGAACGGGTCACTCTAACTCCGCAGCAGAACATCGATCCGTTGCGCCACCTTGGATCGGTACCTCGGATACCGCAACCACCCCGAATCGGGACCTCGACTCAGCGCCGTGCCCGCATCTTCAAGGAGTCTCTACCGAACCGCAGTTCGCCACACAGACCGTCTCCAGCCTTCCAAAGGTCAGCAGATCCACTGCTTGAGACGCCGAGTGCCGTGCCACTCGGTAGTCGGGCGGATTTCCACCGTGGGTGCCCCATATACTCTGCCAGATCTCCACCGCCACGTGGTCTTCTACGCAAGCCGCTCGAGATGCCGGGTGCCGTGCCACTCGGTAGTCGGGCTTGGCAACACCAAAGAGGGGGTCAGAGCAGGACCGCAGGCGGATACACCCATTCCGCCACAGGTTTCATCTGTCCACAGAATATTTTGCCAGTAGTGCTGTGGAACATCCAGGTGCTCTTTATCAAACTTCAAACGTGCTGCAATATTCTTTTTGTATAGCAATGGCTTCCTCCGTGGTGTCCTCCCATGTACTCCATTCTTGTTTAATGTTTTCATTATTGTAGATGTGTCAACAAAAATGTTAGCATGTGCCAGAGATTTCTGTAAGTCTTTAGCTGACACTCTAGGATTCTTCTTTACCTCATTAAGCATTCTGTGCTGTGCTCTTGCAGTCATCTTTACAGGACAATCACGCCTAGGGAGAGTAGCAACAGTGCTGAACTTTCTCCATTTGTAGACAGTCTCTTACCGTGGGCACATGAACATCAAGGCTTTTGGAGATCCTTTTGTAACCCTTTCCAGCTTCATGCAAGTCAAAAATTCTTGATCGTAGGTCTTCTGAGAGCTCTTTTCTGCGAGTCATGGTTCACATCAGGCAGTGCTTCTTGAAACCAGTAAACCCAAAACTGGTGTGTGTATTTAAAGGGCAGGACAGCTTTCAGCAACACATCCAATAATATCACACTGATTGGACTCAAGGTTGGCTCACTCCTGGCTCCAATTAGCTCTTGGAGATGTCATTAGGCTAGGGGTTCACATACTTTTTCTTGCCACTGTATATTGACTTTTGTTTTAAAGGGTGAAAGACCTCTTTTGCTATCACTAATTTTGGAAGAATATTGGGATGGTGATACAGAAATTATCAAAATGCTTAATTTCATATTCTGAGGTGTTTACTAATGGCATGTCATTCTAGGGGTATATAGAGGTCTTGGACTACATCACACTACTCTAAATGTGACTTAGAGCCATGAAATGATGCTGTAAAAAATTGCTGCTTTGCAAAATGAATTGTAAAATTGGAGGGCCAAATAAGAATTGCTACAGTTCATGACTGGCATATTGCTTATGTGTAAAAGGTGCAACCCTTACAATGCAACATACATAACATTTTTGCAAAATTTTTTTGGGGGGTGTTGCATTTCACAAAATTATCCTGCACACAAATTACATGGTCCCTTTTTTGCTTTTTATCTACAGATGGTCTGACTCAAAGTGCCTACAACATGAAGTAGGTGAAGGTTCACTTTACTGTACAGATGTGGTGTCTCTCAATGATAACCCCAGCAAATGTCTTGCTAATAGTATTGTACAGGATGTTGTAAATGAACGTTCACTGAAGAAAACATCCAGTAAGTAAAACTTTCAATGCTGCTGTTATATCCTCCCTCCCCAAGCCTTAAATATTTGCATTGAGGTTACTGGATTCTGTTAAATGTATACAATGCTATGATGCAGGTCCTCCACTGTAACAATTAAGAGTGCACCCTAGGAGTCTGTAGGAAGGCAACGAGGAGTGGCATAAGGATGAGCATCGCTAGAATAATCTGGGGGTAACCCTAACTTTTAATGGAGTAAATGTAAAAAAGATCAAGAAAGGTATCTAATCTAAATCTGCGTACATGAATGAGAAACAAAAAAGAAAACTGAACATAAAATAAAAAGACAAAGTTCACACGCTTTGTAATGACTCTTTGTTCCTTTAAGGACTAATACAGCACCCCAAAGCTAGATACGTTGGGGCTAGACTGCAACAGATGGTGCTGGGCTTCCTTGTGTCCGGAATGATGGGAAAGACCTGAGCCCCGTTCAATAACTCAGCAGCTGCTGAATTGCTGCAGCAGTGTCATTGAACGCTTTGGATGCAAATTTCGAATCCAAAATGGCCAACGATTTCTTAATGAAACTGAGCGAGGTGTTGTGTGGGGGCGGGTGAGCGAGTTGTGTGTGTGGGGGCGGGTGAGCGAGTTGTGTGTGTGTGTGGGGGCGGGTGAGCGAGTTGTGTGTGGGGGCGGGTGAGCGAGTTGTGTGTGGGGCGGGTGAGCGAGTTGTGTGTGGGGGTGAGTGAGTTGTGTGTGTGGGGGCAGGTGAGCGAGTTGTGTGTGGGGGCGGGTGAGCGAGTTGTGTGTGGGGGCGGGTGAGCGAGTTGTGTGTGGGGGCGGGTGAGCGAGTTGTGTGGTGGGGGCGGGTGAGCGAGTTGTGTGTGGGGGCGGGTGAGCGAGTTGTGTGTGGGGGCGGTGAGCGAGTTGTGTGTGTGTGGGGGGCGGGTGAGCGAGTTGTGTGTGTGTGTGCGCAGGTGAGCGAGTTGTGTGGGGGGGGGGGGGCGGGTGAGCGAGTTGTGGGGGGGTGAGCGAGCTGGGGGCGGGTGAGAGCTGGGGGCGGGTGAGCGAGCTGTGGGGCGGGTGAGCGAGTTGTGGGGGGTGAGCGAGTTGTGGGGGGGTGAGCGAGTTGTGGGGGGGTGAGCGAGCTGGGGGGGTGAGAGCTGGGGGCGGGTGAGCGAGTTGTGTGTGTGTGTGGGGCAGGTGAGCGACTTGTGTGTGTGTGGGGGGCAGGTGAGCGAGTTTGTGTGTGTGTGTGTGTGTGTGGGGGGGGGCGGGTGAGCGAGTTTGTGTGTGTGTGGGGGCGGGTGAGCGAGTTTGTGTGTGCGGGTGAGCGAGGTTTGTGTGTGTGTGTGGGGGCGGGTGAGCGAGTTTGTGTGTGTGTGTGGGGGCGGGTGAGCGAGTTTGTGTGTGTGGGGGCGGGTGAGCGAGTTTGTGTGTGTGGGGGCGGTGAGCGAGTTTGTGTGTGTGTGTGTGTGTGGGGGCGGGTGAGCGAGTTGTGTGTGTGGGGGCAGGTGAGCGAGTTGTGTGTGGGGGCAGGTGAGCGAGTTGTGTGTGTGGGGGCAGGTGAGCGGTGTGTGTGTGGGGCGGGTGAGCGAGTTGTGTGTGTGGGGGCGGGTGAGCGAGTTGTGTGTGTGGGGGCGGGTGAGCGAGTTTGTGTGTGGGGGCGGGTGAGCGAGTTGTGTGTGTGTGGGGGCGGGTGAGCGAGGTTTGTGTGCAGGTGAGGTTTGTGTGTGTGGGGGCGGGTGAGCGAGTGTGTGTGTGTGTGGGGGCGGGTGAGCGAGGTGTGTGTGTGTGTGGGGGCGGGTGAGCGGTGTGTGTGTGTGTGGGCGGGTGAGCGAGGTGTGTGTGTGGGGGCGGGTGAGCGAGGTGTGTGTGTGGGGGCGGGTGAGCGAGGTGTGTGTGTGGGGGCGGGTGAGCGAGTTGTGTGTGTGTGTGGGGGCGGGTGAGCGAGTTGTGTGTGTGGGGGCGGGTGAGCAAGTTGTGTGTGTGGGGGCGGGTGAGCGAGTTGTGTGTGTGGGGGCAGGTGAGCGAGTTGTGTGTGTGGGGGGGGGGTGCGGGTGAGCGGGGCGGGTGAGCGAGTTTGTGTGTGTGTGTGTGGGGGCAGGTGAGCGAGTTTGTGTGTGTGTGTGGGCAGGTGAGCGAGTTTGTGTGTGTGGGGGCAGGTGAGCGAGTTGTGTGTGTGTGTGGGGGCGGGTGAGCGAGTTGTGTGTGTGGGGGCAGGTGAGCGAGTTGTGTGTGTGGGGGCAGGTGAGCGAGTTTGTGTGTGTGTGGGCAGGTGAGCGAGTTGTGTGTGTGGGGGCGGGTGAGCGAGTTGTGTGTGTGGGGGCAGGTGAGCGAGTTGTGTGTGGGGGCAGGTGAGCGAGTTGTGTGTGTGTGGGGCGGTGAGCGAGTGTGTGTGTGGGGGCGGTGAGCGAGTTTGTGTGTGGGGGCGGGTGAGCGAGTTTGTGTGTGTGGGGGCGGGTGAGCGAGTTGTGTGTGTGTGGGGGCGGTGAGCGAGTTGTGTGTGCGGGTGAGCGAGGTTTGTGTGTGTGTGGGGGCGGGTGAGCGAGTTTGTGTGTGTGGGGGCGGGTGAGCGAGTTTGTGTGTGTGGGGGCGGGTGAGCGAGTTTGTGTGTGTGTGTGGGGGCGGGTGAGCGAGGTGTGTGTGTGTGTGGGGGGCGGGTGAGCGAGGTGTGTGTGTGTGTGGGGGGCGGGTGAGCGAGGTGTGTGTGTGGGGGCGGGTGAGCGAGTTGTGTGTGTGTGGGGGGGGGGTGAGCGAGTTGTGTGGGGGGCGGGTGAGCGAGGTGTGGGGGGGGTGAGCGAGTTGTGTGAGCAAGCTATGGGGGGGTGAGCGAGCTGTGTGGTGGCGGGTGAGCGAGTTGTGTGGGGGGCGGGTGAGCGAGTTGTGTGTGTGTGGGGGGGGGGTGAGCGAGCTGTGTGGGGGCAGGTGAGCGAGTTGTTGTCATGGAACGGACATAGGGGCTCTGACTAGCGAGCCCCAGAACTAACAGCCTGGGACATTTCAAAGACCTTTTTCTTTATTTGAGACTCTTTCGGTTTTGCGTGTTGAAATGAACAGTTATACCTTTTCTAGATGTGGTTTTATTGGTGTGATGTATTACCATGTATCCTGTATTGTATGAGTGTGGGTTCAGATGTGTAATTGTGTGATGCATTTAAAGGTATTATATTTCCCCTTGGTTGCTAGGAGTGAAAGGCTGTGTTGAAATTCAATTGTATGCTAATTTCTGTGTACATTAGCTCTGTGTGTGTGTGTGTGTGTGTGTGTGTGTGTGTGTGATCGGATGATGCAAGCATGCCATTGTATGCAAATTGAGTTCCTATTCAAGCCTGGGCATGTCTCCTTTGTGTGTGAGATGTTTAAATGCGTGTCCCATTTGAGTAAAGAGTTCAGTTCAACTGCGTTTGACTTCAAGCATACAGTCCCGTTTGGTGTCGTCATTTCATCGCTAAAATCACAGTGGAGGAGACACTCTGCGGTCTCCTAGCTCCCCTCTACGCAGAACGGGTCAACTTAATTCGGCAGCACCATCTCGCCAAGTAACGCCAGGGTCATCTCAGGCCGCTCGGGACGCCGAGTGCCGTGACACTCGGTAGTCGGGCCTGACGCCATCCAGAGGGGGTCAGATTGGAGCACACCCGCAGACGGATAACACCCCATTCCGTCACAGTTGTGTGTGTGTGTGGGGGCGGGTGAGCGAGCTGGGTGAGCGAGTTGTGGGGGGGTGGGTGAGCGAGCTGTGTGGGGGGCGGGTGAGCGAGTTGTGGGGGGGTGGGTGAGCGAGTTGTGGGGGGGTGGGTGAGCGAGCTGTGTGGGGGCGGGTGAGCGAGCTGTGTGGGGGGCGGGTGAGCGAGCTGTGTGGGGGCGGGTGAGCGAGTTGTGGGGGGCGGATGAGCGAGTTGTGGGGGGCGTGGTGAGCGAGCTGTGGGGGGGGGTGAGCGAGCTGTGTGTGGGGGGGTTGAGCGAGCTGTGTGTGGGGGGGTTGAGCGAGCTGTGTGTGGGGGGGTGAGCGAGTTGTGGGGGGTGAGCGAGTGTGGGGGGGGTGAGCGAGTTGTGGGGGGGTGAGCGAGCTGTGTGGGGGGGCGGGTGAGCGAGTTGTGGGGGGTGAGCGAGTTGTGGGGGGGCGGGTGAGCGAGCTATGTGGGGGGGGTGAGCGAGCTGTGTGGGGGGGGCGGGAGCGAGTTGTGGGGGGGGTGAGCGAGCTGTGTGGGGGGCGGGGGAGCGAGTTGTGGGGGGGGTGAGCGAGCTTTGTGGGGGGGTGAGCGAGTTGTGGGGGCGGGTGAGCGAGTTGTGGGGGCGGTGAGCGAGTTGTGGGGGCGGGTGAGCGAGTTGTGGGGGCGGGTGAGCGAGTTGTGGGGGGTGAGCGAGTTGTGGGGGGGTGAGCGAGCTGTGTGGGGGGCGGGGAGCGAGTTGTGGGGGGGTGACTGAAGCTTGTGTGGGGGGCGGGGAGCGAGTTGTGGGGGGGTGACCGAGCTGTGTGGGGGGGGGCGGGGAGCGAGTTGTGTGGGGGCGGGTGAGCGAGTTGTGGGGGGGTGAGCGAGTTGTGGGGGGGCGGGTGAGCGAGCTGGGTGAGCGAGTTGTGTGGGGGGCGGGTGAGCGAGCTGTGTGTGGGGGGGGTGAGCGAGTTGTGGGGGGCGGGTGAGCGAGCTGTGTGGGGGGGGTGAGCGAGCTGTGTGGGGGGGGTGAGCGAGCTGTGTGGGGGGGGCGAGCGAGTTGTGGGGGGGTGACTGGAGCTGTGTGGGGGTGACTGAGCTGTGTGGGGGGGGTGAGCGAGTTGTGGGGGGGTGAGCGAGTTGGGGGGGGCGGTGAGCGAGTTGTGGGGGGGCGGTGAGGGCGAGCTGTGGGGGGGGTGAGCGAGCTGTGTGGGGGCGGGAGCGAGTTGTGGGGGGGTGACCGAGCTGTGTAGGGGGCGGGAGCGAGTTGTGGGGGCGGGGGAGCGAGTTGTGGGGGGGGTGAGCGAGCTGTGTGGGGGGGTGAGCGAGCTGTGTGGGGGGCGGGGAGCGAGTTGTGGGGGGGTGACCGAGCTGTGTGGGGGGGGGTGGGCGAGTTGTGGGGGGGTGACCGAGCTGTGGTGGGGGGGGGCGGGTGGAGCGAGTTGCGGGGGGGCGGGTGAGCGAGCTGGGTGAGCGAGTTGTGGGGGGGCGGGTGAGCGAGCTGTGTGGGGGGGTGAGTGAGCTGTGTGGGGGGGTGATCGAGCTGTGTGGGGGGGCGGGAGCGAGTTGTGGGGGGGTGTAGGCGAGCTGTGTGTGGGGGGGGTGACCGAGCTGTGTGGGGGGGCGGGTGAGCGAGCTGTGGGGGGGGGTGAGCGAGTTGTGGGGGGGTGAGCGAGTTGTGGGGGGGCGGGTGATGGAGCTGGGTGAGCATACAGTCCCGTTTGGTGTCGTCATTTCATGGCTAAAATCACAGTGCAGGAGACACTCTGCGGTCTCCTAGCTCCCCACTACGCAGAACGGGTCAACTTAATTCGGCAGCACCATCTCGCCAAGTAACGCCAAGGGTCATCTCAGGCCGCTCGGGACGCCGAGTGCCGTGACACTCGGTAGTCGGGCCTGACGCCATCCAGAGGGGGTCAGATTGGAGCACACCCGCAGACGGATAACACCCCATTCCGTCACAGTTGTGTGTGTGGGCGGGTGAGCGAGCTGGGTGAGCGAGTTGTGGGGGGGCGGGTGAGTGAGCTGTGTGGGGGGCGGGTGAGCGAGTTGTGGGGGGGCGGGTGAGCGAGCTGTGGGGGGGCGGTGAGCGAGCTGTGGGGGGGCGGGTGAGCGAGCTGTGTGGGGGGGGTGAGCGAGCTGTGGGGGGGGGTGAGCGAGCTGTGTGGTGGGGGGGTGAGCGAGCTGTGTGGGGGGGGGTGAGCGAGTTGTGGGGGGGTGTGCGAGTTGTGGGGGGGTGCGAGTTGTGGGGGGGTGCGAGTTGTGGGGGGCGGGGAGCGAGTTGCGGGGAGCGAGTTGTGGGGGGCGGGGGAGCGAGTTGTGGGGGGCGGGGGAGCGAGTTGTGGGGGGGCGGGGGAGCGAGTTGTGGGGGGCGGGGGAGCGAGTTGTGGGGGGCGGGGGGAGCGAGTTGTGGGGGGGGCGGGGAGCGAGTTGTGGGGGGGCGCGGGGAGCGAGTTGTGGGGGGGCGGGGGAGCGAGTTGTGGGGGGGGGCGGTGAGCGAGCTGGGTGAGCGAGTTGTGGGGGGGGGTGAGCGACTTGTGGGGGGGTGAGTGAGTTGTGTGTGGGGGCGAGTGAGCGAGTTGTGGGGGGGGTGAGCGAGTTGTATGGTGGGGTGAGCGAGCTTTTGTGTGGGGGGGGGGGTGAGCGAGCTGTGGGGGGGGTGAGCGAGTTGTGACAGAATGGGTGTTGTCCGCCTGCGGGTGTGCTCCTATCTGCTCCTCCCACTGCGCTCACGGCCGGCCCGACTACCGAGTGGCACGGCACTCGGCATCTCGAGCGGCCTGGAGTGACCCTGGGGAAGGGTTGGCGAGCTATGGAGAGGGACCCCTGTATTAGAGCAACCCGACCACCGAGCGTCACGGCACCCGGCGTCTCGAGCAGCTGATCTACTGACCTCGGGAAAGATGAGACCGTCTGCTGAGTTAGCTGCTCTGGTGGGAAACGTTTCGTCCGTGGTTCACTCGTTCGGACGGGAAACGTTTCGTATGGGCTTCGTTTCGATGGATCGATGCGCGCGGGATGCGTCGCGTCGAGGTTTCGGATCGAGCCGCAGAGTCGAAGCGGGTACGAACTTTCGGGGAATAGATGCGCGGAAGCGGCGCCGCAATTCCGATTCGAAGATGCGGAATTATTGTGGCTGCGGCGGTTCACTGTTCCGATGCTGTCACGGAATGCCTCAAGGGGCTCGGTCGCAAATCCCAGGACCCTCAGCCAGGGACAGCTTCGAGGACGGTTGTGTTACTATGGACTCCTAAGTGCCGTTGCACCATAGGAACACCTTGTTTTGTTTTATTAGATGTGGTTTTTATTGTGTGACGTAATAAAAGTGTCCCCTGTACATGTAACTGTGAAACGTATGTTAAACCCCCATTGTGTGTTTTCCTCGCCGCCATTTCCCAGTGCCTCGTGGATCCGGTCGAATTGGTCGGATCGTAAAATGGCCGATTCGGAACATCCGGTCACGAATCGGCACCACCCTGATTCGGAACAGCCAATACGAATCGGGACCCAGATACACTAAGTCGAGCAATGGCCAATGATACTCATGGGGACGGGCAGGGTTTCCATTGTCTTGTTTGATTGTTGATAAATATATGTGAAGTTCCCATTAAAGCTCAGTTCAACCTGTACATTCAGCTCCGCCTGGTGTCTTTTCTGATCGTCCGCCACACGAGGCTCCTCGCAGTCTCTGTGCGCATCACACACGAGGTACGATTCTTCGACCACTGTGGCGAAGTCCCGCGCATCGGAGCAAGGAACCGCCGCAGCCACAATAATTCTGCATCTTCGAATCGGAACTGCGGCGCCGCTCCCACGCATCTATTCCGAGAAAGTTCGTACCCGCTTCGACCTTGCGGCTCGATCCGAAGCCTCGATGCGGCGGTCTCCCGCGCATCGACATAACGCCGCGCTGTACGTCCGAGGGAAATCCGAAACGTTTCCCGTCCGAACGAGTAAACGAGCGGACGAAACGTTTCCCACTACAGCAGCTAACTCGGCAAACGGTCTCATCGTTCTCGAGGTCAGTAGATCAGCTGCTCGAGACGCTGAGTGCCGTGACGCTCGGTGGTCGGGCTGGTCGCACACAGGGGTCCCTCGCCACAGCCCGCCAACCCTTCCCCAGGGTCATCTCAGGCCGTTCGAGACGCCGAGTGCCATGCCACTCGGCAGTCGGGTCGGCGGTGAGCGCAGTGGGAGGAGCAGATAGGAGCACACCCGCAGGTGGACAACACCCATTCCGCTACAGATGCGCAGGATGTCGCCACAGCGGTCGAAGAGTCGTACCTCGTGGGTGATGCGCACAGAGACTGCGAGGAGCCTCGTGTGGCGAATGATCAGAAAAGACACCAGGCGAGGCTGAATGTACAGGTTGAACTCAACTTTACTGGGAACTTCACATATATTTATCAACAATCCTACATGCACAAGACAATGGAATCCCTGCCTGCCCCCCATGATCCCATTGGCCCTTTCTCGAGGTGGAGTGCCTTGGTCCCGATTCGTATTGGTCGATTCGTAACCGGATGTTCCGAATCGGCCATTTTACGATTCGGCCATTCCGACCGGATCCACGAGGCGATGGCAAATGGCGACAGGCAGAACATACAATGGGGTTTAACATACGTTTCACAGTTATACATACAGGGGACACTTTTATTACATCACACAATAATAACCACATCTAGTAAAATAAAACCAGGTGTTCCTACAGTGCAACGGCACTTAGGAGTCCATAGTAACCCCAACGTCATTAACGCTGTCCCTGGCTGAGGGTCCTGGGCTTTGCGGCCGAGCCTCTTGGGGCATTCCATGACACGAGTTGTGTGTGGGAGCGGGTGAGCGAGTTGTGTGGGAGCGAGTTGTGTTGGGGGGTGATCGAGCTGTGTGGGGGAGGGGGGGTGAGCGAGCTGTGGGGAGGGGGGGTGAGCGAGCTGTGGGGAGGGGGGGTGAGCGAGCTGTGGGGAGGGGGGGTTTGGAGCTGTGTGGGGGGTTTGATCGAGCTGTGTGGGGGGTTTGATCGAGCTGTGTGGGGGGTGTGATCGAGCTGTGGGGAGGGGGGTGTGCAAGCTGTGGGGGAGGGGGGGTGAGCGAGCTGTGGGGGATGGGGAGGGGGCGGTGAGCGAGCTGTGGGGGGGTGAGCGGTGTGGGGGGCGGTTGAGAGCTGCGTGGGGGGGGTGTGGGGGCGGGTGAGAGCTACGTGGGGCGGGTGAGTGAACTGTGGGTGAGCGAACTGTGGGGGGGCGGGTGAGCGAGTTGTGGGGGGCGGGTGAGCGAGTTGTGGGGGGCGGGTGAGCGAGTTGTGGGGGGCGTGAGCGAGCTGTGTGGGGGGTGAGCAGTGTGTGGGGGCGTGAGCGAGCTGTGTGGGGGGTGAGCGAGTTGTGGGGGGCGTGAGCGAGCTGTGTGGGGGCGGGTGAGCTGTGGGGGCGGGTGAGCGAGCTGTGGGGGGCGGGTGAGCGAGCTGTGGGGGGTGAGCGAGCTGTGGGGGAGGGGGGGTGAGCGAGCTGTGTGGGGGAGGGGTGGTGAGCGAGCTGTGTGGGGGAGGGGGGGTGAGCGAGCTGTGTGTGGGGGGTGAGCGAGCTGTGGGGGAGGGGAGTTTGGGGTGGGGGTGATCGAGCTGTGACGGGGTGAGCGAGCTGTGGGGAGGGGGGGTGAGCGAGCTGTGGGGGAGGGGTGGTGAGCGAGCTGTGTGGGGGAGGGGGGGTGAGCGAGCTGTGTGTGGGGGGTGAGCGAGCTGTGGGGGAGGGGAGTTTTGGGGTGGGGGTGATCGAGCTGTGACGGGGTGAGCGAGCTGTGGGGGAGGGGGTTTTGAGTGGGGGAGGGGGGGTGATCGAGCTGTGAGGGGTTGAGCGAGCTGTGGTGGAGGGGGGGAGCGAGCTGTGGGGGAGAGGCGAGTTGTGGGGAGGGGGGGTGAGCGAGCTGTGGGGAAGGGGTTCGGTGAGCGAGCTGTGCTAGGATTGAAAGGCTGTGTTGAAATTCAATTGTATGCGAATTACTGTGTGCATTAGCTCTCTGTGTGTGTGTAGTCTGCTGATGTAAGAATGCCATAGTATGCAAATCCGATTGTCTCATTCAAGTCTGGACATGTCTGAGGGTTACCAAATGCTTTTGTGTTGTGTGTATAAATGCATCTGCCCAAACCCTTCATAAATCAGTCCCTGTTTTAAGGTCATACAGCCTCGTCTGGAGAGTTATTTCAGGGCATATCACATTGCACCTAGAAGGCACTCAGCGGCCTTCTACATCACGTCTATCCCAGGAAAAGGAGCCTCAATTCAGCCCAGCAGCCACCTCCACACCAACAAGAGGTCAGTAAATCAGGCTGCTCGAGACGCCGATTGGACACCATCAAGGGGGTAAGATAGGAGCAGGACCGCAGGGGGACACCCCATTCCGTCACAATTAGGCGTGGCAAAAAAAACTGTTTGGAACATTTCTCAAAAAGAAGGAACGCACTGTTGAGCTCAGCAACACCAAAAGACCCAGGAGACCACGGAAAACAACTGTGGTGGATGACCGAAGAATTCCTTCCATGGTGAAGAAAACACCCTTCACAACAGTTAGCCAGATCAAGAACACTCTGCAGGAGGTAGGTGTATGTGTGTCAAAGTCAACAATCAAGAGAAGACTTCACCAGAGTGAATACAGAGGGTTCACCACAAGATGTAAACCATTGGTGAGTCTCAAACAGGAAGGCCAGATTAGAGTTTGCAAAACACCTAACAAAGCCTTCACAGTTCATGTGAAGCATGGTGGTGGTAGTGTCATGGCGTGGGCATGTATGGCTGCCAATGGAACTGGTTCTCTTGTATTTATTGATGAGGTGACTGCTGACAAGCAGCAGGATAAATTCTGAAGTGTTTCGGGCAATATTATCTGCTCACATTCAGCCAAATGCTGCAGAACTCATTGGACGGCGCTTCACAGTGCAGATGGACAATGACCCAAAGCATACTGCAAAAGCAACCAAAGAGTTTTTGAAGGGACAGAAGTGGAATGTTATGCAATGGCCAAGTCAAACACCTGACCTGAATCCCATTGAGCATGCATTTCACTTGCTGAAGACCAACCTGAAGGGAAAATGCCCCAAGAACAAGCAGGAACTGAAGACCGTTGCAGTAGAGGCCTGGCAGAGCATCACTAGGGATGAAACCCAGCATCTGGTGATGTCTATGCGTTCCAGACTTCAGGCTGTGATTGACTACAAAGAATTTGCAACCAAGTATTAAGAAGGGAAAGTTTGATTTATGATTATTATTCTGTCCCATTACTTTTGGTCCCTTTAAAAAGTGGGAGGCACATCTGCAAACTGCTGTAAGTCCTACACCGTTCACCTGAGTTGGATGTACATACCCTCTGTCACGGAATGGCCCAACACCCTCAGCCAGGAGCGGGTCATGGTGACGGGGTTTTGTCCATAGACTGTTAGGTGCCGTTGCACCCATGGAGTTCCATTTATATTTTATTTAGATGTGGTTTTGTGTGTGGTGTAATAAAAGTGTCCCCCTTTTTGTATTGTGAAATGTACGAAAATTCCTTTGTGTGCCTTGCCCGTCGCCATTTTCCCAGCGCCTCGTGGATCCGGTCAGAATGATCGGATTGCAAAATGGTTGATTCGGACCATCTGGTCCGAATCGGCAACTCCCCGATTCGTAACCGCCAATACGAATCGGGGCCCGGGTGCCTCCTGCCAGCGAGGGCCAATGGGACTTGTGTGGGCGGGCAGGGATTCCCATTGTTCTGATACTGTGTTAAAGTTTATAAATATATGTGATGTGGAAAAATAAAGCAGATTTACTAGTGCATTCAGCTTCGCCTGGTGACTTTTATTACCGGCCGTATTTTCTGAGATCCCGCGCGGTCTCAGAGTGCGGCGTCCAGAGAAGATCCGAACCGAACACCCTGTGCCTGCATCCCGCATCAGGACAGAGGTGCAGCGTATGGTCATCGGTCTTAAGAATATTCGACCGAGGTTCCGAGATCAGATCCGATCCGAAGGCGCGGCCCGTCTACCGCGCTTCGGTATATCGAGCGGCAAGTGAAAGATCCGAATATTCATCCGACTGAGATCACATAAGATCCGAATATTCCCCCGACTGGTCCACGTAAGATCCGAATATTCATCCGGGGAAGATCCGATCCCCGTATCCGTACGCCGCTCCGCAGACGCTCCCACACACACAAGGTCAGTGAACCAGCTGCTCGAGACGCTGAGTGCCGTGTTGCTCAGTGGTCGGGCTGGTTCCACGCAGGGGTCCCCTCCACCGCCCGCTAACCCTTCCCCAGGGTCACTCCAGGCCGCACGAGACGCCGAGTGCCGTGCCACTCGGTAGTCAGGCCAGCGGTAAGCGCCGTGGGGCACGCAGATAAGAGCACACCCGCAGGCGGACAACATCCATTCCGTCATACCCTCAAATTTAAAGCTGACAGTCTGCAGTTAAAGCACATTGTGTTTGTTTCATTCCAACTCCATTGTGGTGGTGTATAGAGTCAAAAATGTTAGAATTGTGTCGCTGTCCCAATATTTCCGGACCTGACTGTATGTGATATATTGCCAGCCTTGATATGTTCTTAGCGAGTAGTGCCCAATAGAGTTTACTGTTAGAACAAAACCGGGTCAGCAACGTTTAGGCACTTTTACTGCGCTACTATATATGGCAGGATCTGTAGCACACACCAGCAGCAGATATACCAGACAGGGGCACAGAGCAAGAGTAGTCGTTATAACAAAACAAGTAAAGAACGTTTAGGCACTAGTAATGCGCTACTGTATATGGTGAGAATCGGGGCACACCAGTAGCAACAGGAGGCAAACAAAACAGGCAGGTACACAGAATAGTCAAATGGCAGGCAAAGTCGGCAACAGATCGGGTCCTCAGAACAAGCAGGGTCAGTAACAAGTATACAAACTGATTCGGTAAGCTTGCGATGCGGGAATGAAACTCCACGGCATGGCAAGTTGTACAGCGCACTCCTGATTTAAAGGTCCCGGCGGCTCCGCGTTATCACGCCGCGCCCTGCCCCCTGATCACTCACAGCTGCGCCGGGTGCCACCGGAGCTCCTGGCATTCAGCCAGCTGGCGGCACCATGTGTCCGGGGCCCCCCCGATCGCCACCCGGGGCCCTGGATGTCACTATTATAATCCAAATGCAAACGGGTTAAGTAACCAAATTTTTAAGAATTAATGCAGCATATGAATCCTCACACTGCCGGGCAGCACCTCTGCAGTATAATTAATGCAGCATATGATTCCACACACTGCCGGGCAGCACCTCTACAGTATAATTAATGCAGCATATGATTCCGCACACTGCCGGGCCGCACCTCTACAGTCTGACGCTAGCTTTAACCGGCGCGCTGTGTGCAGCTTCTGAGTAGATACGCTATTAGTGTAGCGGGGTAGCCGCGACACATTTTGCATTGCTCCCTCTACACTAATGGCGTCTCTGTGACGGAAACCTCACTCTTTCCGTCAGTCCTGGCTCTCCAGACAACCCCTTACCAAGATCAGCCTGGCCGCTGAGTTCCTCGGAACTCAGTGCCTCGAGCAGCTTGATCTGTAGCTCCAGACCTGCTTGTCTGATCCTCTGCCTTGGAGCATCTTTTTTGATTTCCAGAAGGCCGCTCTGTGCCTTCTGAGGTTGAGTGTAGCGTAGCTGAAGGAGACACCAGACAGGCTGTATGTTCAAACAGGATTCTCTTTCTGGAAGATTTCACAGGGATATTTATACAAAATACAGCAATGCACATTCAAACTTCCCACCCCAACAATTCTGATTGGTTCCAAGACCACTGCAGGCTTCCTTCAGGTCCTCTTAGGTCCACTGGCTTTATGCAGATGAAGTCTTGACTCCACAGTGACCACACACAGTGATTTACATAATCCATTGTAAAGGGAATCAGATAGTGGGTGGCTGAGACAATGGTGACTCTCAACCTCTCAGACATGTAAACAGATAACCAAAGAGAAAGCACTTTTGCATAATCCACAAATTACTCAAACCTATTTTACATTCTATACAAAAGAAAGCATTTGACACTAGCTGCAAGTTGTATCTTAAAAAAAACCACATTTACCTAAAGAAATATGTCTATTTAAACTAAAAACGAGCAATTTGCAAAACATTTAAACCCACACCACACAATATAAATGAACATAAAGTCTCTTGGAGTTAAAAACGTGGAGCGCTACGTCCGTTCCATGACTATCTTCTCAGAAGCTGACCACAGGTCAGGTGCAAGACAGGTTCAAGACTATGTCAATGACGGCTCAATCATGGGCTCACAGAGCTAAGTACCGCAGCACACTATATAAGGCGTCCCTCGCAGCCCCAGCATGTGTTTTTTGAGAGGAGATTGTTCTGTTAGTGTGTCTTGTCAGTGCAAGCAGCTATTGGGGGTCTCACTTCTTGCAGATATCTGGGAATTGTAATCTGTGTCTTGTCACTGCCATCCATCACTCCATCAGGGGGTCTCACTGATTTTATAGGTGGTTTCTGGGAATTTTAATCTGTTTTGTCACTGCCACCTGTCATGGAGCTGATGTAACGCTCCATGCTTCAAACCCCAAGAGACTTTATGTTCAATCTATAACGTGTGTTTTTTAAATATATATTACATCGTTTGGTTTTAGTTTAAATTAGTTTAGTGTAAAATGGCGTAACTTTAGTTTTAAATATAGCAAAAATGATCGAGTCAGCGCTTCCTTCAAATGTTTTTTTCTTTTTTTCTCTGTACCTTTTAAAAGAAACAAACGCTGCCATAGCGTAATAAATTTCTAAACAAATGTAGATAAGAAAAAAGAGGATGCACTCACATTTTTTTGTGTCTCAATCGGCAAAATTAGATGAATGCCGAATTTCCCCTGGCTACGTAGTCTTGTAATCCCAAAAAGTGTTTCACGCCAATTATAGATTTAACCCTTTCGCTGCTGAGGCATTTCCTGCCCATGTGCTGAGCTCATTTTTACCGTTTTGTGCTCATCATGTTTAAATGCGATTTGAAGTCAAGTTTTCTTATATGACCAAGACAAATTATATATCCTTTTTTTCAGCAGACTCCACAGATTCAAAATTTATCATTATTATGTGTATAAGTAAAGAGTTAAAAAAAAAAAGAAAAAAAAAGGGGGAAAAAAAGTAAAATTTTGTTAAAATTCAGAAGAACAACATTGCATATTTTTTTCTATCTACACTTTATGACCAGAACTATTGTGGTTATATATTGATACATTAGGTGCCTTTTTAAAAATGGTGTAATGGAGAATATTTCATGGTTTTTTTGTACAAAAATATGCAGTTTTCTAAAAATCAAAAAAATCTGCTTTTTTCTTATGTCATGACTCATTGTATGTAATACATAAAATTAGTATATCTAAACCAATTGAAATGGAAAAGCTATATATTTTCTGAAACTAGACAAAATTCCGCAAAAAAAGAGACCTTTATGACACATTTTTAAATTTATTTTGTTATTCATAACTTTATTCAAAAAACATCATATTTAATGTAAAAAAAAAAATCATAATAGGTCAAGATTTATATTGCATAATTTCATATTAATTTTTGGGGTAAAATATTTTTGTTTTGCTTAACTATATAAATATATCCCTCCTATAAAATAATAGATCCAATTTGATTGCACAGATCAAGTTTAGGCAGCGTTGGAGGTGCTAATTTGCGCCATGCGCAAAATAAATTTAGAGAAGCTTTTTATGCCGGTTTTTGAAAGGAGGCATACCTGCAATTAAATGGCTCTAGCTCAACAGGGATCTAAAATATGCCAAATAAAGTATATATCCGGACAAAGTAGACTTCCAGATGAATCAAACGTGGGGTTACTTATTATTCTATCATAAATATTGAGCCCGCAACAACTTGTGGAATTTGGATTTGTGCGCAAAAAAAAAAAAAAAATTATTTCAATCACTTCAGACATGATAAAATCTTTGAAAACTAGGCCTTTCTCTAGCTCAACGCAAAGCCCCAACCCTTGTGATAAAAATGAGACCCAGGTTTAGTGGTCCGGGTCCCCCTAGATGGAGCACGAGGCGCTAATTTGCGCCATGCGCAAAATAAATTTAGAGAAGCTTTTTATGCCGGTTTTTGAAAGGAGGCATACCTGCAATTAAATGGCTCTAGCTCAACAGGGATCTAAAATATGCCAAATAAAGTATATATCCGGACAAAGTAGACTTCCAGATGAATCAAACGTGGGGTTACTTATTATTCTATCATAAATATTGAGCCCGCAACAACTTGTGGAATTTGGATTTGTGCGCAAAAAAATAAATAAATGGAAATTCCACATGCTGTTGCGCCCTCTATTTTTATGATAGAATTTTATTTAACCCCTCATTTGATTCATCTGGGTGTCTAGTTTCTCCTAATATATACTTTATGTGGTCTGTTTTAATTTTCTGTTGGGCTAGAGACATTTAAATGCAGGTATGCCTTCTTAAAAAAAAAAAAAAAAAAACATTCACAAAATTTTCCCCATGAATTTTGATCAACAATTATGTAGTCTATCAACAATTGTATAGTGACTCAAAATGCTACACAAACACACAACAAGCCCGCCACACATTTTACATTCACTCAATCAGTTGGATTGGCACATGGGGCATCCATGTGAGCAGTAACGCCACGTCAAGGCCCCAACCAGGTTACTGACCATTCACACATCTTTCACATCTGTTTCACTCACCGAATCACACACCTTTCATGCAAGAAGCTAGTAAAAGTGGAGTGAGTGACGTTAAGGGGGCAAAGAAGGGAAAAGTGCAGAAACACGGAAGGGGAAAAGAGAAAGATAATGAGGATTAGAGGGGGTGGAATAGAAACACCCCCCCATTCACATCTGTTTCACTCACTGAATCACACACCATTCATGAAAGAAGATAGGTAAGGGAAGTGGGTGAAGGGAAGGGGCAAAGAAAAGGGCAGAGACAAAGAAGTTGAAGACACACCATTAACACCGCAGTTCAATCTGTCTTCAGAGGCTTCTTTCTACATCTGACGTACGGAGGACATCAGATTGTTGGGGATGGGGCAACCTATTTTATTGTATGTGGGGTGAATTACATTATAACTGGGGGTGGGTAGTGAACTGTAGGTGGGTAGTGAAACGTGGTGGGTATTGAACCGGAGTGGGTAGTGAAACGTGGTGGGTAGTTTTTTTATTAACACTGCTATAAAATAATGGGGATGGTTTTGGTTTGTTTTTTTATTTGGGAAAATTTAGAGGAATAGCACTATCCAGGAATAAATGCCAGCATGATCCGGGCAAGCTCTGTCCAGATTACACTGCACTGTGTCCATCAGAATGTCATCAAGATCTGCAAAGATCTTAACGGTGCTATAGCCAGATTTATCAAGAAGCACAAAATCAGTGGCATACCTCAACCTGAAATCTGTTTGTTCTCAGCCGAGAAACAATTCGGTCCCGGTATGCCACTAGTAATGTGTCACTGTATGATAAATCTTGAAGCAATCGGGCACACAAAGACCTGGTTTGGAGGGGCAGTCAGGGCAGTGAAGGCGGCTTTCCTTACGCCGCCCTTGGCGCGCGCAAACCCGACACCTTTTACATGGGGTCACTCTTTTTTCAGTTGGAGGAATGTAGCCAGGAAAGTGGCGGTCACGCAACCTAATTACATCCTCCACCTCTTCAACAATGGGAGCATTCTCTTCTGGACAGAGAAGGGACTCGATAACAGATTCCTGAAATTTTAGGAATGTTATCCGTCGGGCATGAGTGGCCTGATACAAGATGAATGCGTTAAGCATTGACATCTGTATCAGATGGACTGCCAGCTTTTTGTACCATACATATGCCTTGCGAGAAGCGAGATATGGTACAAGCATCTGGTCAGACTTGTCCACTCCTCCCATGTACCGATTATAATCCTGTACACATAGGGGTTTCATGATAGGGGAATCTCTCCATCTGACGTGAACTGCAGATGTGCATTCGTTATGTATCGTTGTAAGTAAATGCACATCCTTTTTGTCTGTGTATTTCACAGCCAGCAGTTCACCGCAGCGCAAGGCAGATGTTTCTCCTCTCTTTTGCTTCCCAAACTGTTTTGTTGGAAAGCCTTTCCTATTCGAACGGATGGTGCCACAGGCTCCAGTACCATTGCTGTACAAAAATTTGTACAACGGCACACCCGTGTAAAAGTTATCTGTATAAATACAGTAACCTTTACCGAATAGTGGATAAGCGAGGTCCCACACTATTTTTTCAGTGGTGGAGAGGGCGGGGGGCAGTCAGGGGGGGCCAGCTGCGAGTCCTTTCCAGTGTACACACGAAAGCGATACATGTATCCACTGGAGCTTTCGCACAGCTTATAAAGTTTTATCCCATACCGAGCTCGCTTCGAAGGGATGTACTGCTTGAAAACAAGACGTCCCTTATAAAGCAGCAAGGACTCGTCGACTGACAAGTTTTGGCCTGGAGTGTATAACTCTTCAAATCTTGCCATCAGATGGTCAAGAAGTGGCCGCAACTTGTACAGTCGGTCGTGATCTGGGTGGTCACGGGGCAAAGCATTTGCATTATCATTATAATGCAAATACCGCAGGAGCAATAAATATCTGTCCCTGCTCATAGTAGCAGGGAAGATAGGGGTGGTTTGGGTACTCTTTTTTGACCAGTATGAGGCTATGCTGGGTTTTTGCACAATCCCCATCTGCAGAGTGAGGCCCCAGAACTTCCTCATCTCTGGCAAACTGGTTGGGGTCCATTTACGCGCCCTCGCACTTGGCAACAATTCTGCCCCTAGACCTTGAAAATATTGTTCGGCATACAGATTGCTCTGCTGAACAATAAATTCCAAGAACCCATCATCTATAAATAGCTGAAAAAAGTTGATGGGTTCAAAATTAGTGGTGTCCACTAGTATACCAGGATTGCCAGAAAATTGTGGCAATACTGGCTGGACCATATTAGGGGAGGTCCAGTCAGATCCTGGTTCAGGCATCGCCACAGCCTGTGTTGCAGATACCCCTGCAATAGGCCTTTGGGCCGGTGCAGGATCAGGTAGTGCAACTACAGACCGTGCGGTCCCTGCATTACCACGGGAGCACCCTGGTAACTCCATGCGGCCACGCCGTGGCTCATCATGTAGTTCTTCGTCACTGGAACCGTCACTATCTGATGATGCTCCAGGGACAAAGTCACTGCCTGAATCTTCAAAAGATTCATCAGCGCTGAGATCAGAGTCTGACATCATAAGGACGTCAGCTGCTTCCTCAGCGCTTAGAAACCTTTTAGCCATAATTTGCTTTCTGAAAATGTATTTTCAAAAGAAAATTACGCCGTTTGATAGTATCTATATATATATATATGTGTGTATATATATATATGCACGTGTGTGCGTATATAATATATTCTATATATATATATGTGCGTGTGTGCGTGTACGCGTGTGTGCGCGCGTGTGCGTGCGTAAATATGTGTATATATATGTGTGTGTGCGTATATATGTATATGTGTGTGTGTGTGTATATGTATATATATATGTATATATATATATATATATATATATATATTGTGTGTATTAGGAATTTATCACCTATTTTATGGAGACAGCCTCTGCGACACTAACACCTCTCAATCCACATGCAGACTGAGGATAGAAATGAAAAAATTATCAAGATTTGAAAAATTCATTCCCCGTGATTGGCTGGAGGGTCAATCGCTAGGTTACGGAGTCATTTTAGGGTTATATTTCTATCCTCAGCGGCCATGTTGGAGGTGGCAGTGATAATTGTGACAGCTAAGTGATCATTGTTACTACAGTGATCACATAGCTGTAACAATAAAAAGTGAAATAAAATAATAAAAAGGGGATTGTATTTTTATTAAATGTGGGGTTTGGGGGCATCTGGGCAGTTTTGATTTTTTTTACTGCCCTTAGAGACCCTGTGTGTAGTGTTTTTTACTTTGTTTTTTTTTTTACATTTTTTTTACGTTTTACATTATAATGAGGCACACCGTTGGAAAGCTCAGGCTCTGGGCTTTCCATCGGTGCCTCATTTATTACTGCAGCCCTTACGGATGAGGAGATAGAGAGGTCCTAAGGACCTCTCCCCCCTCCTCCTAAGGGCTGTCTATGCGGCTGTTGAAGGTGACGTCATCACGCCAGGCGTGATGACGTCACCGCGACTCCCATGATCCCACAGTGAGGGCCGACATCCCGGATGTCGGTCCCTCACTGTTTGCCGCCGGGGATCTCATTCACACCGCCGCTTCGCTGCCGGGAGGATCGGACGCGCTGAGCGCGTCCTCCGCACAGCAGCGGGAACTTCCTGGACGCGCTCAGCGCGTCCGTAGCAGCGAAGTGGTTAAAAGGCAAAATTTATTTAAAATAAATAAAACCGACACATGGGTAAAGCAACCTATACGCGTTTCGCGAGCGGCCTCGCTTCCTCAGCATGTGTCTTAGATATATTTTACATTGCCTGGTTTTAGTTTAAATGTAGTGTAAATTGCGTAGCTTTAGTTTTAAATATACTTATATTCCTGTAGGTAAATGTGTTTCTGTATAGCAAGTAAACAAGCTTTACTGCTGTGTAATTTATGCAACAGGGCTTTTCCCCTTATCTGGCTGCATGTTTGATTCAAGAAGTCTGGGATAGTGTTTGTCTTTAATCTGATGTGTTAGAACAATAGATATGTAAATGTTGTGTGAGCTAAAGGCTAAAGAATGTTTATTGTAAATATCTAACTGACCTAATACTGGCTGGGTGGAGTAGAGGTAACATCACTGCTCTGCATGGAGAAAACCTGTGGAGTCATGGGTTCGATCCCAGCGAGCAACCTCTCCAGTAAGTGTCCTTGGGCAAGACACCTAACGGTACATACTCACCACCCAGGACATTCTTGAAACCGAGAGAAATCTCAATGTATCCTTTCTGGTAAAATCATTTCTCAAAAAAAAATAATGTAATTAGAGACGTTGGGTACATGTTCACCAAATTATAACTGAAGAGGACCTGAAGGAAACCTGCAGTGGTCTTGGAACCAACCAATCAGAACTGTTGGGATGGGTGGGAAGTTTGAATGTGCATTGCTGTATTTTGTATAAATATCCGGTGAAATCTTCCATAAATCCTGAGAATCCTGTTGGAACATACAGCCGGTCTGGTGTTTCATTCAGCTACGCTACACAACACTCAACCTCAGAAGGCACAGAGTGGCCTTCTGGAAATGAAAAGAGGCTCCAAGGCAGAGGTTCAGATCAAGCAGATCTGGAGCTGCAGATCGGGCTGCTCGAGGCACTGAGCTCCAAGCAACTCAGAGGCCGGGCTGATCTTGGTAAGGGGGTATCTGGAGAGCCAGGATAGGCGGAAGAGAACAGTTCTGTCACATCTTGGATCCCTCCCAGCTGCAAGCAAGAGTTACCCAGTGTGCCGTGAAGGAAATGTAACGGCCCTGTCCATGCTTGCTGGACCACGTGTCTAAAGTCACATGCACCTTGCTGCTGACTGCCTTTCTTAATGACTCGATAACATTGTCTTCCACATGCTGGTATAGTGTTGGAATGGCCTACCGTGGAAAGAAATGGCGTTCTGGAACCTGCCACTGTGGTACAGCACATTCAGCAAATTCACGGAAGGAAGCAGAGTCCACCAGCTGGAAAGGCAGCAGCTGTAATGCGAGTAATTTTGCTAAGTTGGCATTTAGACGCTGTGCTTAGGGATGGTTGGGACTATATTTTTTCTTACGCTGCAGCAGCTGGGGCAACGTAATCTGACTGGGTAAATATGCAGCTGATAGGATGCTGTCACATTCTGAGGAAGGACTTTGAATACCCATTACTGTAGCATCATCCCTGTCAGTGGAGGTTGTAGGCAATGACATGGCAGGACATATAGTGGGGGTAGAGACAGGTGAGGACCTACGCAAAGTTTTGCGTCAACGGGATGCGTGGCAGGTTGTCATGTCACCTCAAGCATGTGGTACCCAAGCGTCCGGTGTCTTTCCCACGCTTGAGCCTCATCTGACATAAATTACAAATCGCAGTCTGCGGTCTGCTGCACATTTCTTAAAGAACTCCCAGACAGAGTTCCTGGATGTGTGCTTTGAGACAACAGTGCTCTGCACCTGAGCAGCTTTGACATCTGATGCATTGCACTGGCTAGTGCTATGGTTGGTCATAGAGGACGTTGTGCCTCGTTTTTGTTGTGCCTCCTCCTCCCTTAACTCTTCTGCTCGATCAGGCACCCAGGTGGAGTCAGGGGGTGATGACCATGATGATGTCACGATCTCCTCG
This sequence comes from Leptobrachium leishanense, assembly GCA_009667805.1. NCBI lineage: Eukaryota > Metazoa > Chordata > Amphibia > Anura > Megophryidae > Leptobrachium > Leptobrachium leishanense. The sequence continues at coordinate 200,237,688 of CM019067.1, forward strand.
TCACTGGAGCCAACTTGGCAGTATGCTGCAGCTGCTGGGGCAACATGAGTGTCAGTTATTTATGTGTCATCACTGGCACCCCCTTCCTCTAGGTTGATTATACTCCCTTCCTCAACCTCAGAGATTGAATAAGAGCACGGTACTTGCTGCGCATCCTCAAGCAGCATGTTACTGTCATTGTAGTCAAACAATTCAGCTGACTCCTCCATGTGTGTGATAGTGAGGCTACAGCAGGAGTAGCTGTGGACATGGAGGCTGAATTAGATGCTTTGGCAGCTGAGGTGGACTGTAAAGCACTACAAGCCTGGCTGGCAGAGGACTCGGAGGATGAGGATGGCCTGGTTAGCCAATCCACCAAGTCCTCTGTATGTTGCTGCTGCTTAAGACGGCCAGCACCAGTTAGAAAGGACAAGCGTGCCCCAGCAGAGGATGCACCACGTCCATGATGATCAGAGGCACAGCCTCCCGACAGAGGCAGCTTGCCCTCTTATCTGTCTGGGAGCATCTGCCTGTCCTTTTTGGTTTTTCTGACATGGTGAGTGATATATAGATTAAAGATATTCAGAACTCTGATTCAACTGTTATAAAAATTGGAGATGTGCTGCAGAACTCTGATTCAACTCTGGTATAAAGATTTCTAGAACTCTGGTATAACTCAGTGAGACACCCTGATAGCTGGCAGCCAGTGACAAGACTGATTACAATTCACAGAAACCACCTTTAAGTCAGTGAGACCCCCCTGATAGGACCCCCTGATAGCTGGCAACAGTGACAAGACACAGATTACAATTTGCAGAAATCTGCTAGAAGTATGTGGGACCCCCTAAAAGCTGTCAGTGAGAAGACACAGATTACAATTCCCAGGAACCTCTTATAAATCAGTGAGACCCCCTGATGGGTGGCAGTGAGAACACAAAGATTACAACAATAACCAGATATTTTGTAGAAATGAGCCCCTCCCCCCCCAATAGCTGCTGACAGACTGGTAGTGAAAACACAAACCAACACCACAATCTACTCTGAAAAAACACGTGCTGAAGGCTGTGTGAAGCCTTATATAGTGTGCTGCGGGACTTAGCTCTGTGAGCCCATGATTGGGCAAAATTTGCCCAATCAGGACTCTGAGCCGTGATTGGCATAGTCTTGTACCTGTCTTGCACCTAAACTGTGGTCAGGTGCAAGGCTATAGCCAATTACAAGCTTCAGGCCAGTGGAAAAGTGCATTGTGGTCCATTGTAGGCGAACATGCTGCTAACACGTGGAAATGTTCGAAGTTCGCGAACCTACGAACTGGCGATGTTCGAATCGAACTCCGAACACATCGAACCTAACAGCTCATCCCTACTGCTAAGTACTGAAGATAGCCTCCTCTTCCAAATAGTGTCACCGGGGATGCCCCCCTTACACTATATGCTCACTGCCGGCAGGGTGATGTATCGTAATGATCTCAGAAATGTTATTGCTGTTTAATAAGTTGTTTAGGCCTACAGGGGCACTTTTACGCCTATTGTTAAATTTTGTTATGCAGGTCTTTGCTCCTGGCCCGGTCCCCCCCCCATTCCGTCTCTTCTATGGAAGGGCGCAGATTCCTCTGCAATTGAGGTCTCTGGTCGGAGAGATTTTGTAATTTGTTCTATTATAAAAAAAATTCTAGTCACGCTTTTTTCAGTGATTGTTTGTTTCCCTTCTTTTCCCTTCTTTTCCCTCCTTTTTCCCCCCCTTTGTCTCCTTGCTCGGGTAATATTAACCCCTTAGTGACGGGCAGGGCTGCCATCAGAAATCTTGGGGCCCCATACCGAAGCTTTGATCGGGGCCCCACCGCAGACATATTATTTTTGTATTAAAAAAAAATACAGCTTTACTCGCACACAAGCACACGGAGACCCTGCCCCCCCTACAGGCGGGCTGAACACACAGGTCACACACATTGCAGGCTGAACACACAGGTCACACACACACATCATGCAGGCTGAACACACAGGTCACACACACACATCATGCAGGCTGAACACACAGGTCACACACACACACATCATGCAGGCTGAACACACAGGTCACACACACACATCATGCAGGCTGAACACACAGGTCACACACACACATCATGCAGGCTGAACACACAAGTCACACACACACACACACATTGCAGGCTGAACACACAGGTCACACACACACACATCATGCAGGCTGAACACACAGGTCACACACACACACATCATGCAGGCTGAACACACAGGTCACACACACACATCATGCAGGCTGAACACACAGGTCACACACACACATCATGCAGGCTGAACACACAGGTCACACACACACATCATGCAGGCTGAACACACAGGTCACACACACACATCATGCAGGCTGAACACACAGGTCTCACACAAACATCATGCAGGCTGAACACACAGGTCACACATACACGCATCATGCAAGCTGAACACACACACATCATGCAGGCTGAACACACAGTTCACACACATACATCATGCAGGCTGAACACACAGGTCACACACATCATGCAGGCTGAACACACAGGTCACACACACACACACATCATGCTGCTGAACACACAGGTCACACACACACATCATGCAGGCTGAACACACAGGTCACACACATACATCATGCAGGCTGAACACACAGTTCATACGCACATCATGCAGGCTGAACACACAGTTCACACGCACATCATGCTGCTGAACACACAGGTCACACACACACATCATGCAGGCTGAACACACAGGTCACACACACACATCATGCAGGCTGAACACACAGGTCACACACATACATCATGCAGGCTGAACACACAGGTCACACATACACGCATCATGCAGGCTGAACACACAGGTCACACATACACGCATCATGCAGGCTGAACACACAGTTCATACGCACATCATGCAGGCTGAACACACAGTTCATACGCACATCATGCAGGCTGAACACACAGTTCATACGCACATCATGCAGGCTGAACACACAGTTCATACGCACATCATGCAGGCTGAACACACAGTTCACACGCAACACAGGCTGAACACACAGTTCACACGCACATCATGCAGGCTGAACACACAGTTCACACGCAACACAGGCTGAACACATACATCATGCAAGCTTAACACACATGTGTGTCACATACACACACACACTGAACACACGTGGAACACACACTACACATGGAAGGCCTCCTCATTACGCAGGAGACCCTGGAGTAACTCTCATCCTCCACAAGGCTCCTGCCAAGCATCTTCCCTCTGAGAAAGCTGAGTGGGGGGGGGGCAGCTGTGTGTTAGGTGGGGGATTTTCTATCCCCATTGAGATTGTAAGGTGGGTATAAAGTAGGGGGATCAGCCTCCCAAACAGATGGGGGATCCTTGCCTTGTGGACTTTGTGGGAATGTCAGTGCAGGGCAGTTTCTCTCTCCCTTTCATCCCCTGCCTGCACAATCTACCAGCCCTGGCTGCAGCATTTTAATGAGGAGCCCAGGGCAGCCTCCAAGAGCAGATACTTACAGTTGCACAGGTAAGTGGCTGCATACTCTCTGCTGCCTCTGTTGCTGCCTGGGACAGGTGGAAGGAGAGCTCCATTGCTGGGCCCAGGCTCACTGCCTTTCTGCATGAGCTCTCGGCTCCGCCTGCCCTGCGAGTCAGTGAGATTTGTGGGTGGAGCCACAGCCAGCTTCCTGCTGCAGCGTGTAACTCTGTGTAAAGGCAGGTGGCAGGGCCCCAAACCTCACGCTGTGCTGCTGTCCCGGCCCTCAACAGGAGCCCAGCAGCTTCAGGGTCTCCATGGCAGCTAGGCATAGCCCGGTGTGGCAGTGATCTTTCAAGGGCCCCCTTGAGGCACCGGGCCCCATACAGCTGTAATACCTGTACCCCCCTGATGGCGGCCCTGGTGACGGGCAGTTTTACACAAATCCATCCTTTAGTGACCGCTGCTGTTTTTACGTTTCTGCGCTGTTAGTGTTTAGGTCAAATTTTCCTCTTACTCGTTTATTCAACCCACACATATTATACACAATTTTTCCCGCCATTAAATGGACTTTCTCAAAATTCCATTCTTTGCATCATATCCAATTTACTATAAAAAAAATGAAATATGATGAAAAAATAGTAAAACACACTTTTTCGTAATTTAATCCCCAAAATCTACAACCCTCAAAAAAGACCCCGGCTAAATAGTTTCAAAATATTGTCCCGAGAATAGAAATACCCAATTTTTACATGTTTTTGCTTTTTTTTTTTTTTTTGTATTCAAAATTTTTATTTTGTAAAAATGTCATCGGTACAATCAGCCACGAAAAATAAATGAAAGTGATCACACTGGATCATCATGCAGTTATACAGCAAATAAGAAGGCGGGGGGCGGGAGAGAGACATACCAGAAAGTGTGAAGCATCAACAGCATAAAAAGCATGCAAAATATAAAGGCCGCGCAGGGCCAGTAAGGTCAGCATTTTACGCATAAAGTAAACAATAAAAGCAGGTAGACATAAAACACATCGACCTGAATACGTGAAAAGGAAAAAAAAAAAAAAGGAAAAATCACAGAAAAGTCATCTAAGAGTGTCTCTAGGAAACAAAATCTCGTCTCCATCCGGGGAGCATCAGCCAAAAAGCCAGCCGAATCTGCTGAAAAAGGCAGGTAGTCTATAATACTAAGCAGGCGAAAAACAGTGTGAAGAGTTCACATAAATGTCACAGCAAAAATCAGGGGAGAGCAGAAACTTCCATAAATGGATGGGGATCTCTTCAAAACAGGAAAGCACTGCATAAGGGGGGGGGGGGATGAGAAATCCAGCCAGGCGGCAGAGATAAATCAAATAAAAATAATAATAATAAGGGGGAGGGAGAGGCAAAGAAAAATCTAAATTCTCAGCAGGTATGTGAAAACAAAACAACATCTTTAAATAAGAAAAAGAGCGAAAGAAAGACAAAGTCAACCAGTGTCTAGCAGGGGAAGCCGAGCTTTCTCAGGCAGGGCTAAATACGGTCGTCCAGGACTCTCTGATCTTGTGGGTGAGCCGGTGTGGTAGAGAATCTGCAGGAGAGCCAAAGCCAGGATAGAGTCTTCTCTCACCCCGACCAGGCTCCGAAGGACATCAGGCAGTACCGCACGTGCGACTCCCCCTGGAAGGGGCCGCCACACATGTAAGCCACAGGGTGATTCAAGTGTGGTCGGAATCACTTTGCAGGACGCCGCTACTCCAACTCCAGGCACATCAGATGGCGAGTCCCCTCCACCGCTTGGTCTCAGGTCCGCTTCTGGACATGGAGGGTCAAACAGCAGCACAGCCGACGGACCACCAGTGATCCCACCTTCCCCAGCCTCCACTTCTTCCTCGCAGCGGTGAGGTAAGACCTCCTCTGATCCATGCTGGTGGGAATCCTGAGCTCCTCTGCATTCCTGTAGCACTGACAGCAGCTGGCGCCATATCCCCCGCGTGAGTGGTTTCTCGTCGTCCCCCTCCAATAAAGCCAGGCAGGCATCAAAGCCAGCGATCGCATCCATCTTCATTACAGCAGAGGGAGGGGGGACACCTCGATGCCGGGTCTCGTCGGCCTCATCCATCAACTCAGTCCGTGCAGCGACAGGGAGACAGGGGGCCCTCCGCCTCCACCATCCCCAGCCCGGACACAGCCGAGAACAAGATCCTCAAAGAATCCCCACGAGGAGATACTTCCACAAAATGGCCGTTAGCAGTTTCCCTGCGCAGGAAATCGGCCTGCAAATACGTGTCTCTGGTCCGGTGGGGGGACAGAGCAGGCACCGGACAGCTCTCACCTGATGGCCAGCCACCTGGGGACCCCTGGGGTAGAAATTCAGCGAGATAGAACCACAAAAAACCTCAATGTTAGGCAGCTTAAAGCGGAGCTTCAGTGAGATGCGTCTTTCCCCATCAGCAGCCGGCCACGCCCCTCTGTTTTTGCTTTTTAACCCCTCCACTGCTGAGCCAGTTCACCTATGTGCGCTGAGCTCATTTTGACTGTTTTATGCTAATTATTTTTAAATGACGGCCTAGGTACTAATTAACTAAACCCCCCCCCAGACAAAAAATTACAAAAAAGTATAATTTTTAATTTTTTTAACCCCTTAAGGACCTCTGACGTACCCTGTACGTCCTGTACTCGGGTCTCCCTTAGACCCGCGGACGTACAGGGTACGTCAGCGGCGCCTAATCCCCCTCCCGCCCGATACTCACCTCCCTCGCCGGATCCCACGGCGATCTGGCAGGGAGGAAGCCTGCCCATGTGATTTACATGGGCAGGCGAGGCTGATGACGTCGCCACGCTGCGAGGTGACGTCCTCAGCAGGCGTCCCCATGCTTTTCAATGGAGGGGAGGGGGGGCTCCTTCGGAGCCCTCTATCTCCCCAACCATTGAAGCTAGGGAGATGCCGTTTGCACCGCTGGAGAGGGGAGAGCCTCCCCTTTCCAGCGGTGTATGGCGTTAACCATTTCGCCGCCGGATCACGTTGCGGCACCAATTGGCGCCAAAACGCGATTCAAACCTGGAGGGGGGCTGACATCTTGGATGTCAGCCAAGCCTCCAGGTCCCCCCCACCCACTGACAACCTCACCATATGTGTGAGGATGTCAGTGGGCCAGTTAACCCTCTAGCTGCCATGTAGAGATAAGGGGATCCTAAGGATCCCTTTATCTCCCGATCCATGGCAGCTAGATGGTCATATTTGCCATCATTTGAAAGGCATGATTATGGCCTTTCAAATGATACCAAACATGACCAGGTTTGGTTTTAAAAAATTTCGTTCTGCAGCTGTTCCTTTTTCCATGTTTTTGTTTTTGATCCCAAATGGGAAGTGTTTGGTGCGTGTATAAATAAAACCCACCATCTTTGTCTCTCCTTGGCTGAAAAGCAGCTGGAGGGGCTTGGAGCTGCTCAGTAGAGCGGCCTTTTGGTTACAATTGTTAGGTACCCACTCTAAAGAGGTGCCTTGAAGTGGCGAGTGGGCTTACGTTGCAATGGCCATTGAAACAAACAAAAACCTCCATTTTTGTTGTACATGGAACACATAGAAACGAGCGCAGATGACATTCTTTTTCCTTGTTATGTTTTATACATTGACTGGGCTGTTACTCCTGGCAGTTGCTGCCGCTCCGAAAATGAGTATGGGCGCGACGCCATTTTTTCTGTATTTATGATTATAATTATATAAATATATATGGCCTGACTGACTGTCCAGCAAATACGTAATTTTTGTTCATTGAGATAATGCCGAGTCTGGTCTTTCTCTTGGCTTCCTGAATTAACATGATGTGGGCAGATTTTTTATTAAACCCTACTTCCTCTTGAAACTAGTCAAGAGGACTGTCCGAGAGGAAGGGAGGGATACAGATGTTCATTGTTAATACATCCTATGGAACATACTTGCCAAAAGCAGGATATATTTGTGACGTCTATGCCTACTGGGCAAGGACAGAAAATGTTTGTGTAAGTCTAGGTTACTGCCCAAAGTAGAAAAAAACATGTTTTTATCTTGTCAAAGTTTGATGGATGTGAAATCGGCCGTATCGCTTTTTTTCTATATAACTGATGTATGAATTCTTTTTTGGCTTGTAATCCATGAATTTGTGACACTCCCATTTTAACAGAACTGACTGTTCTGTTTGAAACCTGCCAGAATAATACGAATTATCCAAGACCGAATTTGTGTCTTGTCTTTATTCTCACTTGAGTTCTGTTTCCTGTATGATCCCTGGGTCTGATGACAAAGCAGCTGTCTCCTTCATTACGGGAGCTTGGCCAGTCCTGTGAGGCTTTTGCAGAATACATTTCAGATGACATCTCTCAGAGCACTCTGTGGGTCCATCGCAGCCTTGCGGATCCGGAACACCGAGCTGAATACCTCTGCCGTATCAGGAGGGGACCCCCGACACATGATGTGCCAAGCGGTTCACGTAAGGGAGTAGGTCCAGCTGGGGCACCGACTCCGGGACACCTCCGATCCATATATTACGTCTGCGGTGCCTAGATTCAAGGGACTCCACAGTACAGGTCAGGAGGTCAACCTGATCTCACAGGGCGCTCACTTGAGATGAGAGGATAGCCTGCTCCTTAATCACCTCGGTGGTCTGGTCCTGGACCACCACTACTTGGGAACGAACCACTTCCACTTCAGCCCGAACTTCAGACAGCGCGGTGGAGCACAGATTTAATTTCAGCAATAAAACTGCAATAGTCTCTCATTGTCATGAGGCGCGTGTCATCCGCCTCTTCGGCAGGGATGACCTTAGCGCCAGGGATTGTAAGAGGAGATCCCGCACCCGTGGGGGTGCCCGACCCTTCAGAGACACACGGGGTCTGCTGCACCCAGGTCTCTATGGGAGGATGACCCTGGGATTGTGGAATCAGCATGTCCCTGCTAGAGAGTGGCAGGTCATCCCAATAGCAGTTCTGTGAGGGTTCTGAGGCGGTCTCAGGGGCCTCTTGAGACTTCGCTGTCTGGGGCCTTTTCTTTGCAGCATGATCCATTGTCTTCTGGCCACCTGCTGGGGCGAGCCAGTCCACTCCGTTCTCACTCCCTAGGAGCCATGTAAATTCTTCTCCTCTGAGCTGTAGCCTGGGGGTAGAATGGAAGCGGGAGCCGTGTCCACCGTAGTGCGTCTGCTGCCCAGACTCCCTAATGTTCCACTGATGCTGAAGAGGGGCCTCCGACCCTCCCCGGTGCTTTAGGGCCTTCTTACCCATTGCCGGGGTCCAGGTGATCCGCCCGTGGCCGGGAACCGCAACTGCGGTAGAAGATAGGAAAGTCCCTGGTCTGGTTAGGCCGCACTAGGCCTGACTCCTGCCGGAGCGGAATGTCGCCGCCAAACGACCTAGGAACTCCAGTGCAGGGTGCCCCAGTTTGTTAGAGGGTACCCGAACCTTTAGAAGTCCTTATGAGATGGGCTGATCAGATGCTGTTGAGATCCCCGATATCTCTCTAGGAAGTCTCTCCTGCCCCTGGCATTGCTGTGTGCAGCTGCACAGCCTCAGATTCTGCCCCTTGCTGTGACTTCCTCTGCCCTCCTGGTAAGCACAGACCCTCCGCTCTCCTCTTCCTCGCCAGGATACCGCCTTCTGTCCAGGACAGGCCTCTTTCAGCCAGCTCTCCTACACGTGCACACTGGCAGTTTCAGCAGCAGAGCTGTCCTTGGTGATGAAAAGTCCTGAAGGGACTACTCCCAGCGAGAGGCTCTGCATCGTGTTACTGTATGTGTTTATGTATTACACTTTTATAGTGCTAGATTCAAAGTGTTGTGTTTAAAGCTACTTGTGCTATGTATTTTTTTTATTCTCTACAGTTCAATGTCTCCATGTATTATATTGGCAAATATACCTGATTATGTGACTAGAAATACTGTTTACTGATAAATATGTATCTGACGCAGTAATAGAAATATGTGATATAGTCCATGATAAAAGAACATTGTTTTATCAAACTAAATTCCTTTTCATATATGGCGTATACCCACATAGATTATTGTAATTGGTAGTATTATTATTGCATCACTTATTTCTTTTAGATTTATGTTTTAACACCTTTTATTGTAGTAGAAAATCTTTTCTAAAATCTGAGCTAAATCTTAAGCAGCTGGGCAAGTAGAATTTCCTTTCATATGCTGAAATAGTAGTCAAGAGGGAATGCAATATTTAGAAGATAAATGATTGCATGCATTGTAATTTTGCGTTACTAATGTAGTAGTAATGCACTATAAATGAATCCCCTACAGTTTTCATGACTTCTAAATAAACACACCCATAATTCATTCAGTAACTGATATACAATGTGTTGCCAAGGGAAGGCTTTATTTTGTGTTAATCTGACGGATCAGTGCAAACGTAATAACTTTTTAAAAACTTTCTTGCAGTTTCCATCTTTACCAATGGTATTACTTTTTCCACTGATACGGATATAACTTTCTTTGTGGTAACCAATGTAATTGGTCCAATGAACTTCAGCTGGGATTTTGGAGACAAAACAAATGACAGAACAATGTCAAGATGTGCAACTAAACGGTATTCTGTACCAAACAGGTATGTGATGGACCGATATTTCTTCACCCGGGTGACTATTTCAGCTGCTGCAGACTTTCTCCTTCTGTCTCTGAGCTTTATCGCGCCCACAGGATCCTGGGAAAGGTTAGTCACACAACCTTGATTGTATGAAAGACAGACAGGGTTATCCAAAGAGATCAGCGTTCGGTTACCTTTCCTGGCCATTCGGCTATCCAGAGAGCAGGCAATTCGCCAAATCCTGACGAATTGCCTGCACATATGGTGCCTGTTCGAGGGCAGTGAAATCCCCATAAAAAAGCACTGCTTCGGCAATTCAGAGAGCACAAACCAGCAGTGAAAGGTTCCCAAAATGCCCTGCCATTCGGTGGTTTAATTCGGCAGCTTTGTTCAGGCGAATCCCATAGGCTTCAATGTTAAAAATATTCCCGTTTTAATTCAATATCTAATGAACCATTCATTATAAAATTCTGCAGTAAAGAGTCTCTTTGCTAGGATATTTAAGCATTTTTCTGGATTTTAATTTTTTTTTTTTTTTTAAATAATCTGATTTTCTTTTTTTTAAGTTTACTTATTTTTTCTGTAACAGCCCTTTTTATTATCATTCCTTGGACCTCCTATGTAAATTTCAGCCATTTTCTCTCAGTAGTTCCTTTGCAAACAGCGTTTCACTTTTCAAAAATTCAAGCAAATTGTTTTGCTAATTTATTCACTGCCTTCGTCTGCGGTGTCGGCTTTTTCTGGCGGCTTCGCTGCGAGTGATCGGCTCGGGTTTTTCTGTGGTTTTCGGTGGGTTAATCCAGATGTTTTTGCGAGCTTTCGGTGTGCATTCGTTGGGTTTGTGGCGCCTTTCCCTTTAATTCGGGGACCCTGTGGTGCTTGCTGAATACACTGCAGAGTCGGCGAAATGGGATCTGCAAAACGAACTGAATTGAAGAGAACGAAGTCACCGAACGTGCGGTGACTTTTCGATTCTCTTTGAATTACCCCGAGAGACTAAACTTACGTTTACTTCACAGCCCTTCTAAAGAGCAGTTTGTTCCTGGTTATGTCTTTCAGAGACAAAGATGTGGACCAGTCTACATTACATACTTTAGAAATGCTGAATACAGTTTCTGATAGACCAATATTTCTTCACCCAGGCTACTTTTTCAACTGCTGCAGATTTCTCATTCTCCCTATCGCGCCCACAGGATCCTGGGAAGGGATGGAGTCACACAAGCTGCTTGCATGAAAGACACACAGACTCAATTTACGGTTACTTCACAGCCCTTCTAACGAGCCGTTAGTCTCTGAAAGACATAACCAGGAATAAACTAAGATGTGGACCAATCAAAAACAGTCTACATTGCATATTTTAGAAATGCTGAATACACTGTTTCAAACTTAACAATTCTCAAAAGAACATTTAACACCTATAATAAAATATATTTTGTTTAAACTGCATGACCATGGAAGGATTAACATTCCAACCTTGTCTTCTTTCAATTGTCCCGGGAACAGGTAAATATTCTTATCTACCTTTTGGACCTAAAGCAAGAAATAAACAGATATTTTTTGCTACGAAATATTTTACGAAGCGAGGCAGGTTTCTTTCTAACCCTTTCAATCTCTCCTTTTATCATGAATTGATAACCAAAACCCAAGGTTACTTAAAAAGTAGGTATTTACCCAGTATTTTGGGGGCCAGGAAAAAACTTCAAAGAAAGAACTTCTAAAGAAGGAAAACCTGGGTGAATACTTGATTGTGTAAGTCTCTTCCTTTTAAATTGAGCATAACTAAATAACTCGTACATCATACTAGGACTGGCTGGAGGTATGACCTGTGATACATTTAACGTTGAGAGAAATGAAAGCAAAATGTGGGTGATAGGCATCCACACAATCCAATATGTCATAGCAATGGCACAGAGCAAAAATTAGCATTTTAATGCCCATTTGTAGCAGTCTCTTCCTGGTTGTCCTCTGGTGACAACCAGCTTTGCGTTGCAGTCTTTTCCATAGCGCCCTCCGGTGACGCTGCCTTTATCCAGCTGGCATGAATCCATGCTGGATGCTCGTCTGTGAGGACTGCGGTTCTGGTCAATGCAATCACGGTAACTGGCCGACCAAACGGTGGGTCAGTTGTCTTTGTCTTGAAAAGATGCTTTACAAGGATTCTGTCTCCGGGCTCGAAAGGGTGTGCTGGATCACCTGTTGGTAAAGGAGGAGACAGACACCTCACCATAGATGCCATTCAATGTGAAAATAAAGTTTAGCAACATACTCTTCCTGTAATATTGCTACATCCTGGCCTATAAGTGACCTAGGACCTTTGGTTGAACATGGAGTAGGATATGGCCTACCCGTTAATACCTCAAAGGGAGATGACCCTGTAGTTTTACTAATGGTCATGCGGATTTCAGTCAATACGGCTGGAAGACGATCTGGCCAGTTGGTAAATGTACCTCTGGTACCTTTTTCTCAGTTTATCTTTTGGTCCTATTTACTCTTTCCACCTGTCCTGAGGACTGGATGTAAGGGGGGATGGGAAACTTCCAATCTATGGCTAACATGTCTGAGACATGCTGCAACATAGTGGAGGTGAAGGCTGGACCCTAATCCCTATTACTGGATACTTGGCATCCAAATCTAGGAGTGATCTCTTTACACAATATTTTGGCTTCTGTTTTATCATTTTCTCTTGATGGGAAAAGCTTCCACTCACTTACTGAATTGATCTGTCATTACCAGAAGGTATTTCAGGTTTCCTTTTGCCTTGAGCTCATGTGCGAAATTTATTTGCAGACTTTGCATGGGGTTGTCTGGAAGGGAAAATTATCATGTTTGACAAATTTAAGTACTCCAGGGTTATTCCTGGCACATGTGAGACATTGTGCGAGGGTGCTTTCTACTAGGCTTGTGCACTGATTTTTTTTTTTTTCGATTCGGTTCGATTTTTCGGATTTTTAAACTTTTCGATTCGGCTCGTTTCGACCGATTTCGGATTCGATTCGGCCCGTTTTTCGGGTACATTTTTTTTTCGGAATTTCGACCGTTTTTCGTATTTTCGTGTCACTGTGCTCGGTTTTTGTATCGACTTTTCGTAATTTCGGAAAATTTTCGTTTTTCGGAATTGCACATTTTTCGGAATATCGACCATTTTTCGTATTTTTAGTGTCATTTTGCCCGTTTTTTGTATCGACTTTTTGTTTTTTCGAAAAATTTTCGTTTTTCAGAAAATTTTTGTTTTTACAAAATTTTGGTTTTCCGGAACATCTGTTCTCCTCGTTTGACACCTTTCAAGTCCATTCGAAAAATCCGAAAATATTTCGTTTCGGCTCGGAAAACATTTCGGATCTGAAATTTTCGGATCTAAAATTTTTCGGAAATTCGGCCGCATCTGAAAACATGAATCGGGAAATTTCGTGAAAATTCCGAAACCCGAAACGCACATCCCTACTTTCTACTGCACCACTGACACCACGTATACAGAAGCGAGAGCCGATGGCTCTGGCTGGCTGTCTTTACCTAACAATTGTGGGCAATAGTGTGCTAGGAAGCCCCATTCTTCTCTCCTTATCTGACCAATACTGGTCTTTGATCAGATCATGCAGTGTCCACCACTCCAGATCATCTGAGGACACCTAGGCCTGCAAGGAGTAAATATCTGCATCAGGAAGAAAATGCGGTGTCATGACCACGTGTCATTAACTGTAGGGAGTGTGTGGTGGTGACATAAAAGGGACTACAGGAGCATGAACAGCAGCTTGTTTAGCAACCTCCTCAGCAAAGGCATTCCCCACAGCTACTTCATCTGATTCACCAGTATGGGCCTTACATTTCACTATGGCCATCGAATGAGACATCAACAGTGCTGACGAGATCTCCACCAATGAGATTCCCTTACCATCTGCTGCAACAAAACCTCGGTTTCCAAATAACATCAAAATCATGCACGACCTCAAAGGCATAACGGGGAGTCAGTGTAAATGGTAACATCCCTAACATGCCCTAGTAAGGGCAACTAGCTCTGCGGCCTGAGCTGAGAAAAAAGGGAGAGAGTACGTTTCAAGCACCAGACCTGGATTCTGAACAAACGCATATCCTTCGTGAAAAACACCATCAGAGGGTCTAGAGCAAGAGCCATTAACAAATACTATGTTACCCTGAGTAAGTGGGGTGTCTTGTAAGTCATGTCTAGGTGAAGTCTCCGTCTGTATCTGTGTAATACAGTCATGCTCTTCCATGGAAAATTCTTGAACATTAATCATCTTTTGTAGTAGTGCAGCTGGGCCAGAACATGTAGGACTGTATTTAATGGTGAGATTTTGAGTGTTGGTAAGGATGGTTTCATAACCAGATCTCCTTTATGCTGTCATGTTGTGTGGTAATGTTGTTAAGCACTTGGGTGACTTGGTGTGATGTGTGTAAAATCATCACATGACAACGGGTTAGACATTTTCTACCATTATAGCCCAAGCAGCTACTGCTCTTAGACATTCTGGCATCCCTTGCACCACTGTGGGCAACATTTTGGAATAAAAAGCTAAGGGTTTGTACCCACCACCATGGTCCTGGGCCAGGACCCCTGTGGCAGTGGAGTCCCCCTTCCCACAATAGAGGTGGAATGGCAGTGCGTAGATGGGCAGTCCCAGAGCTGGAGCAGAGCAAAGGGAGTCTTTGTGCGATAGGCAAAGTTCATAGGCTCAGTCCAGTCAACGGTATCAGGGGCCACCGACTTGGTAGCAACCCTTAAAATGTGGTCAAAGTGTGAACAATAAGGTATCCACTGTCGGCAGTAGGTCACCATCCCAAGGAAGGACAGGAGAGCGGCTTTAGTAGTCGGCTTAGGGAGGTCGAGAATGGCTTGGACACGGTCTGGAGCGAGGAGGTGTTGTCCATGGGAGAGGAGAAATCCCAGATATTTGACCTTTTGGCTGGCAGTATTGAAGCTTTTTTTGACTGTGTCCTTGTGACCACACGCTGTGAGATGCTGCAACAAAGAAAAAGTGTCCATGTGGCAAGAGTCTTTGTCTGGGCTGCAAAGGAGGAGATCATCCACATACTGCAAGAGAGTAGACCCATACCCCAGGGACCATGACTCGAGAGTTTTGCATACCATGGCTGAGCACACCGTAGGAGAATCGCAAGCGATTCCACGTGCATTGGGCCCAACGATACATAAAAGCAAGAAAGTGGTTTAGTGTCAGGGGGCGGTATGCTGAAAAAGGCACTAAATAAATCTATCACTATGAAGCAAGTAGCTGTGCATGGAATTTAAGGTGAGAATAGCATTCACATCAGGCACTACTGGCGCTAGAGGCTGGACAAGGGCAATAACAGCTCTCAGGTCCTGGGTAAATCGGAATTCATCTCTATCTGGTTTGGGATAGGGTTAATGAGAGTATTGTAAGAGGAAACCGTAGGCTCAAGGACTCTTATGCATTAGTTCTTCAATGACTGGTGCTATTCCTATCTTGTTAACTCGTGACAATGGGTATCATTTAATGAACACTGGATGGGCATCTGGTTTCATAGAGGCCTGATAAGGGGAGCAGTGTATGTAGCCTGGGTCAGTAGCTGACGTGGGCCACAATGTGTCAGGGAGGTGTGATAGAGAATGGAAATTCTCCGTCAATGCATCAGGCACCCTTGTGGCAGGTAGTGAGTCAAAGGGAAAATAACTTTCAATCTCAGTCAGTGGTGAAATCTGACTAACATCACCACTAGCCCTATGCAGAAACAACCCATCATCATTTCCGAACAAACCAACAAAGTACACTGGCTCATCTAGCACACTGTCAGGGGACAAAAGCAAAGCGAAAAACATTACAATCAATTTCTGAATTTTCTCAACAGATGAATGACTGACAGGATAGACTCATGCTAGAATGAAACATGGACCTTTTTAGAGGTTACATCTATCTCTCTCACAGCATTCACTGAAAGGCTGATCTGCATGACTGCCATAAGATCACATCCTAGCAAATTAACGGGGCAATTGGCCAAAATAACAAACCTATGTTCAAATAGGGTATGTCCATCGTGTGTACATACACCGATAGTGGGGGAAAAGAGGCAAACCTATGGGGACCCAGTCTACCAATGGAAGATTCGCTGTCCTCCTTTACCTGTCCACTATAATCCCCAAAAGAAATTCAAAATTTTGTCGAACCGGTATCAAGAAATTTGTAGGATAACCATCCACAATTTCTATTGCTTTGCATTACTGCCTGATTTACGAAAATTCTTTCTCTGTTATTCTGTCCTTGATGCATAGATTGGTTTGAAGCAGATTTTGCAGTGCAGGGAAAACAACCAACAGCATCCTTCTTAGCCATCAACATTTTCTGCAATTGCTCAGGTGCTGCCTTATTCCGCTCACTACAAGTCTGCTTAACAATCAATGCAACTTTCATATTTCCCATCAAAGTTTGTGCAAACAATTGCACCATTTGTGTACCTTCATCACCCTCAGACATACCACAGACATACCACATTCCTCTTTCCAACATTTATGTAATCTATCTCCAGTTTCATTTTTGCCTTGTATACAGACAAATGCCAAAGCTAGGTCAAAGCTAGGTCTCTCCGTTCCTGAAACACATCAATCAGCACTTTCTCTCTCCCCTGCCACATTTTCTCAACTTCCTGAGGGTACAGCCACATAAATGATCTGGTTCTCGGTTCTTTCTCAGCTTCACCATTCATCCATTCTACTCAATCTTTACCTTCCCATGAAAAAAACACTATCATGATCAGTCAGAATATCAAGCAACATTCCATAACCAGCAGCAAGGGACCAGCATGCATTGATTGCTTTCTGATCGCATCAGAATCACATTCCTTTTTTTTGTTTAAGTCATCCTCTGTATATCGAATATTTTTTTTTGTCGACTTTATCTGCTCCCCGCACTAGGGAATAAATATACTCCAGCACCGTTGTGGGTTTTATAAATTATATAGTTTACTAGAATAAATGACATATAATGAATAACACGGTGTTCGTAGATATATTTACAGTACTTCGTAATGTGGGAAACGCGCAGCAGAAAAGGAATACGATGCTTTGTAATTCGAGAAACGCGCAGCGGAAAAGAAATACGATGCTTCGTAATTCGAGAAACGCGCAGCGGAAAAGAGAAAATACAAGGCTTCGTAATTCGAGAAACGCGCAGCGGAAAAAGAAGAATAAATCTTTAACCCCCTTTTGTGTTTGGGGAGTGAGTCCCGCACAGGTTATGTCCCAGAATGTACGTGTGTGTGTTATGGTACCCGGGTACAATATTCAACTGGCCAGTGTATTGCTTAAAAGGTATCTTCGACTAGTCAAGTTGGGGCCCTGTGGGTTTTGGAAACAAACAGCAGTGTGCTTTCTTTATTCACAAACGGCCTGGAAGGCCTCTCACCCATCCGCCAGATACTTGGTGCTCTGCTCGACCCAGGATGTCTCTCCGCTCGATCTTGGCTGGGATTCTCTGGGCTACCGGATCCGCTGTCTTGCCTTTCTGTAGCTGCTGCAAGATGTCCAGCTCACCGCCTGCTCTCCCTGTCCGATCGATCTTGCGGTGCTCCTAACTCGGGGTCCTCTCGCTCACTTGGTATCAGCGTGGGTATTCCTGTGAATCACTGGGTCTTCCTCTGGTAAGGCTGAATAACCCAGTCTTTAGCTCTGTCAGGCCCCAGCTGCGCTCCGGCCTAGTCACTGTCTCGTTCTGCTGCTCTGCGTCTTGCTCCTCTCACTCCCTGGCGCACTCTGCCAGCTCTCTCCACGAGGTTCAGGATGTAAGGGTCTGTGTCCCACCCACTTCCTGTGTCCGCTCCCAAAGCATGCCGGGAAATGTAGTCCCAATGTTCAATGTCTCGTATCGCGCTCGTCTCCCTCTGATGGCCAAAAATAGGTACTGCCACGACAGTGAATTAAACCTAGCGCTACAGGATATATAGAGGTGGGTATACAGTTGTGTTCAAAATTATTCAACCCCCAATGATGTAAAGGGTTTTAGGGAATTTAGTGTACATTTGTAATTGTATTCAGAATGAAATCCTACAAGGACTTTTTAAAGAACCATATGCAACTAAAATGACATCAATTGGTTTTGTAATACAGTAGTAAATGTTTCTTTTGTGAATTCTTCATTGACACAATTATTCAACCCCTTAAAGACTACCACTCTGAAGAACAGCGGTTCATTCAAGTGTTTTCAATCAGGTATTGAAAACACCTGTGGATGTCACGGAGCAGCAATAAAGCATAATAAGCACCAATTAGGCAGCTTTAAAATGACTGATACTCAGCTCCTTCTAGACATTTACTGGTGTGGTTGCAAACATGGTGAAGTCAAGAGAATGGTCCAGGAAGACAAGCGAAGAGGTGATTACTCTTCAAAGGAAGGGCAATGGCTATAAGAAGATTGCAAAGATGTTAAACATACCAAGAGAGACCATAGGAAGCATCATTCCCAAATTCAAGGCAAAGGGCACTGTTGAAACGCTACCTGGTCGTGGCAGAAAGAAGATGCTGACTTCGACTGCTGTGCGCTACCTGAAGCGTAGAGTGGAGAAAGGTCCCCGTGTGACTGCTGAGGAACTGAGAAAAGATTTGTCAGATGTGGGTACTGAAGTTTCAGCTCGGACAATACGGCGCACACTGCATACTGAAGGCCTCCATGCCAGAAATCCCAGGCGCACCCCCTTGCTGTCTCCAAAGAATAAGAAGAGTCGACTGCAGTATGCCAAAAGTCATGTGGACAAACCACAAAAGTTTTGGGATAGTGTTCTGTAGACTGATGAAACGAAATTAGAACTGTTTGGGCCCATGGATCAACGCTATGGAGGAGGAAGAACAAGGCCTATGAAGAAAAGAAAACCTTGCCTACTGTGAAGCATGGCGGGGGGTCAATCATGCTTTGGGACTGTTTTGCTTCTGCAGGTACAGGGAAGCTTCAGCGTGTGCAAGGTACCATGAATTCTCTTCAGTACCAGGAGATATTGGATGACAATGTGATGCAGTCTGTCACAAACCTGAGGCTTGGGAGACGTTGGACCTTTCAACAGGACAATGATCCCAAGCATACCTCCAAGTCCACTAGAGCATGGTTGCAGATTAAAGGCTGGAACATTTTGGAGTGGCCATCGCAGTCACCAGACTTAAATCCGATTGAGAACCTCTGGGACTTAAAGAAAGCAGTTGCAGTGCGCAAGCCTAAGAATGTGACTGAACTGGAGGCTTTTGCCCATGACGAATGGGCGAAGATACCCGTAGATCGCTGCAAGACACTTGTGTCAAGCTATGCTTCACGTTTAAAAGCTGTTATAACTGTAAAAGGATGTTGTACTAAGATTGAATGTCACTTGGGGGTTGAATAAAACTGATAATGATGTGAGCACAGAAAAGACATTTGTGGTTATTTCATTATAAATGTTATATTTGTCTGACCTACACGTGCCTCTTTGATTTAATTGTAAGCAAGATGACTGAATGATCAAAATCCATGTCAAACTGGCCAAAACACTCAATTTCAGTGGGGGTTGAATAATTTTGAACACAACTGTATATGGTGGTGGAGCGGATAGGGGAGCATAGGGAATCGCGGGCACAGTCACGCCTACAAGCGGCTTCTCCACACACTTCCAACATTCACTCAACTGCAACCACATCTCACCACATTCTCTCATGTATTTAAAATCCCAACGTGGGTCACCTTTATAAATATAACATGTTTTCTCATCACACAAATAATCATGTCTAATCATGTCTAAATACGGTTGAGACAACAATCCTTCTCTCGGGAAAGGATTAATACAGACCATCAGTGGCGACTCTAGGAACAATATTTAGGGGGGCACAGAAGATGCCGCAGTAAAAACTGGGGGGGGGGGCGCTAATAATTTTCACCACTAAATCATATCACTGAATAAAACTATTACCTCGTGTGAACTAAAACACCATCACTAAAGGAAAAATTTAGCGCGAGTCGCTAAAACTTAGTGCCTGACGACCTCTTAACAGATCACCTTGTCTGCGGTAGTCCATAAACAAGGTCGTTTGGCGCACACTAGGAAAACTCTCAGACCTGAGCTGAGACCCAGCGCTAATGCGATTGTATACAGGATAGAACTGTTTTTTCTTTCCAGTGCTGAGTGCCGGGCCATACCTATCCCCCGCCCTCACAAGCTTGAATATGAACACATACAGTGAATAACCTCACACCCTGCATTATTAAAATCCTCCAAGGTGGCCGTATCATCCATGTTTTGATGTACACATATATTAAGGCTGATGGACATTGCATGATAAATGCCACCCAGCAGCATGTAGAAACATTACACTGCATTTAATAGATCCAAAAGGAAGGCCAGGTGAGCGACAAATTTCCCTGCTGCAGCATATAAATAATACATGTTTCAGGGTAAGACTTATCCATGTGTCACTTTAAACATGGTCCACACGGTCACCCTAATAATCAACCACTTCCATACTATGAATAACCTCCAGCATAAAATGTTTAAAATTAGGTAATATTAGGATATATGTGGATAAAGGATACATTTATAATAGCCTACTGCAACAGCAAAGACAATACGGACCAGATCAATTGCTATGGTGTATGGGGCCAAGAGAACACCTGTGCTGCATTCCTTTCAATTGCCTGTTAATTTTGGGTGAGGACCTGTTTTTTTGGAGATAGCGCCAGGGTTCAGCAGTAGATAAAATGTTGCAATTAGCGCCCCTAAAAAATTAGCGCTGGCACCAAGTGATCTGTTAGCTGCAAAATTGCTAAAGATCTCTAGCGCTCTCCGTGTTAAGTAAAGGACGCGGAAAGTACAGTAAGCTCGCGGTACAATCGCTAATAGCAACACACTAAGTGATTTTTTTCACTAAATAGGAATTCACTATTTTCGGCTAAATGAATTCCCCGAAAAATGTGATGAAAAGCAAAGGATCTAAAGATGATTAGACGCTTTAGATTCTAACTTCCATAATAACCCCTAAAATGCCATAAACCCAGGGAAATATTATAAAAATAATAAACAATGTAGCATTTAGTAGACCTGTGCATTCGTTTTAGTACTAAAATGATTTAGTCCGAATTTTGGGATAATTTCATTTTCGTATGACTCAACAGATACGAAACTGCTCAGTACCAAAAACGAAAGAAACTAAAATAAAATGCACTACATTTTAGTTTCAGTCCTTTTTGTGATATTACAATGATGAGTGAAGGAGACCAGCAATGAAGAGCGCAACATCTGAAGTTCTGCACCTTCCACATGCCAATGCAGTAGGATGTTCTATACATTATACAGAGAGGAGCTTTTTTTTTTTTTTTTTTAGCCCTTTGAATCCAGTGGCTGTGAGCACTGAGATCGGCTGCTTGTTACATTATCTCTCAGTACAATGTATCAGGCTCAGCTGTTACAGTAACTGACTGTAACAGCGTTCAGAGTTTCAGTAAAACAAGGAAATAATATTGTTCTAACCTCTTACATATAAAAATATTATTTACTAGTTTTACTGAAACTCTGAGCGCTGTGATGAGCAGCAGTCAGTTACTGTAACAGCTTTGCCTGACCCACGGGGCAGTATTACAATGTTGGTGCGAACTTAAGGTTTTCAGTTTACAACAGCTCTGGTTCATAGGCTATAATGGCTCTGGGAAGTTTACAACAGCTCTGGTTAAGGCTAGGGTCAGACGAAAGCAGTTTTAACGTGCGTTTAGTCGCACGAAATCACGGCCGTGCTAGCAGCAAATGACGTCCCATGCCGGGGAACACACGAAGTATGGCCGCACGAAAGTTCGTCCGCGCAACGCAAGTGGCAAAAGAACACATTTTTTTCTAGAACGTCAAACCGCTAGTACGGACGTACAGAGTGCGCTGCGTCCGCTAGAGGCGTGTGTGCGTGATTAGGAGACGTCAGACGCTGCTTATGTCCGGCCAACATAACGTCCAGACACAAAAAGTGTTTTATTGATGATCCGTACAAAATCACGGACGAAAAGGCGCATCGTATGACCGCTATCGCGTGTTCCGTGAAAAAATACATCCATTCGTTCGAACGCACTTTTTCACTGACAACACGAAAAATGCATTCGTCTGACCCTAGCCTAAGTTAGCACCAACTATGCAATATGGCCCACATTGTGCTGAGAGTGAGAGATACTGTAACAAGCAGCGATCTCAGCCCTCTGAGGAGCCACCACTACAATAATAATTGTATCCGCTGGTTTTCGAATGAATGAAATTAGTTTTCATACTAAAGAACTGAAAACAAATTTCTTTAGCAACTAAATAAATTGCATTTTAGGATTAATTCATTAGTTCAAAACAAAATTTTGTGCTGTGCACATGTCTAGCATTTAGCTACCCCTTAACCCCTAATATGCCATTACTCATGGGAAAACATGAAATGAATACACTGTGCAGCATGTAGCCTACCTATTAACCCCTACAATGCAATTAATCAAGGAAAAAATAAAATGTATACTGTGAGGGATGAAGCCTACCCATTAACCCTTAATATACAACTAAACCAAGGCAAAAACTAACGTAATACACAATGTAATGTATAGTCTGAACATTAACCACTTCACTGCTGAGACCTTTCAACCCTGTGAAAATGCTTAAGATTAAGTGCCCGTTATTATTTAATGTTTTATGACTTTTATTTCACACTGAATATGGTTGTTTGGTATCATTGGAAAGGCCAGAATCTGCCCTTTCCAATGACACATAGATTGCCCATATATGATGCACAGGGACGGGGATACAGCGGTCCGAAACAGTGTGGGAAGCTGGATGCTGATTTTTGGTGGGGGGGCAAGGAATAACCTAGGGGGGCAATTGCCCCCCCTTGCCCCCTTGTAGAGTCGGCTATGCAGACCATACCTTCAGTCCAATTAGAAAGATTAGACACCCATGGATCAACGTGATAAGGTCCTGCAATATGACATACAAATTGCTTTGAAGTTTCACCATTTAGTGGAGTTGGGACCTCATCTTTCCTGGTTGGACGTCCAGCTCTTAAGGACCTGGTTAAGCATTTTAAATGTAATAGACTTAGCTCTCTTTACAGACTTAGAATTCCTTTCCTCCCAACCTGTCAGCAAGCAAACATGTGTTAAGGAAGCACAATTACATATACAAAAAGCACAAGTACCACTACACCTGAAAAGCAAAATATCAGCTGCGCAGGGCGGTGTCAGGTGCGCTGTGTGTGGTGAGCAGGGGAGTCCGTTTTGCAGCAAATGCAGGAGACAATACATGTTGCAGGGCACGGTTTAGTTTATTTTATACACAGGCAGGACAAAGGAATATACAGGACTAGAACTGAAAGATATGACTAGACACAGGAACAATACAAGAAAGGAGCTGACATAGAGAACTAAGATTAAAATGAATAAACTAGACACAGGCTGGATACAGAGGGGCATGGCAGGAACTAGACACTGGATACAAAGGGGTACTTACACAGAAGCAGGATACAAATAGAGGCAGATTGCAGGACACAGGGGCAGATACACAAATAGCAGAGGGTGTATAGTGGAGGTGGAAACAAAGGGGTCTTGGTACAGGGGTCAGCAGGAGTCCATATGAATGGTGGAAGTCTTTGGGAACAATGAGGGGATAATCCAAATAGCAACCAAAAGTCCAGATAAGCAAAGCAAGGGTCTTGAGAAACAGGAGTCCAGTAGGGAAGGCAAGGGGGTCTGGAATCCAGGTACAGACAGGCAGGCTCACACAGCGTGTGACACAGTGATCAGACGTTAATGCTGAAGTGGGGAGCATTGGGCGTAGTCTCCCTATATGGAGACCTGGGCAGGTGAGGGGTAATTAAACTCAGGGACACACATATGGGAAATACTGGGCTGGAGGATGAGGAACTGGATGAAAGCGAGGGCTAGATGGGAAACCTGGAATGGGACAGAACAGGGAAGTTGGTGGCTCAGACCCATATCAAGGCCTCTTGCGGCGTTTGCGGTGAGGGACCTGACAGGCGGATCATAGCTTGGAGAAGAAGCTTGTGAGAAATAACTTTTTCACACCTTTTGTAAGGAATAACTCCTCTTCCAAAACCACTAGTACTAAACTAACTAGTCCTGTCTATCTAAATTGCCCACTGTAAAAACCTTTATGGGGTTTACGAGGAATTATACATCTTGAAATACAGTTTGCAAGGAATTACTCCTCTCGCCTCTAACATGGGTAATTCGCTGAGAGGGCAAGGGAATTAAAAATAATTCACACTTACCCTCAGGGCAGAATCTCTACTTCTGGCACCATTTGATAGACCAATATTTCTTCACCCGGGCTACTATTTCAACTGCTGCAGATTTCTCCCTCTCTGAGCCTTATCGCGCCCACAGGATCCTGGGAAGGGATGGAGTCACACAAGCTGCTTGCATGAAAGACACACAGACTCAACTTGTGGTTACTTCACACAGCCCTTCTAAAGAGCAGTTAGTTTATTCCTGGTTATGTCTTTCAGAGACTAAGATGTGGACCAGTCTACATTACATATTTTAGAAATGCTGAATACATGGTTTCAAACTTGACAAACAATTCTCCCTCAAGTATCCAAGGGTGACCGGGCTTATAAAAGAGGGGCTGCAGACCCGAGTCTGGAGGAGACAGCCCGTCTCCTTCCCGATAAAGATTCCAGAGCCTCAAGGAGTGTTGTAAGGTAGGGCTGTCATGGGAAGGTCGGGTGGTCCCCCTGGGCAACCATAGGACCGAGCACAAAGGCAGAGGCCCCTCCAAGGCCTTTTCAATTGGGGTCCAGATCGGTGTCCCGCTGCGTAGATTGTTCACCGTGAGCATATAATACAAGTAGAGGTGTGGGACGCCCAACCCTCCCGTCGGTCGAGATCGATACATGAGGTTTTTAGATAGTCTGCTCCTACGTCCCCCCCCCAAACAAAAGAGTGGATCGCCGACTGTAAAAATGTTAGGTCTGCTCTCCATATAGGGATCGTCAACGATCGAAAAAGATACAGCAGTTTCGGTAACAATGTCATCTTGACTGCATAGATACGGCCAAAAAGGGACCAGCGAAGGTGGGACCAGGTGGATAGCATGGTATGGAGGGTGGGTAGTAGGGCTCCATAGTTCACCTTTTATAGAGGTGTTCCCAATCTGAAGTCAAATGAGTCTCCAGGGAACTCAGGGACAACCGGCACCAGCGAAAAGGAAATTGATCTCGGATTACCACCTTTTCCGCATCTGACAGAGTGAGATCCAGGATCTCGATCTTATCGGCGTTCAACTTATAACCCGAGACCCTACCAAAATCCTGTATAATCGACATCAAGGTCGAGAGAGTAGTAATAGGCGAAGAAAGTGAGAGGAGGACATCAGCTGCAAAGAGGGCCATCTTGTATTGTTTCCCTCCCACCTCCACACCCCGGACATCCGGGTGAGCCCTAATGTATGCTGCAAGAGGTTCGATGGAGAGCGCAAATAGGCGTGGCGACAAGGGGCTGTAGGCAGACAAAAATAGATTCACTTTCAAGACGGCGCCGGACCGGACACAAGCAAGGAATGTCTGAACACGAGTCTCTTCAGGAAAGGCAAACTTTATTGTGTCGTCACACAATTGCTCAAACAGGATTGAATCGCAAAGAGTGAGCCCCTTCTCCCCCTGTACAAGGGATCTTATACCCAAAAATACGTAATTAGGTACATCCCAATTAGCCCACCTCCCGATGACACTTTATTCCACCCCACGTGGGTTAATACCTCCCATCGTTAGTACAAAGAAATTCCACATTCTAGCTATAAATTGATACACTTCATATTAGTTTGACAGTCCTTGATTTGTTGTGCTGTCTTTCTCAGGGCAGTGCCGTCCTCCCTATAGGCTATGTTTATTTGAGATAGCTTGGGGCCTGGTCTGTTTTCTACGATCTGTGTTTCTCTACACGTCTCAGTGACCTTGCCCCATTCATTCATCTTCCTGTCTCTCCGTGCCAAGAACCGGCCGGATTCTGCCTGGTTTTATTGCTAGTTCCCTAATCTACCACACATTCTTTGAATTCTATGTAAGCTTCGTTTTTCACATCTAATAAAATCTATTCTATTTACTGGTGAACCAATATTCTGAACAAGATGGCTGCCTGGCTCATAGTAGCAACCATCTTTCAGCCTGATTCGACTTCATTCCCCCCTTGACTCAAGTGTCAGGATCTTTTCCTGGCACTTGTAGCCATTACACTCCACTATTCTGAAACTCCTTATACTGGGGGGGGGGGTTCTTTCACTGGGAACATACCCTGTGGAATTATCAGTGGTATCTTCTGTGTTTGTGTGGGTGTCAGTGCTGTCTTGCACAGTGGCCATAGGCATAGCCCTATGCGGTATATGAGTATCCCTATGATCAAGATCACCACTATCATGAGTATCATGGATCCAATCTGTGAGATAAATCTCAAGATGGAACCAAACCATTCTCCCATTGCTCCAAACCTACGGAGCGGATTCCAGCCTTCGGCAGCAATCCTCCTGGCTGCGCCCTGCAACTGTGCTACCTTCTCTTGGTGATCTTGAATTACCTGATAGTAGTCTGGGACTTCATGTGTAGTGTTTCTGATGAAGGTGCAACATTCATAGTGCATTGTCATTTCACACAATCCATTCAAGGCCGCACTGATCTGCTCAAGCGCCATGTCATGTATCATCTGCACCTTTCGCAACTCACGCATTTCCAGATTCAGCAGCTGGATATCCATACTGGTTCTATTTAGAATCTCATCCATCAGATTGACGTAGCTATTCAATCTCCTCATCATCTCTCCTCCCCATCCAGTCCATGCTGGCAACCATGTCCATATTCGATCCATCTTCGCAAACAATTCTCTCTTTGGTCTCTCGAACACCAGTGGGTACCTAGGGTGCAGTTCTGTGTCTGTGTTTGTGTCTTCTCCCCTTAGTCTCTGGATTGGGACCAGCTTAGCCAAATAACACATTCCCGTTATTGTTGGTGGAACCCATGTGTAACACACTCTCCCACAACACACCTGGTATCCCTCTTCTAACATGAATGGTGATAGGTGTAGTGTTCCCTTTGCTAATTCCAACATCATTCGCCTCATTCGTCTCGTTGTCTCCAGCACACTCTGCGTCCCTCCAGACTCACTTGCAATCACTTCTTCTTGCTCACTCGTGAGTTTTCTGCACTTTATGTATAGGAAATTTGATTGTTCCTTTGTGTCAATTGTGTATATGTATGATGTCCAATTGAATTTGCTTGAATAACACCCTTCCTTTTTATGTGTGTCCCTATCTGGTCCTATTTGGAAACACCACTCTGGGGGGTATATGTACCCTATTATGGGGTATCCGGCCTCATACATTTCTGGTTGTTCCCTGGGTGGCCGAAAAGAGTGTATTGTGATATTCCCTGATGCAAACATACTCAGGTTCATAGGAACAGAAGCAAATGGGATATGAATTGTCTCTGGGTGCATTCTGCTGCACACCCAACATGCTTTCTGCCCAGATTTCTTAGCATAGTCATATTTAAATTGCACAAGTAAATGTCCTCTTGGCAATATCTCGGATGATACTTCTCGTTTTTGTCTCCACATGGTACGGTTCTCCATCACTGGGTGCGTACCATTCCAGATATGGGAAATATCCACTTTCCCCGCGGTGCTTGTACAATTGGGGCATGCTCCACGTGAGAGTCCATAAATCAGATTAGCAAGATATAAAATCAGCACCACAAATGCCCCGAATGTCAGAATTCCTTGGGCAATTCTTTTCACAGTCACATAAACCCAATCCCTCCCCACCGGAATTTCAAAAGTAAAGAACATTTCTGGATGATCAAGGGTGGGGGCCAGGCCCCTAAAAAGCACCCTGTGGGTATCCCCCGTTGGCGGGTGGTCAGGACCTGTGCCCATCAAAACACCCACTTGTTGATCCTCTGAATTATCTGGGTTAGGATCATTTAGGTGCTCATGGCTGTGGTCTTTGTCAGCTTCAGCCTCAGCGGGTTGGTCTCGTTGGTAACGACCTAACATGCTGGTTCAGGACTGGCTGCAGCTGCTTTTACTCTGGAGTGATGTATCCACGGGACCACCTCGGCAACCTTTACTGCTGTAGAGGTTGATAACAGGACAAGATAAGGACCTCTCCATTTTGGACCTAGTGGATCATTTTTCCACTCTTTTACCCATACTGAGTCACCCGGACAATACTTATACAGTGAAGGATACAGGAAATGCAGTATATTATCCCCCACCCAAGTATTTAATTTCTGCATTGATTTACCCAGCATTACTACCTGATCATTTAGTTTAGTTTCTCCCAATGCCCGAAGGTCCCCCCTTAGTCCATTAATCAGAGGGGTTGGCCGTCCAAACATAAGTTCGTACGGACTTAGCTTCAATTGGGGGGTTGGTCTGCACCTAATGTGCAAAAGGACTATCGGCAGCAAGTCCAACCAGCCTAGTGACGTCTCTTGGCACAATTTGGACATCAAAGTCTTTAGGGTACGGTTCATTCTTTCAACTTTTCCCGAACTTTGGGGCCTGTAGGCGGTATGTAGCTTCCAGGTGATGCCCAGTAGCCGGGCAAGTTGTTGTAAACAGTTCTGAATAAATGCAGGGCCATTGTCCGACCCTATTTCAAGTGGAAGTCCATAACGTGGTATTATTTCTTTCATCAGACTCTTTACCACTTCTGTGGTCTTTTCAGTTCTCGTTGGGAAGGCTTCCACCCATCCTGTCAAAGTGCACACCATCACTAGTAAATATTTGTATCCTTTGCAGGGTGGTAACACTGTAAAGTCTATTTGTAACGATGCCATTGGGGATAGCCCGATTGGCTGTTTCCCTGGGGGTTGAGATGGTCCTGTTCTCGGGTTGTTCTTGGCACATGTTACACACTGCTGAGCTGTTGCTTTGCAGATTGCTGACAATCCTGGTACGTAGAAATGTGGCTCCAACTGTTGCTCCATCATTTCTCTCCCTCCATGGGTACTTGCGTGAAGTGCTCTTACGATTTCAGGAGCCAGTGTTGCTGGTAGAACTATTCGTCCATTCTCCATCTGGAACCATCCATCTTCTCCATATCCTCCGGGTTCTTCTGTCAGCCACTTCTTTTCTTTTTCTGAGTACACAGGTGTCCATTCGCTCAGTGGCGCCGGTAGAAGTGCAGCCACCACTGGTTTTGGTTTGTATCGTGCCAATTCTCCATGATTTCCCCAGATAAATTCTTCTTTTGGGAAATAGTATCGCCATGCGAAAAATAACAAATCTTGTCTGTCTTGTGAATCTCTTACTGCTGGTATGAAAAAGTTCATTGCACTTTTCTTCATTCTTGGCAGTCTGTTCTTGATAAGGATCTCCTTGAGGAAGAACCTCACCAGTGGGACTTGATATTCTTCTGCTCCCAATTCTCCCAGACTGTGCAGTATTCGTGTGATTCGTAGATTATTATGAGGATTGATTGTCAAATTTTCAAAACGTGACGCGAAATTTTCGGCTCGTTCAACTTCAGTTATTTCTTTGTCTTCCTCCTCCCCCACTTTTTTTACGCCGAAGAATTTCAGCATAATTTTGTAGGCTCTGCGCAGTCTTTGCTGAACTTCTGAGGTGTTAACCATTAGGCGTGTCTCTTGCGGATTTAGAGAAGTAGAGTAGAAATTTCGGCCTTGTGTCTGAGTTGGGAAAAGCCATTGGATGTAATCATAATTGAGTTCTAACAGTTCATAATCATCTTGCCATTTGTGCAATATTATTTCAATGAACTCGCCGTGGGGTTCAAACTTTCTCAAATTCATGTAGAACTCATAATTTGGCATGGAAGGTTGAGGTTCTTGCTTGCAGATCAGTACTTTAACTTGATCTTCTGTTGGCGGTGGCGGTTTTGCAGCTGCTTTTGCGGCCTGGTCTGCGCGTCTGTTACCTTTTGGGATTTCATCATGGCTCTTTTGGTGGCCACGGCAGTGCATGATGCTGACAGCACTTGGTTTCCATACTGCTTCCAGGAGGGCCGCGATTTCAGCTGCATAATTGATTTGTTGTCCTGAAGACGTGAGTAGGCCTCTCTCTTTGTAGAATACACCATATGCATGGACTGTCATGAAGGCATACTTTGAATCCGTGTAGATATTTACTCTTTTGCCTTCAGAAATTTCAAGGGCTCTGGTTAGAGCTGTTATTTCAGCCAATTGTGCAGATGTATGGCCTGGCAGTGGCTTTGCTTCGATGACTTCTTCTGTTGAGACTACTGCATAGCCGGAGACTTTCTTCCCATCATCCATGTAGCTGCTACCATCGGTGAATAGCTGTAGATCGTATTTGTCTAGGGGTACGTCTTTTAAATCTGGCCTGCTACTGAATACTTCTTCCATGACTTGGAGGCATTCATGATCTGGATCCTCTTCACAGTCAGGCAGTAAAGTAGCAGGATTCAGGGTAGCGATGAGGTCCAAATGAACCCGTGGGTTTTCACACATCATGGCTTGGTACTTCGTCATCCGGCTGTTACTGAACCAGTAACCTCCCTTCACATCCAGCAGGGCCTTGACAGCGTGGAGCACCTTGACATGAAGAACTTGTCCAAGGGTCAGCTTGTCTGCTTCTGCTATCAGCATTGCGGTGGCAGCCACTGCTTTCAGGCATGGGGGTAGGCCGCAGGCCACAGGGTCGAGTTGCTTGGAGAGGTAGGCCACAGGCCTCAGCCATGAGCCAAAGGTCTGGACCAATACTCCTGTTGCTGTTTGATTATGTTCATGCACGAACAGCTGGAAGGGCTTGCTGTGATCTGGCAGGCCCAGTGCAGTAGCTTCCATCAGCAGAGTCTTTAATTTCTGGAACGCTGCTGTTTGCTCTTCTTCCCAATGGAAGGGGTCTTGTTCTCCCCCCTTCGTGGCTTGATGAAGCGGCTTGGCAATGTCTGCGAAGTTGGGGATCCACAGGCGGCAGAAGCCTGCAGCTCCCAGGAACTCACGGACTTGTCTCCTGGTCTTTGGTTGGGGTATGCGGCACACCGCTTCTTTTCTTTCTGCCCCCAGTGCACGTTTGGTACCTGTTAACTGGAATCCCAGGTATTTTACACTCTGTTTGCATATTTG
The DNA here is from genome assembly GCA_009667805.1 of Leptobrachium leishanense. Lineage (NCBI taxonomy): Eukaryota > Metazoa > Chordata > Amphibia > Anura > Megophryidae > Leptobrachium > Leptobrachium leishanense. The sequence continues at coordinate 200,268,780 of CM019067.1, forward strand.
TGCTTTCTTTTTAGAAACTCTGTAACCTGCTTGGCTTAGCAGATGTAGCAGGGCTTTTGTGGCGGATAGACAGTCTTTTTCTGTTGGGGAAGCCAGTAATAAATCATCAACATATTGGAGTAACACTACTTTGTCTGGCTGAGCGTTGAAGGCGAGGAGGTCTTGGCTAAGTGCGCACCCGAAAATCGTGGGCGAATTTTTTTGAAACCTTGAGGGAGGCGCGTCCACGTCATTTGATGGCGCGCCCCTGTGGTAGACTCTTCCCACTGAAATGCAAAAAGGGGCTGGCTTGCTGGAGCCAGGCGGATGCAAAAGAAAGCGTCTTTTAAATCAAGCACTGTGTGATATTTTGTATCTCCGGGAATTAATGCCAGCAAATTGTATGGATTAGGAACCACAGGGTGTAGTGTTACTGTGGCCTCGTTGATAGCTGGTAAATCTTGGACAGGGCGATACTCTTGTGTCCCCTCTTTCAGGACTGGCAATAGGGGTGTGTTCCATGGTGACACGCAGAATTTTAATATACCGTGATCTTTAAGTCTCTGTAAATGTATCTGTATATTCTGCTTGGCTTTCTGTGGGATATGATATTGTCTTAGGGCCACAGGTGTTGCGCCGGGCTTTAATTCCACGTATACCGGGGGTATATTTATGGCAAGTCCAGGTGGGTTTTCCTCCGCCCATACCCCAGGAATTTCAAGGAGTAGTGCGTGCGGATCAGGCGCGGCAGGCAGAGTAGGTGCCGTGCGCCATTCTTCCTCCCTTGGCATAACTACTGCGATTTTTACAGATTGTGGGTGATTCTGGCTGGCTGGGTTATGCTGCCGAGCAGAGCTGCCACCCTCCGGCAGGTCTAATTGAGCGTGACCCCCGGGAAGGAACGTAATTTGGGCTTGCAATTTGCAAAGAATATCCCGCCCCAGGAGTTGGATGGGACATTCGGGCATATACATATACACATTGTATAAACAATATTCTCAGAGATCTTTTCCCGTAGCCAAAACAGACTCTTAATACCACATCGGAAAAAAATAAATAAAAATAAAAAATCATTCCATTGTCATAAGACCACTCCAAACATCTCATCAGTAATTATCTAAAACAATCCCATAACAATAAAATAACTATTCCATCAAAAATCAAACAAAAACATACTTTTAAAAAGAAAACAACAAAAAAAAAACTACTTTAATTAGCTCTCGAATTATTTTTTTCTTTTAATATTAATTTTCTAACCGTTTCATATATTTCCATTTAATTTGTTAATAAATTTTATATTTTGGTAGACAATATTGTATATTATTACATACTTATTATTGTTTATCTGTAATAATATAAAAACCAGGACTCCCTTTTTTATTTAATTCTAGCTCTGAACAAAAGTAAAACTTTCGGAATAATATCAACACAAAATATAAACGTATATCTTGCACTCAACAGACTTCAGACAAATATTCTATTGTAACACACATTAAAATTAGCTAAGCATAGTAATTTTTCTTCTTTATTTCTCTTTACTTTGAATTCGCTGCACAGATACACACAAATGGTTACTTTTCGCTAGCTATAAGAGAGCAAAAAAAAAGAAAAACTGACTCCCTCCCCTCTCCCCACGCAAACAGTTTGTCAGAAAGGAGGGGGCCAATACACCAGGGAAGAGAGGGAAAAAAAAAAAAAAAAAAAAAAAACAAGTACGAAGCCCAATCTCACTACCTCTCAGCCATTCCACACTCTTTCCACACAAATTAATTACTTATCACACTTTACTTTTAATTGAACAGTTTAATAGATCAATTATAAACACAATCAGACAAAATCAGTCCAAATCACACACACAAGCCATACGGCACCGCAATCATCCTTTTTTTTTTTCCCGGACGAGCCCCCAAAAATGTAGGCGGACAAAAATAGATTCACTTTCAAGACTGCGCCGGACCGGACACAAGCAAGGAATGTCTGAACACGAGTCTCTTCAGGAAAGGCAAACTTTATTGGGTCGTCACACAATTGCTCAAACAGGATTGAATCGCAAAGAGTGAGCCCATTCTCCCTCCCCCATGCAAGGGATCTTATACCCAAAAATACGTAATTAGGTACATCCCAATTAGCCCACCTCCCGATGACACTTTATTCGATCCCACGTGGGTTAATACCTCCCATCGTTAGTACAAAGAAATTCCACATTCTAGCTATAAATTGATACACTTCATATTAGTTTGACAGTCCTTGATTTGTTGTGCTGTCTTTCTCAGGGCAGTGCCGTCCTCCCTATAGGCTATGTTTATTTGAGATAGCTTGGGGCCTGGTCTGTTTTCTACGATCTGTGTTTCTCTACACGTCTCAGTGACCTTGCCCCATTCATTCATCTTCCTGTCTCTCCGTGCCAAGAACCGGCCAGATTCTGCCTGGTTTTATTGCTAGTTCCCTAATCTACCACACATTCTTTGAATTCTATGTAAGCTTCGTTTTTCACATCTAATAAAATCTATTCTATTTACTGGTGAACCAATATTCTGAACAAGATGGCTGCCTGGCTCATAGTAGCAACCATCTTTCAGCCTGATTCGACTTCAGGGCATCCCTGCCGGGACCCATTTAAAATAGGAAAGGGGTCCGAAAGGAATCCCCAACGTCAACCCTTGCCCTAGGGTTCGTGTGTAAAGCCCGTATCGCCGTCAGGAAATCCCCTCTAATTCCGAAGGAGTTAAGAGTTGCTCAGAGGTAGTCCCAATCTATCTGATCAAATGCTTTTTCAGCGTCAAGGGAAAGAAGGAACGAGCTCCTCCCCAGGGAGCGGGCCACATGAATCAGGTTAAGAGCTTGCCTAATGTTATCTGGAGCCTCCCTGCCTGGAATGAATCCCACCTGATCAGGGTGAACAACTGCAGCAATGCTACCGGCCAGCCGAACAGCTAGGATTTTAGCGTATATCTTCATGCCCACATTAATGAGAGATATGGGTCTATAGCTAGGACAGAGTGCGAGATCTTTGCCCGGCTTGAGGATGACCACAATATGTGCGAGGAGCATGTTCGAGGACGGGGCTTCGGTTCCTTTCATATGTGTTGAACAAGCGAACTAGGGATTTAAGCACAGTGGGGTACAGGCCTTTAAAATAAGCCACAGAAAATCCATCTGGTCCAGGGGTTTTAGAGGAGTGTAAGCCCTTGATGACCATCCGCATCTCGTCTTTCGTGATGGGAGCACCCAATGCCGTGCGCTGGGAGCCCGTGAACGTTGGCAAGGAATCCCTGGAGAAAAACTTCCTTGGAGGTTCAACTCCGCTTTCCGGGGTCGAGGTGTGTCGGATATAATCTCTGCACGTGAATACAACACATTATATATTGGATTTATCAACCAAGCCTCCAATATGTCTATATTGGACTTACTGGACCTATCTCGGCAGTTGCCTCCAATATATCATCGATTATTATTTCATAAGAAATCCACACGAGACACAAATATCAATCGTTTATATTTCTTAGAAATTCTCCTGAATTCTTTTAATTGTCTGTTTTGCTTTCAAAAATACAATAATCGGACAAAATTATATATATTTATTACGTATACAAAAAAGTTTCAAATCTCATATCATAAACAAAAATTTATAAACCACAATCCATCAGCATATAAAAACTAGCTTCACAATATATGTATCTCCGGTTAGTAACTGCATATAGGATTAATATCATTTACCTTATCAGTTAGTAACTAATACACAAATGGTTAATAAACATTTCTGCTTAATACAACATGCATTTCCCAGCAAACAATGTTTAACCAGCCAGCTCTTATAGATATATATATATCTCTATACTACATGGATCAACAAAAGATGAGCTAATTTAATGATCAGTAATAAAAACTTATTTAGTGAATCCTCCCCTAATCTCGAGATTTAAACTTCTAATCTTTTGCTTTTTATTTTGTAGTTATATAATTCTTTGCTTATTATAATCACAGTAATTTCCAAATTCAATATATATTGGTATCAATCTAACAACATTTCTTTTAGGAATAAATCCTTATGTCCACTTCTTCATATTTCTATCTGCAGAATAGAAATACTTAGAATTTTTGGATTTAGCCAGTATCTGAGAAGTCTCAGTCTACGTTGCAAGAATATCTACAAATATATATATATATATATATATATATAATTACATTAATTCCTTAATTTCATACATTACCTGTCCAATTTGGATTTTAAGAAGTCTTGGAATTTTCTATGTGATGCTTTGTTTTGGAATATGTGAAGATTATCGATACCAGATAATCAATGCATATGAGTTAGAGATTTGGTGAGAATCTTGATTGCCTCATGTCCTGGGATCTGCTATGTGTACTGGACATCTGAATGCATTGCGGTGTGAGTCTGAATGCTGGAATCTCCGACTGACTTGCAACCAACACTGCCACTTCAATTATAGTAAATTTGACGTCACTGGCAAGATTATTAATACATCAAATCTAATATTTAATATCCTCTAGAGGGCAGTATTGCACTTCTTAATTAATTCCACCATTTCTTTTTAATATTCTTATCTCGGGTCAAAAGGTCAATCTACACAAAGACCTTCTCTTCTCCCAATGTATAGACATTCTATCTCTACCTGCCATATCTAATTTATATCCCTACTCCCTTTTGAAATTACTATCAGCTAAATTCTTTTCTGGTTAACTCAACAGAATCTATTCTTTAGTATTTTTTATTATTTACCAATTATTTACTCTCTACAATATTTATTGGAGTATATATTTCCTACTGTAAATATAATAAAATATACCTTGCTTATAAACATATATTTTGTGAATATAAAGCTATATTACAGAGATACTAACTCTTATTCCTATACCCAAAAGACCAAATATCTTTTGTTTTAAAAACTTAAGACAGACCAATAAATTTAATTATGACACGTCTTAACACTTAACTCTAGCATTATCACACAAACATTCTAGGTTCCTTCATGTCTGGCACTTCTTAAAAAAATATAAAAGACTTCACCCAGGAATGAACTCTGTAAAAAAAAAAAAAAAAAAAAAAAAAATCTCGTTCATTTCTAAACCTAGAGAAAATTGAAAGAAAAAAAAACTGTCTTTAAAAACAAAATGGCTACAGACATCCATTTTAAATTTTCCTTTCTGTAATATACCCGACAGGTGGTACCGTTGTAGAGAGAGGCGTAGTACGAGCGAAAGGCCTCTGTGATTTTGCGTGGGTTATGCGTCAGGACACCAGACCGCAGATGCACCGTAAGCTCCCTAGTCTGTTGTTTCAGCCGACAGGCCAGAAGTGAATCAGGTTTGTCACACTTTTCAAAAAATTTCTGGCCTGTCCACTGAAGAGCCACTTGAACCTGGCAAGAGAGAAGTTCAGACCTCCCCTAGCCTCTATAAGGCGCCGAAGTGTGGTGGCATCTCCCGTCCTCTTATGCTCCTGTTCCAGCTCCCTCACTCGTGTTGTGAGGGCTGAAACGTCCGCAGCACGTTCTCTTTTATGTTTGGAGGCAATAGCAATATGTTTTCCGCGCATGTACGCCTTATGCGCCTCCCATACCATAGTGGTAGACACCTCCGGGGTGAAATTACGGTGAAGTCAACTAAGCTCATCCCGGAGCCCAGGGTCTAAGAGGAGGGATGCTTTAAAGCGCCACAAGTTAGCCGACCCAGTCCCTCCCCTCCCCACCAGGGTCATTTTGACTGCGGCATGGTCAGACCACGAGATCTCATGGATAGTGGTGGAAACGAGCCATAACTACGTCTCTGCTACAAAAAGTATAGTCAAGTCTAGAGTATGAGTCATGGGGATGCGAGTAGAAGTCTCAGTCCCTAGGGTGCATCAAGTGCCAGGAATCATAAAGGTTAGCTGAACCAATTACATTGCGGAGGGCCCGCGAGATATGCGCATGACCGCGGCTAGCTGCTACGTTACCGCGATCGAAGTAAGGGTCCATTACTGTGTTAAAATCACCCCCCTACAAAAATCCCCCTGTTCGGGAGCTGCGCAAGTCTATCTTCCAACGCACCCTAAAATGAACTCTCGGGGGGCGAAGGAGCATAAACGCTCACAAAAGTGACCGGTTGGCCCCCAATTGTTCCAGTGACTCGTAAATACCTGCCATCAAGGACCGACTCTTGGAGATTTAGAAGGAAGTGAAGGTTACCCTGCATCAAAATCGTCACCCCTGTTTTATGAGCAGTGCCGGCGGAGTGAAAATGTGTAGTATACCCCTCACCCCAGTAGCTCGGGACCTTTCCCCTGGTGAAGTGGGTTTATTGCACAAGGACAACATCTGCTCTATCTGGTTGCTTTGCGTCTCTTTTGCGGAGAAAGGAGGCCCTTTACATTATGCGTGATCACCTTAAGGCGGGAGCGTGCCCGCACTCCCCCACTTTCATTTTAGAAAGAAAAAGTACAAAAAAAGAGAGAAAGTGGAGAACAGAAATATGAGGGGAGAGAGGAAAGAGAAAAAATAAAAAATAAAAAAATGAAAAAGGGAAGAAAGGGGGGGGGGCAAAAAAGGAAAAAATGGGGGGACAAAAGACACCAACAAAAAAGTGTCTGGATTGTATCAACCACTAGGTACGCACTTGTGGGGTGAGAGCGACGAGAAGGCCTCAAGCCCATAGACTCATCTAAGTGAGGACCGTGACCTAGAGCTCAGCATCTAGACCCCTGAAATCCCTCCTGGCCATCTCTCCGGGTAGCAAGGGGACCCGTCTCGAGTGGCAGATAGTAGCCGAGTCCAGGGGAGGAAGGGAGGACATCAGCAGCCCATAATCTAACGTATCGGGGAACGCCTCCGATCCAGCCTCCTGGGTCTACCTCTGGCCTCATCCTGCACAAAAAATCCGGGGGTTCCGGGATGCCCAGCGTCTCCAATATCGTCTGTCATGGAGCTGATGTAACGCTCCATGCTTCAAACCCCAAGAAACTTTATGCTCAATTGTATCGTGTAATTTATGCAACAGGGCTGTTACCCTTATCTGGCTGCATGTTTAATTCAAGAAATCTGTGATAGTGTTTGTCTTTAATCTGATGTGTTAGAACAATAGGTTATGCAAATGTTGTTTGAGCTAAAGAATGTAAAGAATGTTTATTGTAAATAACTATCTGACATAATGTAATTAACATTGGTAGGACGAGGTGCGTCATTTATGCAAATTATGACTGATTTCAGCATAAATGGTGGCGTTTTTGTTCATTAAAAGTCAGAGAATCCTGTGGGAACATACAGCTCGTCTGGGGTCTCATTCAGGGTACCCACTATCACCCTCAGAAGGCACATAGCGGCCTTCTGGAAATTCCTAACGGCTCCAGGGCAGAGAAACAGAAGCAGGCGGGTCAAGCTGCTCGAGGCGCTGAGGACAGCGCTCCCAGTAGCCGAGCTGATCGCAACGAAGGGGTGTCTGGAGAGTCAGGACAGGCAGAAGGGAACAGTTCCGTCACATTGTCGAACAGTCAGCAGGTGAGCGAAGGGATAAAAAGGTACCGTTGTGAGGTATGAGAAGGCGGAATGGGAAACCCCAGCGGTATCTGATGTCCTTCTGATGGAGAAGGTCTGTGAAGGGCTTCAGCATCCGGCGTTTCTGAAGCGTGGAAGGTGCCAGATCATTATAAAAGTGAGGAGTCACTCCGTTGAGGGTCAGGGTAGCATTTCGCACCGCTTGAAGTATTGCCTCCTTGGTGGTGTAATAATGACACCGAAGTATCACGTCTCTAGGAGGCTCCGCTTCTGATGGTTTCGGACTCAAGGCTCTGTGGGCCCGGTCAACGAGCAACTCCTCCTCAGGCATCTCGGGCAGAAGTGTCTGGAAATAGCGGTGAAGAAAGTCCCGTAAGTTCACCAGCGACTCTGGGATGTTTCGGAGCCTAAGGTTGGAACGGCGGGACCGGTTATCCATGTCTTCAACCGACTCCTGCAATAGATCATATTTGTTGTGTAGCGCCGCCATATCTGCACGGACTGCTTCGGTCGCCTGGGCCTCATCTGCTCGCAGTTCGAGGGCTGCCGTGCGTGTCCCAAGGGTCCCCGAATCCGCTCTCAAACCTTCAATCCCAGCCCTGAGATCTGTTTGTAAATCGTCTTTGACTGTTAGAAGTTGGCGGAGGTCCAGGATGTCCCGACGTGTGCACGGTACGTCTTGCGTCTCCGACTCTCCTGTGGGTGTCGCCATCTTAGAGGTGCTGGTCATCGGTCGGGCCGGGGTGAAGCACCGGGAGATGTCCTTTTGACCCGGGCTACGTCCAGATTTGGTCCCAGGCATGCCAGGAAGTTGCATAGAAAAGCAAAAGTCAAAAAGGTCGCTTAAAAGGCTTTACAGCATCAGGCAGCCATCGTCCTCACCCATCAGGGCACACCGACCCGCAAAAATCCGCATTGTTAAATTAGACCAGGAGGAAAAATTGAATAGGAGTAGTTGGCCTCTCAGTGTCCACTGGAAAAATTGTGTAGAAAAGGGAAGAGAAATTAGGGTATATTTCTAATCCGGAGCTACAGCTTCGGGCAGCCACTCTCTCTGCCCGTCAGGCCACACTCCCTTGCAAAAATTTGTTTTGTAATTTTCTGTGCGAGGACCCTCATATGTATGCAGCAGTCCCCTCAGAGGCCCCCTAAAGGAATTGAAGGACAACAAAAAAAGGAAGAAAAAAAAAAAATTTCAGCGGAGGATAGTCCAAACACGAAGTCCCGGGGGTACACATGGCTTCCGAAAGGAAAATTAGCGAACAGGGGTGGTGGGCCACACAAGGACCACCAAAAAAATTAAATGTCCAGAAAGGTAAAAATTGTTCAAGAGTAGCGGACCATACCGTGCCCACCAGCAAAAATTGTAGGTCAAGAAGCAGAAAGATTGTGGGATATTTTCGATTCGAGAGAGTACCTCTTACTTTGTTGAACCTTTTATTTTCCTTTTCTTATTTCCTCCCTCTTTCTTCCCCTCCTCCCTTCGCCTCCTTTCTCCTCCTTTCCATTTTGCTTATTAGATGTGCCGGAGAGGTATGCCGCCGTTCCAGGCCACGGAAAGATAGTTATAATGAGGGATTGAGCAGTGGCTCATGCTCAGGATCCTAGCGGGGCCGTGTGGAGAAGGGGTGCTTATCTCTTGTCCTGCGGGTCAGGGCCTCCAAGCAGCGTCCCCCTCTGTTCCCTCAGAGTGATCCCCCGGCCTGTAGGTCTGAGCGGCGAGGAGGATCTCCCAGCAACGCCACGAAGGGGGAGCTTGGGTGCAAGTCTGTCAGCTCCGGAATGCCCGCGCTCCTCCAAAAAGGCCGCAGTCCCAGTCACAGAGTGTGTGGAGGCCGCCATACAGATCAACCGCACAGAGCTCCGGTGGGCGTAAGATTAGTCAGGTGGCCCCCTCTCCGCACCGTCAAGTGGGCTATTATTGAGCAACAGTCCAGGCTCAAGCCGGAGGTCCCGGGAGTCAGCACACCCACCCGACTGCGGGAACGGAAAGACCTGCCCACCGGTCCGAAAGCCTCAGAGGGCAAAGAAGGGGGATGTTCAGTCCAGGTGAGTCGCCTCAGCTATTCGCGGCAATAGCTCGGAGGAGGTGGACGGTATTGCCGGGGTCAGGCAGGTATTCCGTCGGCCCAGCGGCGTCAGGCAGGGAACGGCTCCTCCAGATGTCGTCTTTGTTGCTAGTCCTGACTCCAGTCAGAACTCCCGGGAGGTAGCGTACACCCCCGGTGCTCGGGCACAGAAGCAGCTACGGGCACAGGAGCAGCCACTTCTCTAGAAGACCCCGAAGGTAAGGGGAGGGACGTGCAATACAGGATCGTCTCAAAGAACCCGGTCAGCGGCAGGCAAGAAGCGCGTCCTCCTCCTAAGGCTTCTGTAATGGCCGCAACCTCGAGGCCGCAAAACACAAACAGGCCGGGTATCAGCTCGACAGGGTGTCCAAACCGCGAAAAGCAATCAACAGACTTTCAACTGTCCTGGTGAACAAATAAGTTTGTTGAAGAGACTGCAAAAGGTAGTTTTTATCGCTCGTGGTACACTGAGCTCTAGGAAGATGTGGCCATTAACCTCGCTGTTCAGCTCCGCCCCGCCGACAATTCTCAAAAGTACATTTAACACGTATAATAAAATATATTTTGTTTAAACTGCATGACCATGGAAGGAGTAACGTTCCAATCTTGGGACTAGTCTAATTTAAGTAGTCTCGGGATCAGGTAAATATTCTTTACCTTTTGGACCTATAGCAAAAAATAAACAGATTTTTTGCTACGAAATATTTTGCGAAGCGAGGCAGGTTTCTTTTAAACCCTTTCAGTTTCAAACTTAACAATTCTCAAAAGAACATTAAACACCTATAATAAAATATATTTTTTGTTTTAAACTGCATGACCATGGAAGGATTAAGGTTCCAACCTTGGGACTATTGCTAGTCTTTATTCAATAGTCTTGGGAACAGGTAAATATGCTTATCTACCTTTTTAGCCCTAAAAGCAAGAAATAGATATTTTTGCTACAACATATTTTGCCAAGTGAGGCAGGTTCCTTTTTAACTCTTCCAGTATGTTTTAAACTTCCTAAAGTTAAAATGTAACCCCTATATAAACCTATACATCAGTGGTCCCAACCCTGGTCATCGGAGTCCACTCACAGGCCAGGTTTTATGGATTACCTTCAGGAAATGCAGACTGAATCCTGCAACCACTGAGCAGCAAATCATATCACCTGTGCTGTCCTTCAGATATCTGGCAAGTTAATTGGCCCTGATGACCAGGGTTGGGAACCTGTGTAAACCAGTGGTTTTGAAAAATACATACACTCAGCGTTCAGCCTTTCACATGTCCCCTACTGCTCTTGATAACTTTTTTCACAGGTCAGTGAGTGAGACCAAACAGGCCTTTCTGACCTCCACAGACCCAAAAAAACCAACAAAAACAGGCCACGCTTGCCTGTTATTTATCGATGTTGGGGCCAATGTCGGACGTCTTCAAATAGGGAGTACTTAAATCGCTACTCCGATCAGAAGTGTCACTGCCTGAATCCTTTCTTTTACCATCTGGAATGAACTTGAATTTGCAGCATGTTGGTCGCAGGCCAGTTTTGTAGGCTCCTGGGGCCTGATCTAACTTGCATTTATCTACATTAGATTTCATCTTCCATTTGAGGACCCAGTCCACCAATTTAAATCCATCTGCCGCAAAGTACAATCCTACTCACATTGTATTACCTTTCCTAGTTTTGTTAGCTGCGAACACTGACAAATTACTTATGATGCCTATTTCAAGGTCATATGGAAAATGGATTTAATAGTGGTCCTATAACAGACCCCAGAGGGACCCCACTTGCCACTAGTGTCCGTCTTGACCACTTACAATTTATGACCACTCTTTTAGCCAGTGTTCTATTAAAGAACAATGATTTTCATAGACCAAATTTTCCTAATTTGAAAAGTATCCTCTTGTGTGGAACGGTTTCGAAGACTTTGGCAATATTCAAGTAAATCACATCCACTGCAACCCCAGATCTATACTACTTACTACTTTATAGAATGCTATTGGGTTAGTCTGGCATGATCTGCATTTCATAAATCATTGGCGCGACGTCAGACGCAGTGCATTTGCGGCGTCCATCACGTTGACGCTCAGAAGTTTTTTGGTCTGGCTGACTGTACCTGTCATTTAGTTTTTTTTTTATATTTAAAGTTTTTTATTTTGCAAGCAAGAAAGATACATAAACAGCCAAAACAGGCCTCGCAGGGCCATATAGGCAACAAATACACATAAAGCATAAGGGGGGGGGGGAAGATTTCTCATAGGGAAACATCAAATTCTCGAATAGCAGAGGGGGGGGGGAAGCAGGGGACATAATCAGAATAAGCCCCAACCGGGGAACTATAGCAAAAAAGGCTTCAGTGTCCCGAGAAAAAAGGGTGTCTCAATAGCGGAGAAAATAAAAGCATCCGAATACAGCAAAATATCGGCAAAATCATCCCCATTTAAGGGGGGTTTCATCCAAAATTTGTAGCCAAAAATCAAAGTCTCAGCATGGTGGGGGGATAATAAGCGTCACGATGGAAGATGGGGTAGCTCAGACATTCCGACCAACTGTCCCCTCCACCTGCATCAAGAAACAAGTACGGGCGGCATACAGGCAGCACGACCCCCATCTTATTTTCACGTAAGGATAATGCACCAACTAGCAAAGCAGGCCTCGCAGGGCCAAATAGGCTACGAAAACACATAAAGCGTAAGGGGGGGGGGATTCTCGCAGGGAAACATCAGCGTCTCAGATAACAGGGGGGGGGGGGGTGGAACACAATCAAAATAAGCCCCAGCCGGGGACCTATAGCAAAAGAGTCTTCAGTGTCCCGAAATGATGGGGTAATAAAAAATAAAAATAAAATATGACAGAAAGACATCGTAATTTCGCTAGAGTCAAAGAGTACTCAGAGACAGCACATAAGACACTAAAATAAAAAATAAAAATAAAGGACTGCTCTCATCCAGTGTCCCGGAACAGCGGCCGTCGTGGGGCAGGCAGGGTGAGGCATGGCAGGCGAGGCTCGTCAGTGAGAAAAAATACCGGCAGATCAAGTAGGCCAGCACCCGCACCACCACACCGAGTTTCATCCACACAGGTGAAGGCCTCGTGCAGCGCCAGAGCAAGAAACGGCAGGAGGGGACCATTCAGCTTCTCGTTCACCGATGGAAGGGGATAGTCGGTCTCCTTCAGAACCCCCTTGGCGCCAGCGGGTGCCACCAGCGCACTCCTCAGCTCCGTCCAGGTAGATTCTTGACACGCGGGCACCACAAGAGCACACCGCGAGAACAGCTCCTCTCCCCTCGGGTAAACGGGCCGCAGGACCTTGGGAACCGGTACCTCCTCTATGTCCTCCAACCCTGCGGCCTCCGCTCTCTCAGGTAGCTCATCACAGCGCGACATCACTGCGAGTTGTCCGCCCCCCGAACCGCCACCGTCCAAATCTTCAGCTTCCCGGCCGGATCGCAGCACGGCCATGATGCGGCGCATGTCGCCTCGCGTCAGTGGCCCCTCACCATCCCCCAGCATCTGCAGCAAGGCGTCCAGTACAGCCGGGAGACGTGGGCCCTCCGTCTCCACGGCTATCGACATGGTCCCCCGCGTATTCAGGGCAGCGAGGCTTAAAGCTGGGAGTCAGTGGGGGTCTAGAAGTAGGCCGCAAAATGGCCGCCGCCAGCACACCAGCCAGATTTAGCGTCCAGCAGGTAAGACTCTGGACCGGAGGGGGGGAAAACGGGCTCCGGTCGGTGCACTCCCAGTGGCCGGCCACCCAGGATCCTCGGGTGAGGGTACTCAGCGGTTAAAAAAGTCCAAAATATGCCCGGGCAGAAGAAAACGCTGCGGAGCTCCAGCAGCATGCGACCTCTCCCTTCAGCAGCCGGCCACGCCCCCCCCTGTCATTTAGTTTTAATTAATTTTGATTCCCATATTTCCCTTTTATTTTCTAAATCTGTCAAAAAAAAAAATGGACCGTGTGGTGTCCGTCAGTACGTCGTCCGTTATGCACGCACGCAGAGTGTGCTCAGTCTGCGTTTGTCTGATGTTGGCCTAAAACTGAATTTCTTCGATATAGGGACTTTGCACAGTTGGAGAGCCTGACCTGCGTGCATCCTTTCTGATTGTGTGTCATTTGCTAGCTTAGCAATCAGGGTGGTGGCGCTTCCAACAAAATAGTTTTTAAAGGCATTTTCTACATCTAGGGGGTGTTGCAGGGTTTGGTTGTTTTTATAGTAGAATTGGATAGAGATTTCTCCTACTAAAACTGTCACGTTTCCCCGTTCTGTCCCCCTGCCCTCTAATCATTTATTCCTGTGTTTCCCTTAAGGTTCTGTGTGTCAAGTGGCTTCCTTGTCAGCTCTCCTGCTGGTGATGTGGGCTGATCACTTCCCTATATATTGCAATGGGCCCTTATCCCATTGCTCTTGCATTTGGTTCACTTTCAGTTCCTGACTCCTGCTGAATGTTTGTTCCCTAGAGCTCCCTACTGTTAATTCTGGTCAAGTTTGTGTTTTCTTGTTTACCTTATTTCTTTAGTCTTGTCTCCTTATCTGTTGTGACCGGAATCACTAGGTTCACTTCAGGACGGCGCCGGACCGGACACAAGCAAGGATTGTCTGAACACGAGTCTCTTCAGGAAAGGCAAACTTTATTGTGTCGTCACACAAATGCTCACACAGGATTGAATCGCAAAGAGTGAGCCCCGTCTCCCCCCCCGACAAGGGGTTTTATACCCCAAATACATAATTAGGTACATCCCAATTAGCCCACCTCCCGATGACACTTTATTCCACCCCACGTGGGTTAATACCTCCCATTATTAGTACAAAGGCATTTCATACATTGACCGTAAATTGGCAAACTTCATGTTAGTCTGACAGTTTGTGATTTGCTGCCGCACTCAATCCGGGCTGTGCCCACCTCCCTAAAGGCTATGTTTATTTTGTTACAGATAAAGCATGGTCTGGTTTCTATGCTCTCTTTGTCTCTCGGCAAGTCTCAGTGACCTTGCAGTATCCATTTGTCATCCTGTCTTTCCGTGCCAAGAGCTGGCCGGATTTTCCCTCAGTTTTATTGCTTCTCTGCTAATCTACCACATTCCTAAAATTCTATGTAAGCTTCATTCTAGTGTCTAGTGAAATCTATCTAGTTATTTGCAAGTGAACCAATATTCTGAACAAGATGGCCGCTTGGCTCATAATAGCGACCATCTTCCAGCCTGATTCCACTTCACGATCTGCTGTTTCTTTAGTTAGTCCAGGTTCTAGTTAATATCCAGTCATTCCTGTGTATATAGTTCTAGTGTTTCTCCTTTGTCTGGTTATGTCTGACGTATTACCTGGTTCTGACCCTTTTGCCTGGCTGACGCTCTCCAGGTTCTGGATCTCTGGCTTCTGTATAAAGTACGTTCTGGTTTTTGACTTCTGGCTTTTTCTTTTCCATTTGGATGCTCCTTGTCTGTACCTGTAAGGAGCTGGTTCAGGGGTGGTAGAATTGAGCCCAATGTGCAATGATATTGCTGAGAATCGTATATGTGTAAACAAAAGAGGGTTTATTAGGAAGTCAAGAATAGAACATAAAGGCAATAGATAAATATAAAAAGATTGGTAATACTCAGGGGAAGGGAGCACACTGAATAAACAAAGTAATAACTTTAACTGAAGGCAAGATTAGAGAATACTTAACTAAACTACGACAAAGAGCGAAATCTATATATTATATATATCTCTTTGAAGAAAATTAATTCTTTGTCCTGAGGAAAGCTCCAAATTGGGAGCTGAAACGTTGACTCTCATGATTTAATAAATTAGAAGTTAACAGTCCTTGTCACGGAATGACCCAAGAGGCTCGGCGCAGCGAGCCCAGGACTCAAACCCAAGACATTTTTTAAAAGGACCTATGTCATGGAGCTGAG
Source organism: Leptobrachium leishanense (assembly GCA_009667805.1). Classification (NCBI taxonomy): domain Eukaryota; kingdom Metazoa; phylum Chordata; class Amphibia; order Anura; family Megophryidae; genus Leptobrachium; species Leptobrachium leishanense. The sequence continues at coordinate 200,284,194 of CM019067.1, forward strand.
GTAACGCTCCATGCTTCAAACCTCAAAGGACTTTATGGTCATTTATATCGTGTGTGTCACGGAATGACCCAAGAGGCTCGGCGCAGCGAGCCCAGGACTCAAACCCAAGACATTTTTAAAAGGACCTATGTCATGGAGCTGAGGTAACGCTCCATGCTTCAAACCTCAAAGGACTTTATGGTCATTTATAGCGTGTGATTTTAAATATATTTTACATCATTTGGTTTTAGTTTAATTTAGTTTAGTGAAATGACATAGCTTTGGTTTTAAAACCTACTTATATTCCTGTAGGTAAATGTGTGTTTCTGTAGCTAGTAAACAAGTTTTGCTGCTGTGTAATTTATGCGTCAGGGATTTTCCCCATTATCTAGCTACATGTTTAATTTAAGGGATCTCTGATAGTGTGTTTAATCTGATGTGCTGGAACAATGGATGTACAAACGTTGTGTGAGCTGAAGGCTAAGAGAATGTGAAGAATGTTTATTGTAAATAACTGACATAACTAATTAGTATGGGTATGCTACTAATTAGTATGGGTATGCAAATTATGACTGTTGTACTTCAGCATAAATAGTGGCGTTGTTCATTAAAAGTCAGTTCATCTAGTACATACAGCTCCGCCTGGTGTCCTTTACTGACGTCTATACCGCTGAGATCCCGCGTGGTCTTCAGGGTACGTTATCCACGATCGAGGTACGATCCGACTACCCTGTGTCTGCATCTCGGATCAGAACAGCGGTGCATCGGACGTGCTTCGACCAGATCGAACGATCGGCTACTCTTCGATCCTGTTTCCCGATCCGAAACCGCGGCGCTTCTCCTGCGCTTCGGTACATCGAGCGCTATATACGATCGAAGGAAATCCGATTAGTAATCGAAGGAGTTCCGATCCTCACCCGAAGGAAATCCGATTCCTTCATCCGAACGGCCGTTCCGCAGACGATCCATTCTCCAACAAGGTCAGTAGACCAGCTGCTCGAGACGCTGAGTGCCGTGTCACTTGGTGGTCGGGCTGGTCTCACTCAGGGGTCCCCTTCCACAGCCCGCCAACCCCTCCCCAGGGTCACTCCAGGTCGCACGAGACGCCGAGTGCCGTGTCACTCGGTAGTCGGGCCGGCGGTAAGCGCAGTGGGGGGAGCAGATTGGAGCATACCCGCAGGCGGACAACACACATTCCGCCACAGTCCTGGAGTGCCGTCACTACTTTTCTTCAAAGCTATTATTCGTCACCGAATGACAGGCACTGGGCATACTGAACACTTGAAGGAAGCGTGAGTGCATAGCATTGCCTTTGTGTGTGTGTGTGTATATATATATATCTCTATATCTCTATCTTTGCAGGCAGAGGGTCCTTGGAAGGCAATTGTCTCTTTAGCAGGCAGAAGTCTTGAAGCAGAGGGTCTCAGGGGTAAGGGACCTTTAGAGCAGAGGGTCTTTACCAGGTAGAGGATCTCCGGAACAGATGGTCTGTAGCAGGTAGAGGGTCTCGGGAGCAGAGGTTCTTTAGCAGGTAAAGGGTCTCTGGCAGGATACAACAGGTATAAGGAAATTAGAGGCCGCTCCTACTAGTGTGGGGTTCACTAGAACAATGCAGAAGCATTGTGCCTTTGGAGTGGTTCCTTTTTATAGGGGAGGAGTCGGGATGCATTAGTCAGCACCTGGTTGCTGGATCAGTGTGGTTTAGTAGGATTAGAAGTCTCATTACATTAAACCTGCTTGCTTCTAGGTTTCCTGCGGTGCAGGCGTCCAGGTTCCTGACAGTACCGTTGATATATGTACTTGCGCATATTCCTGTCTCGTCTGTAGGTCCTTAGACTCGGCACGGTGCTGCTATATTATTTTCCTTGGAGCAGATCTGGCTACCTCTAAAGACCGGTCTTTCAGAGTAGGGCTGCTGTTTACCGTGCAGGGTCTCTAGGTTGTCTGCTTAGTATTGTCTGCATATAGGGGCTTTCCTACGTACCAGGGGCTCACCTTGGCGAGTGCAAGGTGCCCTCTTTGTGACAAAAACTACCACATACTGGCATGACCCCCTCATTGGAAAGCCTACTATTCTGTGGGGTATATCATGTTTTATTAACCTCTTGGCTGCTAAGGACGCTCTCAGTGCATCCAACCAAGTGGTTCTCGTGTGCTATGGATGTGCTGAGTGCGTCCTAGCACAGGAGGCAGCGATCGGCTGGTATTTCGGCCGATCGCTGCAGCCCCTGGTGCGGGCTGACATCTTTGCCAGCCCAGCTGTCACATTCGCAATGGCGCTCACCCCAGATCAGCATTGTTAGATCTTTATGGACAGATTTCTCAGACTTGACTTTACAGCAGTTAGAACTGCCAGACCTAGCACTCCCAGCCAGGAAGGTGATCTAGAATACTAAATACCACTCAGCAGCAAATGATTTTGTGACCAAGTGTCTGCTGAGTGAAGGCAAGTTAACTATACACGGAGATAGCTTAGCAAGATATAAACCTAACTTTAACAAAAGCGTGGTCCAAAGTACGTTCCAAGTTGGCACCAGAGAGGGTAATCGTACAGGCAGGGTTGACAACAGAGGACTCCCATATACTTGTTCTCAGTAACGTAGAAGGAATGTACAAGGAGTTCAACCTGCAGGGCAGACCCACAATCACATGACAATGTGGTATGATGCGTCTATTGACTTAGTAACAGACAGGTAACACGAGGGGTAGATTGATTCAGCATCCTGCAGGGCAGACCCACAGTCCGAAACAATGTGATATGATCTGTACATAAACTTAGTACCAGACAGGAAAGATGAGAGGTTGATGGATTCAGCGACCTGCAGGGCAGACCCACAATCAGAGACCTGTAACGGTTGGCCCCTGCTTGGGCCATAGTGGTGGTTAGGAACAAGGAGTGAAGCCCTTAAGGCAGATGAGCTACTGACTGGACACTGGACAGATAAATAAAACATTCTTGTTTCACCAAAACCAAGGAGCACAAAAGCAGGACTGAATTGACACCTAAGCTTTGAAGGTTTCAAGACCGACAAACAACTTAGGACACACTCAGAAACACAAACCATGTATGACAGTATATGAATCATGCAGGCTGCAGGGCAGTCAACAAACTGACAGGCTAGGGGATACAGGAATTGAACCGAACTCCACGTCAGGACAATGCAGGAAACATACCGAGACAAAGGGACAAGCGTTATCAAGGCAAACAGACTACACTAAAGTGGTTCTTTTTATAAGCGGCCTCTGAAGATAGACTAAACTAAGACAGACAAGGTACGTGAAACATTCAAGAATGGTCATACAGGCAGAGGTTGGCAACAGATCAGCATACAGAGTACCAGGAGTGGGCAGAAGGGATTGTCAGGAAACACAGCCAAGGTCAAAACCAGAATACAATGAGACAGAAATGCTTTGCAGCAACACAGGGAACATGAACTAGGCAGAACCACCAAGAAACTCCACAAACCGTCAATGAGGGTCTGTGCTGCTGGGATATAAATAGGGAGTGGGCCTGTGTGATTGGGCCATGTGACCTCAGACAGCACAGCCAGACACCCCACGGGAAAAACAGACATGAAGGCCCTTCAACATACTCTGTGTATACAAAGTTAAACATACACCCATATATGGGATTAGAGTAAGAATTGTCAAGAAGGCAGTCCGGGTCAATCACAAGTAGGGTCCTCATACAAACAGAATCGGCAACTAGGCAATATACACGGAGACCGTAAACGGAGATCAGCTAGCGATGCGGGAATAACTCCATCAGGGCGACGAGCAGATCCTCGCGTCCTGCATTTAAGGCCTGCAGCTCCGTCACAACGCCAAGCCCCACCCTCTCAGACGCTGATCGGCCTGCTCTAACTCCTGGCACCCAGCCAGCGATGCCGCCGGGCGCCCTGACCCCCAGAAAGCGCCACGGAGGCCGAAGACGTCACACCAGCCTCCGGGACCCTTTCGGGTGGGCAGGAATAGCGTCATCACACCCGGTGCCGTGACGTCTCTTCCAGGCACCCCTCCCCCCGCCACTGCAGGGAAGATGCCTGAAGGGAAGGGGTGGTCCTTAGCAATGCCGCCTATGGTGGAGATATGAACCCCCTATCTCCCGATCCGTGGTAGATGGGGGTTAATGTTTGGTATCGTTGGAACAGCCAGAGCATGGCCTTTCCAATGATTTCCATGTTTAACCTCCCTGGCGCTATTCTTGAGTGTGACTCTGTTAAATTTCGCTAACGGTAACCCCGAGCCACACTCGGGCTGCATACTCTACTCATCCTGCGTTCCCTTGCTGTCCCCCGCAGTGTGATCGCGGTGACTTGCTTCCTGGTAATGCTCCCTGCGAGTCACACGATGCAGTGGGTGGGACCAGGCAGCAAATTAGACAGTAAAAAAAAATATTTGAATGTAAAATCCCCAACAGCATGACTTGCTCATAAACAACCACTAGGTGGGCCTAACAGATCAGAAACAGACCATACATATTCTAAGACTGGACTTTACTGTATATATGGTTTGAAGATCTCTTGTATGAAAATAGAATTGATAGACTGCATTATGAATGTTGCTGTATAAAAATACTGGTACATCTTGAGGGATGCACATCCAGATGTGCCAGAATTCCAAAATACCCCCCTTATGTCATTTAAAAGAGGGCGATCAATAAGCGATACACTTGTGCGAGCAGAATTTAAACATGATCCAGGGGGGAGGCACTTTTTTGGAAGGCCCAGGAAAGGAACCTTCCAGTGTCTGAGCTGTTCCTGTTGTAATCGGTTATTCGGGTGATTCTTTTACACCCCTCCATTCAGGACATGGGTTCAGGATTAAGGGATACTTCAGCTGTAACTCCACTTTTGTGGTGTACTTGTTGAAGTGCCCCTGTGGATCGATTTCATATTGGAGAGACCACGCAAACAGTGAAGAATCGATTTTTATTTAACACAAATCCGATATCGGAACTAAAAAAATTGAACTTCCGGTCCCACAACATTTTGTAGAGGTTGGACACGATATCTCCCAACTACGTTTCCAACTGATTGACGAAGTACCGAAATTATCAAGTGGTGGTGATAGAGAGAAAATGCTTAAAAAGAAGGAATTGTATTGGATTTACCATCTAAATACTCTTGTGTCTCATGGCCTTAATAGAGAGGCAGATTTTGTGCCATTTTTATAAAAAATCTTATTGGATAGACACTTCTTTTATGTTCTCATTGATAGTCTCACAATGCCTAAACCACTCTATTATGTCTCCACAGATTTAATCCTGCATGGATAACTGTGGAGCTGTAAGAATTAGTGTGTACTTGAGTCCAGCGTCAGATTTTTATATATATTGTTTCATCATAGGCTTGTACTATTGTCTGTCATATAGAAACCTGGAACATGTTTAATATATAATGTGTCATTAATAAAGTTGATGAATTTAATAGTTAAAAGATATAGTAATCTTGTATCCAGGATGACAATCGGACATAATTGTTTTTATACTGTGGTGTTTGACAAATGCAAATTTCTTCACTGTTTGTCAATTAACTATTTGATTGGCAATCTGTAACTCTATTTAATTGATGCTTTGCACAGTTATTCTTTAGACTTGACAAAGGTTGGAATTTGGTTATTAAGAGGTGAATGGATAGCTTGGAAGATTCAAATACTGCAGATGAGCGAAGTCCTAAGGTACATGAACTACACGTATAAGATGGACAAGGGAGACACTGCCACCTGTACAGTCTTTAATGCCAGACTGGAATATTTTAATCTTGGTCACGAGAACTAGCTACGATTCTGCAGGTTTCAACATCGAAAACCATTAGGGGATGCCACCCTCAGGGCCGGCCCAAGCCGCAGTGCTGCCTGGAGCGATGGATGAAATGCTGCCCCCCCCCAACAAAAAAAACACGTGCCATGTATGAATGTGTCACAGCAATAAAACTCATAGTAACGTGCGGTGTGTATCAGAGCGTCATTAGTAATTCAAAAGTACAGTAAAAACCATGGAAGTAAAAGAACTAACCACACTAGCAGTACAGAGCCTTGGCAGTCTGGCCAGCCCCATAGAAGAACAAATGTAGATTTTAGCAAATCTCAGGACTAGTCTGATCAACACCATCAGAATCACTGAGGAATGTTACGTCCCTCACACATTGTACATGGCTGATATTGAGGTGTCACAAAAATAAATCTGAACAGTAGCTAGTACAGAGCAACATATATTAAAATCAGGGCTCGAGTCGAGCGGGAACGGCGTTCCCGCACTTCTCCCACAGCGGGAACGCAGCGTTCCCGCTGTGGCCCGAGCCCGAACGCCGCCGCCGCACATTGCCGGCAGCCGCGTGCTTCCTGTTACAACGGCCAGCTGAAAGGAGGTGGAGCCGCTCGCCTGGGTGTTTCATAGATCCCAGGCGAGCGGCTGCACTTCCTGTCAGCGGCCGCTGAAGCAGGAAGCACGCGGCCGCTGGCGTTCTATCAAAGGTGAGCTGGGCTGGGGGCACTATCCATGAGACCTGGGGGGGCACTATCCATGAGACCTGGGGGGGGGCACTATCCATGAGACCTGGGGGGGCACTATCCATGAGACCGGGGGGGCACTATCCAGGAGACCTGGGGGGGCACTATCCATGAGACCTGGGGGGGCACTATCCATGAGACCTGGGGGGGGCAATATCCATGAGACCTGGGGGGGGGCAATATCCATGAGACCGGGGGGGGCAATATCCATGAGACCTGGGGGGCAGTATCCATGAGAGCTGGGGGGGCAGTATCCATGAGAGCTGGGGGGCACTATCCATGAGACCTGGGGGGCACTATCCATGAGACCCGGGGGGCACTATCCAGGAGACCCGGGGGGCACTATCCAGGAGACCTGGGGGGGCACTATCCATGAGACCTGGGGGGGCACTATCCATGGAGACCTGGGGGGGCACTATCCATGAGACCTGGGGGGCAATATCCATGAGACCTGGGGGGGGCAATATCCATGAGACCTGGGGGGCAGTATCCATGAGACCTGGGGGGCAGTATCCATGAGAGCTGGGGGGCACTATCCATGAGACCTGGGGGGGCACTATCCATGAGACCTGGGGGGGCACTATCCATGAGACCTGGGGGGGGCACTATCCATGAGACCTGGGGGGGGCACTATCCATGAGACTGGGGGGCACTATCCATGAGACCTGGGGGGGCACTATCCATGAGACCTGGGGGGGCACTATCCATGAGACCTGGGGGGGGCACTATCCATGAGACCTGGGGGGGGCACTATCCATGAGACCTGGGGGGGGGCAATATCCATGAGACCTGGGGGGCAATATCCATGAGACCTGGGGCATATCCATGAGACCTGGGGGGCAATATCCATGAGACCTGGGGGGCAATATCCATGAGACCTGGGGCAATATCCATGAGACCTGGGGGGGGCAATATCCATGAGACCTGGGGGGGGCAATATCCATGAGACCTGGGGGGGCACTATCCATGAGACCGGGGGGGGCACTATCCATGAGACCTGGGGGGCACTATCCATGAGACCTGGGGGGGCAATATCCATGAGACCTGGGGGGGCAATATCCATGAGAGCTGGGGCATATCCATGAGACCTGGGGCATATCCATGAGACCTGGGGGGCAATATCCATGAGACCTGGGGGGGGCAATATCCATGAGACCTGGGGGGGGCAATATCCATGAGACCTGGGGGGCACTATCCATGAGACCTGGGGGGGCAATATCCATGAGACCTGGGGGGGCAATATCCATGAGACCTGGGGCATATCCATGAGACCTGGGGGGCAATATCCATGAGACCTGGGGGGGGCAATATCCATGAGACCTGGGGGGGCACTATCCATGAGACCTGGGGGGCACTATCCATGAGACCGGGGGGCAGTATCCATGAGACCTGGGGGGGCAATATCCATGAGACCTGGGGGGCACTATCCATGAGACCTGGGGGGGGCAATATCCATGAGACCTGGGGGGGCAATATCCATGAGAGCTGGGGGGGCATTATCCATGAGAGCTGGGGCAATTATATCCATGTGAACTGGGGAAAATATATCCATAAAACCAGTGCTGGGTATGTTATTCTGGGGGCTCAGTGCTGTGTATATTATTCTTGGGGTTCAGTGCTGTGTATATTATTCTGGGGGCTCAGTGCTGTGTATATTATTCTTGGGGTTCAGTGCTGTGTATATTATCCTGGAGGCTCAGTGCTGTGTATATTATTCTGGGGGCTCAGTGCTGTGTATATTATTCTGGGGGCTCAGTGCTGTGTATGTTATTCTGGGGGTTCAGTGTTGTGTATATTATTCTGGGGGCTCAGTGCTGTGTATATTATTCTGGGGGCTCAGTGCTGTGTATGTTATTCTGGGGGTTCAGTGTTGTGTATATTATTCTGGGGGCTCAGTGCTGGGTATGTTATTGTGGGGGTTCAGCACTGTGTATATTATTCTGGGGGCTCAGCGCTGTGTATATTCTTCTGGGGGCACAGTGTTGTGTATATTATTCTGGGGGTCTGTGCCTGGATATATATATATATATTGCGTTAGTCCAGTTGCCACAATCACGAGTATACCTGTACGTAGTGATACCTTTCACTGATCAGTATAGTTTCCAGTTTACACTCTTGAAAGCTTGTCTTTTAAATGGAAAGTTAACCCAATAAAAATGGTATCACCGACTCGTCCGGCTATACTCGTGTGTGATGGACTGGCCCAGCACCCTCAGCCAGAAACAGGGGATCAGGACACTGATATTCAATAAACTATGTGTTTTGTGCCGTTGCACCAACGATCCTGCATTCTAGCTGGCCGAAGGAGTACCTGTAAATAAAAGTGTTGATTGTGTAACGGATGCCGTTTCAAATTTGCCGCCATTTGCTGCCGCCTCGTGTTCGGATCGAGCGGAGCAGGAGGGAAAATGGCCGATTCGGGCCATCCGGTCCCGAATCGGCAACGCCCCGATGCGCCTTAGCCAATGATACCTGTGGGGGCGGGCAGGGGGTTTTCCAGATGTGGAGCTCGTGGGGAAAGTTATAAATACTGATGTTGTTAAAATAAAAGTGTCTTTGGTTTGGAGTTCATGCAGCTGCGTCTCGTGTCTCTGTTTGCCAAACGTGTCTGACATCCCTCGTGGTTCAGCACACCGGACGAAACGAAGCCTATCGCGTGCCGCTGCCGTGCGATCCGAATACCTCCAGACAACTGAGCCTGTTCAGTTAACTAGCGGGAGATCCGAAGAATCTGCACCTATAACGCGTGGGCGCTTCGACCGCTGCGCGACCCGACTATTGCTGCTGGACGAATCGGGCTGCCACGAGCTAGTGAAGGTTCCGAACAGGTCTGTGCTGTATTGTGGATGATATATCTACCGCTGGGCGATCCGAACGGCTCCGGTCGAACGACCGTTGGCCAGCTCCATCACCGAGAGATCCGATTAGGTCAGTGCGGAGCAGTTAAGGTCCCATCGACCGCGGGACGATACGAATTCCCCGAACGATCGACCGTTGGCCGGCTCGTTCCTGGGAGATCCGAACATTCGCAGAAGAGAGCCGTTCTAACATACGACCGTAAAAGTCTACGTGCAGGTCAGTGGCCAGCTGCTCGGGACGCTGGGCGGCACCCCCTCAGTGGTCGGGCTGGGTTCACACCAAGGTCCCCTTCGCTGCTGCGGTCATCTAGATTATAAAGTCAGAACCGGTCGCTCGAGACGCCGGGTGTCACAACCTTGGTAGTCGGGCCGGTGGAATAATACAAAGGGGGAAGAAGCCTACGCAGATTGGAGCACACCCGCGGGCGGACAATAACATCACGTTCCGTCACATCGTGATATATATTTTCTTCAGGTAATGGGGGTTGTGGAATTCGTGGGTGAGTTCCCTCACTTTTTTTCCCAGGACTTGACCCCTGATTAAAATCTACTACACAAACCCCTACAACATCATGCAATTGGGAAGCACAATTGTAAAGCTATTAATATGCTTTTTTTTTTTTTTTGAAGCCATTTTTATTGGACACTAGAAATCTAAGTTAATGTTTAGCACTAGTTAAACAAAAAACACACTAAGCACATTTCTGCAGTTACAGACTATGGTAAATATGTTGACCTCTGTCCTTCAGTCTAGATCCCTGTCTCTACAATAAAACTTGCCATTACCTACTGTATCCTCACCGGATCGTTAGCAGCACACATTAAAAGTAGCGCTTTAGAAAGAGTACAGGCAGAGATTCACTAGTACAAATCCTGTTGACAGCTCCATGGAAAGAAAAACAAACGTCCATGCACTGGCAGCCTAAGGGACAGGAGGAGACACCAGAAAGCAGAACATTGACAAGATTTAAAGGACTCACAGATCACAACTTTCAATCAGGTGCCACAATAGCTCAGCCTGCACTTCCTTTTTCGTGCTCAACAATCAGTATCCCTATGGTTGCCACTGCTCATACCAACGGCATCGCTATCCTAGGCTGTGCTGGAGCTGTAATCTGAGGCCTGGCCACGCACACTTGCTAAATACATCCAGTTAAAACCAAATGAGAGCTGGGGGGGGGGGTCACTCAGTGGAGTTTGCCATTTCCCAGCTTTTCTAGACCCGCTGCTTTATATTTACCATTTTGCTAATAGGCATATTGCATTTTAATTGACAATGGCAGGTATTTTACCACCCCCCCTTCCCTCACCTGCCGGCACTGTTTAAAAAAATCTGTGAATGCAGCCTCAGGCTGGCTGGCTCCACTGGACCTCACCCTTGTTTGTCCAACCTATTCTGCCGCTGCATGGCTTCAGCCTGCCCGCATCAAGTGAGGGGGCGGCACCAATACAGCGTGCCTGCTCGAGGTTAGAAGGTGGGCTGAGGCAGGCATGCTGAATTTCCGGGTGCGCTGCTGGGCCACCCATGGCTGGCAGATGATCATCCTGGAGCTAAGGCTGGGAAACCAGCGGGGCCCGCACTGTACTTGCCAAACCCGGGCCCCTACCAACCCACGGGCAGTGCCCAATGGGTCAGTCCACCCCTCACTTGGTGTGAAGTCAGACTGACGATTTTGAGACCGGCAGTAGGCTGGCACATACCTGGTGGGTAGCTGGCAGGTCCGGGGCCTGGCGGGAGCCAGAGGAGAAAAGAGTTGCTGGCTGCCATGTCTGAGGATCCCCCCGCATGACACGCTTCTTAATACACGCTGGCCTGTGTGGTGGGCATGGTCACGGTGAGCGTGTGTGTGGGGAGGGTGGCGGTGTCACTCACTGCCTCCTTGGAGCTGGCCGCCAAATTAGATGCTGCCGCGGTGCTGACGCTCACAAAAAGAAGTGCAGCATTGTCAGCAGCGCAAAAATTTGCCACTCACAAATTTTGGCCACCTGGTGCAAGTGCTCCACACTGCTCCATGGTCGGGCCAGCCCTGGCCACACTGTATGGCTGCGGACAAAACTATCAGACCAGTCTATGAACATTTCACACTAGGCGATCAAGCCCTTGCGATTTTGACGGTATTGGCAGACTTTTAGCCTCTGTAAAAGAACAGTAATTATGGTGCATGGAACGTTCCTGTGACTTAAATTTTTCTAAATGCAAGTGAAAATGAACATCAGATGTTGGATCTTGGGAAGAAATAACTATTGACATGTTTCCACAGGTTTGCTGTTCAAGTGAATGCTTCAAACCAGATTTGCTCCTTTTCCTCTAATGTGCACACTGTTTTTGTTCAACAACGAATAATTCCCAACCGTCTAGCTGCAAATTCTTCTGTGTTGGTGAATTCTAAAGTGACTTTTAACTGCAGAATAAATGCTGGAACCAATATAATTTATTTGTGGAACTTTGGAGATGGAATGGTTCGACTTGGGGAGAGCTCTGAAACCTACACTTACATGCGGTAAGTTCAGGCCTTAATTTTTCCCCTTTTGTGATGCTTTGTGAAAATATTAGCGAAGTAACTTTTTTTTCCTCCCTAAACATTAAAAGTAAAATCAGTGCCCTCCACCAATACTGGCACACTTGATGAAAATGAGCAAAAAAAGCTGTGAAATTGTCTTTAACCGCTTGATCTGTTTAACTCCTTAGTGACCAGGCGGTTTTACGAAAATCCATCCTTTAGTGCCTGCTGCTGGTTTTAAGTTTCTGCGCTGTTTGTGTTTAGGTCAAATTTTTCTCGTTTATGCAACCCACACATATTATACACTGGTTTTCTCTTTATTATATGGGCTTTCTAAAGATACCATTTTTTTCATCATTGCATATATTTTACTATAAAAAAACATTGTGAAATATGACAAAAAATTAAACACTTTTTCGAAATTTTACCCAAAAAATCTCTCAATAGTTTTTAAATTTTGTCCTGAGTTTAGCAATACCCAATGTTTACATATTCCTTGCTTTTTTCCCCATCTTATATGACAATACGTGCAAGTAGCACTTTGCCATTTCCAAAGGGTTTATTTTCAAAATTAGTGCTAGTGACATGGTAACACTGATATCTGTCACTAATACCTGAATAACCCTCCACATATACATATTTTTTAAAAGTACACAATACAAGGTATTCAACGTGGTGTATTTTGACTATTTCCATGACTCTTACCACAAATCTATGGTAAAGTTTGAGGAAAAAGCTTTTTTTGGTGATTTTCTGACTGTGCAATTTAAGAATACATGTACCGAGAACTTTAAGGGATACTACCAAAAAACAACACATAATGTGTTCAGCATAATCTTCTGAGTAAAGTGATGGCACCCATGTATAGGTATGTTGGTTATTTGGGGGCTAATAGGCCTTATTTGGGGTGTGCCCATTTCAGTTTTCCAACTTGGATTTTTTGAGATTTGGTCATCATGCCATCTCCTATTTGGGGCATTTTTGAAGCCGGCCAAAGTAATTTACCCCCATCAAACCATATATTTTTAGAAAAGACGCACCCTAGGGTGCTTCACATATTTGTATTTTAACACTTCCCATGCACTAGCTCTACCACAGTCTTTGTCAAACTTTCAGGTAGTCACTTTTTGTGTTTTTTCACACACATTGGCCTTTAGGCATTGTGACAGAACATGCTGTCACTGTGCGACTTGGAGGGGGCTTTGCGCTAGCCTCCTGCCCAAAGACTATGGCCCGTGAAGAGGGCCCGATTTCCCATTAGACACTGTAGGCACGTGCCTATAGGCGCCCTTCCTTGAGGGGCGCCTGCTGTCTGAGTGTTTTTTTTTCCCATATTTTTTCTTACCGTTTTTTTCTCTGAACTGTCCTGCGGATGTGTACCCTCCCCACCAGGGGGAGGGGGGTACCGTGTATCAGCAGCATGGGCGGCATTATAATGGGCTCAAATTCCCCAACAGATGCCCAAAGCGGCGCCTGCAGCGTGCCTCCCACATTCATTACATGAGGGAACAGCATGCTGAATTGGCGCCGCCCCCACGTCACGTGATGCTCAGGAGGCCAAAGGGTGCAGTGGACTCAGAGCAGAGGGTCAACGGAGCCATCCTGTCAGCCACCTGTGTCCTGCTGGGTAATCTGGAAGGATATTCAGCAGCAGCAGCACCACATTGCTGTGCCTGTGCAGAGGCTGATCTGCCCGCAGCCCGGGTGTTACATCCACAGCCCCTGCTGTGCTGCCCGGGGGGTCTGGGCATAGTTTGGTGCCAGCACCTGGAGGAGCCGCCGGGTTTAAAGCATGGCGCGAGGAGTTGCCTCGTCGCCCTGACGTGGAGTTCTGCTCCCGCATCGCTTACCATTATTTTCATTGTGATTCTAGTTGCTGACCCGTTTACGTCTGCGATCCCTGCTCCTGATTTTGACCCGGCTTGTTTTGACCATTCTTATGCTACGTACTACTGCGGTTGCTAGTACTGTGCGTCATGGGTTTAACCTTATGCAGGCTGCTTGGGGTTTTACTCATTTTATGGGGATATTCCCCTCTCGCTCTGGTGTACTTTCTACAGTCTTATCGGGCTTCTATTCCAGGCCCAAGGTTTATGATTTAAGGTCATGTATTTCTGTACAATCCGCAATAGCGAGATACTGTTTGTTTTCTGCATATGATTGTCATGTTCAGCTTGCCAAATGTACCCGAGCATGTACCAGCTTTAAACCTTTGTGTGTCAGTAGACCCTGGTGGTTACAAGGTACCACATACCAGTTTGAGCTTATCAGAAAACGCAAAGTCTGTCAGGTCGGAGACTGCCCTGCAGTCTGCACAATACGTTGACTGTCAAACATACTACCTCGGTTCACCCACTCAAGTATTGAAGCCATCTGTATTGTTTTGTAGACATGTGCACAGCACAAAATTTAGTTTTGAACTAATGGATTAGTCCTAAAATGCAATTTATTTAGTTGCGTAAGAAATTCGTTTTCAGTTCTTTAGTATGAAAACTAATTTCATTCATCCGAAAACCAGTGGATACAATTACTATTGTAGTGGCTCCTCAGAGAGCTGAGATTGGCTGCTTGTTACAGTATCACTCACTCTCAGCACAATGTGCCAGGCAAAGCTGTTACAGTAACTGACTGCTGCTCATCACAGTGCTCAGAGTTTCAGTAAAACTAGTAAATAATATTTTTATATATGAGGTTAGAACAATATTTCCTTGTTTTACTGAAACTCTGAGCGTTGTTACAGTCAGTTACTGTAACAGCTGAGCCTGATACATTGTACTGAGAGATAATATAACAAGCAGCCGATCTCAGCACTCACAGCCACTGAAGGGCTAAAAAAAGGCTCCTCTCTGTCTAATGTATAGAACATCCTCCTGCATTAATTTAATACCTCTCTGTATAATGTAGATATCATCCTTCATTAATTAATACCCCTCTCTGTATAATGTATAGAACATCCTCCTGAATTAATGTCCCTCTCTGTATAGAACATCCTCCTCAATTTATACCTTTCTCTGTATAATGTATATAACATCCTCCTGCATTAATTAATGCCCCTCTCTGTATAGACCATCCTACTGCATTGGCATGTGGAGGGTGCAGAACCTTCAGCACAGGAGAGGGAACTTTTACTTAAACTTTGTATCTCTGTGGGGGAGACACAGGAATATAAAAGCAGGGGAGAGGGAAAATATTAATGTAAATCGGTCTGAAAGCTCAGAGAAGAGATGACTGGTGCAAATTTTTTTTATATAAAATAAAGCACTTTAAATCCAGGGAAAACATTATAATAAATCACACTGAAGGCTCATAATGACAGAGTAACTGTGAGAGCTGGATACTAAATGTATCAGACGTAAAAAAACACCTTTATAACAAGCAGCACTGGGAGAGGAGAGGGACTTTATATAAAACGTGTATTATAGATGAGGAAAGGGGGATAGTGCTCCTGGATAATATAAAATGTATCAGACCTAAGCCCCTATTATGCAAAACGGGAGGGGAGATAACACACGTTTTATAAAGTCCCTCTCTTCTCCCAGCGCTGCTTGTTATAAAGGTTTTTACTATCCAGCCCTCCTCTGTCATTAGCTTTCAGTGTGATTTATTTGAATGTTTTCCTTCTCCAGCTGCTTTTATCATTTTGTCTGCCTTCTAGACATGCAAGGGTTAAGTAAAGGTTTCCTCTCCTGTGCTGTCTGTGCTGCGAGTGAGTATTCTGGAGCTCTATCACTGTCAGATTTTTGGGTAGGGGTCGGGAAGGATTACGCATAAAAACCTTTTCTGTAGCTTTGCGATATTGCACTCTTCATTGCTGGTCTCCTTCACTCATCAATGTAAAATTACAAAAAGGACTGAAACTAATGTAGTGCATTTTATTTTAGTTTCTTTCGTTTTTTTGTACTGAGCAGTTTCGTATCTCTTGAGTCATACTAAAACTAAATCATCCCAAAATTCGGAATAAATCGTTTTAGTACTAAAACGAATGCACATGTCTATTGTTTTGTGCTCTAAGTTGTCCGTTGGTCTCGACCTTTGGAACTTAATAGCAGATCAGTTGTCCTGTTACAATCCTTGGCATGGAGTATAAGTCTGAAAATACTGTATTTTACAACCATCAAGCAGATATCTCTGTCCAACAAGATTTCAACCTCACTACTCTTGTGTGAGCGCTACAGCGCCTGTTACACCGGGATGGCAAGACATCATTTGGAGTCACTGACTGTTGATGGTGAGTGACTCTCTCTACTAGTCTGTCAATGACAAAATTATGTTTCTGGGTGGCCCCTGCAGGAATCAGGATGGGTTAAACTCCGGGGCAGACTAGGCAGGGGGACAAGTGACACCCGGGCCGCCTCTGCCAGGCCCCTCCTGCTCACTATTGCCTGCTGCCACGTGCTTCCTACAAGCGACCGCTGGCTTGAAACTTGTCCGCTCACGTGGGTTCCACCAGCCAGCCGCGTGATTGCTAGATCGCGGCTGGCTGGTGGAACCCACGTGAGCAGTGAAAAATATGATATTCATTCAATTTGTATATATATATATATATATATATGTGTAGATAGATATCTTAATTAATACTGAATATTACAGATGTTACATTTGCACAATGGACATTTAGAAACTCACATTCCAATAGACATCTCTAGAATACAAGACAAAAGGGCCAATTTGAAAGTGTCAAATCCTTTTGTTTAGGTGGCTTGGTGCCTGAAGAGAGCAGTCGCATGCCTGAGCAGCTCCTGCTGAATTACTTTGATATTTAATTTTTCACGCTGCTTCCTGACTACCCCTGCCTGCTTTTCATACTGCGACCTGCCCGGTACCGGGTGACACATAATTTTTGCCGAGGGACTTTCACACGTTCGCCCTGACCGAGCTACTAGTTTCGGGCCTAGTGTGGAGAGACGCAGATCGCCATTTTGTTACCTGGTGCTCCTTCATTCTCCGCAATCCCTGCGCACCCCCAGCAATGGGCAAACGAGATAAGAAGTCCGGAGCAGTGGAGTGCCCTGGTCTACCGGACATTCGGGTCGCGCTTGCGGGCCCGAGGGACGCGAGTACTCTGCTCCGACCCCCGGTGGAGGTTGTGTCCTGCGAGGTGGGCCCTGATGTCTCCCCGCGAGCAGCACATCTTACCCTGCAGAACTCGGAGGACCTCCCGGCGACGAAGCGGGACATTCGAGCCCTTCTGGCTGACGCCCGCGCCTCGTGGGCTACGGAGATTGCGGAGGTGCGTTCCGATCTCTCCTCCCTCCGCGAGGAGGTGGTGGAGCTTGATGCCCGGACCTGCACCTTGGCGGCGACGCAAGATGAGGCCTCTTCACAAGTTAGTGCACTCCATACCCAAGTTGCCGGTCTGCAGTCTGCACTGTTGGCCATGGAGGCTCGACATCGCCGGCGGAACCTAAAGCTGAGGGGTATCCCGGACGCTTTCCCTGCCTCTGACCTACTGCTACTGGCCAACCGGATGATAAAGGCCGTCCTTTCCCTCCCTGAAGGTGCCCCGGACCCAGTGCTATCTGCGATCAGGGTCCGCAAGGCGGCGGCGGCCCCTCAGACCGCCACGAAGGACGTTATCGTGGTGTTGGGAGATGTCGTTGTGCGAGAACGCTTTCTGGGGGCGACAATCCGTGCTCCTCCGCTTCGATTTGAGGGACTGGACATTACGGTCTTCCGCGACCTACCATTTCTGGCCCTAGCAGCCCGGAGACAATATGGACAGATTACGGCCACTCTCCGAGCCCATGAGGTCCGTTATCGTTGGGGTGTGTCGGGATCCTTACTCATCCATCAGGGCGCTGAGGTTCTTGTGGCCTCGACTTTGGAGGAGGCCCGGACACACCTGTCGGCCTTGGGTCTACCGCGCCGTCGGGACACTGTTGACGGGGAACAGTCGCGGTCACCGTCGGTCGTGCAACCCTATGACCCAGACTAGCCTCTGAGACACGACTACCCTCCACTCCCACCCAGCCGAGATCGGCGCTGGTCGCTCTCCGTCCTTCGCTATAATCAGCTCTGCTACTTGATGACTCCATGCTCCCCTTCCTTCCTTTCTTTCAACCCACTCTCTCCTACCCACTTTTTCTTCCCTCTCCCCCCTTTTTATTATTTATATTATCCTTTTTTTTTTTTTTTTTTTTTTTTTGGGGTTGGAGGTATGGTTTTACTGAGGGTGAGCCATAGGGCGGTCACCTAGGCTCTCACTGTCCTCTTGGCCCCTCAGTGACCTTTGCCCTGTGGTTCCCTCTGTGGCCCTCTGTTTCCCAGTGAGGTCTCAGAGGCGCGCTGCTGAGCACCACTTTTTGATATGGGCTGCCTTTCCCATCTTCTCTGTCTTGCCGGAGAATTTATTTATTTATTTATTTTTTCTTTTCTTCTCCCTCCCCTCTCTATTCCATTTCTTCTCTCCCCTTTACTTAGCCTTTCTTGACTCCCTTCCCTTTGTTATGCCCTGCGATCGCTTCCAACTTTTGTTACCATGTTTATGTTGGTTGTACTTGCCTGCCTACCCTGTACTTATTCAATGGCCTGTTTTCTCGCAAAATATAGTCTAGCTGTGGTCCTGTGTGGCTCTTACCTTACTGCATTTATTTGTGATGTGCATAATCTTAAATAAAGAATTCAAAAAAAAAAAAAAAAAAAAAATCCTTTTGTTTAGTGGGGGGCAGGTAATTTAGAGCTTCTCACCACTCCTGAACACAGATGGCATCAGTCTAAAGGATGTCACAAGGATATGTTAATTAACAGTCTTTTCATGAGCGAGACAAAGTTTCCTGTTCATTCTTAAAGCACCATATTTCTTATTCCACATGTGGTCCACACTACCAGTAGTTGTAATGCCCCACGCCGTGGTCGGACCGCGGCCGCCACGTTGGGACGCCTGGCAGACTCACCTGAGGTCCCTCGTGGCGCGTCGCTCCCTGATTCCGATCTTCAGCTCGAGGGAGGAGAGCCAGGATGTGTCCCACGCCGTCTCCGGGATCCAACTGAACAGAAGGCAAGCGCGCATGCGCGATCGTCCATCCTAGAGCATGAAGACCTAGGTACTCTGGCTGGCCCTCTGCTGGTCAAGTAAAGGTACTGCATTCCACCTGCACTGGAGATCCTCGTATACCACCAATTAATCCATCAAGTACTCAGGTATCCCAATTCCACCTGCGAGCTCCAGGTGAGCGGTGTTCTTATGATTCTCTGAACCCTATTTAAACCTGCCGCCTTCTCCAGTTCATTAACCAGGTTATACTGTGGTTCACCACCACGTTCTCCAGTGGTTCCCCTTCGTATTGCTCCAAGAGTATCCTGACTTCCAGTCCTGCTTCCACGGTACCAGCTCCGCTTCCAGTCCTGCTTCCACGGTACCAGCTCCGCTTCCAGTCCTGCTTCCACGGTACCAGCTCCGCTTCCAGTCCTGCTTCCACGGTACCAACTCCGCTTCCAGTCCTGCTTCCACGGTACCAGCTCCGCTTCCAGTCCTGCTTCCACGGTACCAGCTCCGCTTCCAGTTCTGCTTTCACGGTACCAGCTCCGCTTCCAGTTCTGCTTTCACAGAACCAGTTCCGCCTCCAGGCCTGCTTCCACGGTGCCAGCTCCGCTTCCAGCTCTGCTTCCACGGTACCAGTTCTGCCTCCAGGCCTGCTTCCACGGTGCCAGTTCTTCTTCCAGGCCTGCTACCACAGTGCCAGCTCCATCTGCAAGTTTACTACCACAGCGCCAACTCCATCTCCAGGCTTGCTTCCACGGCACCAGTTCCATCTCCAGGCTTGCTTCCACGGCACCAGTTCCATCTCCAGGCCTGCTTCCACGGCACCAGTTCCATCTTCAGGCTTGCCTTAATACCTCTGGTACCGGTTCCAGATCCTGTCTTCAGTCGAATTCCTTTATCCCAGGACTATTTCCAAAGATTACAACTTGTGTTATTTATCCCTACAACCCTCCGTTCTGGACTTTACTTTCTCAAAGACATCCTGCATTCATTTTGTTCCACCCAGTAAAGGTTCAACTGATTATATCCCTTCTGGTCTCCTCCTTCGGCTTGCCACCGGGTTCCATACACACAACACTACACAGGGGTCAAGCCTCTGCCCTTACAGTAGTTTAAACTTTATGATAACAGGAAGAAGGTGTGTAGTATATAAAAAGAAAGTGTAACGGTTTTTTAGCTATCAATTCATTCAATCCATTCATTAAGAACCATCTTGGGAAGTTCCAGCAACACCTAATGCATTACCTCTGAAGAAGGAGCTGTGCAGCATCATCATCTAAGAACTTTATATCTTGCCACAAGACATAGCTGCTCTGAATTGATCCTGTAATTTTATCTTATTCTACATACAGACTGTTAAGAATCGAAGTGTCTATCGTATGAATAAATATACGGCTTTCTACAAAAGCAATTTGTCTGTATTCTTCTGTATCCTGTGTGAAAGGAAATATCAAATATCTTTGGAAGAAACCCAGAGACAGGAATATCTTTCAAGCGGCAGAGTTTCAAGCCGGCGGCCGCTCGTAGGAAGCATGCGGCGGCCGGCAATATTGTGCAGGAGGGGCCTGGCAGAGGAGAGGTGAGCTGGGGGCAATGTATAGCCCTGTGTGTGATCTGGGGGAAATATATATCCCTGTGTGTGATCTGGGGGAATTATATATCCCTGTGTGTGATCTGGGGGGCAATAGATATCCCTGTGTGAGCTGGGGGCAATATATATCCCTGTGCGAGCTGGGGGCAATATATATCCCTGTGTGAGCTGGGGGCAATATATATCCCTGTGTGAGCTGGGGGCAATATATATCCATGTGTGAGCTGGCCTGGGGGCAATATATATCCATGTGTGAGCTGACCTGGGGGCAATATATATCCATGTGTGAGCTGGCCTGGGGGCAAAATATATCCATGTGTGAGCTGGCCTGGGGGCAATATATCCATGTGCGGTGTGCAGGAGTGAGTTTTATTGCTCTGCAGCTCTGTGCTACGCTCATACACACTGCACATTACTGTGAGTTTTATTGCTGTGGAGCTCTGATACGCTCAAACACACTGCACATTACTGTATCACAGAACTCTACAGCAATACAACTCAATGTAATGTGCGCTGTGTATAAGGTTGTGCCTTTCCAAACCATGCCTGCCTTCAGCCGCTGGAGCCCCGCGATCGGGAAGGAGAGGACCTCCCCCTCCCTTTCAGGCACCTCCTCTGCACTCGCGGGGGGGGGAGCCTGAAATAGATGTCATCGCGCCAGCGCGATGACCTCTATTAGTCCCGCCGGGGTCCCCGAGTGCCGGACTGACATCCAAGATGTCAGCCCGCACTGGGAGGGCCAGCAATCAGCCAGGATCCCGGCTGATTGCTGCCTCCTGTGCATGGACGCGCTGAGCACGGGGGAAGCACTTGGCAGGACGCGCCCAGCGTGTCCACCGCAGCCAAGTGGTTAACAAATCCTGCTTCCGAAGCAGAATCTTGTGTATATACAATTTCAGATGTCTTCTTGATCAGCGGTGTTTTTCCTCAGATAGCCATATGAGTATATAGCTTGCAAAACGCCAGATACATATAAGAAAATAACTTGAATAGTGTTAAACCCTTTTATTAAAGAGTCACCTGCTAAGAACATACATGTGCGTACACAATAGTATGTGGACTATTGAGACAATCTCACCCACTACAAGGCAAATAGATATCGCAATCACGTCTCATGTATTCCTTCGTGTCCTCTAGGGAGCTCCCGGTAAGCATCCGCAGTGGCGTCAAGGTGTGGATCTGTGATTATTCAGTGACTTAGGCTAGGGTCAGACTGAGGCAGTGCGAACGCGCGTTCTGGCGCACATAATCACGGCCGCACTAGCAGCAGATGACGGGCAATGACAGCCAATATACGAAGTACGGTCGCACAAAAGTCCGGCTGCACAACGCAAGTGGAAAATGAACGCATTTTTTCGAGAACGTTAAACCGCTGGTACTGACGTACAGAGTGCGCTGCGGCCGCATAGCAGCGTGTGTGCGTGATTAGGAGATGTCAGACGCTGCTAGTGTGCGGCCAACATAACGTTCAAACTTTTCACCCCATCGTCATGAAATACGTCCAGAATTGCGCATCGTCTGACCACTTAAGCGTATTCCGTGAAAAAATGCGTGCGCACGCATCGACGTACATTTTGACGGTGGCCGCAGAAAATGCGCTCATCTGTCCCTAGCCTTATTGCTGACGCGTTTCGGCCAGCCCTCGAGACTTAATCACAGCATACGTCACTGTGCTCTCCTGTCCTTAATAGAGTCTCGCAATTGAGGGCACCTGTCTTCACTTGAACCAGTCCTCATTCATTATTCAATCCATTCAGAGAATAAACTGCCTTAGAGATATTATCGAGCAGCTTGATCTCTTCACAAATCTAGTGATAGACAATGTATCAATAAAATATTGCACATGTGTGTAAAACCAATGAATCCTAAAAAACGTTTAATACCTTACTAATATAAAATCCTGTAATATTCATAAAAAAGTTATTCTTCATCATGCATATATTTTTATAATAAAGTAATTTAAAAAAATTATACAAAGTTATATAGATCGAAATCAACATTAAGACCCAGGGGGACAAAAGTTTTCAGATCCTAGGCTGTTCTCTCTTCCTGTCCTATTGTTTGTATATTGTTTCCCCCACTCCAATATTTATCAATCCTTTTTATGCCTAAAATCCTTAACCCTTTAGGGTCTGAATTATGGCAATTGGAAAAATGCACAGAAACCTAATGTTGCATATACCTATTCCCAGTGCTTTTTTCTGGAAAAATAGGTGGGGGTACTCTCACGCCCAGGGAAAAACTGATTATTATGACTATTTTCAAGTCCTAATAAACAATAGTTGTAGCTCACTTAAAGGAAGACACTATAAAGGGAACCGTATTTTTTTTAATATGGTGTTTCTTTAAATGAACTACAAATATTGTTGTAACCCTATGGGGGTTATCCACTATCTGCATGCAATACAGATTTTTTTTTTTGCAATGCTAGCATTGAGTGGATAATCCCCTAGCATTTGTGAGCACCACAGCAATGAAACTCCCAGCAATGCGCAGAGTGTATGAGCTCCACAGCAATGAAGCTCACAGTAATGCGCAGTGTATATGAGCTCCACAGCAGTAAAACTCCGCTATCCACGAAGTACTGTTTGAATAATATTGGGGGACTCCAATGAGAGGGTGTTTGACCTTGAACACCCTCACATGGTGGTAACAGCAGGACCAGGTGAACATACCCGTGTTGCCAGAGCTGATATTTTTAAATGCTGTTTTGAAGTGTATCTGGAATGAGCAGCAGTTTTTTTCTTTGTTCTGAGACCTACCTGTCACTGAGTCCCTGCAGAGCAATGCAGCCAGGACTTAAATTTCCACCTTCTCACCTTCCAGGATGCACCAGACTCTGTCTGGCACTGCTGGGGAGGCTGTGGGTAAGGCGGCAGTGTAGACTTGTTTTGGCATGCCCTCTTCTTCTTGACATCATCATCATCAGAGGGGGCCAGGCACCAGCAAGCAGGAAGGGAACAGGAGGAGAGAGAGCGCAGGCTTCCGTATCCAGCACCGCGGGGGAGTCTACTCTCTGACCTGGCAGACACAATACTGCTTGCAGGGTACCAGCTGCATCTTAGAGGAGCAGCAGGGACACAGCAACAGGCAGATAGTTTAAAAATTTGTATCCCTGTCAAGGCAAGTAAACAGGGATTGAAAAACTTTTGGCACCCGTTCCTGGTCTTGCATTCTTAGGCCACCTGTACCACCTTACAGTGCTATGTTATGAATGATCTTTACATGGTTTACACACACAGCTGCTGGACAGTGATAGTAATGTCAGTATTAGTGTGCCGTGTGTGGAGAACTAGATGGACCAAGTCCTTGATGTCTAGCTTTCCCCTGCTCTCCTGGGCTCACACTCTTTCCTCCCAGGGTAAATACAAGCACTGGACACCCCTGCCTGCAGCTCACAGCATTCAGATGAGATGTACTACTTGGTGCCTTAATGAAAAACAGCACCACCCTTGCACCATGTACCTGTGAGGTTTGCTTGTTTTTACAGGGAATGGACTTTCCTTTCCTCCTTGGTCTCCACCACTCTGCAGATACCAGGTGGACCATGTTCTGGGAGATTATCATTAACCCCTGCAGACAGCTGGGCTCTTGCAGATAGCAGTGATACCTTTCCTTTTGTAGCAGGAGGCTCTGACTGTCAGACACTAAAGCATGAGCCTAATACAAAACTTCCTGTGCTGCCTGCAATCAGGTGGTAGCACCACCCACAGGGGTCAGGGGATGAAGAATTGCTGGCGCCTGCCCTAATTATTTGAGACCAGTTTCCTAATGTAGCAGCTGGCCACTATACTGGCCATAAAGCCACTCAGCATAAAGTAAATTGCACCAATCTGCAGGCTGCTTATTCCCTATTGCCCTCCTAGCTGCGCCTTGTATCTGTGCAGGTGTTCGATCAGTGAGATTCCTCCCACTAGGGGGAGGAACTCGTGGGGGAGTGTGGCTGAATAGGAGGTGCTGGAAACACTGCTGTGTGCATGGCAGGGAGGGGGGAGCTGAGAGGGGGGGCTGCTTCACTCCCTCCCTGTGTGCCTGGCTGGGGGGATAGGAGCTAAGACAGGGCACATTAAACCTATAAAAGCAAAAGAAACATAAGGAAGGGAGAGTGCTAGCTCTTAAACTGTACCACATGAGCTGTGGAGAATGTGAGTGGTGAGGTGCAGCACCTGCCCCCCCTCCCCTGTCAGAAGACACTGCATCTACCATGGTAAGAGAGTGTGGGCGATCTGGCCCCACCCCCCTGTCAGGGGGCGATGCGGGGACGTGCTCCTTCGGCCAGATACACCCATGGAGGTGGCTGCGCCCACCCATCAGTTCCTCCCATCCAGCAGGGGCCGTCCATCTGTTTCCAGCACCTCCCATCCAGCCACACTCCCCCATGAGTTCCTCCCCCTAGTGGGAGGAATCTCACTGATGAATCTGATAGACCAGCGGCACTAGCGCGCTCCTACACAGCTGTGCCCGAGGCACGTGCCTCACTCGCCTCACCCTTCCTACGGCCCTGAGCGCTGCTTTAAAAACACTGTATTCTGGTGCATTGAACTATTGCTGCCACCAGAGGGAGACAGACCTTGTGGATTATGCTGGACAAAACTGAACTACAACTACCATCAGCCTTTGCGTGAGGACAGGAAGGAGGTGGTATAGAAAGAGGAAAGAGATCAGCAGCCTCATGCAAAGGAGAAGCAGAGTGAGTGGAGCAGTGAAAGGTGGAGGACGCACGTTGGAGCTGTCAGGGATTGCAACCAGGCTGGAGTACAGACGCTGTCTTACTGGTGCTGGATATCAGGACAGTGACAGTGTTAAGACCTACCTGCGCAGCGCTGAGAGGACTGGAGGAAGAGTTAGATCCGGCAGGACTCCGAGTTAGGAGACCGCGCTGATCGATTGGGAGTGCAGGCGGTGGATCGTTGTTCCAGTTGCGTAGATTTGGCAAGTAAGGGAGCAGATTCAGTGGCACGGAGTCCCAGTGTACCACGGAGAAGATCCTTTGATTTGAGGCATCGGGTGCTGGACAGTCTCATTCATCGGATGGGTGAGAGGCCTCCCAGGCCGCAGTTACCAAATAAGAAACGCACACTGCAATATTGTTTAAATCCACAGGGCCCCAACGGTGACTAGTCGAAGATTGTTTTGTTTCATTCACTGGCCAGTTGAATACAGTACCCGGGTACCCGAGACAACACACATACACATTTTTGAGCTATTACTCATGGGACTTACACTCCAGAACTAAGGAGGTTAACCGTTTCTTTTACCGCCGCGTGTTTTTCCCGCGTTACGAATTCTTGTCATTCAAATACCGTATATGTGTAATATATTCTGCTTTATTGGGATCAATAAAGAATATAATATATAAAAATCCACAACCGTGCTGGTGTATAGTTATTCCCTAGTGCGGTGAGACTAACCCGAGGTTTATTCAGCAGCTCCTCCGGGAGTGAACGCTACATATGCTATAACGGATAACCGACGTACAAATGTGCGGCAACACGGATGTGAGCACTGTGCTCGTCTGACACGAGTCTAAAGGTAATAGCTGTTTTTTCACTCAAAATGTCCATCAAATTCTCATCTTCCCTAAGAATATGCCAATGTCTATTTTCTTAATATTCATGTGTGCCTCCTCAAAATTAAAAATCATTCTTCTTAGGGTTGTTTTTGCCTTCTTTGTATTCGATCTACTCTCTTAATAGAGAAGAATGTTTTTTTTTTTGTTGTTTTTTTGGAAGGGTGATGAGGCTTCCCTACAAGATTTTTTAAGAATTTTAAATATTAATGATGTTAATATCCGTTAGGATTTTAATTCTAGTCAGAAAGGTTTATTTTTTTTTTTTGGCACCCCAGACATTTTTCCACAAAATCAAATATTTCTCACAGTAAAGTATTGCAGTAACACATGTTTTGCTATACACCTGTTTATTCCCTTTGTGTGTATTAGAACAAAAGAAAAAAAGGGAGGAAAAAAAGAAAATTGGACATAATGTCACACAAAACTCCAAAAATAGGCTGGACAAAATTCTTGGCACCTTTTCAAAATTGTGGATAAATAAGATTGTTTCAAGCGTGTGATGCTCCTGTAAACTCACCTGGGGCAAGTTTCAGGTGTGGGCAATATAAAAATCACAACTGAAAGCTGATTAAAAGGAGAGAAGTTCACTTAGTCTTTGCATTGTGTGTGTGTGTGCCACACTAAGCATGGACAACAGAAAGAGGAGAAGAGAACTGTCTGAGGACTTGAGAACCAAAATTGTGGAAAAATATCAACAATTTCAAGGTCACAAGTCCATCTCCAGAGATCTAGATTTGCCTTTGTCCACAGTGCGCAACATTATCAAGAAGTTTGCAACCCATGGCACTGTAGCTAATCTCTCAGGGCATGGACGGAAGAGAAAAATTTATAAAAGGTTGCAATGCAGGATAGTCCGGAAGGTGGATAAGCAGCCCCAAACAAGTTCCAAAGAAATTCAAGCTGTCATGCAGGCTCAGGGAGCATCAGTGTCAGCGCGAACTATCCGTCGACATTTAAATGAAATTAAACAATATGGCAGGAGACCAAGGAGGACCCCACTGCTGACACAGAGACATAAAAGGGCAAGACTACAGTTTGCCAAAATGTACTTGAGTAAGCCAAAATCCTTCTGAGAAAACGTCTTGTGGACAGAGGAGACCAAGATGGAGCTTTTTGGTAAAGCACATCATTCTACGGTTTACCGAAAACGGAATGAGGCCTACAAAGTAAAGAACACAGTACCTATAGTGAAATATGGTGGAGGTTCAATGATGTTTTGGGGTTGTTTTGCTGCCTCTGGCACTGGGTGCCTTGAATGTGTGCAAGGCTTCATGAAATCTAAGGATTACAAAGGATTTTGGGTCGCACTGTAGAGCCCAGTGTCAGAAAGCTGGGTTTGCGTCCGAGATCTTGGGTCTTCCAGCAGGACAATGACCCCAAACATACAGTCAGGTCCAGAAATATTGGGAGACATCGACACAATTCTAACATCTTTGGCGCTATACACCACCACAATGGAGTTGGAATGAAACAAACACAATGTGCTTTAACTGCAGACCGTCAGCTTTAATTTGAGGGTATGTACATCCAACTCAGGTGAACGGTGTAGGACTTACAGCAGTTTGCAGATGTGCCTCCCACTTGTTAAAGGGACCAAAGGTAATGGGACAATTGGCTTCTCAGCTGTTCCATGGCCAGGTGTGTGATATTCCCTCATTACCCCAATCACAATGTGCAGATTAAAGGCCCAGAGTTAATCTGTTGCTGTCAACTCTCAAGATGAGATCCAAAGACCTGTCACTATCAGTGAAGGAAGCCATCATTAGGCTGGAGAAACCCCATCAGATAGCAAGAACATTAGGCGTGGCCAAAACAACTGTTTGGAACATTCTCAAAAAGAAGGAACGCACTGGTGAGCTCAGCAACCCCAA
The DNA here is from genome assembly GCA_009667805.1 of Leptobrachium leishanense. Classification (NCBI taxonomy): domain Eukaryota; kingdom Metazoa; phylum Chordata; class Amphibia; order Anura; family Megophryidae; genus Leptobrachium; species Leptobrachium leishanense. The sequence goes on from CM019067.1 coordinate 200,312,058, forward strand.
AAGACCCGGGAGACCACGGAAAACAATTGTGGTGGAAGACCCAAGAATTCTTTCCCTGGTGAAGAAAACACCCTTCACAACAGTTGGCCAGATCAAGAACACTCTCCAGGAGGTAGGTGTATGTGTGTCAGTCAACAATCAAGAGAAGACGTCACCAGAGTGAATACAGAGGGTTCACCACAAGATGTAAACCATTGGTGAGCCTCAAAAACAGGAAGGCCAGATTAGAGTTTGCCAAACAACCAAGCCTTCACAGTTCTGGAACAAGATCCTATGGACAGATGAGACCAAGATCAACTTGTACCAGAGTGATGGGAAGAGAAGAGTATGGAGAAGGAAAGGAACTGCTCATGATCCTAAGCATACCACCTCACCAGTGAAGCATGATGGTGGTAGTGTCATGGCGTGGGCATGTATGGCTGCCAATGGAACTGGTTCTCTTGTATTTATTGATGACTGCTGACAAAAGCAGCAGGATGAATTCTGAAGTGTTTCGGGCAATATTATCTGCTCACATTCAGCCAAATGCTGCAGAACTCATTGGACGGCGCTTCACAGTGCAGATGGACAATGACCCAAAGCATACTGCAAAAGCAACCAAAGAGTTTTTGAAGGGACAGAAGTGGAATGTTATGCAATGGCCAAGTCAATCACCTGACCTGAATCCCATTGAGCATGCATTTCACTTGCTGAAGACAAAACTGAAGGGAAAATGCCCCAAGAACAAGCAGGAACTGAAGACAGTTGCAGTAGAGGCCTGGCAGAGCGTCGTCAGGGATGAAGCCCAGCGTCTGGTGATGTCTATGCATTCCAGACTTCAGGCTGTGATTGACTGCAAAGGATTTGCAACCAAGTATTAAGAAGGGAAAGTTTGATTTATGATTATTATTCTGTCCCATTACCTTTGGTCCCTTAACAAGTGGGAGGCACATCTGCAAACTGCTGTAAGCCCTACACCGTTCACCTGAGTTGGATGTACATAGCATCAAATTAAAGTTGACAGTCTGCAGTTAAAGCACATGGTGTTTGTTTCATTCCAACTCCATTGTGGTGGTGTATAGAGCCAAAGATGTTAGAATTGTGTCGATGTCCCTATATATTTCTGGACCTGACTGTACGTCAAAAAGCACCCAGAAATGGATGGCAACAAAGCACTGGAGAGTTCTGAAGTGGCCAGCAATGAGACAAGATCTAAATCCCATTGAACACCTGTGGAGAGATCTTAAAATTGCTGTTGGGAAAAGGCGCCCTTTCAATAAGGGAGACCTGGAGCAGTTTGCAAAGGAAGAGTGGTCCAAGATTCCGGGTGAGAGATGTAAGAAGCTTATTGATGTTTATAGGAAGCGACTGATTTCAATTATTTTTCCCAAAGGGTGTGCAACCAAACATTAAGTTAAGGGTGCCAAGAATTTTGTCCAGCCCATTTTTGGAGTTTTGTGTGACATTATATCCAATTTTGCTTTTTTTCCTCCTTTTTTTTATTTTTTTTATTCCAATACACACAAAGGGAATAAACGTGTATAGCAAAACGTGTTACTGCAATACTTTTCTGTGATAAATACTTAATTTTCTGGAAAAATGTCTGGAGTGCCAATAATTTCTGCTATGACTGTATATATAGTTTATAATTGTAGAAGACCTCTACACATCCCAGCAATTCAGAGAACTGCTTCACAGAGCTCATGTGCTGCATTCCCCATATGCAACAAGGAACTCTGGGTAGGACATGCAAATGAGGTATATACACTACTGTCTTTCTGGTTGTACTGTAATAAAACATGCAACAAACCCTTTTCACATTGCATTACTATATTTTTTTACCCAAAAGAGTGTTCTAACAACAAGGGATGAGCGATCACAGAAGGTAGTTTAAAATGTTTCGATATAACACATACACTTAGTTGCATGACCGTGTTCACAGCGAGCAATGGAGCATCCCTGCTAATGATTACTTTAAGGGGTTTTGCTTCTTGAGCAGTCCAGATGCCAGCAAGGAAAAATGTTGTGCAACTCGATTCTAGCCTTTTAGTTAATTCAAATGAAGGAGCCTCAAATGGTTTAGTTATTAAGTTAATTGGATTTGGTGTAAGGTTGGTGTACTTCCTGCTGGAAAGTTTCCCATGTTTTCTTCAGTATAATTGGCGTCTGAGTTCCCATGTCACCCTTTTATCCCAGACTTTAATTAGATCTGGCATTCGCCTCATAATGATAAATGCTGAGATGATGAATGGAAATGCAAATGAGTGTGACGTTGCTCAGCCATCGGAGCTGAAGATCATGAACACCTTCCTACTGTTAAATCAATCAATGTTATCTTTGAATGCTATTTTCATTGAGTGCAGGTGGCAGGTCACCCTTACCAGAATTCCTTCTACAATATTGCCTCTTCGAAGATTGTATTTTTTTCCCCATATGCTTTTACTCCTTTATTTGTCTTTTGTTAAATATTTTTTTCCCTGGCTCAAGTTCACTCAACAGCAGGGGACATAGGCATTCGTGCATATTACGAGAAACCTGTCTGTACCAAATTTATGTTACTAATAAATATAATGTAACGATCATAATTACAATTAAATCTCTCTCTTTACACACACATTTATATATATATATCAGAGAATTGGCATTTTACAGATGGGTGTGTTATTTTACATGTACAGTAAAATTTCTGTCAAACCAAAAATGTTTAAGTCATATGCGCATGGAGACCTGGAGCAGTTTGCAAAGGAAGAGTGGTCCAAAATTCCGGGTGAGAGGTGTAAGAAGCTTGATGGTTATAGGAAGCGACGGATTTCAGTTAGTTTTTCCAAAGGGTGTGCAACGAAATATTAAGTTAAGGGTGCCAAGAATTTTGTCCAGGGGGGTGTGGCTAACTGCCGAGGAGAGAGGAAGCAGGATTCATGAGCTCCGCTCTGATTGCGACTTTTTGGTGTGTTTTCACCAATTTTTTGAAGTATTCCCTCTCTCCCTTCGGCTCCGAGAAGCTTTGGATACTACCCCACGCTCTATGAGACAGCGTCCTGGGACATTTGGCTACCTGACTGCGGAATCGCCAACGTTTTTCTGGCTGGGGAATTTGTCCTAGCGGCCATCTTGGGGCCTAAGATCCGAGGCCAGACCTGAGGATGAGTGAGGATCGGGGGTCGCCATCGCTGACACAGGATGATCAACCCTTGACTAAGGGTGATCTGCAGCTTCTTTTCGCTGAGTTCCGTGAGATGTGGAGGGCTGAATTTCTGCTGTGTTCCTGCCGCGCTGCTACGTATGATGCTGCTGTCCCGGTGAAGCGCCCGCATGTCGAACGGGCCGAGATGGAGAGTTCCGGTGTCCCAGTGTGGAGGGTGACGCCTGACCCGATTGCGCCTCACTATGCAATCGCGGAGAGGGTGAGTGCGTTGGAGGTGGCGGAGGAACATTCCGGAGGGACCCCCACGGCCGTGGGTAACACTGGATTGGGAGGCCGCCTTCCCCCTTCACTGGCTGGGCATGCTGAGGATCTGCTTTCTTGTACACCTGATGTCTTACCTGAGATGGAGGTCGGTGATCGGTGCGGAGACTGCCCTGGCCCGGTGGGGCCTTCTGCTGTGCGGTGCCTGGTCCCTCTGCTGGAGCAGCCTGCTGCCCTCGGATCAGTTCCGGTATTCGGGGATGGTGATGGCCGGTCTGCTGTGGCTTCACGTCCTGGCCGGCTTTGTGGATGGCTCTTCTGTCCCGCCGGGGTGCCTCATTTGGAAGACCTGCTGCTGGCTGTATTGTGCATCACGTTGGCTGCTTGGATGACTTTACCCACCTGTATATTTTTAGATGCCGGCTGAACCCCCGGTCCGCTTTGGCGTGCTCTCCGGAGCTATTCGCTATCCAGCCTCGGCGGGTGACCGTATCTGGGGCTGTTTATGCCGACCACCCTGATCTGAACTCAGATGACATTCTTTTGCAACATCTGCCCCCTTGCGGACACCCCTTTGACTTTTGAGCTCCCCCCCCCACACTATAGATGTTTATTTTTCTGTTGACGGAGATTCGCTCGACCACCTTAGTCTACACTGCCCCCCTTATTTCTGTGTTTTCCCTGCCCCCCCCTCATCCTGCTATATCTCCCTTGTACCTCTACCCTGTGAGTTAGGCGGTGAATCCTCCACACCATCCTGTTACCGATGACTTTTGAGACTTTTTGGTTCTTTACCGTCACTTACCCCGCCAGCAATGGTGTACCCTACCTCCCCTCTCACCCCTTTTTTTTTTTTTTTTCTCCCCGGCATTATTCGGGCTGCCCCGAGGTGTGCCACTATGGCACCTACCATGGCTCTGGTTGCCATACTTGGCCCTCGGGCTCCTGGGCCTTGTGACATTATCCTTCCACGGCCTCCTTCAGGAGTGAGCCGGGAAAGTCACAATCTTGGCCTTTGCCACTCTCCTCTACCCCACCCAATTATATATATATCCCTTTTTTTTTTTTCTTCTTCCCCTTTGCTCCTTTGCTGGTGTGTGGTCGGGGTAGTTCTCTTCACCCTTTCCCACGGTTTGTTAACTTTCTGTTGCCAGATGTACTACTTTGAGGTAGACTTATATTTTCTTGCTTTGATGATGCAATGTTTCCTGCTGACAAGACAATTTTTGATTTCTATTTAGATGAGACCCCCCTATTTGGGGATGTTTATTGTTACTCTCCTAATGTATTTATGCTGACTGTTTATATGCTGGCTGTCTTATTGCTGATGCTTTTTCATCGCATGTGGCCCTGCGAGGCCCTTACTCTTTCTGTCTATATGACGACCTAATTACAAAATAAAAAACTTTAAATACAAAAAAAAAAAGAATTTTGTCCAGCCCATTTTTGGAGTTTTGCGTGACATTATGTCAAATTTGCTTTTTTTCCCCTCCTTTTTTGTTTTGTTCCAATACACACAAAGGGAATAAACATGTGTATAGCAAAACATGTGTTACTGCAATACTTTTCTGTGAGAAATACTTGATTTTCTGGAAAAATGTCTGGGGTGCCAACAATTTCAGCTATGACTATATAGAAGATAACCTCAAAATAAACACCTTTTTTAAAACGGATGTTAACCCCTTAAGGACGGGAGTTATTTTACAAGTTTGGAACACTTTTGAACACTTCTAAAAGTAGAATTTCAGCTATTCGCTGTTCAACCATAATTTACCTCTTACATATTAAGTGTACCCACCATTATTATATATCATTTTGTTCAGGAGAAATAGGGCTTTCATTTTCCATCAAAGATTTATATATAAAATATATTCTAGTCTGAAAAAAAAAACTAAATACTTTGAGAATTTTTTTTTTGCTGTTTTCAAAGTTCTGCATTGTATTTTTAGTGTCAATGACCTTGTACGCTTAGCATTAAATAAAATACATATATTTCTGGTCGGCAATGTCTTACAAGTTCAACGGTACCCCCCATGTAGAGGTTTTATGATGTTTTGGAAAGTTACACGGTCAAATATAGAGTTTGCCCATTTCAGGTTTTACAACTTGAAATTTGCCAGATTGGTTTGCTGTCCTTTGAGAAGTTATGGCAGCCCAGGTATGAAAAGTACCTCATCATGTCATTCCACTTTGAAAAGTAGACAACCCACAGTATTGAAAATGGGGTATGTACAGTTTTTTATAGTAGCCACTTAGTCACAAACCCTGGCCAAACTTAGTCTAAATGTTTCTTTTTTGCATTTTTTACATGAAAACTGTTATTTTGCTGATAATATCCTGCTCAGTCAACCTTTTACTGGCCTATAACATTGATATTTGTGGTCGGCAATGTGTTACGAGTTCAACGGTACCCCCCATTTAGCATTTTTAATTTGCTTTTTGGAAAGTTACACGGTCAAATGTAGAGTTTGCCAGATTGGTTTGCTGGGCCTAGGTTGAATTTGAGGAGTTATGGCAGCCCAGGTATGAAAAGTACCCCATCATGGCATATCATTTTGAAAAGTAGACGACCCAGAGTATTGAAAACGGGGTATGTCCAGTTTTGTATAGTAGGCACTTAGTCACAAACCCTGGCTACACTTAGTCTTCTTGTTTGTGTTTTGCATTTGTTGTACACAAAAACTGTTGTTTTGCTGCTAATATCATGCTCCGTCAACCTTTTACTGGCCTAAAACATTGATATTTGTGCTCGGCAATGTGTTACGAATTCAACGGTACCCCCCTGTAGCGTTTTATTTAGTTTTTTGGAAATCTGACAAGTGATTTTTCAGGATTTATGTTGTCTTTGAGAGAACATGGCACGCCAAGAAAGAATATTGCTCCAAAAGATGACGCGCCAATGATTCTAAATTAGGTTTTTGAGTTGTTTGGTGCAGCCACTTTACGTTAAGCCCAGCTATTCTAAACAGGGACAGGCCAAAGTCAGGGGATTCCAGAAGTCAGAGTAGTCGGTATAACAAGCCAATGAGTCGGTACAGGCAGCAAAGGGTAATCGGGACAGACCAGAAAAGGGGATTTAGTAATTTAGCTCGGTGTGATAAATTTTGAAGCACTCGGTTATGCAGAGGCCAGGTAGAGATGGGCAGGTAGGGCAATAATAACTAGAATCCTTTCGGATTCCTTTCTTGCGGCAGACACAACACTTTTTCTGGGGGGACTTTTTACAGCGGGTGGGAGGGACTCAGGAAGGAAAGTGTCTGCCACTTAGTCTTTGGAGATCTCCTGATTCCAAAGCGGATGTATCAGGGGCCGGGGTTAGGATAAGTTTGGATATGATCTCTAGCATGAATTCTAGGAAGGGATGTGGCTTTTGTACTGCTGCCTGCTTGTAGAACACGTACGCGTTGAAAATTGCAATCTCGGTCAAATAGATGGCAATCTTCTTGTACCATGCCCTAGTCTTTCGGTTCACCAGATAAGGCTGTATACATTGATCAGCCAAGTCTACTCCCCCCATAAACTTGCTGTAATCTACAATGCACTTCGGCTTTTCCAGTGGCTCAGTCCTCCCTCTCACAGGCACTGGCACTGTACTTTCGTCGTGCACTGTAGATAGCATGTATACATCCTTCTTATCGGTGAACCAAAGGGCTAGCACTTCTTCCTGACGTAGAGATGAAGAGGAGCCCCTACTTCTTTTGCCTGCTGTCAGGATTTGGGGAAACCTCTGCGATTCTTCCGCACTGTGCCACACGCAAGGGTCTCGAAACAATATAAATTTTTAAATAGGTCGATACTGGTGTAATAGTTATCGACCCATAAATGATAGCCCTTGTTGAACAGGGAATAGACCAGATCCCACACAATTTTTCCACTGGTGCCAATAGAATAAGGGCATCCTGGGTGTTAAGGTGGCTATCTTTCCCTTCGTATATCTTAAACGCCCATGTGTAGCCTGTTGTGGACTCACACAATTCATAAAATTTGACGCCATACCGGGATCACTTGCTTGGGATGTATTGCTTGAAGAGCAGTCTGCCTTTAAATTTCATAAGGGACTCGTCTACAGATATATTTTGGTCGGGAACATAATTATCGGTGAATTTGGCAGAAAGAAGTCTGATATGGGGCCGAATTTTATAGAGGCGGTCATGCATTGGGTCGTTTCTTGGTGGGCACAGTGCGTTGTCATTAAAATGGAGGAATCGCATGAGATTTTCGTATCTCTCCCTCTTCATAACCCTTGGGAATAGTGGTGTAGCCAGGATGGGGTTTTTGTGCCAGTAAGACCGGATACTTGGCTTCTTCACTATTCCCATTACGAGGGTTAGAGCCCAAATTTTTTTTAACTCTGACATCCGTTGGGTGCCACTTGTTACGCCTGTGGCGATGTGAATTCGGATGTGCATCAAGATACTGGTTGGTAAACAGGTTGGTTTGCTCAACCACCGTCTTGAATACGTCGTCAGACATAGATTAAAAAAGCTCACTGGCTCGCAGTCCTCTACCCTTACTGTGATGCCAGGAGTCGCTATAAATGGAGGTATTTATGGGGCAGCCATATTTGGGGGTACCCAATTGCTCTCGCGCCTCCCAGTAGATGGTGGGGGGTCACCATCACTGGAGGGTTCACTAAGGGGCTCTATATCAGAGGCTGTGAGGGTGTCACTGTCGGCGAGAGTGTCGCTCTCAGAGGCGGCCAGGATCTCATATGCCTCTTCTGGGGAATAAAAGCGGGAGGACATTTTTATGGGGATCTTGTTATAACTAATTAAATGGCAGGTCGGGGAACTGATGGGGTCAAGTACACTGCTAAAATATTTGAACACCTAAACTAAGCCCTCCAGGTCCTTGTAGTGGCCGGTACTTAAATCTATCTAGACAAGGTAAGAATATTTCAAGGGGGTTCGTATGCCAATGCGGGTAGTCAGGAATGCTAGTGGGTCGTATGCCAATGTGAGTAGTCAGGAATGCCAGGGGGTCGGATGCCAATGCAGGTAGTCAGAAATGCCAGGGGGTTGTATGCCAATGCGGGTTCTCAGAAATGCCAGGGCGTCGTATGCCAATGCGGGTAGTCAGGAATGCTAGGGGGTCGTATGCCAATGCGAGTAGTCAGAAATGCCAGGGGGTCGTATGCCAACGCAGGCAGTCAGAAATGCCAGGGGGTCGTATGCCAATGCGGGTTCTCAGAAATGCCAGGGCGTCGTATGCCAATGCGGGTAGTCAGGAATGCTAGGGGGTCGTATGCCAATGCGAGTAGTCAGAAATGCCAGGGGGTCGTATGCCAACGCAGGCAGTCAGAAATGCCAGGGGGTCGTATGCCAATGCGGGTTCTCAGAAATGCCAGGGCGTCGTATGCCAATGCGGGTAGTCAGAAATGCCAGGAGGTCATATGCCAATGCGGGTTCTCAATCGGGGGTACACTGCCAGGGGGTACACTGACAATCAGGGGTACATTGCCAGGGGGTACTTAGCCAGGGGGTACAGTGCCTGCCAGGAGGGTACTGTGCCAGGGGGTACAGTGCCTTCCAGGGCGTACTGTGCCAGGGGGGTACAGTGCCTGGGGTTTATTTTAGGTTTTTTTTTCTTTGCTCCACTCTCTCTGCCTCTCTCTCGCTCCTCAGATCGCAATGAGGAACAGGAGAAAGGGGCAGAGACCATGTCTCAGCCAATGCAACAATCATTGGCTGAGACATTCTAACAGTTGCAGAGGTGACAGCTTGTCACCGCTGCAGCGTCAGCTCCAAGCGCCGGATTGACTGACTGGTAGTTTCCACAAGGGAAACAGCCCACCTCCCTTCCCACAATGCCGATCGCCAGCTGTGAGGGTCTGCCTGGTTGTCAGGCAGACCCCCAGCCTGCGATCAGCATTGTGGGAAGGGAGGCGGTCCATTTTTCGTGCGGAGAGCGAGGAAACGCCGCGGGGTGTACTATGCCATCCTGCGGCATTAAAGCCCGCGCAATGCAGGACGGCATGGTACGCCCTGCGTCGTTAAGGGGTTAATAGTTGTATCCATCTGTTTAAGAAGGGTGTTTGTTTTGATGTGATCTTCTATATACAGTATATTCTCAAATCTAAAAAAAAAACACCTCTTTCTTACTAGAATTAAAATACAAACGGATATTGACATCATTAATCCCCTTGACGGTTTTCCCAAGTGTGGCTCTGGGTTAACCTTTTGTACCGAAAGCAGTATCCCCGAGCCACACTTTGGTTGGATACTTACATGTCCTGCGCTCCCTTGCTGATCCCCACAGTCTTCTCCAGCCACTCGCAACGTCACACGGCCTGGTTCCCTTCTCGCGAGGAGTGAACCAGGAAGTGTGACATTGCGATCGGCTACAGTGTGACTGCGGGGACAGCGAGGGAGCGTAGGGACATACAAGTATCGGCCAGAGTGTGGCTCGAGGATACCGCTTTCAGTATTATTATTATTATTATTATTATTATTATTATTATTATTTATTCTTTATTTATAAAGCGCCAGCATATTCCGCAGCGCTGTACAATAAGCACAGTATAGACAGGGTTACAATACATTGAACAACATTTGACAAACAGTACAGGAGGAGATGAGGGCCCTATTCCCGTAGGAACTCACAATCTGGGAGGGTTGGGGTTGGAAACAGGAGGAGAGGACTGTAAGGTGAGAGTGATTGATGGTTGCGTCAGTGAGTTGGGTGGTAGGCTTCCCTAAATAGGAACGTTTTAAGGGAGCGTTTGAAGGAAGAGAAGTTAGGGGAAAGTCTGACAGTACGAGGGAGAGCGTTCCAGAGAGTGGGGGCTGCGCGTGAGAAATCCTGCAGTCTATCATGGGAAGAGGTGATGCGGTGAGAAGCTAGGCGCAGGTCACTGTTTGACCTTAGGGAGCGGGCTGGGGTGTATTTGGTGATTAGTGAGGACAGGTAGTGGGGAGCTGAGTTAGTGAGGGTTTTGTAGGTAAGGATAAGGATTTTGAACTTAATTCTGCAGTGGATGGGGAGCCAGTGAAGGGACTCGCAGAGGGGAGCGGCAGAGACAGAGCGGCGGGTGAGGTGAATTAGTCTGGCGGAGGCGTTCAGGATGGATTGTAGGGGGGAGAGGAGGGACAGAGGGAGGCCAGATAAGAGATTATTGCAATAGTCGAGTCGGGAGATTACCAGGGTGTGTATGAGTTGTTTTGTGGCGACAGCGGTAAGAAATGGCCGAATTCTGGAAATATTACGCAGTTGGTATCGGCAGGAGGAGGAAAGAGACTTGATGTGGGGGATGAAGGAAAGAGCAGAGTCAAGTGTAACTCCAAGACAGCGAACTTGGTTTGATGGGGAAATGGTGATACCCTCCACCGTGATAGAGAAGTCAGGAGGTGGGGAGGCATTGGAGGGAGGAATAAGTAGGAGTTCAGTCTTCGACATGTTGATCTTTAGGTGGTGGGAGGCCATCCAGGAGGAGATGCCAGATAAACAGTCACTGACTTTTGAAAGGACAGGGGGAAAGTTAACCCCGAGCCACACTTGTACCGCTAGGGGGCCAGAATAAATTGGACCGATTCTGACACATAAAATCGGGACAGCCAGGGAGTGCAGGAGGAGGCGAGTATGCATCCAGCCCGAATGTGGCTCGGGGTTACCGTTCGCGGTAGTGAAATTTAACCCCGAGTCACACTCTGGAAAACCACCAGGGAGGTTACTGTAGCTTTGGACTAATATTGGTCTTAAACTCTGAGCACCTCTAAAAGTAATTGCTGGTTTTCACTCAAAATGTCCTTCAAATCCTCATCTTCCCTAAGACTATGCCAATGTTTATCACTTTCTTAATATTCACGTGTGCCTCGTCAAAATTAAAAATCATTCCTGTTAGGGTTGTTTTTGCCTTCTTTGTATTATCCTTCTCTATTAAAAGAGTAGATCTATCTTTTTTTTCTATTGTTATTTGGAAGGGTGATGAGGCTTCCCTACAAGGATTTTAAATATTAAACTCCCTGGCAGTCCGATTCTGAGTCATATTTTATATGTCAGAATCGGACCGCCAGGGAGTTTAATATTTAAAATTCTTGTAGGGAAGCCTCATCACCCTTCCAAATAACAATAGAAAAAAAAGATAGATCTACTCTTTTAATAGAGAAGGATAATACAAAGAAGGCAAAAACAACCCTAACAAGAATGATTTTTAATTTCGACGAGGCACACGTGAATATTAAAGTGATAAATAAACATTGGCATAGTCTTAGGGAAGATGAGGATTTGAAGGACATTTTGAGTGAAAAACCAGCAATTACTTTTAGAGGTGCTCAGAGTTTAAGACCATTTTTAGTCCAAAGCTACATTAACCTCCATGCTGGTTTTCCAGAGTGTGACTCGGGGTTAAATTTCACTACCGCGAACAGTAACCCCGAGCCACACTCGGGCTGGATGCATACTCCCCTCCTCCTGCACTCCCTGGCTGTCCCCCGCAGTGTGAAAGCGGCGAGTTGCTTCCTGGTAAGGCTCCCTGTGAGTCACACGATGCAGGGGGGTGGGACCAGGCAGCAAACTTAAATTCTTTTTATAATACACTGTATTCCAATGTGCAATGTTTATGAACGGCCACTAGGTGGCACTACAGGATAAGAAACAGACCATACATAGTCTCGCCCTGATTTTCAGACAGATTTCAGTGTTTTTTGTTGTATTTTATTGAATATCATTTATTTGCATTATTTTGGATAATTATTTTTGGGATAATAAATGATGTCGTGTTTCAAACTTTATCGGACAAAGTGTATTTACTATTTTTATTTTATTTATAAAGGATTTTACCAGTAAGGACTCTTGATTGCACAGATTTCAGTGTGTGATTCCTAATTAATACAGGCTAACTATGTACAAATACACATTTCCTTTTAAAAAAAAAAATTGAAGCTTTTAGACACAAAATTTTGAAAAAATTAGACCGCCAGGGAGGTTGAAGAAAATAAAAAGGAAGGATGGTTACAGCAAGAAAAGGGTTTCTTTTTATTGTAAAGGCTGTCAATCCTGCAAAAATTCAAACATTTTAGGCTAGGGTCAAACAAACGCATAATTCGCAGCGACCGTCAAAAAGTGCGTCCAAACGCATTGACGTATAGACATGTGCACAGCACAAAATTTCGTTTTGAACTAATGGATTAGTCCTAAAATGCAATTTATTTAGTTACTAAAGAAATTCGTTTTCAGTTCTTTAGTATGAAAACTAATTTCATTCATCCGAAAACCAATGGATACAATTACTATTGTAGTGGCTCCTCAGAGGGCTGAGATCGCTGCTTGTTACAGTATCTCTCACTCTCAGCACAATGTGGGCCATATTACATAGTTGGTGCTAACATAACCAGAGCTGTTGTAAACTTCCCAGAGCCATTATAGCCTATGGAGGTTTTAAGTTTACAACAGCTCTGGTTAAGTTAACACCAACATTGGAATACTGCCCCGTGTCAGGCAAAGCTGTTACAGTAACTGACTGCTGCTCATCACAGCGCTCAGAGTTTCGGTAAAACTAGTAAATAATATTTTCATATATAAGAGGTTAGAACAATATTATTTCCTTGTTTTAATGAAACTCTGAGCACTGTTACAGTCAGTTACTGTAACAACTGAGCCTGATACATTGTACTGAGAGATAATGTAAGAAGCAGCTGATCTCAGCGCTCACAGCCACTGGATTTAAAGGGCTGAAAAAAAAGGATCCTCTCTGTTTAATGTTTAGAACATCCTCCTGCATTAATTAATACCCCTCTCTGTATAATGTATACAACATCCACCTGCATTATTAATACCCCTCTCTGTATAATATATAGAACATTCTCCTGAATTAATTAATGTCCCTCTCTGTATAGAACATCCTCCTCAATTTATAACTTTCTCTGTATAATGTATATAACATCCTCCAGCATTAATACCCCTCTCTGTATAATGTATAGAACATCCTCCTGCATTAATTAATGCCCCTCTCTGTATAGAACATCCTACTGCATTGGCATGTGGAGGATGCAGATCTTCGGATGTTGCGATGTTGCATTCTTCATTGCTGGTCTACTTCACTCATCAATGTAATATCACAAAAAGGACTGAAACTAAAATGTAGTGCATTTTATTTTAGTTTCTTTCGTTTTTTGTACTGAGCAGTTTCGTTTCTCTTGAGTCATACTAAAACTAAATTATCCCAAAATTCTGACTAAATCATTTTAGTACTAAAACGAATGCACATGTCTATTGACGTATTTTTTTCACGGAATGCGCAAAAACGGTCAGACGACATAAATTTTCGTGCGTGATTTTTTTACGGATCGTCAATAAAACACTTTATGCATCTGGACGATATGTAGGCTGGAAATAAGCGGAGTCTGACATCTCCTAATCACGCAAACACGCCGCTATGCCGCCGCTGCACACTCTGTACGTCAGTACTAGCGGTTCTGCGTTCTCGAAAAAATGAGTTCATTTTCCAGTTGCGTTGCGCGGCCGTACTTCGTTTATTGGCCGTCATTGCGCGTCATTTGCTGCTACTGCGGCCGTGATTAAGTGCGCCTAAACGCACGTTAAAATTACGCTAGTCTGACCCCAGCCTTAACAAGTGCGAAATGTGTTAACAAATATAGATCTAATGTTACTAAGGTTGAAAATACTTTTAATGGTCTTATCACTTGCAAAACTAATAACATTGTTACAATGCCTGTGTGGACTCCAGTATGTGGGACGTACTGTGAGACCCTTACACAAACGTATCGATGAACATGTGCGCAATATTAGTAATAGGTAAATGCAACATTATGTTTCTCTGCATTTTTCTAATTGCCATAATTCGGACCCTAAAGGGTTAAGGTTTTTAGGCATAAAAAGGATTGATAAATATTGGAGAGGGGGAACCAATATACAAACAATAGGACAGAAAGAGCTGAGAACAGCCTATGATCTGAAAACATTTGTCCCCCTGGGTCTTCTCTTGATGTTGATTTCGATCTACGTATATAACTTTGTATAATATTTTTAAAATTCCTTTATCATGCATATATATTTTTATAATAAAGAATATCTTTTTAAGAATATTACAGGATTTTATATTAGTAAGGTATTAAATGTATTAAAATGGTTTTGATTCATCTGTTTTATACACGTGCAATATTTTATTGATACATTGTCCATCACTAGATTTGTGAAGAGATCTCAAGCTGCTCGTTAATATCTCTAAGGCAGTTTATTCTCTGAATGGATTGAATAATGCATTGAGGACTGGTTCAAGTGAAGACAGGTGCCCTCTATTTCGAGACTATATTAAGGATGGGAGAGCACACTGACATATGCTCTGATGAAGTCCCAAGGGCGGGAAAAAACACGTTAGCAATACGTCACTGAATAATCACAGATCTATGCCTTCTTGACGCCACTTCGGATGTTTACCGGGAGCTCCCTAGAGGACACGAAGGAAGACGTGATTGCGATATTTGCAATATCGATTTGCTTTGCAGTGGGTGAGATTGTCTCAATAGCCCACATACTATTGTGTATGTACATATATGTTCTTAGCAGGTGACTCTTGAATAGTGTTAAAAAAACTTTAATAAAAGTGTGTATGTTCCTGGCGGTTTGCAAGCTATATACTCATATGGCTATCTGAGGAGTTACACCTCTGATTAAGGAGACATCTGAAATTGTATATACACAAGATTCTGCTTCGGAAGCAGGATTTGTTAAAGTACCAGTGAGGACTACAAAATACCTCCCGATTTTTGGTGGACTTCGCTTATGAATTTAAGTATTTTTCATTTTCTCCAAATGGTGTAAAACATGTTATTCGCTGCATCTTGTTTTTTTAAACCATGTTTTTTTGCTACATTTCATTTTACTTCTAGCGCAACACCACTAAATATATATTTTTTTTATGCTTTCTGTTCTGGTATAGTGGATGTCAGGGTGGTGTATGCAGCTCATTATCGGTGCAGTCTCTTCCTTTTTCTATGCATGTACTTAAGGCACCTTGTGGGTAATCTGGCACTGTTGACTGAGAAGCGACTCAAATATACAAAAACAAGAAATAGAAATGTAAAATGGCATGTATGTAGTGTGACCTGGACTATCAATTTGGAAGTCCCTCTTTCTGGAATCCACTTATTCAAACAAAAAACATATGCAGTTGGAATTTGCCAGCGCTGCCTCTTAACACTTGAACATGCCATATTCTTGTACATGCCAACTCAGTGCCGATGGTGCATTGATCTTCATGAAAAAATGTGACCCTCTCCCCTCTGCATATAATGAAAATAAAATATGTAGCTCTAAATTTTACTTCATGTTTAAAAATATATATATATTGTACTTGTGTTTTAATACAATTCCCCTATATTTTTCAGGGAAGGGGAATTCATGGTGAATGTGTCGCTCGTTAATAATATCAGTTCTGCAGTCTTGACCAAGCAGATTTTTGTTGTAAAGGAGCCTTGTCAGCCACCGCCAGTGAAGTACATGGGACCTCAAAAAATACAAGTATGTTTTTTACGTGCTTGCAAGCTGGGCATTATATAAATATCTATACTCTGTATTTACTGTATTTGCTCTAATAGGTGCATATTGCGAAAATAAAAGTTAAACTTCTATGATTTTATTTGAAGCAGTGTTGGCCTAGTCACAAACCAGAGTGCAAATGTTTTTTACAGTGACAATGTTTTCTTTTGATAATATGAAATGTTAAGGGGCCTTTTTCTCTTGTCCTATTAAACGTTACTTAAGTTATTGTAGGACCTAGACAAGATACTGTATATACACACTGCTCAGCATAAAGGAGTACAACCCATTTGAAAAATAAGATTTTAATCAATATCTCAATCAGCTTAAGAACAATTTAGAAATTTCTGACAAAACTGTTTTATAGAACATTTGTTTAGCTCATTACATGACTGTAAAGTAATCTATAATATAACTTGGATTACAAAATCTTCAATTTGAGCAGTACATCTGTGAATTCATGATACCATCAATGGAATGCAGCTCCCTGACACCAGCAGCACCCAAGCAGCCCCACAGACTGACACTGCCACCACCATGTTTTACTGTAGGCACCATGCATTTTTCTTTGTACTCCTCACCTTTGCAATGCCATACAGTTTTGAAGCAATTGGTTCCAAAAACATTTAGCTTGGCATCATCACCAGGGCCAGTCCAAGCCACTGTGCTGCATGGAGCAATGGATGAAATGCTGCCCCCCCACCAAAAAACACCTGTGACATGTGTTCGCATATCACATAGCTCCACATCAATAAAACTCACAGTAATATATAGTGCATAGAAGCCTATCACAGAATCCACTGCAATAAAAGTTACTATGCTAATGGGAAAAAAGGAACAGGGAAACCGAGAGAAGTGGATAGTTTTTTGTATGTTTAACAATAAATTGACCCCCCCCCCTGTTTTTGAGACAGCATTGGTATCTTGCATAACCGGAAGGCTTTTGAGCAGTCACAATTTGAAATTTCAAAGGAGGGCCTGGTGGTGATAGAAGCCACAGACGTGTTAATAGATATTGCAAAAATCTAAAACCTAATATGTAAATGCATGTTGGTAAATAACAGAAAATAATACACAGGATTAGCATACATAAGTGTTGGAGTGTTGAAAAGGTATCTTTTAGTTGGTCATGTAAGGAAGCCAGACAGTAGCATACATAAAAAAAAACAGATTAAAAAGTTGAACTAAAACTTCATCTACGGGTAAACCTGGAACTAGTCCACCCACCCCCCTTGAGAAGGCATGGGCCCACAGAGGCTCAATTGAGCCACCGCAACACTTGGCTTGATTAACCCCTTAGTGACCAGGTGGTTTTACGATTGTCAAGCAACAGAGACTAACCAGGGAGAAGACTCAAAATGGGTTGATTTCCAGGTTAGTGAGCATTAAAGTCTTTCTCCTCTCACTGCTACAGAAATGTCCATAAAGAGTCACAACTGAGCACAAGTCACTGACCCAGCCGACCCCGACATCTTCTGTAGGAGGTTGCTGCTGCTGGGGAGAATGTGGGGTGGCTGGTGTCTCATCAGGAAATGGCTGGGGATATGCGCCTACTGCCCAGCACTTAGAGGGCACACACTTTGAATCCATAATCTCATTTACAATCCCACAGTAAATGTCTCCCACATCCCGGGGAGGGGGTTGGCAGCACACTGACTGGAAAAAGGGGGCACACCCATCCTCACGCTGGGGCTCAATCTACTGAGGAGTGAGACTAGCGATCTCCCCTCCTGGGATTATTACCTGCAGCTGGGGAGAGGTACGAACGGCCCTCTCTCCCGGAGATGCCCCCTGTCCTCCGCTCTTCCACTAGGGAAATCTGCTGCTCTAGGGGCATAAACTCTGAGCAAAGTTGCTGACCGTAATCTAGCATTGCTTGGCAGTCCCCCTGTTGCTGTTCCTCCTCGACAGAACGGTCGATAAGATTCTTGCTCTGTGTCCACCATCTGGGGGCAACTCTGACAGTCTTCCTCCTCTCAACGCTCCAACACTGCCGTACTTGCTGGGCAGAAACTACTTTCTAGGTCGACCCAGCCAAAGGGAGCCAAGCCTAGCTGTTGATTGGACTCTAACAACCTCTTGCAGGCCATTTCCAGCTCCCATTCCTGGACACTGAGGAATTCCACATCTTCCTGAAACAAAACTACGCCAGAGAGCTCAATCGCTCTCTTTCGGCACTCCAAGATATCCTCCAGACGCCACTCCCGAAATCTGGATCCTCCACTAGCTTCTCATGTAAGAGCCCAAGGCCGCCGTAGCCATAGCCTTATGTCAGGCTATCATCCGCTAGCCAGGGGTACACTTTTGCCGCATACCACCGTAGGGCTCTGTATCTTTACTCTAGTGCCTTTTCCTTCAGGACCAGTCTGCGGAGCTCCTGCACATCCTCTTCTGGTGGCTGTTCTCCCAGGCCCACCATACGATTCTCCAATATAATCTCGTACCTCACGTAGCCCAAGGGGATCATTTTGCCATTGTACATTCACTCGGCATGAGAGCTTCCCACCACATCATCAGACGAATCCCGGTGATGTGAGGTTTTGGATGTCCTTAAATGTCTGAGTCCAGTTGTAGGGAGCTTAAATTCCTGCAGCCGCCACCAGTGTAACGTGGGTATTTCTATCCACGTGCAGAATGCTCCCCTTGAGGTCAGTATTCCGCAGAAGTACAGCTTCTGGCACAGAATGCAGGCAATCACGCACAGGAGATCCTTGCAGTTTCAACCCAAAATGGAGACAGAGTTTATTTTCACAATAGAAAAAACACACACACAGGGGAATGTACAGAAACATGCCCAGTATTGGAACAATGGCTTGGGGAGTAGCACAGGGAATGGGAATCTGGTTACAACTGTTTCCACGGGGGAGGGTGCTGCAAGCATGGCCAGACAAAGGAATCCATTACTTACAGGGGGGGTTATGCTATACGAGTGTCAGACTCCTTGCCGACAGCACAAAAAAAGACAAAGTGAAGCTCCAGACCAGGTTTTACCACTGCCTGGTCTAATGTCCAAGGACTTTGGAATCCAGACCTGGTCTTCCCTCACCTTTCCAGCCTCAGGTGTGGGCTGAGCCTGGGCTGCTATATAACCAGATCCAACACTTGGTTCAGGGCTTCGGCATCTTCATTGGAAGTCCCACTGTATCCTGTGTCAACCCCTTCATTGCAGCATCCTGTGGAACCCCTTCATTGCAGTATCCTGTGGAACCCCTTCATTGCTGGACTATATCTGAAGCTCCCATCCCTGCTTCAGATCTGCTAATCGATTGACAAACCATGTATGACCTCTGATCTGGACTTTGACCACCCTCTGCCAGCTGCCTGAAACCGACCCATGCTTCCTGACCACTCTCCTGCATTACCCTCTGTATCTCCTTTTCCTCCACCCTCTTAGTCTGGTAAGTGTGTTCTCAAGTTCCTCTGTATCTCCTTGTGTTATTGTATAAAGTGCTCCCAAAAAAATATAAAGGGCAAATAACAATAAAAATAAAAAGTGTATACAATAGACCGCCTAACAATGGGCTGCAAAAAGAAGAAACGGTTCTGTCCAGTCTTCCTTGAGATTTTTTTCTCTTATGGACTGATGAAGGCACGTGAGCTGCTGAAATGCGTATCCTCCACCATTATCATTTATCTTTTTTTCCCTTCCTCTCCCCCCTTTATTTTAGATTTTCTTAATAAACCACGTTATTTTAACTTACCAATTCATGGTTTTGCTGCTGTTTTTTTGGTCTATTTACTTAATTTACCCTCCTGAGCCAGTAGAAGACCGCTAAAGAGGTGCAGCTAAAGAGGTGACGGTGCCCACCGAGCAAAGGAGCACTGCATGCCATTTAAGTCGAGCCTGGAACAAGGCTCCACCATCGGTGAGTGAGACTAACTCTATTTCTACCAATGTACCTAGTCACCATTCAAGTTGCGCTATGAATACCTTGTTTTTCTATATCCGAGGTGAACAATAATTTCAAAAGAAGGGGAGAGGCCACTCTATATTTGGCCCAGTGCATTTTGAACCAGAGCCTGGACCATATAGGCTCTGGAAAGTGTAAGTGTGCATTTTTCTTGCATCCTTCCACGACTAATATATCTAGACCATATTGCACTATTTTTCTCTTTTTTTTTTTTTCTCTTTCTCTCTTTTATTACGAGAACGTGGAATCTACTAGAACGCAGAATCCAATAGGACAACAAGGATAAGATCCATTTCTCCCCCATTTGGAGGATCTTCGTACACGGACACTATAAGTGAGAGGCCTATACAGTTATCAATAAGCCCTCCTTTTATTCACTCACGAATAAGACTGTCTTTTTAGACTTTTTGCACGATCTCTGGACTATTTTTATTACCATTTTTGTGCTATTTCAATTGCACTTTACATTTGCGCTTTGCACAAGAAGTGTGTGTTGTTTTTTTATGTCCTTTTTATGTGCTTTTACGAATATTCAACACACTTTTCGCAGTACGCTCTATAACGTGCACAACGTTTTTAGCTGTCATTTGCTCCATATGCACTTTTGATTGCATCTGCACTTTTTTTAGTATACACTTAAAATAGCACTTTATCATTGGTCTGTTCCTAGACTGTGCTCCTAGTCAGCACTTTTTTAGCTGTTTGCACCATATGCACTTTCGATTGCATTTCACTTTCGATTGCATTACACTTTTTCTAGTGTACACTTAAGATAGCACTTTACCATTGGTCTGTTCCTAGACTGTGCTCAAATACTTCCGTTTCGCATTTACACGGAGCCTCAACGCAAATTACCTCCCTCTGCGCCACTGGAGTACCTCCCACTTCTTTTCCTTGAGATTGGTATTACCAACAAAAGGTACCTCTGCTTATGTCCAGCAAGTGGAAAACTTTTCGTTTGTAGGTAAAGAAATCTTCTTTGTCCACAAGTTGCAGAAGCCAGGCTGTTCTCCTCCTCCTTTATAGGACAGACGTCGATCTTCACTTAAATATGCCCTCAAAGAAAGATTTATGGACATACCAAGGTAATGCTCTTACCCTTAGCGGAGCCTGACCTGGCTCGGAATAGTCGCTCCGGGATCGTGTATAAATTATTATTATTCTTTATTTATAAAGCGCCAGCATATTCCGCAGCGCTGTACAATAAGCACAGTATAGACAGGGTTACAATACATTGAACAACATTTGACAAACAGTACAGGAGGAGATGAGGGCCCTATTCCCGTAGGAACTCACAATCTGGGAGGGTTGGGGTTGGAAACAGGAGGAGAGGACTGTAAGGTGAGAGTGATTGATGGTTGCGTCAGTGAGTTGGGTGGTAGGCTTCCCTAAATAGGAATGTTTTCAGGGAGCGTTTGAAGGAAGAGAAGTTAGGGGAAAGTCTGACAGTACGAGGGAGAGCGTTCCAGATGGTGGGGGCTGCGCGTGAGAAATCCTGCAGTCTATCATGGGAAGAGGTGATGCGGGGAGAAGCTAGGCGCAGGTCACTGTTTGACCTTAGGGAGCGGGCTGGGGTGTATTTGGTGATTAGTGAGGACAGGTAGTGGGGAGCTGAGTTAGTGAGGCTTTTGTAGGTAAGGATAAGGATTTTGAACTTAATTCTGCAGTGGATGGGGAGCCAGTGAAGGGACTCGCAGAGGGGAGCGGCAGAGACAGAGCGGCGGGTGAGGTGAATTAGCCTGGCGGAGGCGTTCAGGATGGATTGTAGGGGGGAGAGGTGGGACAGAGGGAGGCCAGATAAGAGATTATTGCAATAGTCGAGTCGGGAGATTACCAGGGCGTGTATGAGTTGTTTTGTGGCGACAGCGGTAAGAAATGGCCGAATTCTGTAAATATTACGCAGTTGGTATCGGCAGGAGGAGGAAAGAGACTTGATGTGGGGGATGAAGGAAAGAGCAGAGTCTAGTGTAACTCCAAGACAGCGAACTTGGTTTGATGGGGAGATGGTGATCCCATCCACCGTGATAGAGAAGTCAGGAGGTGGGGCAGCATTAGAGGGAGGAATAAGTAGGAGCTCAGTCTTTGACATGTTGATCTTTAGGTGGTGGGAGGCCATCCAGGAGGAGATGCCAGATAAACAGTCACTGACTTTGGAAAGGACAGGGGGAGAGAGATCAGGGGTAGAGAGGTAGATCTGAGTGTCATCAGCGTAGAGGTGGTAATTAAAGCCAAAGCTGTTGATGATTTTGCCCAGGGAGGAGGTGTAGATGAAAAAGAGCAGAGGACCAAGGACAGAGCCTTGAGGTACACCAACAGATAGAGGCAATGAGGAGGAGGAGTTACCAGCAAAGGACACACAGAAGGACCTGTTGGATAAATAGGAGTCAACCCAAGCAAGTGCAGTGTCACCGAGACCCAGAGAGTTGAGGGTCAGTAGAAGGAGGGGGTGGTCAACAGTGTCAAAATCAGCCGAGAGGTCAAGCAGGATGAGAATAGAATAGTGGCCGTGTTTTTTAGCAGTTAGGAGGTCGTTGGTGACTTTGGTGAGGGCAGTTTCAGTTGAGTGTAGGGGACGGAAGCCAGATTGCAGGGGGTCAAGTAGGGAATTGGAGGACAGGAAGATAGAGAGGCGGTTGAAGACTAGTTTTTCTAAGAGCTTAGAGGTAAAGGGAAGCAGGGATACAGGACGGTAGTTGGATGGAGAGTTGGGATCTAGGGATGGTTTCTTTTAGTAAAGGGGTAACTAGCGCGTGTTTGAAGGCGGATGGAAAGGAGCCAGTGGAGAGAGATAGGTTGAAGATGTGTGTGAGAGCAGAGGTGAGGGAGGAGGAGAGGGGAGGAATTAGATGTGAGGGAATGGGGTCGAGCGGGCACGTGGTGAGATGTGAGGACAATAAGGAATTGACTTCCTCCTCAGTGGCTGGGAGGAAGCGGCAGAGGGTGGCAGATGGGACCTCTGGGAGTGGAGGTGGCAGATAACTATCTTGTGTTGGGATGTTGCTTCTGATAGTTAAAGTTTTACTGAGGAAGTAGTCTGCCAGGTCTTGAGCGCTGAAGGCAGCTGAGGGGGGAGGTGCAGGTGGGTAGAGGAGGGTGTTGAAGGTGGACCAGAGCTGTTTTAGGGTTGGAGGACAGCGTAGATATAAGAGATGAGAAGGATTGTTTGGCCAAGTGGAGGGCAGAGGTGTATGACCGGAGAATAAACTTGAAGTGAACAAAATCAGCTTCAGAGCGGGATTTCCTCCAGGCACGCTCTGCGGTGCGGGAGCATCTTTGCAGGTAGCGAGTCTGGAGGGTGTGCCAGGGCTGAAGCTGGCGGCGTGGGGCCTTACAGAGTCGAAGAGGAGCAAGAGTGTCTAGAGCAGAGATAAGCATAGTGTTGTAGTGATTAGTGGCAGCATCAGGGCAGGTGAAGGATGAGGTATGAGGAAGGTGGTGAAGTAGGTTGGAGAATTGATGGGGGTCCACAGCCTGTAGATTTCTGCGAGTGTGTGTGCGGGGTGGGGGAGCAGGGTGTTTAGGAAGTCCAGATAGGTTGAAAGAGAGAAGGTGGTGGTCAGAGATGGGGAAAGGGCGACAGTTGAACTCAGAAATGGAGCAGAGGTTGGAAAAGACAAGGTCAATAGCGTGACCATCGCGGTGGTAGGGAGGAGGGAGGATTGTGTGAGTCCAAGGGAGGACGTGAGTGAAAGAAGTTTGGAGGCAGCAGGGGCGGAAGGATCGTCAATGGGAATGTTGAAGTCCCCGAGAACTAGGCATGGAAGATTAGAAGACAGAAAGTGAGAGAGCCAGGTAGCAAAGTGGTCAAAGAACTGGGAGGTTGGTCCCGTGGGCGGTAGATGACTGCCACCCTGAGGCCAGAGGAGAGAACAGGCGGATGCAGTGTGTCTCGAAGGAGGAGAAGGAGAGGGATGGGGGTGGAGGGAGATGCTGGTAGGTGCAGGTGGGAGAGAGCAGGATTCCGACCCCGCCACCATTTCTCTCACCCGGTCTGGGGGTATGGCTCAAGTGTAGACCGCCATGTGAGAGAGCAGCAACGGAGGCCGTGTCAGAGGGAGTTAGCCAGGTTTCAGTTAAAGCTAGGAGGTTGAAGGAGTTTGAAAGGAAGAGGTCATGGATTGCTGTGAGTTTGTTGCACACAGAGCGAGCGTTCCAGAGGGCGCAGGAGAAAGAGGACAGGCGCTGAGGGATTATGGGAATGAGGTTGCTGGGCTTGCAGGGAGGTGATTTATGTGCGATGGAGATAGGATGAGAGGGAAGTATTGGATGTGTTGTGGGGCCAGGGTTAGGGGATATGTCACCTGAAGAGCGTAGCAGCAGGAGGGTGAGAAAGAGAAGGTGGGAATGGGATTTGTGGGAGTGGGAGTGATTGGCAGCGCGAGAGTTAGAGGGAGACCATGTTCTGAGGAAACAAAGGAGCTCATGCGAGGCCATCATGTGGGACGAGAGGAGGGAGGGAGAGATGCAGATAGTGTAGGGGTCGGTGGTAGAGGGGCAGGAGTTCCATTTAAGGAGAAAAGTAGAAGTAAAGAGTAGAAGCGTGAGAGAAAGCATGATATAGACGTGAGTTTACCGGAGTAGAAAGTGGGCCTTGCAGTTCCTTCCTCCAGTCCCGCAACTCCAGGAATCAACTCTGGATGTCCACTTAAAAATGCCACTTGCAAATGACACTTAGAGCCTGGCTCAAAGAGCCTGGTATAGTAGTTATATAGGGCGGGCTGATTGCATTCAGGCAGTTAAAACGTCAACACCTGAAAGGTCAACACCTGAAGCTGGATGGGCTTCATAAATGGTACAATCAATGCGGACCGCAGATAGAAATGCTTCAAAAAGTTTGCACACCATATCAAGGTAACAGCTGAACAAATAAGGGAGGCAAAAATCCATATGTATATATGAAAATACACATTTAATGCACTAAAAACAATCCTATTTAGCCAAAAAGAAATATAAAAATCAGGGAGTAATTAGCCTCTTATTAAGCGACAAAAAAGCAGATAGTTCAAAAATAATAATCGTGGGAAAGAAGTTCTAGTGGCTAATAATTTGAAAATATCACCCGGCTATATATTAATGGACTTCTATAAAAAAGGATATTGGGTGATACATTAAAGGATAATGTTTAAAGGGACATAATGGGTACTAATAATGGTGGTACCCAAAGCAGAACTAGAAAAAATATGAAAGCATCTGGTGAACTTTACTGGAGTAAGAAATTCCTGTTAAACAACTAGCAATAATAGATATATATTGGATATAGTACCCTGCCCTATAGTCGGACGTAAACATATATGTTGCAAAAAAACTGACACATCTCTAGACAAAATTTGTGCGCGTATTCAAAGATACACATTGAATACATTAACTATATAGTTACATTAAAAGCATTAATCGATCCTCTTAAGTCAAAAATACAATTTAAAAGCCGCAGATAAGGTTACCCGCTGTAAGCCAACCATGGACCAAATATATTACGACGGGCGAAGGAAGATTTGTTGTAACAGTAAGACTATGGAAAAATTAAAAAATAAAAATATCCTAAAATTGCACATTACAGAGAAACCGTGAAGGATATCCAACTACAAAAAGTGGCAAAGCTCGAAATCGGAGTTGAGACCCCCTAGGAATTAGGGTATCAAACCTGAAAATGAGCTTGATTTCTTCACGACCAATCTTGGCAGTAAAATCTTTTAATCGCCAATCCTTATGTATCTTTTTCAGGGCGAAAAAAGTTAAGCCTGTGGGATCTTTATGTTTGGTTAAAAAGTGATATGATAAAGAGTGCTTTTCATAACACTTATGGATGTTACGCACATGTTCCATAAATCCAACATATAGTTGGCGAGTCGTCCTGCCAACATACAGAAGATAACAGGGGCATAAAAGACCATCTATAACTTCTTTGATTTACAATCCATAACTTGTTGGAGTCTAAAGCCATCTTTATACTCAAACTCACCGAAATGTTTCTTTAGTTTAAGATTTCTACAAGCAAGGCAGTAACCACACTGATAGAACCCTTACTTTAAAGTGAAGGGATTCTGAAGAATTTTGTTTTTTCTCTTGGTACACTGAACTATTTTTTGTTTAATGTTTGGGGCTCCCCGGTTAATAATTTGTGGGCGGGCAGAAATAAAGTCTCGTAGTATTGGATCATCTAATAGAATGTGCCAATGTCTACGAATGCTATTGCTTTCTTTTTTATTATTTAAAGGTTTTTATTTTAATTGCAAACAAATGGTCACAGACCGACCAGCAAAGTTGGCCTCACATGGCCAAACATCTTAGTCACATAAGAAACACATAAAGGGGGGGGGGGGTGGTCTCAGAAGACTGCTGCAAATTATCGAAAAATTTGTGGGGGGGATAACAAAACAAGACTCTGAATGACATCGACAGGTGTCAGCGGAATCATCCCCAAGTGGGGGGTCTCCTCAAAATAAAATAAAAAGTGAAAGTGGCCTCGTAGCTCCAAAACATAAGCTGAGAGGAAAACGGGGGGTAAAACAGCAAAGAAAGAAAGAGTCCTCCATGACGGCAAGACACCGGGCTGTAATCTTAACAGAAATTGTCGATTTATGAGGGCCAAAAAATCTAGCCAGGTGGCAGAAATAAATCAAATAAATGGAGGGAGCATAGATATCAGCTGGACCACCTCAGATCAAAATGAAAACAAAAACAAAAGCATCATCGTGAGGGGGATCAGGAAACAAAAATACTCGGCTGAGGGGTAAACAAAAATGTCTGCATGGGGGGTCAACGTAAAACACTCCGGTCGGCAACATAAAGGGACCAAAGCTGACCGCTACAGCCTGTGTCCAGCAGGAGGGCCACTTGCACGGCTCCACCGCGCCAAGGCAGCTCAGGGGGGAACCAAACAGGAGGACATCCACTGGGCCAACTCCACCTCAGCTAGGGCCACACAAGGCCCAGGTAAACTCATCTCACCTGCACCCATCCTCCCGATGACCCGCCGCGGTCTCAGCATGGACGCCTCAGGGGGAGTGACCGCAAGTCGCACAGGATCCTCCGCTGCTCCTCTTGAAGTATTCAGTGCCGGTCAGCCCCTCGTCACCTCTTCGTTCTGGGAACGCAGCCTCCGACCCGGAGACCTCCTCAACATCCACAGAGGATTCAGCCACCGACAGCACCGCATCCTCCACTTCTATCTTCCGTTCCGTCCCCAGTACCTCCATTAGCCTGCGCCACATGCCACACGTAATCGGGCTCTCGTCGTCCCCAGGCATCAGCGCCAAGCAGGCCTCAAGGCCCTCCAACACCGCTCCCAAAGTATTCATTGTTGGATGGGCAGGCCAGCCACCACTGATCTGCATCCACCCCATTAACTCTGCTGCGGGTCCGACAGCAGCAGCTGGAGGACGGGGGCCCTCCATCCCCGTGGCTTGCGGGAACCCTGTGAAGGTGGCTGAAGGAGGGTCCAGATGTGCAGGCGCCCAAGTCCAGGCCCCAAGATGGCCGCTAGCGGATCGTGCTCTGCAGGCACCCAAGGCGCAAAACGTATTGTCTCAGGTCTGGAGGGGGGGGACCATGCAGCCTCTGGACAGCACAACTCCGGTGGCCAGCCACCCCGGTACCTTTTAAAGCAGAAAAGTCCCCTTTTTAAAGTCATCCGAAGGTCCCTAATGGCGGCGGATGGGCGGTGCTCCATCAAAGCACGTCCACCTCCGTTGGTAGCTGGCCACGCCCCCCCCCCACGAATGCTATTGTTAACACTGCCAGATTGACTATTAAAATCATATAAAAAAGGAACCTTAAGCGGAAAACCTTCATTCTTTGATTTATACGGAATTAACTGTTGCCTTTCACCATAAAATTTTGCTTCATACTCTGAGAATGTACAGTTGTGTTCAAAATTATTCAACCCCCAATGCTGTAAAGGGTTTTAGGGAATTTAGTGTACATTTGTAATTGTATTCAGAATGAAATCCTACAAGGACTTTTTAAAGAACCATATGCAACTAAAATGACATCAATTGGTTTTGTAATACAGTAGTAAATGTTTCTTTTGTGAATTCTTCATTGACACAATTATTCAACCCCTTAAAGACTACCACTCTGAAGAACAGAGGTTCATTCAAGTGTTTTCAATCAGGTATTGAAAACACCTGTGGATGTCACGGAGCAGTAATAAAGCATAATAAGCACCAATTAGGCAGCTTTAAAATGACTGTGATACTCAGCTCCTTCTAAACATTTACTGGTGTGGTTACAAACATGGTGAAGTCAAGAGAATGGTCCAGGAAGACAAGAGAAGAGGTGATTACTCTTCACAGGAAGGGCAATGGCTATAAGAAGATTGCAAAGATGTTAAACATACCAAGAGAGACCATAGGAAGCATCATTCGCAAATTCAAGGCAAAGGGCACTGTTGAAACGCTACCTGGTCGTGGCAGAAAGAAGATGCTAACTTCGACTGCTGTGCGCTACCTGAAGCGTAGAGTGGAGAAAAGTCCCCGTGTGACTGCGGAGGAACTGAGAAAAGATTTGTCAGATGTGGGTACTGAAGTTTCAGCTCAGACAATACGGCGCACACTGTGTAATGAAGGTCTCCATGCCAGAACTCCCAGGCGCACCCCCTTGCTGTCTCCAAAGAATAAGAAGAGTCGACTGCAGTATGCCAAAAGTCATGTGGACAAACCACAGAAGTTTTGGGATAGTGTTCTGTGGACTGGTGAAACAAAATTAGAACTGTTTGGGCCCATGGATCAACGCTATGTTTGGAGGAGGAAGAACAAGGCCTATGAAGAAAAGAACACCTTGCCTACTGTGAAGCATGGCGGGGGGTCAATCATGCTTTGGGGCTGTTTTGCTTCTGCAGGTACAGGGAAGCTTCCGCGTGTGCAAGGTACCATGAATTCTCTTCAGTACCAGGAGATATTGGATGACAATGTGATGCAGTCCGTCACAAACCTGAGGCTTGGGAGAAGTTGGACCTTTCAACAGGACAATGATCCCAAGCATACCTCCAAGTCCACTAGAGCATGGTTGCAGATTAAAGGCTGGAACATTTTGGAGTGGCCATCGCAGTCACCTGACTTAAATCCGATTGAGAACCTCTGGTGGGACTTAAAGAAAGCAGTTGCAGTGCGCAAGCCTAAGAATGTGACTGAACTGGAGGCTTTTGCCCATGACGAATGGGCGAAGATACCCGTAGATCGCTGCAAGACACTTGTGTCAAGCTATGCTTCACGTTTAAAAGCTGTTATAACTGTAAAAGGATGTTGTACTAAGTACTAAGATTGAATGTCACTTGGGGGTTGAATAAAACTGATAATGATGTGAGCACAGAAAAGACATTTGTGGTTATTTCATTATAAATGTTATGTTATATTTGTCTGACCTACACGTGCCTCTTTGATTTAGGCTAGGGTCAGACGAACGCAGCTTTAACGTGCGTTTAGCCGCACAAAATCACGGCCGTGCTAGCAGCAAATGACGTCCAATGCCGGGGAACACACGAAGTACGGCCGCACGAAAGTTCGTCCGCGCAACGCAAGTGGCAAACGAACGCATTTTTTCGAGAACGTCAAACCGCTACTACTGACGTACAGAGTGCGCTGCGGCCGCATAGCGGCGTGTGTGTGTGATTGGGAGACATCAGACGCTGCTAATGTCCGGCCAACATAACGTCCAGACACAAAAAGTGTTTTATTGATGATCCGTACAAAATCACGGACGAAAAGGCGCATCGTATGACCGCTACCGCGTATTCCGTGAAAAAATATGTCCGTTCGTTCGACCGCACTTTTCCACGGTCGACGCGAAAAATGCGTTCGTCTGACCCTAGCCTTAATTGTAAGCAAGATGACTGAATGATCAAAATCAATGTCAAACTGGCCAAAACACTCAATTTCAGTGGGGGTTGAATAATTTTGAACACAACTGTATGTCATTGATATCATCGGTACAATTCCTACGTAAAAAAAGCAAAAGTAAATTGTGGCAAATATATCGCAGCTTTATTAGCTAGCTTGTGCCACTTGTGCTGGTTTCAAGTTTCAGACATACAATAAACATATATAACTTTTATTAGATAATTCTAAAATCATGAATATTACCAGACAATTCCATGTTTTTAAACGACAATTACCCAGCACTTCAGAAGGTAGCAAGTAGAGAGCGGAGCCAAGGATCCCAACGTTTCAACCCTTGGGATCCTTGGCTCCGCTCTCTACTTGCTACCTTCTGAAGTGCTGGGTAATTGTTGTTTATTATTTGTATTGGTTTGATTATTGTAGTATTTATCTTCCTTTTTGTTAGTTTAATTTTTGGTGATATGTCCTATTTTATTATGTCACTTTTGTATTAATAAATTGAATTTGTTATTTGAGTGCATCCTTGTTATGTATTTCTTATAGTCTCTGAGGAGTTTTTGGGAAGCCTCGTTTAGGAGTGCACCTCTGCTTTTTCAGTGTGCAGAGCAACTGATTTTTTTGTTACACTGAGAATGTATGTCGTGAATATAATCAGAGTATGAAACTACATTTTATGGAGAAAGGCTTTGATGCGTCCTCGCTTTATAGGCAACAGTTAATTCAGTATAAATCCAAGAATGAAGGTTTTCCGCTTAAGGTTCCTTTTTTTATATAGAAACATCGAAACCGGTTCTTATCTGCCGACATTTTCTATTTCGGCCCATCTAGTCTGCCCAATTACATGGATACTTTACCTGGATTTATCTTTTGTTTAGGATAGCCTTATGCCTATCCCATGCCTGCTTAAATTCAATTACTGTTTTGGCCTCTACCACTTCAACTGGAAGGCTGTTCCATGTATCCACCACCCTCTCAGTAAAATAATGCTTCCTGATGTTACTTTTAAACCTTTGCCCCTCTAATCTAAGACTATGTCCTCTTGTTTTGCTACTTTGTTTCCTTTTAAATATACTCCCTTCCTCTACCTTGTGGATTCCCTTTACGTATTTAAATGTTTCTATCATATCTCCTCTGTCTCGTCTTTTTTCCAAGCTGTACATGTTAAGATCATTAAGCCTTTCCTGGTAACTTTTCTCCTTCAAGCCATACACCATTTTAGTAGCCCTTCTCTGAACTCTAAGATGTCTATATCCTTCTGAAGATACGGTCTCCAGTACTGCACACAGTACTCCAAGTGAGGTCTCACCAGTGCTCTGTACAGTGGCATAAGCATTTCCCTTTTCCTACTGCTAATACCTCTCCCTACACAACCAAGCATTCTGCTAGCATTTCCTGCTGCTCTATTACATTGACTACTTACCCTTAGATCCTCTGAAATAATAACCCCTAAATCCCTTTCCTCAGATGTTGAGGTTAGGACTGTATCAAATATTCTATATTCAGCCCTTGGGTTTTTACGTCCCAGGTGCATTATCTTGCATTTATCCACATTAAAACTCAATTGCCACAGCTCCGACCATTTTTTTAAATTTACCTAAATCATTTGTCATTTGGCTGATCCCTCCAGGAACGTCAACCCTGTTGCAAATCTTTGTGTCATCAGCAAAAAAGACATACTTTACCATTAATACCTTCTGCAATATCACTAATAAAAATATTAACCCCTTAGTGACCGGGCGGTTTTACACAAATCCGTCCTTTAGTGACCGCTGCTGTTTTTACGTTTCTGTGCTGCTCGTGTTTAGATCAAATTTTCCTCTTACTCGTTTATTCAACCCACACATATTATACACCCTTTTTCCCGCCATTAAATGGACTTTCTAGAAATACCATTATTTCCATCATATCCAATAATTTAATATAAAAAAAATATGAAATATGATGAAAAAAATTGTAAAAACACACTTTTTCGTAATTTAATCCCCTAAAGCTATAACCACCAATAAAGACCCCGGCTAAATAGTTTCCAAATTTTATCCCGAGAATAGAAATACCCAATTTTTACATGTTTTTACCTTTTAACCCTTTCACTGCTGAGCCAGTTCACCTATGTGCGCTGCGCTCATTCTGACCATTTTGTGCTAATTATTTTTAGATGACAGCCTAGGTCCTATTTAATTAAACTCCCCCCAGACAAAAAAAACTTTAAAAAAAAAAACATTTTTTTTTTTACATTTTTTTTTTTTACATTTTTTTTTAAAACCAAACCTGGTCATGTTTGGTATCATTTGAAAGGCCATAATCAGGCCTTTCAAATGATGGCAAATATGGCCATCAGCCTCGCCTGCCCATGTAAATCACATGGGCAGGCTTCCTCCCTGTCAGATCGCCGTGGGATCCGACGAGGGAGGTGAGTATCGGGCGGGAGGGGGATTTGGCGCCGCTGACGTACCCTGTACGTCATCGGGTCTAAGGGAGACCCGAACACAGGACGTACAGGGTACGTCAGCGTCGGGAAGGGGTTAAAGAGAATGGGTCCAAGTACTGACCCCTGAGGTACCCCACTGGTAACAAGACCTTGCGCTGAATAAACTCCATTTACCACAAGCCTCTGTTGCCTGTCACTCAGCCGCTGCCTAATCCATTCAACAATTTTGGAATCCAAGCTCAAAGATTGCAATTTATTGATGAGCCTTCTATGCGGAACCGTATCAAAAGCCTTTCTGAAATCTAAATAAGCAATGTCTACTGCACCACCTATGTCTATTATTTTTGTTACCCAATCAAAAAAATCAATAAGATTAGTTTGGCATGATCTCCCTGAGGTAAACCCATGTTGTTTCTGATCCTGTAATATATGTGTTTTTAGATGTTCAACAATCCTTTCCTTTAACATGGTTTCCATTAATTTCCCCACTACTGACGTAAGACTAACTGGCCTATAGTTCCCCTATTCCTCCCTACTACCCTTCTTGTAAATGGGTACAACATTTGCTAATTTCCAGTCTTCTGGGACGACTCCCGTTAGCAAGGATTGGTTAAATAAATCTGTTAACGGTTTTGCTATTACATCACTGAGCTCTTTTAATAATTTAGGGTGGATCCCATCAGGCCCCATTGACTTATTGGTCTTCACTTTAGACAGCTGCTGTAGAACCTCCTCCTCTGTAAACTGATATGTAAATGTCTCGTTAGTGTTTCCTCCTAACTGTTTCCTTCCTTTTCTTCTGCAAAGACTGAACAAAAATATTCATTGAGGCAGTCAGCAAGACTTTTATCCTCTTCTTCATACCTTCCTTCCTTTGTTTTTATGGAAGTTAGACTCTAGGGTCTATTCATCTTTAGATCCTTTGCTTTTTGTCACATTTCGGGGAATAAATTTTGCCGACCAATATGGTGAATTCTCGATTTTTAGTGCATGGTCACCGTAATTTGTGGAAATTGGAGACACTGAAGCAGTTATCGGATATCGGCGAAAACCACCGAATTGCAGCAAATAAAATATTGAATTTATGTATCCGGTTAGAATAAAAAAAGGTATCCTTGCACCACATTACGCAGGGATTTTGGAATCTTGTTTATATATACTTTACTTTTTTTCAGTGGTATGATTTAGTGGCGAAAATTATTAATGACCCCCCCCCCCAGTTTTGACTGTGGTATCTTATGTGCCCCCCTATATATTGTTCCTAGAGTCGCCACTCTATGCCTGCATCCAATAGATGTTCTAGCTCGCTCTCTACAGATTCTGATTGCAAAAGAAACTGCGTGGCTTAGAAATTTGGGGTTTTAGCACCTTACATGGCAATTCTGCTTGATCTTCAGTTTTCCCAAGCTTGACTAAAAAACTGATGGGTATTTAATATTTAGTGATTAAATCCAAATATTTTTACTTTTGGAAGTGAACAAAGTTTGCACGAATGCTTTGAAATTTCCACCATTTTGAATTTAGGGAATCTATTTTTGTTTTCCAAAAATTACATCCAAAACTGCAAAACCTGTCTTTTTAAAATACCATGCTTCTTCCAGTCTCTCAAAGTCATAACAGCTACTGCAGGTGCAATCTATAAGCAATGAAATGTCTTGATCTTCTCATTCGTTAGTCTGTAAAGTGGTAATTGGTCATCATCCGTATCCTCCTTCTGTTGATATTCTTGTCTGGTTTTGTATCTTGTTTTGAACTTATGAAAATGTCTTTGTTTTACATTTTGTATATGACCATATTTACCACAATTATGACTTTGAATTTCTCTGAATTTACATAATGAAGGCATATGATTTTGAGCACCACATCTAAAACAGGAAGTGTTTTTTTGTTGGTATGTATTTTGTATCCTACGTTTTAGGCGAGTTACTGACCTTTTATATATTTCATGCTGCTTAACCCCTTAAGGACCCCAGACGTACATAGTACGTCCTGGGGAAAATTCCCCTTAAGGACAAAGGACGTACCATGTACATCATGGTCCTTTAACCCCCTCCCCTTCCCTCCCTATTCTCGCCTCTCTGGCTGGGGTCACACGTTGAAATGGCTTCTCAAAGGAACGGCTTTTGGTTACATTGGTTAGGTACTCACTCTACCAAGAGGTGCTGTGATGTGGCAAGTGAGCTTACGCTTCAATGGCCATTCTAGCAAACAAACTGTTTTGTTGCACATGGAATTGTATAGAAACGAGCGCAAATGACAACTTTTTTTCTTGCTATATTTTATACAAGACCTGTGTTGTTACTCCTGGTTGTTGCAGCTGCTTTGAGTATGGGCGCGACACCATTTTTTTTTATGTGTGTATATATATATATTAATTTTTAACCCCTTAAGGACCACTGACGTACATAGTACATCCTGGGGAAAATTCCCCTTAAGGACCAAGGACATACTATGTAGGGCATGGTCCTTTAACCCCCTCCCTCCCTCCCTATACTTGCCTCTCTTGCCGGGGTCCTGCGTCGAAATGGCTTCCAGAGTCTGCCCTTATCAGCAGTGTCTCTCTTTATCCCCATAGATGCTGGATTGCGATTCGGCACCGGATCGTAATTAACTCCTGGAAGTGGCTGACATCTTGGATGTCAGCCAAACCTCCTGGTCACCCCCCACCCACGGACATTGTCGCCATATGTGCGATGACGTGAGTGGGCCAGTTAACCTCCCCTAGCTGCCAAGTGGAGCTAGGGGGACCCTTTGGATCCCCTTATCTCCTGATCTGTGAGGGCAAGAGTGTCAAGTTTGATGCCTGATCATGGCCTATCTGATGATGCCAAACATGACTAGGGTACTAGGGTTGGTGGTGAAAAAAATAAAACATGGGTTTTTTCTAAATAATTGTCTGGGAGTATAATAAAATAGGACTTCAAATCACATT
Organism: Leptobrachium leishanense; assembly: GCA_009667805.1. Classification (NCBI taxonomy): domain Eukaryota; kingdom Metazoa; phylum Chordata; class Amphibia; order Anura; family Megophryidae; genus Leptobrachium; species Leptobrachium leishanense. Next base: position 200,347,045 of record CM019067.1, read on the forward strand.
TAAACATGATGAGCATAAAACGGCCGAAATGGCTCAGCTGTGAAGGGGTTAATAAAGCAAAAACTGAAAAATTGGGTGTTTCTAACCTCAGGACAAAATTTCTAAATCATGTACCCGGGGTCTTTTTTGGCAGTTGTAGATTTGGGGGATTAAAGTTTGAAAAAGTTAAGTCAGATTTCATAATTACTTTTTTTTATAGTAAATCAGGTGTAATGCCTGCCAGGAGGGCAGTCTATTGTTGAGGATCTGGCTGCTCAGCGTACCCTGGGATCTGGCTCCTCTCGGCGCACCCTGGGATCTGGCTGCTCTCGGCGCACCCTGGGATCTGGCTGTCTGAGTGTGCAGAAGTTGGTATTGGGAAGTTGCGGGGGCAGTGGGGATGCAGAATGTGGTACTGGGGGTTTGCGGGACAGTGGTGGTGCAGATGGTGGTATTGGTGGGTTGCGTGGGCAGATGAGAGCACAGAAGGTGGTATTGGGGTTGCGGAGCAAAAGGTGGTATTGGGGGTTGCGGGGCAGTGGGGGCATATGTGGTTTTGGGGGGTTGCGGGGCAGTGCACAGGTGGCTTTGGGGGGTTGCGGTGGCAGTGGGGGCCCAGGTGGTATTGGGTTGTGGGGCACAGGTGGTTTTGGGGGGTTGCGCTGGCAGTGGGGGTGCAGAAGGTGGTATTGGTTGTTGTGCGGGAGCAGAAGGTGGTATTGGATGCGGGGGACAGTGGGCGCAAAGTGGTTTTGGGGGTGTGGGTGCAGAAGGTGGTATTGCGGGGCAGTGAGGGTGCAGAAGGTGGTATTGGGGGGTTGAGGAGGGGCAGTGAGGGTGCAGAAGGTCGTATCGGGGGTTGCCGGTGCAGAAGGTGGTTTCGGGTTGCAGGGGCAGTGGGGGTGCAGAAGATGATATAGGGGTTGCAAGGGCAGTGGGGGTGCAGAAGGTGATATCAGATTGTTGCAAGGGGTGATGGCTGTGGGGGGTTTGCATGGGTGATGGGGGTTTGCAGTGGTGATGGGTGTGGGGGGTTTGCAGGGGGTGGTGTGTGTGTGGGGGAGGTTTGTGGGGGAGGTTTGCAGGGGGGTGTGGGGGAGGTTTGTGGGGGAGGTTTGCAGGGGGGTGTGGGGGAGATTTGCAGGAAGTGGGGGGAGGTGGTTGCGGAAAGGGTGTGTGTGGGGGAGTTGCAGGGGGTGGGAGCTGCGCACAGTGAGGGGAGGGACACGTGGAGGAGGAAGGCCGAATCAGAGAGGATTTGCCTGCACTCACCTCATCTCTGAGCTGTTTATTTCCACCCCACCGGCCTTTTGGCCAGGAGCTGCCTCACACAGCCTTCCCTCTCAAACAGCTGTTTTTCCCCCTTGCGCATGCTGGCGGCTTCTTTTCATCGCGCAATCGGCAAGTAAGTTGACGGCGACTGAGAAAACTGGTTTATATATAGAGATTATGCAATATGAAATAATGGTATCTTAAAGTACATTTAATGACTAGAAAAATGGTATATAATATGTGTGGATTCCATATGAGTAAGAGGAAAATTAGACCTAAACACAAACAGCGCTGAAGTGTAGAAACAGCAGTGGATACTTTCAGACTGACAATGGTAAAAGCGCCCAGTCCCTATGGGGTTAATTTCTGTGTTTCCTGGTACATGAGCATTTAGCAACTTTGTATCTTTGCCTGCCAGCTCCATACTTATAGCCAACTCAGTAGCTATCTGCCAAATCATGTTTGGTTTTTTTTCCGATTAATAATCTCTTCTGTTTATGAGCATCTTTCTGTCCCATTACAAGCATGTCTCATAAAGCAATAGAAAGGTATTCTCCAAAACAAGTGCTGAATAGGGATGAGCCAAACACCCCCGAGTTCAGTTAGCATTCGAACTCGAACTTTTCAGAAGTTCGAACTCGAACACGAACTCAATACAAGTCAATGGGACTCAAAATTTGATTTTTAGAGTGCCCTCCAAGAAGGCATATATGCTAGATATTTGCCATAAAAGGTGTATGGGGGTCCAGGTAGTGCCCTGGGGGACAGGAAACAAGGACAAAAAGTAAAAAAAAGAAAGTTTTTAACCCTTTCGCTGCTGAGCCATTTCACACCTCTGTGCTGAGGTAATTTTTACCGGTTTCGCTCATGTTTAACCGCGTTTTGAAGCCTTATTTTAATATATGACCCAGACATATTATATATCGTGCTTTCCGGCAGACTCGGCAGATTCATAATATGTCATTATTATATGTATACGTCATGTCCTGTCTGTATATTATAACAAAAAATGCAATAAAATTTGAATTTTCAATAATTTACAATGTGTAAAGTGTTTTTTTTTCACATTTTAACATGCGATCGTTTGCGATTATATTTTCTATGGGGTGCGCTTGTTAAAAAGATTAGAAATGGGTTCTCGTTAAATTTTTTTTGGGGAAAAGTTTGTTATTTTTAACAAACGCACCGCATACAAAAATCGTTAATGCAGCATCTTTGTTCACATTATAATTAAAATGGGAACACTATTACTGCATTAACAAAACCCCAAAAAAAAACTTGTTAATTTTTTTTTATTTTAAATATTTTTAATTTTTTTAGAAATCATTTTACATGGTCAAGTTTGGTATCCTTGGAAAGGCAATGCTCTGGCCGATCCAACGATATCAAACATCAACCCCTAGCTGCCACGGATCGGGAGATAGAGGGTTCCAATGAACCCCCTATCTCCACCATTGCTGGCAGCTAGGGGTTAACTCAAGGACTGGCATCATCGTGCTATGCACGATGACGCCAGTCTTTAGGGGGAGTTCCAGGAGGCTTGGCCGACATCCAAGATGTCGGCCAGCTCCAGGAGAGGATCACGATCTGGCGCTTCTCAGGGGTTAATTACAGCCACCATTTGGAAGGGCAGGCTGTGCCCTTCCAAACGGTGCCTGGATTAACCCTGTGCCCCCCAGAAATAGGGAGGTCGGTCGGTCCAAAGGACCTCCCTCTCTCCCTTTCAGGCGCCTCCTCCGCACACGCGGGGGGCGCCTGAATTAGATGTCATCGCGCCGCCGCAATGACATCTAATTGCTCCGCCGGGGTCCCGGAGTGTTGGGCTGACATCCAAGATGTCAGCCCGCACCGGGGGGGGGGGGGGCGCGCGCAGCAATCCGCCGGAATCCGGTGACGCTGAGCGCGTCCATAGCAGCCAAGTGGTAAAAGGGACAGTGAGTTTTCATGAAATAAGGGTTAAAAATAAAAACGAAACATTCCTTCAAATATCATGCCTAGGAGGTCCCCATAACCTGCCCGTGAAGTGGCGGATTTCTAGGATGTATAGAAACATTTAAAAACAATGTCGGAGTCCGGGTAGTGCCCTGGGGGACAGGAAACGAGGACAAAAAGGAAATTTTTAACCCCTTCACTGCTGACGACGTGTGGGCTCAGTTACTCCCGCTGTATGCTGAGGAGGACGTGTCCTACACGTCATCAGCTTTGCGGGACCCCTGACGGAGAAACTCGCCTCTCTGTCCGGGGTCCCGCGGCGTTCTGACTTCAGCGTCCTCAGATGCTAAAGTCAAGCTCCTCCCGACGTACTTGATGTCATCGCGCCATGCGCAGTGACGTCATTTCCAGGTGACCCCCCCGGCAATACCGGGAGATCGCCTGGATGGAGGGGGGGATCCGTTCGGATCCCTCTCCCTCCCGATGGGGAGGTCCCACAAAAAATAGCCAGGCTCCGCTTTAAAGGAGAGAGTCCTTTTAAGCGGTGCCTGGCTTTAACCCCTTAGGCACCGGGTCGCACTTTGGTGCCAAAGTGCGGCCTAGCTCCGGTGGGGGCCGCAATCTTGGATGGCGGCTCCACCCCCGGGTCCCCCTCACTGCCTGACGTCCTCACGCATAGCGTGACGACGTCAGATAGCGGGGAACCTCTAGCTGCCCGGAATCCCCTGGTGGAGATAGGGGGATCATTTGAACCCCGCTATATCCAGGCAGCTAGGGGGTCATGGATAGGGATGAGCTGTTCGGGTTCGGAAGGTTCGGGGTTCGACCCGAACTTGACCTGTTCGAGCAGATCGCGAACACAGAACATTTCCGGGTGTTCGCCGCATGTTCGACCACAATGCATTTTCCCACTGGCCTGAAGCTCGTAATTGGCTACAGCCTTGCACCTGACCACAGGTCTGGTGCAAGACTGGTTGAACACTATGCCAATCACCGCTCAATCATGGGCTCACAGAGCTAAATCCCGCAGCACACTATATAAGGTTTCCACGCAGCGCTTCTGCACGCATTTCAGAGGAGATTTCAGAGGAGATAGTTGTGTCTTGTTACTGCCGGTCTGCCACACTACTGGGGGGGTCTCATTTCTACCAAATATCAGGTAATTTAGGTGATGTGTGTCTTGTCACTGTGCCAGCAATTTTTTTTGGGATTTACAACTTTAAAACATTTGTGAATTGAGGTGATCTTCTGGGTCTTGTCACTGTGCCAGCAAATCTTTTTGGGGCTCACTAATTTCTTTAAAACCTTTATGAATTGAGGTGATCTGTCTCTTGTCACTGGCTGCCAGCTATCATTGTGTCTCACTGAGTTATACCAGATTTTTTTAAATCTTTATACCAGAGTTGAATCAGAGTTCTGTATATATTAATCTATATATGACTCACCATGTCTGAAAGAACAAAAAGGACAGGCAGACGCTCCCAGCCACAGATAAGAGGGCAAGCAGCCCCTGTGTCGGGAGGCTGTGCCTCTGGTCGTGGTGGACGTAGTGCATCCTCTGCTGGGGCACGCTTGTCCTTTATAACTGGTGCTGGCCGTCTTCTTAACATGCAGCAACATACAGAGGATTTGGTGGCTTGCCAGGCCATCCTCATCCTCCGAGTCCTCTGCCAGCCAGGCTTATAGTGCTTTACAGTCCACCTCAGCTGCCAAAGCATCTAATGCAGCCTCCATGTCCACAGCTACTCCTGCCGTAGCCTCGCTATCACACACGGAAGAGTCAGCTGAATTGTTTGACTACAATGTGAGAGTGACATGCTGCTTGAGGATGCGCAGCAAGTACAGTGCTCTGATTCAATCTCTGAGGTTGAGGAAGAGAGTATAATCAACCTAGAGGAAGGGGGTGCCAGTGATGACACACAAATAACTGGCACTCATGTTGCCCCAGCAGCTGCAGCATACTGCCAAGTTGGCTCCAGTGACGAGGAGATAGGGGTGAAGATGACATTGATGATGAGGTCACTGACTCCACCTGGGTGCCAGATCTAACTGAGGAATCAAGTGAGGGGGAGGAGGAGGAGGCACAACATCCTCTGTGACCAACCGTAGCACTAGCCAGTCCAAGGCATCAGATGTCAGAGCTGCTCCGGTGCAGAGCGCTGTTGTCTCAAAGAACACATGCAGGAACTCTGCTGTCTGGGAGTTCTTTAAGAAATGTGCAGCAGACCGCACCGTTGCTATTTGTAATCTATGTCAGATGAGGCTGAAGCGTGGGATAAACACCGGGCACTTGGGTACCACGTGCTTGAGGCGACATATGAACAAGTGCCACACATCCCGTTGGTGCAAACCTTTGCGTAGGTCCTCCTCCTCCTCATCTGTCTCTACCCACACTGTATGTCCTGCCATGTCATTGCCTACAACCTCCACTGACAGGGATGATGCTACAGTAATGGATGTACCAGCAGATCCTTCCTCACAATGTGACATAATCCCAGTAGTTGAAGATTTACGTAGTTAGATTACGTTGCCGCAGCTGCTGCAGCGAAAGAAAAAATATAGTCCCAACCATCCTCAAGCACAGCATCTAAATGCCAGCTTAGCAAAATTACTCGCATTGCAGCTGCTGCCTTTCCAGCTGGTGGACTCTGCTCCCTTCCGTGAATTTGCTGAATGTGCTATACCACAGTGGCAGGTTCCAAAACACCATTACTTTTCACGCAAGGCCATTCCAGCACTATACCAGCACGTGGAAGACAAAGTTATCCAGTCATTGGGAAAGGCAGTCAGCAGCAAGGTGCATGTGACTTTAGACACGTGGTCCAGTAAGCATGGACAGGGTCGTTACATTTCCTTCACGGCACACTGGGTAACTCTGATTGCAGCTGGGAGGGATCCAAGACGGGGCTCTGTGCTGGAGCTTGTTCATCCACCATGCCTCCAGAAAGCTGCTTGTATGAGGTCTGTCTGCTCCACCACCACCACCTCTTCCTCCTCCTCCTCCTTCTCTGTCTCTGGTGAAGTGGCAGTTAAACCGATGCCTGACAGGGTCTACGCAATGGCTCAAGCAAAAAGATGCCATACTGTGCTTGAGCTGGTTTGTTTAGGGGACAGGAGCCACACCGGGCCAGAAATTGACAGCTCTGCAGGGGCAGGTGCAGAGATGGTTAACACCACGCCAGCTTGAGCTGGGAATGATCGTCTGTGATAATGGCAGCAACCTTCTCTCCGCCCTACGCAAGGGTAAATTGACGCATGTACTATGCCTAGCACACGTCCTAAATCTGGTGGTACAGCGTTTCCTAACCAAGTACCCAGGGCTGCCGGAGCTTCTCATCCAGGCCAGAAAAGTCCGCAGCCACTTCAGACGGTCATTCCCAGCAAGCATTCGCCTGGCAGAAATTCAAAGAGAATTCCACCTTCCCACAAACCGTCTGATCTGTGACATGCCCACCAGGTGGAACTCCACATTAGCAATGCTGCAGCGTCTGCACAAGCAGCAGAGGGCCATCAATGAGTACCTGTGTGAGTATGGCACAAGGACAGGTTCAGGTCAACTTGGTTTTTTTCCCCCCCGCAGTGGCTGATGATCAAGGATGCATGCACTGTACTGTCACCATTTGAGGAGGCAACAAGGATGGTGAGCAGGGACAGTGCATGAATCAGTGACACAATTCCTTTAGTGTTCCTGCTGGAGCACAGTCTGCGGGGAATTATAGATGTGGCTCTAGAGGCAGAGCAGCGGGAGGAAGAGGAGGCGTTCCTATGCTCAAGGCCCTAGTCTTTCCGCAGACAGCATTCCAGCTGGGGGGGGGGGAAGACGACGACGATGAATATTTAAGTAGTGGGGGCATTGAAGGTGGGGATTCCTCAAGGGAGGGTTTCATGTGCCCAGAAACACAAGGGCTAGTGCGTGGCTGGGAGGAGGAAGTGCACGATGGGGTCATCCTCATTGACCAGGAAGACTCGAAGCTAATGCCACCTCCAAACTACGCTGCATGGGCTCCCTTATAATGCAAAGCCTGCTAAAGGACCCCAGGATTCGTGCTATCAAGGAGAGGGATCATTACTGTTTGGCAACCCTTCTTGAGCCACGATACAAGGGTAAAGTTGCAGAGCTCCTCCTGCATGCACAGAGGGAACACAGGATGAAAAAACTTGGACGCTCTAAAGCGACACTTGTGTAACACCTTTCCACGCACTGGTAGGTTACCAAGTGATGACACACGTGCTTCTGAGGCTGCGAATGATCAGAGGAATAGTGGTGAAGACAAGGGCCGCTTGACTGATGTATTTTTATATTTTATTTATTTTATTTTATTTGGATACAGATCCACAGGAATGCAGAAACCAGATACACGAGGATACCAAAATTAGACAACGTGGACGTATCTATACACCAGCATAATGGTACCTGGGTAATATCGTGTGACACCCGTGGCACTGCCAAACACCTGCCACAGCAGCGTAGGGTCTTCGATTCGGTTCTGGATGAAGACATCTTCTAAGGCATCAGTCCAGTTCAGCTCGATCAGGATGACTGTGGCTGCGGAGACATTTGTCAGCAGAAGACATCGAGTCAGCACTGACAGACAGTTTTAGTTTTTTGCACTCACTACACCAGCCATTGAATTTACTGAAGACATCCAACAAACCACGACCTGGTGCAGAGTGGCACAAAGAGAGCAGCGAAAGAGGTCCAGGAGTTCACCGATAAGGAACTCCGCAAGCTTAACAGTTGAGCCTGGACCCATAAGGCTCCTGTATTGGTGAGTGCAAATTTTTCTCCTCTCCTAAAGCATTTTGTATGACTGGTATCATGCTATGAGAGCGTTGTCTCTTCTTTATTTTTGTGTCCCCCGGCTGAGGTGGAGTAAGAAGACCTTTTAAAGAAGGGCAGTGACCACCCTAGATTTAGGCACAAGGCGCTTCACTCCAGAGCCTGGATTCAATTAGGCTCTGGAATTTGTAAGTGTGCAATTTTACCTATTATAACATACTCGTATAGAGGATTTCTACAATATCATCTCCCCCCTTTTCTCCCCCTTCTTTTTATTTATATCCCCTGTTGTGGAGTCCATAAAGACCACCAGAGGAGTAGATACGCCCAAGCAAGTTTGCGACAATTGTGGAAGGGGTAATATTGGAACTAATCTCAAGCACTTTTGATGCACTACCCATCCACTTAGGAACTGGAACGTTAATATCATAGACTTTCTTGATCATTGGCGGAAAGTCCCCCCTCTTCTTATGGACTAGACTGGATATCATAGCTGGACCTTATTTTCACTGTTGCATTGTCCTCATCGCTGCACCTGCACTTTTACTCACTGGTGCACTCGCACTTTACCATAATTATTGCTACTGCACTTTAATGTATTGCATATACAGACTACTGTGATTTTCTATACCCTTCGTGATTTGCATTTGCACTTTGTATTGCATACTGATGATTTGTATGGTACATGCAATTAGCTCTTTAGGCATTGCATAACGAGTAACTGAAATCACTGCGCCACTAGTTACCCTATTTTCTCTGTTGGCTTACAGTCTGCAAGCGGGGTTACGCGATCCTCACAGGTACTTTGGCAAAAGGAAAGGTATTTGCCAAATTAGATATGGCCCAAGTTTACCAGCAGTTACCTGTGGATGAGGAAGCTGCTGATGCACAAACTATCATAACACACAAAGGAGCTTTCCGAGCCAGACGTTTGCAGTTCGGGGTTTCTATCGCTCCTGGCATATTCCAGAAATTAATGGAGGACCTCTTATCTGGACTTCCAGGCATGATACCTTGTTTTGATGTTATTATTGGAGTAGACTGCATACAGTCCTTGGCTTCACAGCTACAACTTGTGTTGAAACGTTTCCTGGATGCTGTTCAAAAACTTAGTGTGTTTTTGGGGTAAGCAGTGTGGATTTCCTTGGTTACAGAATTGATGCACATGGCATTCATCTGATATTAAAGTTGAAGCTATCCATAGAGCACCAGTTCCAACAAGCAAGTCAGAAATGCAAGCTTTCCTGGGGTTACTTATTTTTTACCATTCTTTTCTGCCTGACAAAGCCACTGTCACTGCCACTGACCTTTTGTGTCTTCTGGATAAAATGCTCCATTGAAGTGGACTGATGTTCATACTACAGCCTTCAATGCTGCAAAACAGCGGTTATCTTCTTACCCTTAACCTGTGATGCTTCTATGGATAGTATTGGGGCTGTATTGAGCCACACTTTGAGAAATGACCAGGTCTACCACAGAGAGGAAAAAAAAACTCCCTGGATCCGAAACTTTAATGATGATGATCAGTAACTGACTGATGCCAGAATGCTCTGGTGAAACGCGTCTCAAGGACTTTTATATAGATTTTAATATATTCTTAAACCGCATTTTATACTTATAATAAATTGATTTAAAGTTTCGGATCCAGGGTGTTTATTTTTGCACCATCCCCTGCACCACCTGTACTGACGTCCAGAAACTCAACGCGGTAAAAGAAGGTTGGTCACCTCAAGAACCTCGCACGCCATTCATCCTCAGAGCCGAGAGAAAAGGCTCTGAGTCTAGTAAGTACCCCATTGGGGACAAGAAAGGGGCAAGTACTGTCGAGTACCACACAATTTGGTTCGCTTTTCTGTCTTATGTTTCCCCTTTAGCAATTCTCTTTGGGAGACCCAAAAAGTTAATTGTGTTATCAATTTGCATGAATGAAATATATACACACATCCACATTACAATTTGTTCGTACAGGAACCGTATGGTATTTACCATATATATGTATAACAACCTAATATATCAAACGGTTTTTGATCTATGCTCCCAAGGGATCCATCCGATATTGTATTCCTTATCTGTCCGTTGGGTGTCTGACATATCCCTAAGGGCTTGCATACAGACATACATTGTCATCACGTACACTGTCTACTCACAATATCCACTTATCCTATATACATTCTAGCGCCTATTGCCAACACCGATTTTCTTTCCTGTCTGAAAAAGTTTCATGACTATTTGTATTGGCGGAGATTTACCATTATCACAGACCATAAGCCCTTACTGGGTCTGTTCACTAGAGATTCTCCAACACCTCAAATTATTTCCCCACGCATGCTCAGATGGTCCCTTATGCTCAACGCTCAATGCTCATTTTCACAATGGCGCTCACCCCAGATCAGCATGGTTTGGATCTTTATGGACAGATTTCTCAGAGACTTGACTTAGATCTAGCTTAGCAAGATATAAACATAACTTAGTTTAACAAAAGCATGGTCAAAAGTACGTTCTGAGTTGGCAACAGAGAGGGTAATCCTACAGGCAGGGTTGGCAACAAAGAGGACTTCCATATACTTGTTCTCAGTAACGTAGGAGGAATGTACAAAGAATTCAGCAACCTGCAGGGCAGACCCACAATTCAAAACAATGTGATATGATCTGTACCTAGACTTAGTACCAGACCGGTAACATGAGAGGTTGATGGATTCAGGGACCTGCAGGACAGACCCACAATCAGAGACCATGCGGTATGATCTGAACATACATTCTGTGTATACAAAGCAAAACATACACACATACATGGGATTAAAGTAAGAATAGTCAAGCAGGCAGTCTGGGTCAATCACAAGCAGGGTCCTCATACAAACAGAATCGGCAACTAGGCAAAATACACTGAGACCGTAAACTGACAATGCGAGAATGACTCCACGTCAGGGTGACGAGCAGATCCTTGCACCCTGAATTTAAGGCCGGCGGCTCCGTGTTGCCAAGCCCCACCCCCTTAGACTCCGATCGGCCAGGCAGCGATGCCGCCAGGCACCCTGACCCCCCCCCAGGAAGTGTCGCGGGGGCCAAAGATGTCAAAATCGTTCTGGCAAAGATATCACTCATGCTGATGGGTTAAGCAGGTTACCCTTGCCTTCTCCGGATTTCCTTGTTCCTCCTGTGTCTTGAGGTTCTCCTGTTGGAATCTATTCCCTATCTAGAACCCTCCCTTACATGCAGGTGACATTGCTTGTATGACAGCTAAAGACTCTTTGCTGGCCCGTGTGCTCAACTGGGTTTGGAGAGGGTGGCCAAAATCAAAAGTTGAAGAGAAGTTCAGACCATTTGTAGTGTGTCAACATGAACTATCTGCCTATAAAGGTTGTTTATTATGGGGAAACAGTGATAATTCCAAATGCAGTACAAGATCAAGTACTACATGCTATCCTTGAGGGACATCCTGGAATAGTCCGCATGAAAACTTTAGCCAGAAGTTCTGTTTGGTGGCCTAAAATGGATGAAGCTATTAAGTAGTGGGTAAAGGACTGTGTACCCTGTCAATCCACTCATCATACTCCATTTAAAGCCACAGTACATCCGTGGGAAGTGACTAGGTCACCTTGGTCACGTCTACATGTAGATTTTGCTGGCCCTTTTCAAGGACAGATGTTTTTTGGTTTTTTTTCCTTTTCAAAATGGCTCTAGGTTGTTTCCATTACATCTGCTACCTCAGCCACTGTCAAGAGTCTTAAGGAGTCTGTTTGCTACACATGGGCTGCCTGATAATGGAACACAGAGAGGGGTATTAATGCAGGAGAATGTTATATACTGTGATAGACGTGCATTAGTTTTAGTACTAAAACGATTTAGTCCAAATTTTGGGATAATTTAGTTTTCATATGACTCGAGATTACAATACCAAAAACGAAAGAAACTAAAATAAAATGAACTACATTTTTAGTTTCAGTCCTTTTTGTGATATTAGATTGAGTGAAGGAGACCAACAATGAAGAGCGTAACATCGCAAAGCTACAGAAAAGGTTTGTATGCGAAATCCTTCCCGACCCCTACCCGAAAATCTGACAGTGATAGAGCTCCAGAATACTCACTCGCAGCACAGACAGCCAGCACAGGAGAGGAAACCTTTACTTAACCCTTGCATGTCTATGAGGCAGACAAGATAATGAAAGCAGCTGGAGAAGGAAAACCTTCAAATAAATCACACTGAAAGCTAATGGGAGAGGGCTGGATAGTAAAAACCCCTTTATAACAAGCAGCGCTGGGAGAAGAGCGGGACTTTATAAACCGTGTGTTATCTCCCCTCCCACTCTGCATAATAGGAGCTTAGGTCTGATACATTTTATATTATCCCGGAGCACTATCCCCCTTTCCTCATCTATAATACACGTTTTATATAAAGTCCCTTCTCCTCTTCCAGTGCTGCTTGTTATAAAGGTTTTTTTTACGTCTGATACATTTAGTATCCAGCTCTCACAATTACTGTCATTATGAGCCTTCAGTGTGATTTATTTGAATGTTTTCCCTGGATTTAAAGTGCTTTATTTTATTATAAAAATAAAATTGCACCAGTCCTCTCTTCTCTGAGCTTTCAGACAGATTTACGTTAATATTTTCCCTCTCCCCTGCTTTTATATTTCTGTGTCTCCCCCACAGGGATATAAAGTTTAAGTAAAAGTTCCCTCTCCTGTGCTGGATAAGCATTTCATTCCGAAGTTCTGCACCATCCACATGCCAATGCAGTAGGATGTTCTATACAGAGAGGGGCATTAATTAATGCAGGAGTATGTTCTATACATTCTACAGAGAGGGGTATTAATGCAGGAGAATGTTATATACTGTGATAGGAAGCAGGGCTTGGTATTGAATGGGAGATACCTGAGACCAGGCCTGGTACACTGCATTTAAAAGAACCCCAGGGAGACTGTTTGTTTTTTGGAGCAACCTAGCTCCCAGGAAAGTGTGTTATGGGTCCCTGGGGTTGGGGTAGTGGAGTGAAGGGCGGGCCACTATCCCAACAACCTGGATCACTTCCTGACCAGGTATTAGCAGGGTCAGCTAGGACTGTAGGTGTGGTCCACCAGTAAGGGTTTAAAAAGAAACCAAAGGAAGCTGATACGGCAGAGAGAGAGAAAGAAAAGGGTGGGCGAGCACCCACCAGAGTGAACTGCCGTATCGCTGTATCTGCTGAATTGCTAACTCACAGAATTGCTGTGTTGCTGTGAATTGCTGTGTTGCTGAGCTGCCACTGTTTACTGTGCACCTTTCTGAAGGTAAAAAGAATAAACTTCACTGTTTACAAAAGACCTGCTGTCTCGCTACAATTACTGCCCTAGAAGACGTGGTTGACGGAGGACTCTTGCCACAATACATTATATAGAAAGGTATGAATTGAGGAGGATGTTCTATACAGAGACGGACATTAATTAATTCAGGATGATGTTCTATACATTATACAGAGAGGAGCCTTTTTTTTTTTTTTTTGCCCTTTTAAATCCAGTGGCTGTGAGCGCTGAGATCGGCTGCTTATTATCTCAGTATAATGTATCAGGCTCAGCTGTTACAGTAACTGACTGTAACAGCGCGCAGTTTCAGTAAAACTAGTAAATAATATTTTTATATATATGAGGTTAGAACAATATTTCTTTGTTTTACTGAAACTCTGAGCGCTGTGATGAGCAGCAGTCGGTTACTGTAACAGCTTTGCCTGACACATTGTGCTGAGCGTGAGAGATACTGTAACAAGCCGCGATCTCAGCCCTCTGAGGAGCCACTACAATAGTAATTGTATCCACTGGTTTTCGGATGAATGAAATTCTTCCGCAACAACATGTGACACCATGCTCTAGCACTGGCTGTAGCCCAGCAGAACTCATGAACCGTTGTCTAAAAATGTGTTTAGATCGTTTACATCATGATCTGACAAGAGAGGCAGGAATTTCAATTCCATATGGACTCTAGTGCTTCTACTGTGAGAGTGTTTGCATCTGAAAGTGCTGTCTATGTCAAACTATGGGCAATATTACAATGTTGGTGCTAACTTAACCAGAGCTGTTGTAAACTTTAAACCTCCATAGGCTATAATGGCTCTGATAAGTTTACAACAGCTCTGGTTAAGTTAGCACCAGCTATGTAATATGGCCCTATGTTTCTGGACCTAAATGGATCCCTGCAAAAGTGCTTGTGGCTACCAGACCTTTGTCATATAAGGTATAAATTCCTGATGGCAGAATATTAAGACGGCATATCTATCAGATCCGGGAGTGGAGTGATGAAATTGTGCCTGTTGCTAGTCCCAGTTCGACTGGGTTTTCTGGGGTGGCAGATGAACTACTGGATGATACAAGTGCAAGTGCTCCAGGAGTTGCTATTGCAGAGTCAGTTTCTGACAGTCCATCTGAGAGAGCACAGGAACTAGGAATTGGTCCAACTGATAGTCCAGCAGAAGCGGCTCCAAACATGGCCCTTGGGCGCACAAGAAACATTTGCCCTCCCAGTTATCTCAAAGACTTCGAGATATAGGGGGGACAGAGTGTTATGTATTGAGATTATGCTGTCCTCCATCCAGAAGATGGCAGCATAGTAAATGTGTGCATTTGTTCTTATGTGTGGTTAGTGTCTCTTGTGTGTATGTCTGGGTTTTAGTTTAATGCGGTAATAAACTAGTGAAGTACTTTCCACATGCTTGTCTGTATCAGTGAACAGTTATCCATTCTAATACACTAAAGCTACTAAAATGGTGCACTGCTTGAAGGAAAAAAGTTACCAGGAAAGGCTTAATGATCTTCTTAACCTGTATAGCTTGGAAGAAAGACGAGACATTAACCCAGTAAAGTGCCAGTAACAAGGGAAAACGTCAAATGTATATACTGTAAGGCCAAAGCCCAGCCCTTTCCGATGACCGATCGAACGACCATGTGAGATGAACTTAAATAACAGAGGGGGTATTTGGTCCCCCCTCTAGAGATACCTATGTTGCTAATGCTCACGTATGTGAGTCCAGGAGAAATTCGATAGAGGTGAGTGCCTGTGTTGCTATGGGACAGGCTGGTGATGAGAATTAAATTGCTGGAAGAGAAAGTATAGTCGCATAGGATCAGAAGGGGTTTAGGGGTCATAAAATCCTTATGTCCGTATAGCAGGACAGGGGGACAAATGAGAATATATGGTTTGCCAAAGAACAGAATATGAAAATAGGGAAAAGTAGGTTGTGTGTGTGTGTGTGTACACAAAATACCAGGAAAGAGCACTCCATATCAATGGCCACCATCTTATTCTGTAGCAAAAAAAGCAGTTTTAAAAATGTTCAAAAAACCCTGACTGAGGGAATACATTATGGGGATTCGGTTCACAAAGTATGATCTTAGTTTGCTTAAGCCTGTCAGTTGCTAATGTACCCCGTCGTTGACAGGTCCTTGACCAAATCTGCATTTACAGGATCAACACACCCTGGATCTCCCCAGCAGGCTCTAGGCCTTTATAGACAGCCATGGTTCGGCACCTTTGAACAGGGAGGGTTGCATACCAAAGAGGGATGTGGGTTTCAGGTTTCGGAATTTCGCAATTTTCCAATGTCCCAATTTGTGTCTTCGGATTTGGACGAATTTCCGAATCGGATCGGATCCGAAAACGGCAGATCCGAAAAGTTTTCCGAGCCGAAACGAAAAAAATTTTAGAATTTTCGAATGGTCTTAATATGTGTCAAATCGAAATTTATTTTCGCTCTATTCGTGATTTCGGTTCCATTTCGGTAATTTTTGGACATTGTATAATTTATCGGTTATATCGCTGATTCTGTAAATTTTGTATCATTTCCATTTCCAATGATCCGATAATTCTGTCTACGGTAATTCTGCCCATTCTATCGTTTTTTTTTTTTTTTTATTAAATATCCTTTTTTTTCTTATGAATATGCATTGCACAACTTTATTTAATCATATTAAAATGGTATGAAAGGGACAAAAATGAACAAAACGATTTTAAAAAACGCAAAACTGACCCAAATGGTCTGACTGTAAAAATAAAAACCAGAATAAAAGGTTTTAAAATGGGAAAAAAAGCTGAACAAAAATGATCAGAAACGAAAAATAAAATCATTTTAAAACAAAAAAAATAAATAAAAAGAATGCAGCACATGAATCCACACACTGCGGGGAAGCACCTCTCTGCGGTATAACGTATATGTATACGTCTGTGTTATATGTATATGTATCCTGTCTGTATATTATAACTTAAAATGCAATAAAATTTGAATTTTCAATAATTTACAAGGTGTTTGTAAAGTGGTTTTTTTTCACATTTTAACAAGCAATCGTTAATGGTTATAAATATATTTTCTATGAGTTGCGCTTGTTAAAAAAATTAGAGATGGGGGTCTTGTTACATACATTTTTTTTGGGTGAAAATTACCCAATTTTTAACAAACGCAACCCATACAAAAATCATTAGTGCAGCATCATTTTTCACATTATAATTGAAATGGGAACAATATTGCTACATTAGCAAACAAAAAAACTTTTAAATTCTTTTTATTTTTTTATATTTTTAACCACTTCAATGCAGAGGACGCGCTCAGCGCGTCCTCCGCATTACCGCTGCTGTGCGGAGGACGCGCTGAGCGCGTCCTCCCATTGGGGTCAGCGTTCGGCCGGGTTCCGGCCGATCGCTGGCCCCTACGGTGCGGGCTGACATCCTCGATGTCAGCCCGGCATCCGGAACCACAGCCGCCGGAATTAGGTGTCATCGCGGCAGCGCGATGACACCTAATTCAGGCGCACCCCCCGCATGTGCGGAGGAGGCGCCTGAAAGGGAGGGGGGGAGGTCCTTCGGACCTCTCTCCCTCCCGATCGGCGGTGTTGCGGGGGTTAACCCAGGCACCATTTGGAAGGGCACAGCCTGCCCTTCCAAATGGTGCCTGGCATTAACCCCTGGGGAGCTGGATCGCGAATCGGCGCTGAAAAGCGCCGGTTCGCGATCCTTTCCCGGAGCTGGCCGACATCTTGGATGTCGGCCAAGCCTCCAGGAACTCCCCCTGAGGACTGGCGTCATGGTAGCACGATGACGCCAGTCCTAGAGTTAACCCCTAACTGCCACCAACGGTGGACATAGGGAGTTCATTGGAACTCCCTATCTCCCGATCCGTGGCAGTTAGGGGTTAATGTTTGGTATGGTTGGATCGGCCAGAGCATGGCTGTTCCAACGATACCAAACATGAAAGTGAAAAAAGTTTTTTAAAAAAATTAAAATTTAAAATTAAAAATAAAAATATATTTAAAAAAAAAACATTTTTTTTTCTTTTTTTTGGTTCGTTAATGCAGCAATATTGTTCCCATTTCAATTATAATGTGAACAATGATGCTGCACTAACGATTTTTGCATGCGGTGCGTTTGTTAAAAATCGCGTAATTTTCCCCAAAAAAAAATGTAACGAGACCCCATCTCTAATTTTTTTAACAAGCGCACCCCATACAAAATATAACCGCAATTGCTCGCATGTTAAAATGTGAAAAAAAACACTTTACATGTTGTAAATTATTGAAAATACATATTTTATTGCATTTTTTGTTATAATATACAGACATGACATAACGTATACATATAATAATGACATATTATGAATCTACCGAGTCTGACGGAAAGAACGATATATAATATGTCTGGGTCATATACTAAAATAAGCCTTCAAAACACGTTTAAACATGATGAGCGAAACAGGTAAATATGACCTCAGCACAGAGGCGTGAAACGCCTCAGCAGCGAAAGGGTTAATTAACTTTTAACATGGTTATGTTTTGGTATGGTTGGAAAGGCTATGCTCTGGCCGATCCAACAATACCAAACCTTAACCCCTAGGTAGGTGCCACGGCACAGATCGGGAGATGGGGGGTTCATTGGAACCCCCTATCTCCAGCATTGGTGGCTGGCAACTAGAGGGGTTAACTCCAGAATTCACTCTATCCGACATTGGATAGATTTCGACTATTTTATTTTTTTAGTTTTCGGATAGTCGAAATCTATCCAAAATCCCGATGTTTCACATCTGAACTTTGTTTGGATAGAGTAAGTCCGTGCGGCCGTTAAACATATATACGTTACAATTTTCTAACCATCAGCACGCTGGATATAGCACTGTTGCTGTCCAGCATCCTGATCCTGACGTTATAAAATCCGACTGCCTATATGTTATTTCCAATGATCCGATATTTCTGTCGCTACGATAATTCTGTCGTCGTCGAATCATTTACGTCCGCGGTTCGCACATGATGGGATATGTACATGATGGGATAAGCGCGTATGTCTGTCTCCATTACGGCCTGTCGTGAACTTTACGGAGCCATTGTAGAGTTTGAGAATTTTTTTGGACAGACCAAAAAAACAAAACCTCCCATCATGGCTCAAACTCAGAGTCCTATTCGGACACGTCATCCCCTTCCACCCCAGAGACACCCAGGAAGAAGCGGACCAGCAACATGGCATTTGAGGAGATGGTGGAGCTGGTTCGCATCTTCGAGAAGCGTGACTATGACTGCCGTAAGGGCCCTCACGGCAGGAAGAACAATGTCTGCAAGGACCGTATCCTTGCACCACCCTCCTGGAAATGTTTGATAAGGACCGAAGTAACGACCAGCTGCGAAAGCGCTGGTCTGACCTTAAGATACGCGAGGAGGAGCAATTGAGGCACATCCGGCGTGTCATAGCCAAACGTAAGTGTTATGTTATATTGTAAAGTGCTGCGCAAACTGTTGGCGCTATATAAATCCTGTATATAATAATAATGTGCTTGCATGTGCTAATGTGCCCAGAAATACGCTGATTGATTTGCGTTTTCAGGACTCATACATGCATTTTGCCAAAGCTCTTCTTTTTTGTAATTTTACATATACGTGAAAATTCTGATATTTCCTGTATGATATGAATATGAAATTACAATGCTGGATTTGTGTTTTTGGCACTGTGTGTACCAGGGGAGTAACTAGAAATCACAGGGCCCCATTTCAAAATGTTGTATGGGGCCCCCCCCGCCTGCAACCTAACACTTGCATAGTATACCCCCAAAAAAAATAATGAACACACGACCACTACACTCACGCATGTGGCACAGTACCCAGGCAACAGCTTATAATAATTAATTTGTACCCCAGCATGAGCATACCAATTAAGTACTGGCTGGGTGGAGTAGAGGTAACATCCCTGCTCTGCGTGGAGAGAGAGCCTGGAGGAGTAGGACTGGAGACATGGGTTCGATCCCGGCAAGAGCACCTCTCCGTCTCCAGTAAGTGTCCTGTCCTTGGGCAAGACACCTAACGGTACATTACTCGCCACCCAGGACATACAGATAACCAGAGACATCTCAATGTTATGTATCCTTTGTGTAAAACATGCGAAATCTCAATGTATCCTTCGTGTAAAACATGCAAAATCTCAATGTATCCTTCAAGGGAGGCAGGGTTTGGTTGTTTACTTTGACAATAGCTGGTGGTTGGGAGTGGACAGGGGGCAATTGTATGTTACTTTTGACAAGCTGAATGAATGTACAAACAGGGGAAGGCCATCTCTCATTGACTTTAATTGAAAAACGCCACTATGCAGAGGTGACAGGTCCAACAGTTAGAATTTGCATAGCAAATGGTGAACATGTCATGTACCTCCTACTATTGCATTATGTCACATATTCACAATAAACACATCCTTTGGCCTTCAGCTCAAACATCATTTACATAATCTATTGAAAAGGGAATCAGATAGTGATGTACTCGCCGTAAATATTTATCACAATGGCACCATCATGGTACAAGGCACTGAGACCCATTTAGAGGAATTTGAGCAACTCTTCCCTCAAATTAAAGAACAAGCCAAGGACTTCAAGGACCTTGAAAGTCCAGCTAGTAAGACCTGTGAGGAACACATTACAGCAAAGAAATCCCCCAGAGTCATGTCTGCATTATGCCCCAGTCAAGATTTCCCCTCACCCGAAATCCTCAGAGACTGCATATCCCAATTAGAAAGAGACTTCATTCAATTCAAGGAACAGCTTCAAAGGGAACCAGGTGACAGAAATGCAGATTACCAACTCAGAGAAGAAATTAACAGCCTGAAATCTGAACACAGGTCTGCCATACAGGACATCCAACTGAAGATCCAAGAACTTCAAGAGGAAAATATCCAGCTGAGAGAAGAGATGAGGAAACTAAAAACACAAACACAGCCCATCAACCAGGAGAGAGAATCAACAATGATTAATATAGACAAAGTGCCTGAAAATGAACATGAGACAAATAAAACTCCATACATCAACAACACCGAGATCAGTGACAGCCAAAACCACTCACAAAATCCTGAACCCACAACCAGCCGGCCAACAAATCCCAGACAACAAACCCCTGAAACTGTAATAATGGATTCAAATGGGAAGTACTTAACCACAAGAAGGCTCTTCCCAGGAAAAAACGTCACCAAAATCCATTGTGCTACCATTGAACAGACAATGGAAGTCCTCACAAATCCATACTTCACGAACCCCAAACAAATCATCATACACACAGGTACGAACAACATTCAGACAGAACAGAAAGGCATTGCAGACCAACTGTCACAACTAACAGACACTGCACAGCAAAAGTTCCCCCACTCCAAAATAATCCTATCCTGTCTACTTCCGAGGAAGGACATATCGAACCACATCATCCAGAACATCAACACAGAACTGGCGGCTAAAACTAGCTCAAAGCCCAACATTCATCTGGCCCAACACCCTTCCATAACCCCTGAACACCTCTACGATAACAAACACCTCAACAAACAAGGGGTGAGTCACCTGGCAAGAGAATTTAAAGACCTTGTACTGAACAGAACCCATATCCCCGAACCTGGCACAAACCAAACCCAAACTAACACAACAACCACCACAATACGACCTCAAACCGCACCGCACCAAGACAAGAACACCACATTTAAACCAAGAACAGGACAAAACAGATGGCAGGAATGGCGGAAACCACCTGCCCCAAGATGGACATCAAGACCTCCACAGAACAGAGACTTGGAGGAGATACGGACCCTCCTCGGCACACTATACAACAAATTAATGTGAATTGATCTCATAATGAACTACAATGACAACCATCCACAACCTGGTTGTCCCATGTAATTTTGCTCATTACAAGGTATAACAACATAAAATGACATCACTAACAATCAGTAGCTGGAACATTCAGGGTCTGAATGCTTCAGCCTTTGGATCAAAGTAAACGATCCAGACTTCAAACATAGACTGCACAACGTGGACATACAAATCCTGCTGGAAACATGGAGCCGGGCACAGGATGACCCACAAACACCTGTGGGCTACAGAGAATTTTCCGTGCCCGCCCAGAAGGATAAAAGCATCAAACAGGGTCGCCATTCAGGAGGAATATTAATCTGGTATAAGGAGGAGCTACACGAGAACATCAAAGCAATCAAGAAAGACAGCCACATCTGGATAAAAATAAGTAGCTCCATCCTCACCTCTCAGTCAGACATCTTCCTATGTGCAGCTTACATTGCACCACCAGAGTTTCCATACTCCAAAACAGACACCTATGAGGTGGTACAGAGTGAGGCCTCCCACTTCCAGTCCCTAGGACACGTGCTTCTCTATGGAGACCTCAACGCCAGGACAGGAAGAGAAAAGGACTGTGACCTCAGATGGGAACACATACATTTTGGGAGCCGCAAACTACTGTCAGGAGTCAATACAGGTGCAAAGAAACAGCTAATGACAATACAACCAACAAGAGTGGAAGAAAATTGCTGAATTTGTGTCGGAGTCTCGGGCTTTACATCCTTAATGGCCGCACCAAGGGAGACTCTCTGGGAAGGTATACATTAAGCTCCCATGTAGGTAACAGTGTGCGACTATGCAATCACGGATATGAACTCCACTCACATCAAAGCCTTCACCGTCACCCCACAAACACACCTGTCAGACCACAGCCAACTGCTGCTTTATATTAAATCCTCAAACAAACCATCCTCAAAACCCCATCAGAGCGGACTGTACAACCTCCCACCATCGTTCAAATGGACCAGACACACTACCATAGCCTACAGAGAGGTCATCAACAGACCCGAAATCAAAGATCAGCTAACAAAGTCCCCAGGGGGTGAACCAAGCAGCAAAGGACCTCCACCGCATACTACACACCATCGCAGAGACCTCCAACATTTAAAAAGTAAACTTCAAGAAATCATCCAATAAACAACCCAATAAATGGTTTGACAAAGAATGCAGAACACTAAGAAACAACCTACGAACAGTCTCAAATAAAAAACAGAGACCCCGACAACATTGACCTGAGGATCACACATGGTGTCCTGCAGAAAAACTATAAACAAATCCTCAAAAAGAAAAAACAAAACCTCATCTCCCAAAACCTTCAACTGGAAGAGGCTCTTCAGGATAACTCTTTCTGGGAAACATGGAGTCAAATCGGCTCAAGATCCAAGAAAAAACACCTCCACATCCAAAATGGCAACATCTGGCTCAACTACTTCAAGAGCCTGTACAAAGACATTCCCAAAGAGGAGCTAACTTGGGAACAGGAACACATCATCAGAAGACTACATGAACTGGAGGAAAAAAATCAAGGATTTCCAAAACCCGTTAGATACACCCATTACACCCCAAGAAGTAGCAGAAAAAATTCAAGATCTGCGAAGTAAAAAAGCCAGCGGGATGGATGGAATTCTTCCAGAGATGATTAAACACGGCTCTCCAGAAGTACACACCGCAATATGTAAAGTTTTCAACCTGGTCCTGAGCGTTGGATTCTACCCTCAAGTATGGAACCAAGGCCTCATAACACCCATCCATAAGAGTGGAGACCAATATGATCCAGCCAACTACAGATGGATATGTGTCAGCAGCACACTGGGAAAACTGTTCAATAGCATCCAGAAAAAAAGAATCCTCAGCTTCCTGACACCGCATAACGTCCTCAACAGAAGCCAAGCGGGGTTCATGCCAAACCATCGCACTAAAGATCACATCTACACCCTGCACAGTCTCATCAAGGACCATGTCCACAATACAAAACATGGGAAAATATTTGCTTGCTTTGTGGACTTTAAGAAGGCCTTTGACTCAGTGTGGCACCCAGGCCTTTTCCTCAAACTACTGGAGAGTGGAATAGGAGGGAAAACCTATGACGTCATCAAGAGCTCATATAATGAGAACTTCTGCAGCATAAAGGTGAATGGGAAGAGAACAGAGTACTTCCGGCAGGCTCGTGGAGTCAGACAAGGCTGCAGCCTAAGTCCAACCCTCTTTAACATCTACATCAATGGACTGGCTGAAGCTCTAGAATCCTTCTCAACACCAGGACTAACTCTACATGACACCGAGGTGAAGTTCCTGTTGTATGCAGATGACCTCCTATTACTGTCACCAACAGAGAGAGGTCTACAAGACTGCCTGGAAGTGCTGGAAAAATACAGTGCGGCATGGGCACTACCCATCAACCAAAAGAAAACAAAGGTCATGGTTTTCCAAAGGAAGAACGCAAAACCAAGAGTTCCTCTTTCACACTTAATGACTGCACTCTTGAGGAAGCCAACAGCTACACATACCTCGGCCTAGAAACAAACCGATCGGGAAGTTTCAAACCAGCCATAGAGGCCCTAAGAGACAAGGCGTGTAGAACCTTCTATGCCATCAGAAGAAAACTCTACAAACTAAAATCGCCTGTAAGAGTCTGGCTTAAAATCTTCGATAGCGTCATCGCTTCAATCCTCCTTTATGGCAGTGAAGTTTGGGGCCCCATCACCTACCCTGACCAACCCAAATGGGACACCAGCCCAACAGAAATATTCCAAGTCCATCGGAGCACCTCTAACAATGCTTGCCGGGCCGAGCTGGGCAGACTCCCCTTACTTCTTGCAGTACAGAAGTGGGCGCTATCATACTGGGACCATCTAAACATCAGCAGCCTCAACTCATACCACCATAAAGCCCTACTGGCCAACAAGGACCATCCCAAACCATGTGGGCTGCAACAACTCATATCCACCCTGATCATCCAAAGCCCCCATGAAGGCAACCTGACAAAATATCAAATAAAGGCCCTAATTAACGATTCCAGGGAAAACTATATCAGAGAATGGAGACCTGATATAGCAAACTCCAAGAAACTCACCATTTACCAATCCTTAGAGGGAATACAAACTGGCCCCATACCTGGAGGTACTATAAGACCCCAAGGACAGACAGATCCTGAGCCGGTACAGACTGAGCGCCCACAGCCTGGAAATTGAATCAGGGCGGCATAGACAGACCTACAAGCCCAGGGAGAATAGACTGTGCCAGCATTGTGCCAGGAGGCCCTGGAAGATGAGGTCCACTTCCTCCTACAGTGCCCCAAGTACTCAGCACTGAGGGAAACTCACTTCCAGAGACTCTCCGCTCTCATCCCGGACTTCACCTCTATAGAAGAGACGAGGAAACTCCCCATCATACTGGGAGAAGAGGAGCCGGTGGTGAAAATATCTGCCCAATACGTCGCAGAATGTCAGACTGAGAGGAACATGAGAGATCCTGGACTTATAAATCCCCAACACGGACTCGCCCCCCATCCCCCTTCACATTATCCCTTACCCCTGATAATGTCCATGGACTTGCCCATTCCCCCCATATATATGTCCCACTACCCCCCCCCCTCCTCCCCATATGCTTTGGCAATGCTAAAATGTATTTGGTCCTGCCAATAAAGCTTATTTTGATTTGACTTGTGTGGCTGAGACTAGTAGACAATGGGTGTCTCACACAACCTTATGTAAACAGATAACAGAAATAGACAAAGAAATTAAGAAATATCTTTAGCATAATCCATAAATTACTCGTCTCAACTGTCAAACCTATTTGTCATCCTATATGAAAGAAAGCATTTGACAATAGTCGCACTCGCAGGCAGCCAGGTTGCTTGTATCTTTAAAAAAAATCACATTTTACCTAAAGAAATAACGTAACGTATATTTAAAACTAACGCTAAGCAATTTAGTTACACTAAACCAATTTAAACTAAAAACAAGCAATGTACAATATATTTTAAAAAATCACACCACACGCTATAATTGAATATAAAGTCTTTCCCAAGGCAAAATGTCTATACTTTGGGGGTTTTCGCCATGGGAAATAAAAGTCTTGGGGTTTGAAGCGTGGAGCGCTACGTTCGTTCCATGACACTATCCTTCTTTGAAATGAAAACCAGAGAAATCTCAATGTATCCTTCCTGGGAAAACCGAGAAATATCAATTTATTTCTCACCAATATCAATTAATACCCCCATCCCCAATATCAAATCAATTTATCCCCCCCAATATCAATTCATCCCCCCCATATCAATTTATCCCAAAGGCACCGGCTGCCACCTGGTTGTTGTCACTTATCCTCACCGGGCCCCACTTGGCTGCGGGCCTCATAGCACCCACGTGGGTCGCTATGGCAGTAGTTCCCCCAGTGCTAAGTACTGTAGTGTGTTGGGGGGGTTGTTGTGATTGAGTGCATACGAGATGACCCACAGCTTGCCCAATATTGGCTCCCACCTGCGCATCAAAAAAAACCTCGGAGCCTCTGCTAAGTAAGTGGTAGGATGGGACATGTAGTTCTTCTGAAAGTGCATCCAAACAGCAGCGTTCAATTAATACCTCAGCAGCTGCTGAATTGATGCTGCGCAGCAATTCAGTTTGCTGCAGCACTGTCATTGAACGCTTTCGATGCGAATTTAAAAAGAAATGACCGATTTATTGTTGTTTCTGCTATATCCAGTTTTATTAGCAGAAACTAAGACTGAGGCCATCTTTGAAATAACTAAAAGCGGTCAGCACAGTTCCATTTTGTATGCACACAACACAAATAATAGTTTTTATTGAATAAACGTAATGTTTACTTCTGATTTTTTTTTATAATTGAACCGTAATATATGTCTATATGTGCAGGGGTAAATAATAAATAAATATTTTGTGACTTCACTGACTTTAGAACTATGAGATGGGAGTAGTAGTGGTGGGTCAAGCTGGTAGTGGAGGGGTGTCGCATTACGTTCGGCAATATAGTGTATAGATATACCATTTTTTTCCAGCCTGCGTTATTTACGTGTTATAATATTTTTTTGATTTGGCCGAAAAATGAAATCGGAACGGTGGGTGTTTTCTCCTGTATCACAAACTTCTCAGCTATTCCTGTAATGTGGAATACTCTAAAATGTAAAAGCAAAAAAAGCCTTCATTGCGTAGTATGTCTAATAGAATTGGTGAATTGGAATTTAAGCATAATAGTAAGTATCAAACTCACAAACATAGAGCCTATAGGCTCATGGTATTCGCCCTTAAGCCTCTATGGGGGGCACTTCCCATCAATCGATAGTATGATATGAAGTGACTTCTTATTTTCGTTTGTGCCTCGAATAAATGAGAAAATATATGGTGCGATACCAGTGCAAATAACAGCAATTCTACACTAAAGAACAAAAAAATCTGAACAATTTGTTCAGAAATAGTACCATTAATGAACCGTAAGAGGCTCCAATTCATAAAACCTTGCTTAGTTTATTGGACACACAAAACATTTAAAGAACCATACATTTAAAACCATGGACAAAGTAATGTTAGGCGATATGCTGACAGCTGGATATCCTAAGGATGTCTCTATAGAGATAGTTATCCGACCCACACCTGATTGATTTGGAGTGTAGCCTTAACAATTCTGATATAATCCCAACGTTTTGGCCATTACCCAGGAATAATCTTGTGTTATTCAAGAGAGGCGAGGGGCTGCATAAAGGGATTACCATATATTTTTTTAAACCAATGATTGAAACCTTAAACCATAACAATGATAGGATGCATGCCCATCCTCTTCCCAAGATGTATAAAGATGACACTAAATGCAAGAGGCGAAACGTCTTGAAGAAAGGATAATGGGTCAGACAAAATTCGATAGAGGGTATAGGTCACAAGATAACTATAATGTTAACATACAGTTTACCACCGGATGGATATCTCAGCGTGTGAGAATTTAATGTCCAAATGATTGTGAACAACCATAAATCTTAAGGCAACCATTCCTTAGTCCACTCGTTGGACTGAAAATGGAATAACAATAGGTTAAAAAACTTGCTGAGCAGCTAATTGATTAAATAAACTAGTTGAGGAGACAGTTTAACTCAGTTATCATTTGCCGATGGATAGAATTGCAATGCAATCAATTTGTAACTGGTCAGATCATTGATCAAGTACGCCCGGGACCACGGAAGGGCAACTGGGATATAAAATTAAGACAGAGAGAGGCTTTTTGGATCTATCGGCTGGGTACCCTGTCTCCGCAGGGTCTCAACGAGGGTTTTACATTCACACCGTTTATAGGCAATGGATAATATATAAATTATTTTCTTTTCCAATCATCTTGTTTATGTTTATACCTTATATTTATCATGTACCCATGTCCCCACCTAGACTATATGATCTATGTCACCACTTAGACTATATGATCCCTGCTAATTCTCTCCACAAATGTAAGATCCAATACGTATTATTTTTTAATAAAGTCATCATGAATTTGATCTACATAAGCAACAAGAATATTAACAATCAAGCATATAATCAAGGCAATCTTTGTCTTATAAGAGCTAATAAGGTTATGATCATTTAAATAACCAACTTACTAACTATATAAATCCATGTTGTGGATAATGAAAAACTTGCTCTTCCTCTAATAGTGCTTTGTGTAAAGCAGAAATAAGAAACTATCATAACAATGCAATAGATAGATCAATATGCTTGGATGTTAGAATTGAACTACTTCACATATATATAAAGGAATAAGATAATTAATATGTAGCATAGACACAATGTGCTGCAGTGAAGTATTGATATAATATTCTTATGGAGAAATGCGCAGGTAGGCACAGTGGAATACGGATCAGAATAATTTAAAGTATAGCCGTTACTATGCTGGCTATAACAGATCCGTTTCCCTGCGCAAGCGCAGTAAAATGGAAGTGCGTTCCAATGACCAGATATGGAACGCATACAGTTGTGTTCAAAATTATTCAACCCCCACTGAAATTGAGTGTTTTGGCCAGTTTGACATTGATTTTGATCATTCAGTCATCTTGCTTACAATTAAATCAAAGAGGCACGTGTAGGTCAGACAAATATAACATAACATTTATAATGAAATAACCACAAATGTCTTTTCTGTGCTCACATCATTATCAGTTTTATTCAACCCCCAAGTGACATTCAATCTTAGTACTTAGTACAACATCCTTTTACAGTTATAACAGCTTTTAAACGTGAAGCATAGCTTGACACAAGTGTCTTGCAGCGATCTACGGGTATCTTCGCCCATTCGTCATGGGCAAAAGCCTCCAGTTCAGTCACATTCTTGCGCACTGCAACTGCTTTCTTTAAGTCCCACCAGAGGTTCTCAATCGGATTTAAGTCAGGTGACTGCGAAGGCCACTCCAAAATGTTCCAGCCTTTAATCTGCAACCATGCTCTAGTGGACTTGGAGGTATGCTTGGGATCATTGTCCTGTTGAAAGGTCCAACGTCTCCCAAGCCTCAGGTTTGTGACGGACTGCATCGTATTGTCATCCAATATCTCCTGGTACTGAAGAGAATTCATGGTACCTTGCACACGCTGAAGCTTCCCTGTACCTGCAGAAGCAAAACAGCCCCAAAGCATGATTGACCCCCCGCCATGCTTCACAGTAGGCAAGGTGTTCTTTTCTTCATAGGCCTTGTTCTTCCTCCTCCAAACATAGCGTTGATCCATGGGCCCAAACAGTTCTAATTTTGTTTCATCAGTCCACAGAACACTATCCCAAAACTTCTGTGGTTTGTCCACATGACTTTTGGCATACTGCAGTCGACTCTTCTTATTCTTTGGAGATAGCAAGGGGGTGCGCCTGGGAGTTCTGGCATGGAGGCCTTCATTACGCAGTGTGCGCCGTACTGTCTGAGCTGAAACTTCAGTACCCACATCTGACAAATCTTTTCTCAGTTCCTCAGCAGTCACACGGGGACTTTTCTCCACTCTACACTTCAGGTAGCGCACAGCAGTCGAAGTCAGTATCTTTTTTTCTGCCACGACCAGGTAGCATTTCAACAGTGCCCTTTGCCTTAAATTTGCGAATGATGCTTCCTATGGTCTCTCTTGGTATGTTTAACATCTTTGCAGTCTTCTTATAGCCATTGCCCTTCCTGTGAAGAGTAATCACCTCTTCTCTTGTCTTCCTGGACCATTCTCTTGACTTCACCATGTTTGTAACCACACCAGTAAATGTCTAGAAGGAGCTGAGTATCACAGTCATTTTAAAGCTGCCTAATTGGTGCTTATTATGCTTTATTGCTGCTCCGTGACATCCACAGGTGTTTTCAATACCTGATTGAAAACACTTGAATGAACCTCTGTTCTTCAGAGTGGTAGTCTTTAAGGGGTTGAATAATTGTGTCAATGAAGAATTCACAAAAGAAACATTTACTACTGTATTACAAAACCAATTGATGTCATTTTAGTTGCATTTGGTTCTTTAAAAAGTCCTTGTAGGATTTCATTCTGAATACAATTACAAATGTACACTAAATTCCCTAAAACCCTTTACAGCATTGGGGGTTGAATAATTTTGAACACAACTGTACGTAGACCTGTACGCATCCTATCAGTGAACCCCTCTAATCAGGGAACATGAGGAGACACTGGTGATTTGCAGGATCAACAAGTATAAATTCGGATGGTGGTGAGCGACACATAAAGTAATTCGCTCCTGATGAAGAAAGTCTAACTTTCGAAACGTGTTGAGCAGTACTGTGAAGGAACCGTTCCCTTCCGTCTGTCCTGGCTCTCCAGACACCCCTTCATTGCGGTCAGCCCAGCTACTGGGAGCGCTGTCCTCAGCGCCTCGAGCGACTTGACCTGCCTGCTTCTGTTCCTCTGCCCTGGAGCCGTTAGGAATCTCCAGAAGGCCGCTCTCTTTCTTCTGAGGGTGAGTGTGGAGTGTAGTGTAGTTTGTAATAAAGACACCAGGCGCGGCTGTATGTTTTAAAACAGGATTCTCTCTCTCTGAGCTCTGAGAGTTCTGACTTTTTAATGAACAAAACGCCACCATTTATGCTGAAGTCCAACAGTCATAATTTGCATATCCATACTAATTACATTAAGTCAGTTATTTACAATAAACATTCTTTACATTCTTTAGCCTTTCAACTCACACAACATTTGTATATCCATTGTTCTAACACATCAGATTAAACACACACACTATCAGAGATCCCTTGAATTAAACATGCAGCTAGATAATGGGAAAAACCCTGGTGCATAAATTACACAGCAGTAAAGCTTGTTTACTGTATACACAAAAACACATTTACCTACAGGAATATAAGCATTTTTAAAACCAAAGCTATGCCATTTTACACTAAACTAAATTAAACTAAACCCAAATGATGTAAAATATATTTAAAAACACACGATCTAAATGAACATAAAGTCTCTTGGGGTTTGAAGCATGGAGCGTTACATCAGCTCCATGACAAGTACTATGAATTATGTTTTAACAGTTGTTGTTGTGTTTTCTTGGGATTATCCCAGCCTGGCTTTAATTCAAATGGCGATTTGAACAATTGGCTTTTTTGATGGTCTCTAAATTGTAATGCAGTCTAGTGGATGACTAATAACCCAGCTGTGTGGGCATTGTTACTAAGGAAATTGTGGCATTAATATGGGACCATTGGGAATTTATAATTTATACTATGTTTTGCTCCTCTTCCATCCTGCTATGTTACAAGCACAATTACTACTATGTTGCGAGAGCAATTATTAAAACAATATGTCTAGAGGAGTTTTTTGGTGCTGTACACAATAATATTTAAAGCACTTTGTATCAACAGTGTATAGAATTAGAGGAAGTATTCTCGACATATTGGTTTCCCCTTGGTTAAAAGATCGAGATAATTTGCTACAAAAAAATTGACTTGCTAACAATTGATCCCTCACAGCCACGATTTAAGTGGATGTAATTAGGGGATTGTCACCCATTTAGCCACTAGGATACCTAGCTGCATTGATAGTGTGATGTTCAATTGACGACCTTGATTCTACTTATTGGCAATTATAAAATCCGAACTATTTCCTTCATGCTGCTGATTATGAATTGTGAGGAATGACTGTGGAGCCTAACCGCTTTTTTCTTTTTTGTATTTAAACTACTTATCTGAGAATTTATTTCTTTTTTCTTGACTGATTAGAACTTTATAAGCAATCATTGTAAACTTAATGAATTTTTAGAGGAAATCCATGGTGCTTTATAATACAATCAAAGTTTCTTGCATCTAATGATTTATATGATTGCCTTCATAAGGATTATACAAGACTGTTTCCTCTTGGTCAAATGATTTGACCATGATTGGATGTTTATGATCTGATTAGTCACGATCTGACCAGTTACAAATTGATTGCATTGTAATTCTATCCATCGGCAAATGATAACTGAGTTAAACTGTCTCCTCAACTAGTTTATTTAATAAATTAGCTACTCAGCAAGTTTTTTAACCTATTGTTATTCCATTTTCAGTCCAACGAGTGGACTAAGGAATGGTTGCCTTAAGATTTATGGTTGTTCACAATCATTTGGACATTAAATTCTCACACGCTGAGATATCCATCCGGTGGTAAACTGTATGTTAACATTATAGTTATCTTGTGACCTATACCCTCTATCGAATTTTGTCTGACCCATTATCCTTTCTTCAAGACGTTTCGCCTCTTGCATTTAGTGTCATCTTTATATATCTTGGGAAGAGGATGGGCATGCATCCTATCATTGTTATGGTTTAAGGTTTCAATCATTGGTTTAAAAAAATATATGGTAATCCCTTTATGCAGCCCCTCGCCTCTCTTGAATAACACAAGATTATTCCTGGGTAATGGCCAAAACGTTGGGATTATATCAGAATTGTTAAGGCTACACTCCTATCTCTATAGAGACATCCTTAGGATATCCTGCTGTCAGCATATCGCCTAACATTACTTTGTCCATGGTTTTAAATGTATGGTTCTTTAAATGTTTTGTGTGTCCAATAAACTAAGCAAGGTTTTTTGAATTGGAGCCTCTTACGGTTCATTAATGGTACTATTTCTGAACAAATTGTTCAGATTTTTTTGTTCTTTAGGGTAAACTAGTTTCCAAAGGTTTAATAATTAACATAGTACCTATTGTTTTTTTGTTTTTTGTTGTTATTCAAATAACAGCAATGTATACAATGATTTAGGCCAATTTACTCACATGCTCCTGAGCCTCCCAATGGAGTGGCTCAGTACCCAAGCCTTGGACCACTTCAGTAAGGGAGGTCCTACCCCTACTGCAATGCCTGCTGTTGAATTTGCTGGTTGAATTGGATGATTTACGCAGTCTGCGTCAGATGAATAGAGAATGCAGTCGAATGGGGATTTTAAAAGAAAAATTTATTACAGAAGAAAAAGAGGAATAAAATAAATACAAAAGTAATCTGAAATAAAATATATAAAATTTGGGGGTAAACCGAAACGCGTTTCGCTCGCTATTTCTGCGGGCTTCATCAGTCGGATAACCCCTCATTGCGAATGAATGTCTTTTATCCTATTGTCAGTCCAAACGGAGAATGTGTTGTTCGCGTGCTTTCCTCGTCCAGGAGTCCATTGAAACGCAAACCAGTGAATGGAACGCTATTGACAGGTGGAAGCACGCGAACAACACGTTATCCGTTTGGACTGACAATAGGATAAAAGACATTCATTCGCAATGAGGGGTTATCCGACTGATGAAGCCCGCAGAAATAGCGAGCGAAAAGCGTTTCGGTTTATCCCCAAATTTTATATATTTTATTTCAGATTACTTTTGTATTTATTTTATTCCTTTTTTTCTTCTGTAATAAATTTTTCTTTTAAAATCTTCATTCGACTGCATTCTCTATTCATCTGACGCAGACTGCGTAAATCATCCAATTCAACCAGCAAATTCAACAGCAGGCATTGCAGTAGGGGTAGGACCCCCCTTTCTGAAGTGGTCCAAGGCTTGGGTACTGAGCCACTCAATTGGGAGGCTCAGGAGCATGTGAGTAAATTGGCCTAAATCATTGTATACATTGCTGTTATTTGCACTGGTATCGCGCCATATATTTTCTCATTTATTTGAGGCACAAACGAAAATAAGAAGTCACTTCATATCATACGATCGATTTGATAGGAAGAGCCCCGCATAGAGGCTTAAGGGCGAATACCATGAGCCTATAGGCTCTGTTTGTGAGTGTGATACTTACTATTATGCTTAAATTCCAATTCATCAATTCTATTAGACATACTACGCAATGAAGGCTTTCTTTGCTTTTACATTTTAGAGTATTCCACATTACGGGAATAGCTGAGAAGTTTGTGATACAGGAGAAAATATCCACCGTTCCTCTTTTTGCACTCCCTTAACAAAGTTTGTACTCTTTCATTTAATTTGGGTGAAGGACACACCGGTGGTGAGCTGCATGATAGAATTTATACAATCAGATAAATTATCACATTAATATAATTTGTTTAGCGCCGAACACACCTAACATCGAGAGGTGTTACTACTAGCAGAAAACAGAAAGGCATCTCATGCCATGGTGCAGGCGGGGACCAGCACCTCCAGTGCCCCACAGCCTGGCAGAATGGAGGAGGAGGGGGACCCACGGGCAACCACCAGCTCTGGTATATACTGTTTCAAGCTGGTAGTGGAGGCTTGTTGCAATACTTTTGGCAATATAGTGTATAGATATACCATTTTTCCAGTCTGCATTATTTACGTGTTACTTTTTTTCTGCCAAATCCAAAAAATAAGGCATCTCATGCCCCGGCAGCGGCGGGAACCAGCAGCACCTCCACCAGTGCACCAGTAGAGGAGGAGAGGGAGCCACGGGCGACAACCAGCTCTGGTATATACTGTTTTATTTTGCAACGACTTTTGGTCAAAAAATATACTAGCACGAGAAGCCAGACCGGACCGTTCTTCCAGCATACAGATGGCCATTTTAAAGCTGCACCACGCTGCCAGGAACCTGAAGTCCATCGCCAAACAGCTTGATACTGCTGTCAACGTCCTGGAACGCCTCTGCTAGGCCACCAGCCACCTCCTCAGTCCTCCTGTTTATTTTTCCCAATTGGGCAGTTTGCCATCTATTTGTTAATAAATGTTATATTTTTCCACTATTTTCCTGTTTGTGTGCGTTGCTTTTCCTTACTTAATATGTATTGCTTGGTTTGCTCACTGTTGTCAATAAATTTATGTACATATAATGTTATTTCTATGGACCCTTTGTCATAAATTTGTCAACATATTTGTGGCCATGAATGTGACTGAACATTCTACACTGCCTACTTGGCCAAAAAATGTCACACACTTGAACACAACCGTTGATGTACTGCCTTGAGATTTCATTACCGTGGCATGGTTTTGGTAAGCTTAGGCGATGTCACAACATGGATTTTTGTCCATAGTCACATTCGTTGTATAATGAAGAATTTATCAAAAGATACTGATGGCAGCACTGCGTGAAGTCTTCTCCGACACAACCCAAAGATTCTCAGTGCGGCTCAGGTCTAGTTTATTTGCCCCTGTTCTCACGGCTTCATGCAACACCTCCTCCCAGCTATGAGCTCTCTCTCCCAACGCTGCCCGCTAAGACGCTGCCCGCCAACATGGTCACGTCTTTGCAGGAAGACAACAGCGTGGGGGAACGGCAGCTGCCGACAGTCCCAAGACCTCATCATGTGAGGGGTGTGTGATTGTTGAGGGGGGTGTGAGGGGTTTGGGGCGTGTGAGGGGGGTGTGAGGGGATTGGGGCGTGTGAGGGGTGAGGGGTTTGGGGTGTGTGAGTGAGTGGTGTGAGGGGGGAGGGAGGTGGAAGTGAGAGATGGCGTGATGTGGATGTGAGGGATAGGGGTGGGAGGAGAAGGGAGGGCAGTTCCTCCTCCACCCTGTCCTCACATGTACTCCAGCCTGTGCAGAAAAGGGGGCCAAGGTTTACCACCGATGAGAACAATGCTCTGGTGGCATCGGTGGTGTCCGAAAAGAAAAAACTTCTCATCCAAGAGTAACAAGGCCATGAAGAGGGCTGCATGGGGACGGGTGAGGGATGCTGTTTACAGTTTTTTTACATGGTCCAGCAAACCCATCGGACCATTGAATGCATTCGTCACCGGTAAGTAAATTACAAATTTTTTATTATGAATAGTAATGGACCGAACACCCCCATGTTTGCCTCGCATTCGAACTTTTGAATTTGAACATGATTAGAACACAACGCAAGTCTATGGTTCTCAAAAAGTTTGAAAATTAAAGTGCCCTTCGAGAGGGCCTATGTGCAAGATATTGTCTATAAAAAATAAGGTGTATGGGGGTCCGGCTAGTGGCTACTGCCCTGGGGAACAGGAAACTAAGAAAAACGAAAGATTTTTTAAAAAATGTGCACCTTTTTGTATAATGACTATTGAATTTGAAATTAACTATCAAATGGATATCCATTTGATGGTTAATTTGAAATGTTAAAAAAGGTGTGGGAAAGGTTTTAGCAACAAGGTGTGGAAAATGTTTTAGCCCCACAAGGTTCATAGTTAAAAATATTCACATTTTAATGCAATATCTACCAAACCTTTGCTTATATTCTGCAGGTAAGGGTGTCTTTTATATTACTTTTTAAAAAAAAAATTTTGGTCGAATTTTTTTGAATGGCCCAAGAAGTTTGCAGTTTGAACTTTCCAACTGCCGATGTTCAAATAACTTCGAACTGATTTAAACCGGCAGCCCATCCCTAATCATGAATAGGTAGCACACCTGACTAAACAAACACCGTATAGGATCAAACATTGTTCACTGACCCGACAATGAATAAATGCAATTCTTTAGAAAATAATTTTTAACTAATAATTGTTTTGTCAATAAATGCTAATGAGCGGAAAGGAGAAACCTGATATAACTTGTTAACAAAACTATTTATTTCTTGTAGCACAAAATATAGTAAAATAAAAAAATATATAAATAAATCAGAACTGTAAATACTTCAATTGTTTACATATGTTGTCATAAATCAAATAAAATTTGTCTCGTCCCATAATTTGCTGTAATCAGTTCTAACTTCTTGTAAACTGAGAAGTCGTTCACTGACCCGACAATGAATAAATGCAATTTTTTAGAAAATAATTTTTTAACTAATAATTGTTTTGTTCTTTAGCTTTTATGACTGCAAACGCAAGGTGATGGTACAGTGCAAGTTGGAGAAGATGCGTCATGGGGAACTGAGCCGGTGGGAGAGGCGTCTGGTGGATCACCTCTTGGATGTCACAATGGGTCAGGAATCAGGATACGGACTCTGAGCACAGCAGACAGCAGAGAGCTGGTGAGTTAAATGAAAAGAAATAGATCGTTACATAAATTGCAATCACTGTTGGTCAATTCAAAGAGTACAGAAATCCCACTGATTGGCAAGGCCACAATTGCACCGTATAGCATAATTAACTGATCTGCATGCAATTTCAGGGGCAGTTTGACTCTGAATAACCCCTTATGTATGTAAAAAAAAAATGGTGTTTTTCACAACACTTGAGACTTACCTTTTGCTTCACATTCCTATTTTACGGATGCATCACCAGAGGGATCAGCTCCAAGGCAGCATGTCTGGGGCCCTTTCCAGTGAGTACCTACAAAACAAACACACAAGGGATAAAGAATGAGGGAGAGGGGGTAGAGGGAGGGAGGGGGAGAGAACGAACCTTTATCCATCTGCTAAGTATTGTACTTTTGTCTTTAACAACAGTAGTCCGTAACCCATTGGTGGCATCCTGTGGGAAGGGTACCATCACCCGCTGTCAGTCCTGCACGTAAGTATGCGCGCTGCACAGTCACACTGCAGGAAGAACACAATCCTAAATCAATCGCACAGGTGTTACAGAATTATAAACTTTGCTTGTTTCTTGTCTCCTATTACAGTTGAACAGCCATGTCCAATCCACCAGGATACCTTGGAGAGGCTGGTTTTTCAGACACAATGGCTTGGGCAGGAGATCAGGAAGCTGACCCAGGCTGTGAACCAGCTGGTGTCTGTGTCCAGAAATACCTTGTATTAGTGCACTGTCTATATTTTAATTATTTAGGTTCAATTATATATATTTGTAAAAGTCCCAGGACATACTTGAAAACAAGAAAAAAACAAATGTATCCTTTATTGTAAAATACAAAAAAATATAAAAAGAAATTTGAAAATATATTAAATAAATTCATTCTGATTAAATTATTTATATATTGTAAATATAATATATTATTGTCTATTTATTGTAAATATATTAAATCCAACTTAAATTATTTTTTTTAACATATTGTGCTTTATTGCAAAATAAGTTGAACATACATGAAAAACAGTATCAGTGTGTACCGGTTTTACACAGTAAAATCATTGAAATAGGTGAACATAGCATGGCGAGTGCCTAGGAGAAATTGCATTAGGGTAAATACTGTGAGCAACCTTTGGTGTAATAGTGTTCAGTGCTACGTAGATCATAAGAGGGTTTCGACCTGGTGGGACGAGGGCGGGGGGGTTCAGATGATTCGGGCTTTGACCCGCTAAGGTCAGGGAGCGACTCTCCGTATACGGGCAGGCATGTGGTCATCCAATAGTACCAGGATTGGTGGTGTTCTGCAGTTTTACCCTGGAGCAGGGCGACCCTTTCTTCTGCCGATCTAATGTTTTCTACTTCGTGCAGCCATACAGTCAGTGGGGGAGCATTGGGTTTATACCAGAACCGTGGTATGACCAGGTGCGCAGCGTGTAAAAGTCTAACGGTGATCGATTTTCGGAAAACTTTGGGCGGGACGTCTGAGTGATTTAAGCAGGCAGTATTCTGGGGTGAATGGGGGAGGGGGTTCTGCGACGTCGCAGAGACATTTGTGTACAGAGCGCCAAAAGTCAGATATAATGGGGCAATTCCACCATATATGAAGTGGAGAGGCACCGGGGGCATCACATCTCCAGCATTTATCAGCTCCTTGACCTGCATAGTGGGTTAGGACTTGGGGGGTCTTATGCCATCTCGTCAGCACCTTAAAATTATCCTCCTGAACCCTGGCTGCAGTGGAGCTGGAGTGTGCTAGTTGGCAGATTGCTCTCCACTGATGATCTTTAAATGTGTGGTTCAGTTCACGTTCCCAGTTAGTGCGTGAGGTGCTAGTCAGAGGGGTTAGTGCTTGTAGCATATCATACATCAAGGAGAGGCAGTGTGATGGGTATCTGCCTCTCTCTACTAATGTCTCATATTGTGTTGGTGGTCTAATATAGTCCTGAAGTGGGGCATGAGATCGCAGTGTTTGTATGAGTCTATGGTGGTGGAATCGAGTCAGAAAGGATCCCGCGTGTGGTACGGGCAACTGGCTACAGGGAGTGGGTCCCGTCTCGGTCAGGAAATGCTTGGGTCGGGGAGGGATAGGTTGGCCTTCGGGGTTCATCGATGTCAGGGTTCTAGAAAAGGTCGGAAGCCATTGTAGTGGCATGAGTGGTGAGGGAACACTCTCCGCGAGTCAAGGTGCGCCAGACTTGTATGGTAGCATGTGTCAGAGGGTGCGGGTCCATTAGGGATTTTTGTACAGAGATCGGAAGCCATGGGAGGCAGGGCAGGGGGCACCGCGCCGTTGCCTGTTAGAGAGCAACCCATGGTCTGGTTACTGAGCCAGTGGTCCACTCTACAATGCGCTGCAAGTGCGAGGCTATAGTAGTGCCAGAAGTGTGGAAGCGCAGCTCTTCCCAATTGTTTGGG
Source organism: Leptobrachium leishanense (assembly GCA_009667805.1). NCBI lineage: Eukaryota > Metazoa > Chordata > Amphibia > Anura > Megophryidae > Leptobrachium > Leptobrachium leishanense. The sequence continues at coordinate 200,385,848 of CM019067.1, forward strand.
AGCTGTTAACAGGGCCATGCTGATTCTCGTTTTTTTTAGAATTCCACACATAGGATGAGATCATGGTGCGGAGCTGCGCAAAAAAAGAGTGTGGTAGCAGGATAGGGAGCGTTTGAAATAGGTATAGGACGCGGGGCAGGATGTTCATCTTCACTGCATTAATGGGAAGACAAAGTAATACAATACCAGCGCTGCTTGAATAGGGTCCACTCGTGACACCCAGTTTATTTCCAGTGAGGACAGGAAAATACACAACACAGACGTTTCGGGGTCGCAGCCCCTTCCTCAGTGCGTAGTGCACTACGCACTGAGGAAGGGGCTGCGACCCCGAAACGTCTGTGTTGTGTATTTTCCTGTCCTCACTGGAAATAAACTGGGTGTCACGAGTGGACCCTATTCAAGCAGCGCTGGTATTGTATTACTTTGTCTTCCTGTGAATTATTTACCGTCTCATCCTTGATGCTGTGAGAGGGAGTCAATACTCAGCTGCAGCTGCACAATTACTTTATACTTTAGAGGGTGTTAACGGACACCCTTACTCCTGCTTTTCTGCAAACTTTGTTCAAGTATCACTGCATTAATGCGTCCGAACCACGAGATATGACCATTGTTGCCAGTCTTTTGACAGAGCCGCAAGCAGGGGTTTATAGTTTGCCTGGTACAAATCCCTGCATGTTGCCGTGAGAGTGATCCCCAGGTATTGGACACCAGCTGTGCACCATCGGAAGGGAAATTCCTTCATGCGTGTCTGTTGGTCTTCAGGGACATTTAGTGACAGAATTTCCGATTTATCCATATTGATGCGGAGATTACTAATGGCTCCATATTCTGCGAATAGGTTAATCAAATGCGGTAACGCCTCGGCCGGTCGGCGGATGAAAAACAGCATGTCGTCAGTGTATGCCACCACACAGTGTTCCACTCCCGTCACCGTAACTCCATGTAATTGAGGTTGCGAGCGGATCGCCTGCAAGAAAGGCTCTAGGGTAAGGGCAAATAGGAGGGGGGAAAGGGGGCAACCCTGCCTCGTGCCGTTGTTGATGCGGAAGGGGGTCGAAAGAGCCCTGTTCACATTAAGTTGGGCAGAGGGGTTGGTGTAAAGTGCTTCTATCCAGGCCATCATATTGCGCCCCAATCCTATATGTCTCCAAGTGCCAAAAAGAAATTGCCAGCTGATGCGGTCGAAAGCTTTGTCCACGTCCGTGGATAATAGAAGCATGGGGCCCGCTTTGTGTCCGGAGGCAATATGAATTAGGTTAATGGCGCGCACAGTGTTTGCCCTTCCCTCCCTCACCGGGATAAATCCTGATTGGTCATCACGGATAAGTTGCGGCATGAGAGGGTTAAGCCGGTTGGCAAGGATTTTAGCAAATAGTTTCACGTCCTGATTCAACAGTGAGATGGGCCTGTAACTGCCACAGAGTTCCGGGTCCTTGCCTGGCTTAAGGATAAGGGTTACAGTTGCCATCAGGTTCTGAGCAGTCAGGGGATCTCCGTTCGCAGTGGAGTTAAAGGCCACGAGCCACTGGGGATCCAAAACGTCCCTAAATGATTTGTAGTATATTAATGGGAGGCCATCAGTGCCAGGAGCATTACCCGTCGGGGTCTGTTGAATGGCCTCAGATAGTTATTCCACCATGATCGGTCGGTCAAGCAGCCATCCGGTCTCCTGGGAAAGGGTTTTATCAAGGTGGGTTTTCAAGTATGCCTCTATTTTGGGTTGTATCTGCGGGGCAGGTGAGGTGGGTATATTATAAGCGTCTGTAAAGTGTCAAAGCAATAAGTCCATCAAATCTTGCGGGTGTGTAAGCAGTGCATCAGTTGGTGTGCGTAATTTAGAGATGTACATGGCACGATTACGTTTGCGAAGTGCGTGGGCCAAAAGCCTACCGCACTTGTTCCCCTGATCGTAAAAGAGCTGTTTGGTGCGTTTCATGGCAGTTAGGGCGCTAACATTAAGCAGGGAGTGTAATTCCGCTTTGTATCTCAGAAGGTCTGTGTAGGTCTGGTCAGAGAGTGTCCTCTTATGTGTAGATTCAAGATCGTGTATGAGGGAGTTCAGTTTGGTCAGGCAGTTGGTCCGTTCCCGTTTAAGGCGCACACCCTGTGTGATCAGGTAGCCCCTCGCAACTGTCTTATGTGCCTCCCAGATCACTGGGGTGGAGAAGTCAGGAGTAGTGTTCTCTATGAAATAGTGTTGGAGTGTGTCTCGTAGGCCCTCCAGTATCTGAGGGTCATTTAATAGAGTCTCATTTAGGTGCCAGTGTACGGATTTAGGTCGGTGGAGGGAGGTGGCTAAGGTCATAATGACTGGGCAGTGATCAGTCCAGGCTGTGGTGCCGATGGTAATTGACTGTCAAGATGTGCAAAATTAAAGGGCAAGAACAGGTAGTCAATACGAGAGTAACAGTCATGAATGTTGCTATAAAAGGTGTAATCCCTAACAGACTGCTGGCAAGCACTGCACCCGACTATCAGTTTATGATCATGGAGTTGAAGTCGGGCCTGTCGGTACACTGAGGATGCCACACTGGATGTGCCTCAGGAGGTGTCTATGTGGGGATCGAGAGCTAGGTTTATGTCTCCACCTATGACAAGTATTCCTTCTGTGAACGACATGATGGCTTGTGATATATGACGGAGTGCTCGATGTTGACCTTTGTTTGGGAGATAGACCGATGCGAAGGTGTAAGATTGGGAGCCTATTGACCCCTTAACTAAGGTGTACCTGCCCCCTTCGTCGTATTGGACTTCCATGAGTGTGAAGGGGACATGTCTGGAGATCAGTATGGCAGTGCCTCGTATCTTTCCCTCCCTGCAATTCCCAAAGTAACCCGTGGGGAAGTGTTGATTGCAAAAGCTTGGAGCTTTGTCGGGCAAAATGCATTTCTTGTATTAGGGCCACCGAGGTGCGTAGTTTAAGAAGTTCCCGAAGGGCAATATGTTTTTTTGTGGGGATGTTTAAGCCCCCTGCATTTAATACTGTCAGTACCCGGAGGGTGTCTGGGGTAAACGCCATTAGCCTATGATCGCGTGAGGGTATTGAGTGGAATAGAAATCACTAACTAATGAAACAATCAGTAACAAAATCAATAGCAATCGAATAGGTAACGAAATAGAAGCAATTCAACAGAGCTATCGCAACACGTGTGGTATACAAACCCGTGGCACCAAACGAGGTGTCGGGAGAGACCAGTCGAACCACCTAAATAGAGGTGGGTTGCAGCTCGGTGGGGTACGTGATGTGAGCGCCTCACCAACTCCGGCGCGTTTTGTCGGGGGGGTAGCGTTGTATAGGATCTCTGCTACCTCCATAGGTGGGAAACAGTTGTAACTTCCAGGTGTGGTGTTTCTGTCTCTAAGATTAGTCATGGCCGGAGCAGTAGGCGCTGGTTGTCAGCCAAAACAGGCCGTGAGGGAGGTATCCGCGGCCAAGCGAGCATCCAGACTTCTCAGGAGTGAGTATAACAGAATCAGAGTGGATGGGAGGCGGACAGTCTCAGCCGTCTTGGGAGCTGGAGGGCGTGAAGACAGGTGAATGTAGGGGCGTCCCTCTTTGGACGCGGATTACGTTGCGGGAGGGGGGCTCAGAGGCATAGGCAGCGGTCGGGTCAGGCCATGCTGTCAGGGTGGTAGATGGAAGGTTTAGGGCCTGAAGGAAGCCTCCCAGGTCAGATTCATTATGGGCTGTAACCGGGCCCTGAGGGGTGCGTACCTGGATCCCAAAAGGGTGTAGCCATCTGTGCTGCAAGTTCTCCTTCTGTAATGCCATAATGAGTGGTTTCAAAGCTTTGCGAGTGTGTAAAGTAATAGAGACGTCGTGATATAGGAAAACAGTGGCTCCTTCAAATTTGATGTGGGGCCTTTCACGCGCTCGGCGCATAATCTCTTCTTTGACGCCGAAGCGGAGGAGGAAGCAGATGACATCCCTTGGCGGGGCATCCGCTGGCCCTTTTGGACGAAGTGCTCTATGATAGCGTTCAATATCAATACGTGAAGCGTGTTCACGGCCCAAAATAAAGTTGAATAGACGGAGCAAAATCCTACCCAATTCTGCCGGTGACCCTTCTCCTTCGGGCAGGCCTCGGATTCGTATATTTTGTCTGCGGCCACGATTCTCAAGGTCTTCAACGTGGCGTGTCAGTGTGATCAGGAGATTGTGGTGTGTTTCGACACGCGCTGCCGTCTCCGACAATCGTGGTCTAGGCCTCTTGTCGATTTTCAACCTGCTCCAGGCGTTCCTGTAGGCCCCCTATATCCCCGCGCAGCATCTGCATTTCTGCTGCCAGAGCTTGTCTCAGGTCTGTGATCAGGTCGGCCTTAGTGGGGAGTGGGTGCAGGAGGTGTATAACGTCTGATGGGGCGTCCCATGGGCCTGCTGCGGAGGTCGCAGGTGAGACAGAGCCACATGGTGAGGACGGCACCATATTGGGAGAGGCTGGGGCTTCATTCTGTCCCGGCGTCGGGGCAAAAAAACTGTCTAATCCCGGGTGTGCTGGGATTGCCACCGGTCCCTGGTGTTTCCGGCGCCTGGGGGAGCTTCTTTCCACGTCCCATGGCCGAGGATTTGGAAGCGGTGCAGGGTTGTAAGCGGAGGTGAGCGGGAGCTCCTTCTTTAGGCGGCCATTCAGCTCGGCGTCCAGACCACGCCCCCCCAACTTAAATTATTGATTGTAAATATATTATTGTCTATTTATTGTAAATTTAATTCAGCTTAAAGTTCTTACCATATGCAGTCTGCAAAGCTCATAACTAAATCTTCCATCTTCTCCACCCATTTCAAGGTGCAGTGGCACTGGTAACTATTTTTTCAAAACTGTGAAAGCAAGAGGTATTTCCAGATTAATAAACAGAAATTATTATTTTAAATGATGGTTTCGGCATAAGGTAAATAATAAATATATTGAGCCACTCACCTGGGTGCCTAAGGGTGAAGGTTTCATCATAAGCTGAGTGGTGTTTCTGGTGTGGGCCTACTCTTCATCAATACAAACTTTTAAAAATCTTTATCTTTAAAAAATAAAAATAAAAAACCCAACGGGGATTTATGAACGTCTACTAACTAAACTTGTGTGCTTGCATTTCTAGATTGAATCAAAACCTAGGGCCGGGTATCCCAGCTTCGGCAAGTTCACCTTCAGAAATGTAATTTACTCTTACAGCTGGGGTGATAATTGGGAGCGCTGAGGGCACAGAATATTCCCCGTAATAGAGAAAATCCGCTCACTTTGTACAGTGGTTGGTGGACAACAAAGGAGCTCCATGGCTACCTCTGCAAACGTAGGCCACACACCTGTCTTGTTCTCCCAAAACTGAAAAGGGTCTGTATTGGGTTCCAAAGGAGACTCAGCAAGGTATGCCGTGACAAATGTCTTCGCATTTTCAATTGGTCGGTTTTTGTTAGGTCCGACTCCGTATCCTGACCCATAACTCGTGTACATTTTTGTAAAAAATACAGGTCTGGGAACGCTGCTCTGAGCAGCAGCACTGGTCCTCTCACATCTGGGTGTGTCACTGTCATCATCCTCAACGACAGACTCCTCCGTCTCCTCCTCTGTCTCCTCTTCCCTCTGGAACTGTGCACGGTTTTTACGCTCCCTGTCCCGTATCTTATCTATGAGTGTTTGCTGCTAAAATAAAAGGGAATCGTCCCGGAGTGCAGACTTTCCTTTAAAAGTAGGGTTGCAAATTGTGGCCAGCATATACTCAGGACAAGATGCAATGTGCTGTCTTATTTGGTACTCCAGCTGTTCATAGAATCTGGTCAGAAGGACAGTGACATCGGCATGTGGAGGTTTACCGCCAGGCAACTCTTCTCTGTTGGACAAAGTCATCCATAGAGTCACGGAGTTGGTAGAATACGGGTATGATTTCAGACAAGCTAGCACTCGCTCTGCTCAAGTGTTCTGTAGCTAATCGGAAAGACTTCACGGCCCAGTCATCCCTGCCTAGTGGGCTGCTAATGCCAATGCAATGTTTGTACGCCATTGTGTGGATTGCATTTTGCTGTTCGAGAATCCTTTCCAGCATGTCTAATGTGGAGTTCCACCTTGTTGCCACATCTTGTTTTAACCGGTGTTCTGGGAGTCCTGCCCTTTTCTGCTACTGCCTAAGGAGCTGGCTAGCTCTTGCGCTGTGGTGGAAATGACAAGCAATTTTTCTGCACGATTCAACAAGTGCCCCCAACCTTCCTCCAGTAATACTCTCATCGAGTGCCTTTGTCACCACTAGATGCAGGATGTGAGCTGGGCACCGCACACCCAAAAATCTTCCATCCCGGAAAGCCCTTATTTTGGTTCCACCATCAGTTACTACAAAACCCATTTGAGCTTGTGTACCAGACTGCTCCCCTAGCCACTGTGCCATCATGTTCTTCAGTGCATGTAAGATGTTCTCTGCGGTGTGCTGCTGATCCATAACCTCAGCATGGAGGAGGAAGGAATGTAATGCCGTCTTCTTTTCTGTATCATCGGCACAAGGCCAAGCCCTTTTTTTTTTGCCCCTGAACTAGTTGCTGCTGGCTGCTTTTGCTCGGGCACATTGGGCTGCGTCTGCCACCAATGTCCAGTCAAGGACAGAAAGGCATGCTGGCTATTTGGAGCAGTCCATAGATCTGTGGTGAAGTGCACTGATCGTCCAGCAGCCTTTCCCAGCGCCTCCTTCAAAACTCCAACGCAGGACCGGTACATAGCGGGCACTACAGATCGACTAAATGTAGTGCATGAAGACACTTTATATTGGAGGGAGAGAGCCTGCATGAGGTGCTTGACAGAATCACGCCTATCAAATTAAAATAAGCACCCCCAACAGTTATTAACTCTGCAATGAGTCTGGTGATTTTTCGGGTCTGCTGCTTCGATATTCCCCTGGGCTGAAACCCACCAAATTTCTCCATAGTGGGCTATGTGGAGGATGGCTGTTTGCTCAGACTTTTATTAGCTGCTGCAGAAGTGGTGGTGTGTGTGGCACTGGTGGTGGGAGTAGAAGTAGATTCCCTAGTAGTGCTAGCACTGCTAGGTGGCAGTGCCAGTAGAGGAGAACCTTTTTCTAAACCTAGCAGCACTGCCTTGTGGTGGGTTTTCATATGTGAGTTCATGCCAGTGGTAGTGAGATTGCTTGTCTGTTGACCACGGCTGACCCATGTTCCGCACAAATGACATTTGGCTGTACGTTTATCTGCACTTTCAATAAAATACTGCCACGCTTTTGACCAACGGCGGCCACTTGTTGCTGGTGAAGGTTCTTGTTTAGAGCCACATTCTTCATCCAATTCCACACGCTGAACCTGGCCTGTGCATTGTGATGTAATAGTAGCAGTACTTTCAGTTTCTCCTTGTTGTAACCCATGTTTATTGTTTATAAACATTTTTGGGATAGTGGGGTGAGGGGCTCCTCCTACTGGTGTGGTGGTACTAGTGGCACTGGTGACGGGAGCACAAATTTTGATATTGGTACTAATAATTTCTACTTGGGACAGAGACAGGTGACACTGGTGATGCCGACGAGTTTTTATGGGAAAACAAAATTGGGGAACGATCATGTGTACTATGGTAAGGGGATAGGGAACCTTGAAAAGGAGTATAAGGCTGTAAATCTTCTTGTTCTTGTAGATCCAAATTTAAATGAGATTTTCTATTAGTCTTTGTGTGAAGATAAAAATTCATCACCAGTGGGAGATGTTGAGTCCTGCTGCTGGATTCCTTCTCCCTGAAGGCTACTAGGATATAGGGAATGGGATAGAACACCACCAGTATCTCTCTTGGGTTCTATCAAGTTCAGCAGCGGTGGTGGTGGTGGCACTTTGTGATTGAGCTAAAGCAATTCCCTCCTGATACTGCAGAAGCTCATTCTTGGGCTGCTTAAATGAATGACTTTCAAAAACCTTCCCACATACCTTCGTGCCTCTACTAGAATAAAACCTCTCTGGTACTAGCACATTTTTTGTCGCAGTAGAAGTAGCCCTAGCTGCCCCAGCCAGGGTACTTGTTGTGCTTCTACAAGTGGCACTGGTTATTGTGCACGTTGTTTTTGGAGGAACTAGCTCCTTAAACTGCTGACACAGAATTGCTGACTTAGTTCTTGACTCAGATAAATACGTCTTACTCTTAAGCTCAGCCGCCTTGCCAGTAAAGGATGATGATGATGTCTTTCTTTGCTGGGTGGGACTGGGTTTCTCTTTCTCTGACTAGTAGTAGTACTACTACTACAACTGTCTGACTCTGTTCTGCTCGTTTTCCCTTGGGTTTTAATAATTGGCAGATCTTGAGAATCCGTGACAGCAGGACGACTTCCAAGCTGTTGATTTTTTTTACTGCCCTTTGAAAAAGTCCTGCGAGTACTAGTAGATGGGGCCGTCATTTGAATGACTGTGCTTGGTGTGTCACCATTGCTTGAGTCCATGATGTTATGTTCTCTAAACAAATAAAAAATGAAACCATAAATAATTTTATATAATATATAGGTCCAAAGACAAAAAAAAACACTAATGGCCACAGTGCGGTGGCCATCTGTAAGTATGGAGGGGGCACAATGGATCCCCCAATTCACTGCTGGGTCCAAGTGGATTTTCAAAAAGGTTATTTTTAGGAGTTCAGAAATAAATTCTTTAGCACAATAATGTACACGTGGGCGCTGCATTGTAGGGGGTGTTTTTTTTTATTGGTGTGGCCCCCTCTAGGTGCAAACAAGGGGGGCACCATGACCTCTTTTTGCCTGGGGGCCCCATTAGTTGTCCGCCCCTGGGCCTGCATGGGAGATAAAAAATAAAAAGAGACGCTGGACACTCGGAGCAGTGAGCACCGACAGGCATAATCATAGATCAGTCTCTCCACCACCACCAGCACTCAAAAACAAGGCAAAGCTAAATGAAAAATCATGAATAAAAGATACACAGGTATGAAATGTATTTGCAAACAAATGTTGCCAGGATAAATTAAAAATAAGATCTTATTACAAGTACTTTACTTACACTCTCGCAGTCAGTCCAATAAGAGTCTCTGCACTCCACTCCAGTCACTCACTGCAAAGCAAAACGTTGTTTCTCTCCTCCACTGTCTCCAGAGTCCAGACTCATTCAGTGCTGTCTTCTCATTCAGTCAGAACAAAAGCAATATGGCACACCCAAGAGGAATGGAAGTGTATATACCCTGCAGTCAACAGGAAGTGACAGTGTGTGTCTGTGCCAGCCTTCAGTGAAAATTCCAGAAAAGGAAGCAGCTGATAGGACTATGCACGCAGTAATCCAACCCCAAAGATGATTCTAGAGCATACAAAACACAACCAAAACAGTTGATTGAAGCCTATGGGGCATAACTTTCCCAGTCCACTCCTTGTCCTTGTGGCTCAAAAACAAAAAATTCAAATGATTAAAAAATCCTAAACAAATCTAAAAATAGAGACACTTTTTTTACTGCAGAATATAATAATAAAGTAGCGGTTTATTAGATATTGAATTAAACAGGAATATTATGTTAAAATGTGAAAAAAAACACTTTACACCTTGTAAAACATTGAAAATTCTAATTTTATTGCATTTTTTGCAATAATATACAGACAGGACATGACGCATACATATATTCATATAATAATGATATATTATGAATCTGCCGAGTCAGCCGGAAAGAACGATATATAACATGTCTGGGTCATATAATAAAATAAGGCTTCAAAATGCGTTTAAACATGATGAGCGAAACCGTTAAAAATTAGCTCAGCAGCATGCCAGACAGCACACAGGCGTGAAGCCGTGAAATGCCACAGCAGCTAAAGGGTTAATTTTTTTTGGTCTTTTTTAAAAAAAAATAATTTTTGTTTCAGATAATTTTGATCAACTATTTATAAATTTTAAAACCTTTTGTTATGGTTTTTATTTTTAAAGTCAGACCATTTGGGTTGGGTCTGTTTTTTAAATCGTTTAAAAATAAATTTGTGACATGCATATTCATAAGAAAAAAAGGATCTTTATTTAATAAAAAAAACGATAGAATCAATTGGCAGAATTATCGTATCGGCAGAATTATCGTATCGGCAGAATTATCGGATCCGAAAAACAAACCAACAAATAATTAATTGTATAATTATAAAGTACTATTATTATATTATAAACCAATAGTTTTAGTTTACGTCAAAATGAATAGACACTTTGAAACGAGAACAGACTTTCCGAAAAACACGAAAATTTCCGAAATCACGAACAAAAAGTCCATACAAAAAATGAGCAGACCCGAAAACACGAGAATGACCGATATTCCAAAAAACAAGTTGATACGAAAAACGAGCCGAAATGAACCAAACCGAAACAGAAATCGGCCGAAACGAGCCGAGATGAAAATTTTAAAAAACCGAATCGAACCGGAAAAAAACTGTGCACAAGTCTAATACCAAATGAGGGTTGTCAGCCCTCCATATGTATAATCTAAAAATCCCGTCATTGATTCCCTCTGCTTTTTTTGCTACAGAATATGATGGAAGAAGGTGGTCATTGATATGGAGTGCTCTTTCCTGGTATTTTGTGCGTGTGTGTAATTATATTCTATTTTAGAAATTACAGAGTTAGATGTCTGTGTTGCAGTGCGACATGGTGGAGATGAGAATGAAATTGCCAAGTAAGGAATGCATAAATATAATTAAACCATTTTAGATGGACATCTTTGTATAATCTGTGTAATAGAGCTTTTGTGAAAGTACATGTTTGCTCAAGTCGATATGTAATGTCATTTTAAACTGTGCACTAACATTTTGTGATAAGTTTAAAATCGTTTGTATCAAATTCTTATTTTTTTAGATTCGAAGACATGAAGATTTAAATCTTGGAGTAACATTTGAAGGTCCAATACAATGCAATATATCACAAGGTCTGTCTTACTATTGGACGCTTGTGAAAGTAGATGGATATTCAATAAACCTACCTGATCATATTAACTGTGGAAGACCAAGAATTACAATCCCTAGATTTTTCTTGGATTATGGAAAACACACAGCCATTTCTAGAGTAAGCTTTCAATATTCATGCATTTGTGTTTTGTTTTGAGTGATGTACTTGAATAGATCGTATTCAAATTATGCCTGTTATGGCTAACTACAATCTGTAATGTTTTCAAATGTTAATATATTTCAAAATATAATGTATATATTAAAGTTTAAATACTAAAATACTAATCTATATATATAAATGCGAAAGTCCTGACTGACTCAACGCCCAGCTGAAACCGTTTAACCTAGGAACGTGAAATTTTGAAGGTGCACTGTTTTTATGATGTGGGCACCCACTAAGGAAGGATTTTTGGAAACTCTGCCCCTAAGGGGGTTTAATATTTTAACCAGGATACCTATAACTCAAAATCAGAAGATGTTACAGACGTGAAAATCGGTATTTATGTTGGTCTTGAAAAATAAAAAAACACGTATTTTACCATTTTATGAAAATTCCATGTGGGGGCCAAAATGGAGATATGTATGTATGTATGTATGTATGTATGTATGTCAACCGGGCACTCGTTTCCCAGGTGGCTAACTCCTAAGAGGTCCACCAATAAGATGAATGTATGTTAGCCTCAGTGCTCAACTCCCTTAGAGAAAATATACAAAATAAATGGATATAGGGAGGCACATGAGGACTTTATAAGTCGTAACACCTTACGCAGTCCAGACAGTCATCATCCGCCACATATATTAAATTCTCTCCCTATTTCCCAATACTTACGCGTTATGCATTAGAACAGTGAGGACGATCTCCGGGAGACTCAAATACACGAGATGACACTACGTTTTCAGAGCAGGGGCTATTCCACCCATACTCTCTCCAGGGCCTTACGCTTAGCACGTGATAAATTCAATACCCCCGGAATTCTAACATCCGGTTTACCTGCTGCACCACGTATCACCATTCCCCTCACTTTCCATACTAACACCAAGTCAACGATATTCAGTATTCGTCAGAATTGGCAATTGTTCCAACATGATCGTTCACTGCCTAAACAATTTGCCCAACCACCACTCATATGTTACCGTCGTGCCACTAGTTTACGGGATAGGTTTGTTCACACCGACCCTAGGGCTTCTTATTCCAAAAAGGCTCCCACAGTCAAATTCGGATGTGTCCAGTGCCTGGGGTGCGTCACATGCCACCATATGATGGTGTAACCGGAGTCAGACTGGTTCACTTCTAAAACGGCGCCGGACCAGACACAAGCAAGGATTGTCCAAACACGAGTCTCTTCAGGAAAGGCAAACGTTTATTGTGTCGTCACACAAGTGCTCACACAGGATTGAATCTCTAAGAGTGAGCCCCCCTTTCACCCCGTGCAAGGGGTCTTATACCCAAAAATACGTAATTAGGTACATCCCAATTAGCCCACCTCCCGATGACACTTTATTCCACTCCACGTGGGTTAATACCTCCCATCATTAGCATGAACACAAAGAACATTCCACATTTAACTATAAATTGATACACTTCATGTTAGTTTGACAGTCTGTGATTTGTTGTGCTGTCTTTCTCCGGCCAGCGCCTCCCTCCCTGTAGGCTTTGTTTATTCAGATAGCCAGGGGCCTAGTCTGTTTTCTATGTTCTCTTTGTTCCTCGGCACATCGCACTGACCTTGCCTCATTCATAAATCTTCCTGTCTCTCTGTGCCAAGAGCTGGCCGGATCCTGCCTGGATTTCTTGTTAGCTTTTCTAATCTACCACACATTCCTTAAATTCTACATGAGCTCAGCTCTTCTCTTCTAAATGAAATCTATTCTATTTACTGGTGAACCAATATTCTGAACAAGATGGCTGCCTGGCTCATAGTAGCAACCATCTTCCAGCCTGATTCTCCTTCAATGGCTGGCTCCTCTTTTGCCCACCCTCACACGAGCAGGCGATATTAAATCTGCCACCATATCACCTGTTTAACCACACATGTCATTTACCTCATCACATGCCCGTGTGGGCTTGCATATGTGGGAAAGACAGACCTCACTTTACGAGACTGCATGAGGGGCCATCTGTCACGGAATGGACCTGAGCGCTCCTTCCAGCGAGCCGCGTGACTAAAAACTCAGACAGTTTTAAAGATCATTTTTTCCTTTTATATTTCGGTTGTGCGTTTAAGTGTATGGACATTTTATTTCATGTCTAGATGTGGTTTTTATTAGAGTGTGATGTATTAACATGTATCCTGTATTGTATGAGGGCATTTAAGTCTGGACATGTCTGAGAGCATTCAAGTCTGGACATGTCTGAGGGCATTCAAGTCTGGACATGTCTTTTCTGTTGTGTGTATAAAAGGATCTGCCCAAACCTTGTAATAAATCAGTCTCTGGTTTGAAGTCATACAGCTTCGTCTGGTGAGTTCTTCCAGGGAATATCATATTGCACCTAGAAGGCACTCAGCGGCCTTCTACATCACGTCTATCCCAGGAAAAGAAGCCTCAAGTCAGTCCAGCAGTCACCTCCACACCAAGAGGTCGGTAGATCAGGCTGCTCGAGACGCCGAGTGCCGAGCCACTCGGTAGTCGGGCCGGACGCCATCACGGGGGGGTCAGATAGGAGCAGGACTGCAGGCAGACACTCCATCCTGTCACAGCTACGGAGTCTGATGCTGCATCTGCTGCTGAGTCTGACGCTGCTGAGTCTGACGCTGCTGAGTCTGACGCTGCTGAGTCTGACGCTGCTGAGTCTGACGCTGCTGAGTCTGACGCTGCTGAGTCTGACGCTGCTGAGTCTGACGCTGCTGAGTCTGACGCTGCTGCTGCTACTGAGTCTGATGCTGCTGCTACTGAGTCTGATGCTGCTGCTACTGAGTCTGATGCTGCTACGGCTACTGAGTCTGACGTTGCTGCTGTGGCTACTGAGTCTGACGTTGCTGCTGCGGCTACTGAGTCTGACGTTGCTGCTGCGGCTACTGAGTCTGACATTGCTGCTTCTACAGAGCCTGACTCTGCATCTGCTGCTACGGAGTCTGCCGCTGCTGCCGCTACGGAGTCTGTTGCTGCATCTGCTGCTACGGCTACTGAGTCTGATGTTGCTGCTGCGGCTACTGAGTCTGACGTTGCTGCTGCGGCTACTGAGTCTGACGTTGCTGCTGCGGCTACTGAGTCTGACGTTGCTGCTGCGGCTACTGAGTCTGACGTTGCTGCTGCGGCTACTGAGTCTGACGTTGCTGCTGCGGCTACTGAGTCTGACGTTGCTGCTGCGGCTACTGAGTCTGACGTTGCTGCTGCGGCTACTGAGTCTGACGTTGCTGCTGCGGCTACTGAGTCTGACGTTGCTGCTGCGGCTACTGAGTCTGACGTTGCTGCTGCGGCTACTGAGTCTGACGTTGCTGCTGCGGCTACTGAGTCTGACGTTGCTGCTGCGGCTACTGAGTCTGACGTTGCTGCTTCTATGGCTGCTACTGAGTTTGACGCTGCTGCGGCTGCTACGGAGTCTGATGCTGCATCTGCTGCTACGGCTACTGCCGCTGCATCTGCTGCTACGGCTACGGAGTCTGACGCTGCTGCGGCTACTGCCGCTGCCGCTACAGAGTCTGTCGCTACAGAGTCTGCTGCTATGGAGTCTGCCGCTGCTGCTGCTATGGAGTCTGCCGCTGCTGCTGCTATGGAGTCTGCCGCTGCTGCTGCTATGGAGTCTGCCGCTGCTGCTGCTATGGAGTCTGATGTTGCTGCTGAGTCTGACGCTGCTGTGGCTACTGAGTCTGACGTTGCTGCTGTGGCTACTGAGTCTGACGTTGCTGCTGTGGCTACTGAGTCTGCCGCTGCTGCTTCTATGGAGTCTGCCGCTGCTGCTTCTATGGAGTCTGCCGCTGCTGCTTCTATGGAGTCTGCCGCTGCTGCTTCTATGGAGTCTGCCGCTGCTGCTTCTATGGAGTCTGCCGCTGCTGCTTCTATGGAGTCTGCCGCTGCTGCTTCTACGGAGTCTGCCGCTGCTGCTTCTACGGAGTCTGATGTTGCTGCTGAGTCTGACGCTGCTGTGGCTACTGAGTCTGACGTTGCTGCCGCGGCTACTGAGTCTGATGCTGCTGCTTCTACAGAGCCTGACGCTGCATCTGCTGCTGCGGCCGCTACTGAGTCTGCCGCTACGGAGTCTGCCGCTACGGAGTCTGATGCTGCATCTGCTGCTACGGCTACGGAGTCTGCCGTTGCTGCTGCGGCTACTGCCGCTGCCGCTACGGAGTCTGTCGCTACAGAGTCTGCTGCTATGGAGTCTGCCGCTGCTGCTGCTATGGAGTCTGATGTTGCTGCTGAGTCTGACGCTGCTGTGGCTACTGAGTCTGGTGTTGCTGCTGCGGCTACTGAGTCTGACGCTGCTGCTTCTACAGAGCCTGACGCTGCATCTGCTGCTGCGGCTGCTACTGAGTCTGCCGCTGCTGCCGCTACGGAGTCTGCCGCTGCTGCTGCTATGGAGTTTGCCGCTGCTGCTGCTGCGGCTGCTACGGAGTCTGACACTGCTGCGGCTGCTACTGAGTCTGACACTGCTGCGGCTGCTACTGAGTCTGACACTGCTGCGGCACATAAAAAAGAGGAAAAGGAATTAAATTACAAACAATCCCTAACATAAAAAATCCTAAATAACTCCTTAAAAATAGAAAATGCATCTAAGATACATAAAATCCATATAGGACACAATAAAAGAAGGAGCAGCCTCTCAATCTGATTTATAAAAAATGGCACAATTCAAAATCGGTATTCACTCCGTGAGGAATAAGTGTGTTAAAATGGAAAATTAACCTCATTTCTTACTGATTAATTCTTTTAATAAAATTTTCTCCACGCCAGTTTTTCTTAATTTTTTTTTAAGTGGGAAAAAAAGTAGGCCAACAGGTGTTCCATCATGGTAGTCTCTAAAATGTGCAGAAACAGTATGATGTTCGAATTGATTCCTTATGTTTCGTATATGTTCCATAACTCTGGTGTGGAGGGGTCTGGTAGTCCTTCCAATATACATTTTGTTACATGGACAGATTAAAGCGTAGATCACATTCTTAGATTGACAAGTAGTGATTCCTTTCAATTTATAGTTAATCTCATGAGGAAGATCAGTTATGGTTTGTTTTCTTAAATTAAGATTTCTGCACACATTACAGGATCCACACCTATAAAAGCCTTCTTTAATCTGAAATGGATTTTCCACTTTTTTACTTTTCTGACAATTATAGCTTCGCACGATTTTTTGTTTAATATTCTTTGCCCCTCTATTTATAATTTTCGGCTTCTCTCCTAAAATTTCTTTTAAAACAGGGTCTTCAAGTAAAATAGGCCAATATTTTTTAAAAATTTGGTTAATTTCTTTGGACTGACAGTTAAAATTGTAAATAAGTGGAACTGTCGGAGGTTAGTTTTCTGTTGCAATCAATCGAAATTTATATTGTAACATTTCTTTCCTATCCCGTTTTTTCATCTTCGTTATCGCTGCATTAAGGTATTCTTCCCTGTACCCCTTTTCAATGAAATCCTGTTTGACTTTCTGGACTTGCTCATCAAAAATGTGATCTTCTTTACAGTTCCTTCGTATCCAGGTAAATTGGTACGCTTTGGAGCCATGGGCGTCCGCAGCATAGGGCAAGGGGGGGCACTCGCCCCCCCCCCCTGGATCAACAGGCTTAAATTATCATTTATTCACTTCACGCTGCAGTTCCTGATTGTAAACTCTGGAGCAGGGTCCCCCTCTCCTCTTAGATTGTAAGCTCTGGAGCAGGGTCCCCTCTCCTCTTAGATTGTAAGCTCTGGGGCAGGGTCCCCTCTCCTCTTAGATTGTAAGCTCTGGAGCAGGGTCCCCTCTCCTCTTAGATTGTAAACTATGGGGCAGGGTCCCCTCTCTTAGATTTTAAGCTCTGGAGCAGGGTCCCCTCGCCTCTTAGATTGTAAGCTCTGGAGCAGGGTCCTCTCTCCTCTTAGATTGTAAGCACTGGGGCAGGGTCCCCTCTCCTCTTAGATTGTAAACTCTGGAGCAGAGTCCCCTCTCCTCTTAGATTGTAAGCTCTGGAGCAGGGTCCCCTCTCCTCTTAGATTGTAAGCTCTAGAGCAGGGTCCCCTCTCCTCTTAGATTGTAAGCTCTGGAGCAGGGTCCCCTCTCTTAGATTGTAAGCTCTGGAGCAGAGTCCCCTCTCCTCTTAGATTGTAAACTCTGGAGCAGGGTCCTAAGAGGAGAGGGGACCCTGCTCCAGAGCTTACAATCTAAGCGAGGCTTGAGGAGAGGATGTGTGTGTGTGCAGGGAAGGTGAGTGTGTATATGTATATATATATAATTAGTATGTGTGTGTGTGGGAAGGGGGGCTGGTGTGTGTGTGTATGTATATATATTTATATTTGGAGTGGGGAGCCTGGTGTGTGTCATGGTTTGTGTATACAGAGATGGCCTTAAAAACCACTTCCCTTAGTGCCTTGATCCTGGGTGTGTGACTAGTTCGGTGCATTGAATGGCATTAACAGACTAGAAAATGCAACACTCTGATCAGACGCTTACACCTTTTATTCTTCTATTAGACTTGCTTCATGTTTCGCAGCCTTTGTATTAATACGCTTTATTTTATGACTGTCCCCTTCATGACATTGTCAAAACGGCAGAATATGGATGTCATTAAAATTTTGCCCCCCCCCCTGGAAAAATTTCTGCGGACGCCCATGTTTGGAGCCATATCTGAGAGTGGCAGCTGGTCGATTTGAATAAAACTGTTAGCATCTACAGGCTTAAAAGAAGTCTTAGTCTTGATCTCCATATTTTCAATATAAATAGTAAGGTCCAGAAAATTGATGGCTTTTCTGCTAAACTGGGTGTCCAGAACAATCCCCCAATCATTGTTATTGAGTTGTTGAAAGAAATCTTTTAGCTGTGACTCAGTTCCCTTCCAAATAAAAAAGAGATCATCAATGAATCATTGATATAATACAAGGTTCCGCGCCCAGTTACCCGAACCCAATGACCACTGGGCTTCCCAATGCACCATAAATAGGTTTGCGTAGCTGGGCGCGAAACGAGTCCCCATGGGTGTCCCAGTTCGCTGCAAGAAAAAATCACCCCTCGAAAAAGAAATAATTGTTGTTCAGTATGAAGTCTATACCCTCAATGATAAAATCAACTTGCTCTACTGGATATATGGAGTGTATGTTGAGAAAATGTCTAACTGCCTGACTTCCCCTAGAGTGGGGTATTATCGTATACAAGGAATGAACATCGCAAGTGGCCAAGATATAATCTGGTTCCCATTGTATTTCTTCTAAGAATTATACCCTTATCCTCTTCTTACACTTTTTCCCATGTAAATTACCTTCTTAAACCTACTAACCCCCCAGGCCCCCCCTACACGCCCCGACCCCCCTCCCTTTCCCGTAAATGAAGACACAACAAAGTATTGGCATTTTGAAAAAGGTCACGTCTTTTATTATTTAAGGCCAAATTCTTTGCCTCTAAGGCAGAATTATTATTATCGATCCTCGTATGCCAAATACGCTTCACCAGATAACACTGGCAGCCAGATAACACTGGCAACTGCAATGCACCACAAGCATTGCCCAGAAATAGCGCCCCATGTGGCTAAGCAGGATGACCACACGTCTGCTCAGTGTATTTTTATGGCAGATAGCAGGCCGAGAGGATCTGCAAACCAGGAAGGCACCTGAGCCTGGCCGTATGAAACCACAACTCACCCCGTACACTGCAGACCCTCCCCCCACTATCGCCCTCCACGTGCCAGGCCGCCTATTTAACCGCCACCAATAAAAAAGCCGTGACCTTTCCTCTTACCCCACAAAAGGCTCCTTATCGCGCCTTCAATGAAGAGTGTGTTCCCAGCCTTATCACTCCTTTCAATGAACTACTCACTTCTTGCTCCTATTTCAGGGTGCTCCAAAACCATTGCCAGATAACATCAGCAAATGCAACGCACCACACAGGAATTGCCCAGGAATAGCAGCCCCACGTGGCTAAGCAGGATGACCACACATCTGCTCAGGGGTCTCTTTATATCGCAAATAGCAGGCCGAGAGGATCTGCAAACCAGGAAGGCACCTGAGATTGGCCATACGAAACCACACTCACCCCGTACCCTGCAGACCCTCCCCCTACCATTGCATCCCCACGTGCCAGGCCGCTATTTCACCAGTCACAATACCTATCTCTTCTCTAGCTGTCCCCTAAATGTAGTACCATAATATCTGGCTTACCCTTCTTTCTCCTGGATGTCTTTACTATTCCCAATAACTGCCCCAAACCCTACCTTGCTTCCCTATCCATCTAATCCCTACTTCAATTACGCTGCACCCCGGGGTTGCTCCTCTCCTGGTGCCAGCAGCATGACTCTCCATCCAGTGCACATAGGAGTGTCCCATGATCCGCACTCTCATTCCACGTCCTGCAAATAACCAAAATGTAAACTATTAACTGTAATGGACACACACACACACAGTGTAACCGAACTGAAAAGAAACCAAAAGAAACAAGGAAACAAATTATTATTATTAAAACAAACGTTCCCCATAAGTTTTCCCTTCATTTCTTTAATGACCTCACATATCTCCTATACACTTCCCATTTCCATCTCCCCATCTTTTTAATTCGGTCCTTTGGGTAACCCAATTCTGCCTCAGTACCAGCAGCTCCTATCCTGAAAGAATGGGTGCAAACATAACTCCCCTTTCCACCAAGCCCCTCCGTGGCCTGCTGCGGAACCATTTTGAATTGATACCCGGACAAGTTAGAACCACCCTTGTGCCCCCAGAACATGCAACCGTTTGAAGGCGTCGCCTCCAAGTATCCCCTGATACATACCACTGGGCATACTTCCCCACCATGGGCACCTAGAGCAATTGTTTTCTCAATCCTTAGGGCAGCTGTAAAACTAAAACAAATGCTGCCCTACAAAGATTGTTATCAGCTCCATCTTATCTCCTACTTGTACTCTGCTGGCAAGATCTTCCTCACCACGAATTGTTTAGCCCAGTCTTCTTCCTTTAACCGAGCAAAGTATGAAATACCACTAAATAGTTCCAAGCTGTCCTTTATTGACTTACCGCCGAACTTCAGTAGCTATTTCAACACAACATTCTGCCCTACCTCCTCTGTCCCTTTAAAACTCGATCCAACCCTTCCACTGCTTGCTCTACGGTGCCCATGTCTTCTGCAACAACAATCATTGATGCCCTCTAACTGCTCCCCATCTGGCAAAGAAATGGACGGCAGTCTTCACCCTGGGATTTTTTTTTTTTTTTTTTATTCTTTCCTCCTCGCGGTGCCAACTGTCAGGACACATCCCACCTGTAACTGGACAATGTATCCACCACCACCTTCCTTACCCCCGGTATGTGATTTGCCGTGAAATTAATATTGCTTTTCAAACATATCAACACCAAATACCTGAAATATGCTACAACCTGCGGTGATGATGCAGACAACATATCAACACCAAATACCTGACATAGGCTACAACCTACGGTGATGATGCAGACATGTTATTCAGCACTTGCACCACACCTTGACTATCAGACGCAAAATATAAAAGGGGGAGGGATGTTTTTTTTTTAATATATTTATTTATTTTTTAATTCTATCCCCCACAGTGGTATTGCCCCGACGATTGGAAAATAAAAATTCCAGAAACACCAAGCTTTGCACCCATCCATTGAATCCACTCCTGGGCCATTTGCCTGCTCACCATTTGAAATTACACTAGACCATTTGATCTTAATGTCTGGCCATTCCCCCCAAACCACCTACAATTCTCCCCGATCAACTAAATGTATTTGTTACCCCCCCCCCGATCCTACCTCATTCTCCCGTCCCTTTGGGACCTGTTACCATGAAATCGTTCAAGTAATGTACTATACGTCTCCTCCCCGCTCTCTTCTCCACTAAGCAATGCAAAAAGGTAGGAAGCCTTTAAAAAGGGAGCACGGGATATTGCCCACCCCAATGGGTAAACAGATATCTATGTAAAATTACCCATCGAATTTACACCCCATTAAAAGAAAACCCCCTGGACACAGCGGTACGGGCTGAAGGCTGCATCTAGATCAAGCATAGGTAACTCTGTCCCCTCGCCAGCTACCCTTACCAAAATCACCACCTGATTGAATGGTAGCTAACAGAAACATCTTCCCTACTTATTGCCTCTGCAAAGAAACGGCCGTCCCAATGTTTATTTGTATGTATTTTCCTTACATTCCCTTGCTCTGTGTATCATGTAGAGTATTGTCTTCCCTCTATATAGCGTAACCTCTGTATTACGATCCAGTCTTTGTATAGTGTACACCCCCCTGGAAGTAATGAATTAGTTTTGTTTTCACATGCTTCCATCAGCCCCTCCCCTCCCCCCAGCAACTAAGGTCACCAGCTCACTGTTATCTGACCCATTGTTCTTTCCCCTTGCGAAATGTAAATAACGCCATCTCCATTTCGAGTTGACAAAGAGCATAGATGTTCTGTACATAAGTGGCTGCATTGTCCTCCATTTTATGAGTCCTCAGGGCTGGAATTCCTTATCAATATTACCAAGCTGCACATGTGAAAGTCTTTAACCTCCATCCACAATGAAACTGATTCTTGCTTAGTATATTAATCTATAGACCCGAAGTTAAATCAACCAAACTAACCTAATGACACAGCCCTTGCTAACATACAGAATCACTGTTTAGTTGATAAGCCTCTTCAGAAATTATAACAGACACCTTTAGATGTGTATTTGTTAGTAATTGTTATATATTCATAAATCTGGCAGAAACCATCTGGATTAATTTAGTTGCGCAAATGTAAGCTTAAACAGATTGTACAGTTACTGCTGCAGCACTTCCTCATTGGTAGAAGCACATGTGACTTTTTGAGGTTTAAGATGGCTGCCATCCATGTGGTCACTGACTACCTATGTTTATAAGATCATACAGATTATACAACTAATAAGGTTTGATCAAGTATTACAAAGTGAAGCAAATATCAACGAGAATATTCTAGCTAACAATGCAAATCACTAGAACGGATAAATTAGCGCATATTTAACCCAATAGATTACCCACACACGCATATAGTATATTATCAACATAGCTTAAAATTCCCCGAATAAATACACTTAATACTTATCCACTCCCAGGCTTTATTATGATGATGGTACAAGTGTGAAATATGAGTGAGTTACTGCTCATGTTTCCTCTATTTCTGAAATAAGTCTCTCCTCTCCCTCAATAAAGACAAAGTTACCGTTCTAAATAATTATTTACTCAACTGGAGCAAGTGCTCAAAACAAAAGATTGTACATTGCTGCTGTGGTACTTTAAAAATTGCAACAATTAAAATAGTGTCCTTAAATACAGTATACAAATTAATTTGCTCATAAACTTATTGCTTAGCCCTTGGTTACTCCAACATTATTTAAAACACATAGCTCTTTGAATAACCCTGTAAATCATAACCCACATAAAAGGCCAGCATGTGAAGCTGCTTGAGAATTCAATAAAGGTGTTACTCAGCAATGCACGTATGGTGCTTTTCTCATTCGGCACACTATAGAGTTATAGTGACTAATGTCCAGTGATTCAGTGTGTTATATCAAGTTCCTATGTGTGATTACATTCCCTTTGTGTTGTCTCCATGTGCTATGGCTAGGTTTCTGTGGGTTTCTATTGTGTGATTACGGCGTGTTATAGCAAGTTTTTATGTTATTTTTATGATAAATAAATAAAATATATATATATATATTTTTATATCTCTTAGTGTTATTCTAAATTAGTGATTTCAGTGTGCTATAGAGAGAAATTTTGTGATTTCAGGGTGTATGATAGCTACATCATTAGCGTGACTGCGTGTTATACCGAGGTTCTACGTGTGATTTCACTATGCATAGTGAGTTCCTTCTGTGTGCATGGTTGAGGGCACATGCGTGTATAGTGATGCCCTGTGCTTTGTTTACGGTGTTTATATGGGTTGCTTATTATGATTTTGGCTGCAGCCATGGATGATACTAAAATTGGACAGTCAGTCATGCGCTAAACTGAGCACATAAACTAATAAGGCACAGCAGTCCACAGACAGCCAAAGCAAAATTACTGGGAATCCCATTGCCCCTAATAACATACATAACAACAAATCCCTGAATTCTGACAGAGTTATCGCAGACCACTAACCCATTAGAAATTACTATCACGCAGCTGGACACCAAATGAACAAGGAATACAGTATTGCAAATTGAAACAAATATAAATAAGCAAATGATTGAGGACATCAAAACACCACATTTCTACATCTTGCCAAAGATCCACAAAAACACAATTGAACCACCTGGAAGACCCATAGTGGCAGGAATCCATTCTATTACAAGCTGTTTGTCTGAATATGTAGATATCCTCCTCCAGCCAATTGTCAGAGAGATACCATCATACCTAAAGGACACTAGCAACATATTACAGATACTGGAAGGAATAAAATGGGAGAAAGAGTATATAATGGTGGTCAGCGACGTAAACTCATTATACAGTAACATACCCCATGCCATGGGTATACAAATAGTTAACGAAAGAATAAGGGATTCTAAGAAACTTGACGATATACAGGTGGGTTTCATTATGGAGAGCATACAATTCATCTTAGAAAATAATTATTTTAAATTTGGAGATGATTTTTTCTTACAAAAGAATGGAACTACGATGGGGACTAAGTTTGCGCCCAGCTATGCGAACCTATATATGGCAGGCTGGGAGACCCAGTTTGTCTACGGTTCGCATAGCTGGGCGCACAACATCCCCATCTACAAACGTTATATCGATGACGTATTTTTTATTTGGAGAGGCAGCGAAGAAGACCTAACTACCTTTTTAAATAGCCTTAACAGTCAAGTTTGGGGCATCACACTAGAAAATAAATGGAGTAGGGAGAAAGTAACGTTCCTTGATTTGGAAGTTTATATTAGTGAAGGGTCTGTTAAATGTAAGACTTTTTTTAAAGAAGTAGACACTAATACTTATATCAATACCAACAGTTGTCATAATCCATCGTGGCTCAAGGGGGTGCCGAGAGGGCAATTCATTCGTCTAAGACGGAATTGTTCAGACCTCCATGTTTTTGAGCAACAGGCCCAACATCTAAAAAAAGACTTTTTGGAGAAGGGGTATAATGCCCTAGAATTAGATACAATCATTGATCAACTCAAACAAGAGGATCGAACAAACCTACTCCAATATAAACCCAAAAAAAATATTAAGGAAGAAGTTTTATTTTTGTGTGATTACAGCAGCAAAGCCAAAAACATGAAGAAAATAATTAGGAAACATTGGCATGTCCTTCGGAAGGATAAGGATCTTAATGGTATACTGGGGGAACAACCAAAGATAGTATTCAGAGGAGTTAAGAACTTAAAAATGAATTTGGTACACAGTAAACCTAAAAACAAAAAGATAAACCAAAACCAATTCAATTTAAAAAATGGCTTTCATGTCTGCGGACAATGTCTGGCCTGCAGGTCGACTGGTAATAAGAAAGACTGCAGAATAGAGTTTTCTAATAAAAAAACTAACCAAAAGATACAGATGAAAGAGGCTCTCAATTGCTGCTCAAAATGCGTAATATATCTTTTAGAATGTCCCTGTGGCCTCCAATACATTGGGCGCACAAAGAGGGCTTTTAATATAAGAGTTTCGGAACACGTCAGAAACATAAAAAAGTCCTATGAAAAACATTCGGTTTCATTACATTTTAAGCTTCAACATGGGGGTTCCCCATTAGGTCTAAAATTCATGGCCATTAAGAGAGTATACAAAACCAATATGGATGACAACATTGTTAATAAACTGGGACAAGAAGAGATGCGGACCATCTATGAAATGGGTACTATGGCACCAAATGGGTTAAATAATGACTTTGAGGTGGTTCATTTTTTGTGAATTGTTGTGCACCTCTTGGGGTCTTAACATGATTCATAAAGATACCCTTACCCTTCTTATCATCCGTGTTGAGAGGGGCTATACATTAGCATTGATGTATACCTAATATATTTAATATATAAAAGCACTTTAAATGATGGATACACATTTACTATAAAATATAGCACTCTAATACCACTCCCTTATAATGAGGTCCATAATTCTATTAACATCTGGATAATGTATATTCTCATTATGGCATTTTTAATGGCGTTCCCTTCTAAATAAGGTCCACATCATGTATTAAGGATATATTGCACTAATTTACATTAATTAACATTTTTAATAATCCTCAAAAAATGAATAATATTACATTAAATTTTAGTCTCCATAGTTTTTATTCGTAAGGAAATACAATGGATAGATAATAGCACTTAAAATATCAAAAACATATTTAAAAACAACATCAATAAGGCACTTTAATAATAATTGTATCTAATTAATTCACAATAATAATAAGAATATATTTACACTTAAAAATATATTTATTTAATATGAAAAATCCACAGAAAATTATAGATTTAAAGTTTTTTAAGTAATTTACACTAGCGTATCAGAAAGATAAAATATCTATATGATCATAATATTAGAGGAGTAACTCTCTAATGTAAGGGAATACACTATTGTCACCATAATTAAATTGAAACACTAAAGCACAAGACACTTTCTTGTTAAAGGGGGTAATCAGATATGATAAGAAATGTATGGTCACCCTTTGGATAGTGTAGATTTTACACATAAGCCCTTTTTAGGAGGGTATAAGTAATGTCCATTGCACATATAGTTTGCTAAGAAGTTATTTTCAGTTGCTATAATATACATTTATTGGGCATACTGTATGATAATAGAGGGACCCTGCGGGGTGCACAAATTAGTTTTATAGCGTTAGCCCCTTTATTGGAGTTTAATATATGTAATATTTTGTTTTTGGGACGTATATGACGAAAATTGGCAAGTGTTTAGAAAGCCCCAACTGTTGAATCCAGGGAAAAAAAAGGAAAAACTTTACACCTCCCTGGCCGAGAACCGCCGACCGGAAGTAAAAGAACGGCGCTTGGAACGCGGTGGAACGCGGAAGTCAAAATGGAGCATTGGAACGCAGTGGAACGCGGAAGTGAAACCGCGCATGCGCAAAATGGCGGCGCCCATCAACAGATGCCGAAGAAACCGGAAGGACCAATTAAAGAAGCAGACAGGACATATGGGGATAATTAAGAACATTTATGGACACTATAAAAGGGTCTACAGGCCCATGATACCATTCCAGCTGATGAAGCCGCTACTTGATGCGGCGAAACGCGTTCTGGTGGTGATTTTAATCATATTTTATTTTTTTTCATCTCCAATCCTGATTCCTGCTTCGTTGATTCCTGTAAACATCAGTGGTTTTTCTTCTGGGTTTTTCTCCCACCCAAAAAAAACCTATGGGCATATATCCATGAGCTTTGTGAGCTCCACAGAATGTGAGTACAATTCCAACTGTACATAATATTGTGACCTTAATTTGTGGATCTACACAAGGATTTCTCTTCCTGTTTTCCTTTCTACTGTTTAAACTTCGGACAAAGAAAAAGGAAAAAAATTTTGCTGTAAGGTGGGGGTCACCTAAGAAATTGAAGACAATCACCCGCATGTCTGGACCCACTTAGAGCCAGTGTACGGCTCTACACTTGTAAGTGGGGTGTATACCACATACATTCATAGTACATTGCATATAACAGTGTTGCACTATCATTGTCTCTCTCTTTATCATATATATATATATACGAGACTCCAGGACCCCAGAGAGCAGTATTTGCGCCGATCCAGGTTACTGATTTCATTATTGTGTGCAATGGTATAGGGGAAACCACTATATCCTGAGATTGGCTATCTGGGCACCCTGGTGGTGGATGCATGTTGTGTGGCGCTGCACCATTCGCTGTTTAAATATAAATAAGCATCCACTAAATAAACCTACAAATCCATACAATGGGAAACCCACCTCTATCCTTCCAATAAATAATGGAACTAGGAATATATATATATCAGACTTATGATAATAGAGTATGCATAACAGATTGATACTGCAAGTAATACTTATCCAGTCATTGGTTTTCATACGATGATGGTGATGGTGAAATGGAGCTCGCCGCCGCTCTGTCTCTGAAGTTCTTACTAAAATAAAAATTATTGCAATACCAAAATGTCCCCCGCCCAGCCTCTTATATCCTCCCTTCCTCCTCCTTCCCCATTGTTTATCTTCCCATTGTACCCAATCACAAAGAACTATAAAAATCAAAAGTTGTCCTGCACACTGTAACACAAGGGTGCACTATGTATAGGAGGCTCCCCATAAACCTCTAAAACATATAAGAAATAATCAAAATAGAATGCACTCCAATAGAAAAATACAATTTATTGGTATCCAGTAAAGTAAAATATGACATATAAATATATAACCAATTACTACAAGATCACAATGAGTGAAAAAATATCCAAACATGAAACCAACATGTAACAAATACAAAAAAAAGTTACCAGGCACTTTAGGAAAAAAAACAGCCAATGGAGAGCAGAGCTAGGGATCCCAACGTTTCGACCTCAGTCCTTGACAAAGACTGAGGTCGAAACGTTGGGATCCCTGGCTCTGCTCTCCATTGGCTGTTTTTTTTCCTAAAGTGCCTGGTAACTTTTTTTGTATTTGTTACATGTTGGTTTCATGTTTGGATATTTTTTCACTCATTGTGATCTTGTAGTAATTGGTTATATATTTATATGTCATATTTTACTTTACTGGATACCAATAAATTGTATTTTTCTATTGGAGCGCATTCTATTTTGATTATTATCCAATCACAAAGAGCCATGCTTCAGCTCATAAAACAAAGCCTGATCCCATATAACAAAGGAAACTCCCTCCTTTCCATCTTGTGCAATACAGAGATAATCCTTAAACCTCCTTCATTCCTAATTTAGTCTTTCTCTCGAACTAATAGTTGCAATAAATTCATAGTGTCTCGTAAATAAGACGGATTCCTAACCACAATTCGTTGCAGGAGGGTGTCGATGTATTGGGAGAGCCTACTGGTGATAGACTCTATCCCAGAGATAATTGGGCGACCAGGGGGATTGATAGGATCTTTGTGTACTTTAGGAAGTAGATACAAAACGGGAATTTTTGGATATAAAATATCCAAATATTTAAATTCCTTTTCACTCAGGATGGAATTTTCTTTACCTCGTATGAGCAGCTCCCTGCACTTTTCTTGAATTTGTTTGGTAGGGTCACTCAACAAAAGTTGATAGGTGTGATTGTCATTTAATTGCCGTCTAGCTTCACTATTATAGTAATCAGGATCAAGGAGAACAATCCCTCCACCCTTATCCGCCGGCTTTATAATAATAGTGGTATCTTCTTGTAAGGTTTTTAAAGAGGCAAATTCTTCCATAGATAGGTTGAATTTGGATCTATTTGGTTTAGGAATGGCATTGATATCTCTCCTGCACATGTGCTGAAAAACTCCAATTTCTTTAGATACCATATGTTTCGGAAAAAACATAGATGCTTCCTTTAGATGAGTGTGGACAAACTCACTGGAAACTTGCGGACGTTCCAAGGGGTTTTTAAGAAAGAATTTTTTTAGACATAACTTTCTCTTAAACTTCTCCAAATCCAAAAACATTTCAAATTTATTCAGAGGAACACTAGGAGCAAATTTTAGTCCTTGCTAAAGTACTTTTATCTCAGTTTTATTCAATATCCTCTTTGTGAGATTGAGGATATTGATATGAAAGGTATTTTCAATCATCTTTTTTTCTTTTTTTGGTGGACCTTCCTCCTCTAGTTCCTCGTCTTGTCTTTCTGATGATCTTTTCTTTGGAATCAATGTTGTGCTTTTTGGTAGTGGAGGTAGCTGGACAATGTTTATATCTGGTTCTAACGGTATATTTCGTTGATTTAGCGGTATATGCATTTCCCCCGATGACCTGGGAAAATTCTCATCTTTATCTTTTTGTCTCAGCACTTCAAACCGATTGTCAATAGAGAAGGCATGGTTACAAAGACCATGCTTATTCCAACTAGATTTCCATTGATATTGGGATGGAGAGGGAGGGTTACCACCGTCAGATTGGGGACCACTCGAAATTTCTTGTGTCCTCCTCGTATCTAAGTGAGTTTTGGATTTTGTTCCATTATAGTGATTTCTTCCACTGAACAAAAGCAAGTTGCCCCTCCTTTTGCTCTAACAGGGATCCTACTTATGCCACTTATCTTTGGATGGTTAATACTATCCTGAGTTGATGGTAGAGAAGGAGCAGTAACACTTCCTGGTGTTACTTTCTTTTTCGATTTTAGAATATTGGAAAGTTATTCATTTTAATGGATGTATTATCATTTAAAACTTTATTTTGTGGTCTTTCCCTTACTGGAGTAAAATTAGGATTGGAATACATTTGGTCATGATCCCTTGAATCATACTCATTTCTTTTTTGGAACCTTTTGTTTTTGGTTCTAAACTGATGTTTTTTATGTTTCTGAAGGAAGGGGTTTTTATACTTACCAAAGGGTTTTGATACCTTTTGTGCCTGAGGAGGATTTTTTAAGGGATAGAATTTTTCCTTAAACCTCCCAGTTTACAGAGTCTGCTGCTGCTGCCGCTACGGAGTCTGACGCTGCATCTGCTGCTACGGCTACGGAGTCTGACGTTGCTGCTGCGGCTACTGAGTCTGACGTTGCTGCTGCGGCTACTGAGTCTGACGTTGCTGCTGCGGCTACTGAGTCTGACGTTGCTGCTGCGGCTACTGAGTCTGACGTTGCTGCTGCGGCTACTGAGTCTGACGTTGCTGCTGCGGCTACTGAGTCTGACGTTGCTGCTGCGGCTACTGAGTCTGACGTTGCTGCTGCGGCTACTGAGTCTGACGTTGCTGCTGCGGCTACTGAGTCTGACGTTGCTGCTGCGGCTACGGAGTCTGACGTTGCTGCTGCGGCTACGGAGTCTGACGTTGCTGCTGCGGCTACGGAGTCTGACGTTGCTGCTGCGGCTACTGAGTCTGACGTTGCTGCTGCGGCTACTGAGTCTGACGTTGCTGCTGCGGCTACGGAGTCTGACGTTGCTACTGCGGCTACTGAGTCTGACGTTGCTGCTGCGGCTACTGAGTCTGACGTTGCTGCTGCGGCTACTGAGTCTGACGTTGCTGCTGCGGCTACTGAGTCTGACGTTGCTGCTGCGGCTACTGAGTCTGACGTTGCTGCTGCGGCTACTGAGTCTGACGTTGCTGCTGCGGCTACTGAGTCTGACGTTGCTGCTGCGGCTACTGAGTCTGACGTTGCTGCTGCGGCTACTGAGTCTGACGTTGCTGCTGCGGCTACTGAGTCTGACGTTGCTGCTGCGGCTACTGAGTCTGACGTTGCTGCTGCGGCTACTGAGTCTGACGTTGCTGCTGCGGCTACTGAGTCTGACGTTGCTGCTGCGGCTACTGAGTCTGACGTTGCTGCTGCGGCTACTGAGTCTGACGTTGCTGCTGCGGCTACTGAGTCTGACAGAGTGCTGCTGCTGTTGTAAGAAGGGCCGGATTAACATAGGGGCAGATGGAGCAGCAGCTCCAGGCCCATGCCTCAGAATAGGCCCAGAGAAAGGATTGTCTGCATTTGGACACCTGTATCTCCAACTCCATAGCAGCTACAGGGTCAAGTGGCCTTTCCAACGATACCAAACATGATCCGTTTTAAGTAAATTAAATAAAATAATATTTACTTATTTTTCTTTCCTACAGTAATATTTTTCACTTTTCAATTATAAAGTAAACAATGATGCTCCACTAACTAACCGTCACATTTCTCATGTCACCAACTGTGGAGGTGATAGTTGATGGTACAATCCATTGTTATGAATTGTTACATCAAAAACCTAAACCGCCGCACTGCAGCGAAGAGCACTGCGGGGAACTTTGGACCCCTGCATCTCTAATCTTGTCATTGGACAGGGCACAGTCTGGCCTTTGCATTAATACCAAACCTGACCATGTAAAATCTAAAAGTAAAGAAAAACATATTTTCTTTAATTTTAGTTCCAAAGTGATGGCATTGTCCATTTGTCACGTCTAAAATGAGCAATACCACTGCCATTACTCACCTTCTCATTTCCCACACTGGGAGCAAGGTCAGTGTTTTATACATAGTGAAATTATTCGTAAAAAAATGTTCCAAAACACAAGGGAAATATTTCAGGTTTTTTTTCTTTTTTTTGTTAAAATTGTATATTTTCTCAGAAAAATGCAGTAACCGGTTCCCATTTCACATTTTTTTTTAACAAGAATGCCTTATAGAATATATAACCACAAAGGTTTGGATGATCAAATGGAAAAAATTTTTTTTTTTACACTCTTCGTGCTCTGATCACATCCGTGTTGCCGCACATTTGTACGTCCATTATAGCATACAATTATGACCAATTGAGCACCACACACTAAGTACGTCCGCACCGAGCTGTGGACGCATAGCGGACACTGCAAACGGACACAGGTTAGGCAAGAACGTAAATCAGCTAGAACGGACGCACAAAGTGCACTGCATCCGCAACGTCCACATAGCTTTGTGTGTGAGTGATGGAATGAAGTCAGACGGCCTGCATTTTTGACATCCAGTATTTTGATGGACAAAATGTTAATATTTATTTTCCCTTCTACATCAGTCAAAAAAAACGTAGGTCACAAAAACTGACTGTGTGGCCACTACCTTGTCAGTCAGAAAGTACGTCCGTTGTGCATAGATGCACAGTCCGCACAGAATGCGCTCGTCTGACCCTAGCCTCAATGTTTGCAATCTGAATGAAAAATGAATCACGCAGTATCTGCCTGGTTAGATATAGCCATATCTGCACTATTAAATAACCCAAAAATTTTAATTATAATAAAAAATTAAATTACAAAAAAAAACACCAAAATATTGAGCTCCAGGCCCATAGAGATCTTAATCCGGGCCTGGTTGTAAGGTGTGCTCTCTCTCCCATGTCAGAAAAATAAGTATTTGTGAGGGTCCGGAGAACGAGCTACGGCACTAGTGGCCTGCTCTACGGTGGGGCCCACTCAGGTCTCGCAAGGTTTCTCCCTCCTAAACAGCGAAGGCAGGACTTAACGTGATGACGTGTGATCATGCTAAGTTCCACAATCGCATCTCCTGACAGCTTACTGGAGGACTGATAGCTCAGAGGCAGCGCTCAGGAGTTAATGTGAGCGATGCAGAGCGGCTGCAACTACAGATAAGGCTTCACTCGCTCACCGGCCGCAGGAGATAAGAGGTGGGCAGGCAGGCAAGTGGGCAAAGCTTCATCTGTAGACACAGCCGCTCCACATCGCTCACATTACGCCACGGCCCGGTACGTAACATGACCATGTTCAAAGTAAAAGAAAACAAAATGTAAAAAATAAATAAAAACATGTTGTTTATATTAATGCAACAATATTGTTCCCATTTCAATTATAATTTGAACAATGATGCTGCACTAATGTTTTTTTTCTATGGGGTGCGTTTGCTAAAAATCACGTAATTCCCCCCATAAAATGAATCAAGTCCCCATTTCTAATTTTTGTACAAGTGCAGCCCATAGAAAATATAACTGCAAACACTCATTTGATAAAATGTGAAAAAAAACTTTACACGCTGTAGATGGTTACAAATTCAAATTTTATTGCATTTTTTGTTATAATATACAGGCAGGACATGATGTATAGCAGCACAGAGCCTCATTGACTGTTTGTGGAGTTTGATGGTGGTTCTGTCTGGTTCGTGTTTCCGGAGTTGCTGCAAAGCATTCCTGTTCAAGTGTTTTCAGGTTCTGACCTCGGCTTTATTTTTGACTATCCCTTCTACTCCCCCCTGGTACCGTATATTTCTGATCTGTTACCAACCTCTGCCTGATTGACGATTCTTGTATGTTTCATGTTTTATGTACCTTGTCTGTCTTAGTTTAGTATATTATTCAGAGGCCGCTTATAAGGACCTCTTTTAGTGTAGTCTGTCTGTTTTGTTTACTGTCCTGCAGCCTGCTCCCTTCACGGATTGTCAAGTGTATCTTTGTGTTTCTGAGTGTCCTAAGTTGTCTGTCGGTCTTGAAGCCTTCAGATCTTAGTGGCAATTCTGTTCTGTTTTTTGGTGCTCCTTGGTTTTGGAGAAATCTGTCTGTCCTTGTGTCCAGTCAGTTACTCACCTGCCTTAAGGGCTTAATCTCATGTTCCAAGCCACCACGATGGCCCAAGCAGGGGCTAACCGTTACATTACAAACAGTCCATTAATGCCTGCAGGTGAGCTTACTGTGTTAAATTCTGTGCTTCAGATGGTTTTTGATCTGCTGACAGAGCTGAAGAGGTTAATGCTGTCTCTCAGTGTGCTTAATTATGCGGTTCCTCCCAGCAGAGTCTCTGGGGAACCTCCCATGAGTGAAAGAGAGAGACGTAGAATTCTTAATCTCTGTTTTTATTGCAGTTCACCCCAGCATAAAATCTTTTGCTGTCCATTAAAGCCCAAACCCAGAATGTCATGTTCTCAGGGTGAGACCCTGGTATCCACCTCATGTAGCCATAGCGCTGACCCTACTGCTGGGACCTCTGTTTCTGTGCAATGCAGGGGTGTTGCAAATTCCATGTGTGGTAATAAAGCCAAAATTGTTCCAACTCAAGGCACACTACCTGCTTCCATGTTATGCAGTGGATCACTGTTTCTCAGTTCTTGTCATGGGTCTAGGGCCCAGGGTGGTGCTGTTGCCACAAGGGCCCAGGGTGGCGCTGTTGCCACAAGGGCCCAGGGTGGCGCTGTTGCCACAAGGGCCCAGGGTGGCGCTGTTGCCACAAGGGCCCAGGGTGGCGCTGATGCCACAAGGGTCCAGGGAGGCGCTGATGCCACAAGGGCCCAGGGTGGCGCTGTTGTTACAGGTACACAGCATAAAGAAAAACCTATGTCCGTTCCTGGCGGGAGGCCAGTTTTGTTTCTGTCTGACAAGGTGTCAGCGGTGCCAGAACCTGGCACATTGCCGGTAACACTCCCAAGCTGTGTGTCAGCGGTAACACTCCCAAGCTGTGTGTCAGCGGTAACACTCCCAAGCTGTGTGTCAGCGGTAACACTCCCAAGCTGTGTGTCAGCGGTAACACTCCCAAGCTGTGTGTCAGCGGTTTCCCTCCAGGTGGGCCCAGAGCCCTTCACGCCTGTCGTGGGCCCAGAGCCCTTCACGCCTGTCGTGGGCCCAGAGCCCTTCCTGCCTGTCGTGGGCCCAGAGCCCTTCCTGCCTGCTGACGAGTCGGTTGTGCCAATGTTGAGCTACGAGGTAGCCGTGCCTATGCTTTGTTATGAGGCCGAAGTGCCTGTATCTAAACCTGAAACCTTCATGCCTGGTTCTACTAGCGAGCTGCTAGTCATGCCGATTCCGATCCACGAGACAGTTGTGCCCGTGTTGTGCGAGGCAGCCGTGCCCATGTTCTGCTGCGAGGCAGCCGTGCCCATGTTCTGCTGCGAGGCAGCCGTGCCCATGTTCTGCTGCGAGGCAGCCGTGCCCATGTTCTGCTGCGAGGCAGCCGTGCCCATGTCCTTCTGCGAGGCAGCCGTGCCCATGTCCTTCTGCGAGACAGCTGAGGCCTCGTTAGGTTATGAGACCAATGTGCTCACATTAACACATGAGACCACTGTGCCCTTGTCCCACAGTGGGTCCAGTGTTGTTCCTACCGTTGTCTTGCCAAGTGTGGGTCCCGAGCCCTTCATGCGTAATTCGGGCAATGTGCCCCTAATACCGGTTTCTGGCGATATGCCAATTTTGTCCCAGGTGGGTACTAAGTCCTTTATGTCTGGTTTGGGCCAAGAGCCCCTCATGTCAGCCCCTGATGGCACGCTGCCAGGTATGTCTGTTTCTGGTTATTTGCCAGTCCTGCCAGTTAATGGAGTGACATCCAAACTGACTGGTGCTACAAATTCTAGCCCTGTACCCGAAGGTTATATACGATCCCCATGCGGGATGTTGTTCCGTGAGGCACACTGGGCCATGATCAAGAAAGACCCTAATGCTCTCAGGTGTTTTGAGGAGGATTCCGATGACTCGGAGGGTCCACAGTGCACTCCTCCAGGTGAAATCTGTATCAATGGTGAGGTGCCAGTTGTATCATATCCTGGCATCATATCCTTGTCCTCTGTTCCAACGGTGTGCCAGTTAAAGGCGAGTTGTCAAGTCTGTCCAAGTCGAGCTGCAAGGGAGTCGTATCCAAGTCAAGTCAGGTGACCACTGTGCCCACGTCTTGCAGTGGGCCCAGTGCTGTCAAACTCACTTGTGGGGTAGAGAGGTTTCAATCGTGTGGTGTTAAACAGATAACCAAGTCTGCCCCTACTATTGCCGTGTCGTGTGGGGTGGTCACCAGTTCTAGATCTCGTTCAAGGAGAAGACGTAAAAAGGTGACTAACCCTAGTCCAACTGATTCTATGTCCAGTCTGACTGATGCCTAGAACCCCCAACCCCGTCATGTCCCTGAGGGCTATGTGCAGTCGCCCTTTGGACTGGTGTTCAGGAAGGACCACTGGGATGCCATTCAAAGGAACCCTCATAGTCGGAGGCGTCTTGGGGAGGAGGATGACGACTCTGAGTGGGACCTCAATGGATTTTGGTGATTGGTGTTCGTGATCTGGTTTCCTGATTCTGTCTGCCATGTCTTTTGTTTTGGGTGCCCGGGAGGTCACCCGTAAGTGAGGGGGTTATGTCACGTCTCGGCCTTGCCCCCTGGTGGTGAAGGGTCTTCATGTTTGTTTTTCCCCTATGGTGTGTCTGGCTGTGCTGTTTAGGGCTGATCTGGGGTTCTGTTGTGATTTCCTGGTCTGGGGTCACATGGCCCAATCACACAGACCCACTCCCTATATATTCCTAGCAGCACAGAGCCTCATTGACTGTTTGTGGAGTTTGATGGTGGTTCTGTCTGGTTCGTGTTTCCTGAGTTGCTGCAAAGCATTCCTGTTCAAGAGTTTTCTGGTTCTGACCTCGGCTTTATTTTTGACTATCCCCTCTACTCCCCCCTGGTACCGTATATTTCTATTTCTGATCTGTTGCCAACCTCTGCCTGATTGACGACTCTTGTATGTTTCATGTTTTATGTACCTTGTCTGTCTTAGTTTAGTATATTATTCAGAGGCCGCTTATAAGGACTTATTTTAGTGTAGTCTGTCTGTTTTGTTTACTGTCCTGCAACCTGCTCCCTTCACGGATTGTCAAGTGTATCTTTGTGTTTCTGAGTGTCCTAAATTGTCTGTCGGTCTTGAAGCCTTCGGAGCTTAGTGGCAATTCTGTTCTGTTTTTTGGTGCTCCTTGGTTTTGGAGAAATCCGTCTGTCCTTAAGGGCTTCATCTCATGTTCCAAGCCACCACGATGGCCCAAGCAGGGGCTAACCATTACACTATGAAGGCTCCATCTCTCCTGTCTTTTACTTGTATTGCAGAGGCATTGTTCCAGCCAAAGAAGGGACGAGCCACTCCTTAACTGTCCAGAGGTGAGCATTACTTAGAGCCAGGACACAGGGGCTCTATACTGTGTGAGTTGGAAATTTGTGCATTTAAGTACTTGGAACTTATGAGTTTCTACACTATTGTGTCCTCCATATATTTTTGGTTTTGAGGTATTAAGCGGATCGATGGCTATGGTGGATCTGTTAATTCCCTTCTCCAGATTTCCCTCCTCACCCCCCCCCCACCTACATCAATGCAATTGGAGAATACAAATCATATTCACATTGGGATTTGACACATTCTTAATGTGTACAAATTATATTTATGTATGATTTTATGGTTTAAGCTGCTTGCATGAAGTGATGTTATTGTATTTTAAAACTATTAAACAACTCTGTTGTTACACTGTTTTGCACTGAACGGGATATTGCACTTTAAAGTACGTGCCGCGGGAGACGCCAAGTACTTTATTAGTTTGAACGTGAACCATATGAATATAGCTACTATTCGGGAGACACTTTATTGGTTCTGTGCACAAAGTCATAATACTACTTGCATTAAACGTATTGCGCCAAAAGCAACATTCTCGATATTGCATTTACTCATGCACATTTTTGTTTAGTTTTACTGTACGTATTTTCCATTAAGGCAGCATGTATAATTCTGCATAATGAACATCTAATACTGTAATAGAACTATATATAATCTCTGTACATACTTGCATCCACTTGTTAATGGGTGTGCCTATCATCTATAATCCTCTAATGCCATATTGACTATATAACTATAGCTCACTCCCCATCACGGAGCCCCCTTGGGTCTATGAGGTCAGTCCCTGTACACAGTACCCTATCTACTCCTCCGATTCTTGAATGGTCGGTATAGATAACAATTTTCAGAGACTCGCTCCTATAACACCTAGTAAGGGTTAACAGGCTCCAGAACCGTATAACACAGTAGGCCCTGATTGCATAGGTCTTACTGCTCGGCGAGAGGGCCAGCATTGTTCCAAGAGTTAAACCCAGAGCAGGATTGTCAAGAATAGCGAGGGCCATACACAAAGCAGGGTTCTCAGTACTTGCCATGTCAGTAAACAAAACGGGGTTCTCGGTACTTGCTGGGTCAGTACACAAAGTGGGGGTTCTCCAGAATAGCTGGGTCAGTACACAGAGGATTCTTAGAATAGCCAAACGTTACCAACAGTATTTGAAATCGCCAAAGCACTGGGGAAGTAAACTTCACATCAGGGCAAGGAGTCTGCCCAAGCAGACTGACTTGAAACCCAGTGGGTTGGCATCATCACGCCCTGCCTGCTGACAACTCAGTTGACTGCCGCTGGTCTGCTTATCACTTGGTACCCGGCCAGCGAGTAGTGAGGACGGTGCTACCGGGCAGAGGCTAGGATGCAGTATGTGTCAGAAACCCCTCCCCCCATCTACAGACGACAACCAGGCACAGAAGGATGGGAAGCATGGAGATTCCTCACCAAACGAGGCACATGGACCTCTCCAGCAGGTAACCATGACCTGTCCTTGGGCCCATAACCTCCCAGTCCACAAGATCTTGTAAAACACCCTTGGATACACGTAAGTTCAAGATGGCATAGACTTTATACTCCTCACCACTGTCTGACTGGACAGGAGGAGGGGGTGCATGGACCCTAGTATACCAGTTACATAGGAGTGGTTTCAAAAGGCTGACGCGAAACACGTAGTGGATTCTCAAATGGGATGGTAATGCCTATGAGACCGGGTTCACCCTGCGTAACACCTTATATGAACCAATAAATCTAGGTGCCATTTTCATTGAAGGCACAGAGTTTTATGTGGCGTGTAGAAAGCCACACCCTCTCCCCAATGTTCTATGTAGGAGCCTGTCTATTTCGGCTTTCTCCTTTTACACTTTAGTGCTGTTTTCTATGTCCTCCTCCACTTGATCCCATTTCTCCCTCAGTGATACCAGATGCTCATCGAGAGTGAGCAGGGTGGTATCCTGGAAGCAAGAGGGGAGCACAGGAATCAAAATCATACACCGTATAGAATGGTGAACAACCAGTTGTTTGGCTGGACTGCATTATTTAACCCCTTCACTGCTGAGGCATTTCACCACTGTGTGCTGAGCTCATTTTTACCGCTTTCGCTCATCATGTTTAAATGCGATTTTAAAGCCACATTTTAATAAATGACCCAGACATATTATATATCGTTCTTTCCGGCAGACTACGCAGATTCATAATATATCATTTTTATATGTATACGTCATGTCCTGCCTGTATATTATAAAAAATAGAATTTTTAATCATCTGCAGTGTGTAAAGTGTTTTTTTTCACATTTTATCACATGAGCGTTTGCGGTTATGTTTTCTATGGGGTGCGCTTGTACAAAAAATTTGAAATGGGGACTTGTTACTTTTTTTGGGGGGAATTACGTGATTTTTAGCAAACGCACCCCATAGAAAAAAATCATTAGTGCAGCATCATTGTTCACATTATAATTGAAATGTGAACAATATTGCTGCATTAATAAAAACAACACACAAAAAAACATGTTTTTTTTTATTTATTTATTTTTTTAAATTTATTTATTATTATTATTATTTTTTTTTTATTATTTTATTTTTACTTTTTACCTAGTCATGTTGGGCTCAGGCCTCTCAAATGCCTCATGCCTTTCAAATGACACCATCCATGACCCCCTAGCTGCCACGGTTCTGGAGATAGGGGGTTCTTGTGAACCCCAATATCTCCACCAGGGGATTTCCTTGGGAAATCCCCGGCAGCTAGGGGTTCCCCGGCTATCTGACGTCATCACGCTATGCGTGATGACGTCAGACAGCGAGGGGAGTCCCGGGGGTGGAGCCGCCATCCAAGATGGCGGCCCCCACCGGAGATAGGCTGCACTTCGGCGCCGCAAGGCGCTGAAGTGCAACCCAGCACTTGAGGGGTTAAAGCCAGGCACCGCTTAAAAGGGGAGACTCTCCCCTTTTAAGTGGTGCCTGGCTTTTAGCGCTGCTCCTTCCCGATCGGGAGGGAGAGGGATCCGAACGGATCCCCCCCCTCCCTTCCAGGCTATCTCCCGGCATTGCCGGGGGGTCGCCTGGAAAATGCGCGATGACGTCATTTACGCCGGGAGGAGCTTGACTTCAGCGTCTGAGGACGCTGAAGTCAGAACGCCGTGGGACCCCGGACAGAGAGGTGAGTATCTCTGCCGGGGGTCCCGCACAGCTGATGACGTGTGGGGCACGTCCTCAGCATGCAACGTGCATCAATGAGGACGTGTCCCACACGTCTTCAGCAGTGAAAGGGTTAACACAGTTCAGACCAATTGTCCTGTTTCTCTGACAAAAAACACCTAACCCTTTCCATGCGGAGGACACGCTCAGCGCGTCCTGCCGCATGGCTAGTTGGCTGCGGAGGACGCGCTGAGTGCATCCTCCCTTTGCAGCCCCGATCGGCCGGTATCATCGATGTCAGCCCAGCATCCGGGACATCGGCGGGCAAGATAGACGTCATTGCGCATGCGCGATGACGTCTATTTCAGGCACCCCCCCGCCATTGCAGGGAAGGTGCCTGAAGGGGAGGGGGGAGGTCTCTCCCCCTCCCCATCCGTGCGGGCCAGCGATTAAAGGCAGGCACCGCCTGGAAGGGCACAGCCTGTGCTTCCAAGCGGCGGCTGTCTTTAACCCCTAGGGGGCTGGATCGCGATATGGCGCTAACATGCGCCGTATCGCGGTCCCCTCCCGGAGCTGGCCGACATCTTGGATGTCGGCCAAGCTTCCGGGATATCCCCTCTAATGACTGGCGTCAGTTTCGCAATTAACCCCTTGCTGCCACCTATGGTGGAGATGGGGGGTTCCAATGAACTCCCGATCCGTGACAGCTAGGGGTTAATGTTTGCTATCAAGAGCTTGGCTTTTCCAATGATACCAAACATGACCATGTAAAATGTAAAAATAAAAAAATAAAAATTTAAAAAAAATAACAAAATTTAAAAAAAAAAAAAACTTTTTTTGTTTTTTGCTTTTGTTTTATTAGTGCAACAATATTGTTCCCATTTCAATTATAATGTGAACAATGATGCTGCACTAACGATTTTTTCTATGGTGGGACGTTTGCTAAAAAACACATAATTTCCCCCCAAAAAAGCAACGATTCCCCATTTCTAAATTTCTTAACAAGCGCAACCCATAGAAAATATAACCGCAAACGCTCGCGTGTTAAAATGTGGAAAAAAAAAAAACACTTTACACATTGTAAATTATTGAATTTTTTGTTATAATATACAGACAGGAGAATATATATATATATATATAATATATATATATAATATAATATATATATATATAATATATATATATATATATATACATACATATACATATATACATATATATACATATATATACATATATATATATATATATATATACAGAAAAACCAGGATACCCCGCACTCCAAGTGTGCATATGGATAAATGCTCCGGTGCTGGAATCAAGCCGATGCATAAGCAAAAAATCGAAAAAGAGAGACCGCACCACGGAGTCTAAGTAGTCACAGTTTAATGGATAAACGAATATTTCTTCAACGTTTCAGTCCAACATGGACTTTCTTCAGGAATAACAACATAGCAGTAAAGGCATACATTTTATAACCCCAAAAAAGACATACACACCTGTGAACTCTGTTGAAAACGCCGCCCTGTGTACACCGCCAAAGACCGGAAGTCCCGTGCCCGGCGGCCAGACGCCGCAACCATGGCAACAGGACGCCGGCCCTAGACGTGGACACAGCTCAACGTAAGACCAGCGCGATATTGAGAAAAAGAAAACAAACAAACAAAAAACCAATGTAAAATGACACAGTAACAAAAACGTAAAAGAAAAAATATTTTGAATAAAACTATAAACACATACAGTAGATATATAAGGAAACAAAATCACAAAAAGATATAATAATGATAATCAAGCGGCTAAGAAAACAATGCGCATATATCTCAATTTTTAAGAGTGCTTCGGAGTAATTCCAACGCAGAGATACGAGAGACACAGATAGATCACATGCGACTCCGCTTTCTTGAACGGGGTTACTCTGATTTGATACTTGATGCAGCCTTGGTTAAAGCGCAGGACAAATATGAGATGAGTGAGCCGGCACGTAAGGATACCCAATCTCTCAGATTCTTGTTCCCACAAAAATATACCACACAGTCGAGGCGCATCAACTGCTGCATACGTCGTAATTGGCGGATGCTGCAGGGTGATGCTAGTCTGGACGACAAGTTCCGGCAGCCACCTATGATGTGTTATAAACGGAACAAGAACCTGAGAGATCTGTTGGTCCACACTGATCAATATACACGGAATCTGGGCACACTAGGGGTTAACCCAGGATGCTATCGCTGTCTGGGCTGTACCACGTGCAATTTTCTCAATCCATGCAGGTCCTTCCAACATCCACATACAGGACGCATATTTAGAATTAGGCATCATCTTACATGTACTACTACATTTGTAGTTTATTTATTAACGTGTCCGTGTGGTTTGGCCTATGTAGGGAAGACCATTACGGACTTACGGACCCGTATGGCTAATCATCGTTCCTCCATAAGGGCAGCATTGAGTGGTAGGGAAAGTCCACAGCCAGTGGCGAGACACTTTAAAGAGTATGGCCATGCATTATCCACCATGAGAGTGAGACTTATTGACCATGTTCCAGCGTTCCCACGCGGGGGGGATAGGGCAGGAGCACTTTTGCGTAGAGAGGCATTTTGGATATTTACGCTCGACACTTTGTCCCCCAAAGGACTCAATGAGTGTAACTCTTTTGGTTCTTTTCTTCCATCCAGATAGGAATCGTCCGTTGTTCCATTTCCGTCGTATTTTGGTGCATCTAGTTTATAACAGCGAGTTTTCCTTGGGGATCCAAGTGACCTCATTTATTCATTATAGTGAAACATTACTTATTACATTTATACAGTAACCTCTAGTGTAAGTAGATTATCTATTTTCAGGGTAAGCTGAGATCTTGCTGCGGGTTATCAATGCATGCATTATATTATATTTAGTTATATAGGTGGTTCC
Organism: Leptobrachium leishanense; assembly: GCA_009667805.1. Lineage (NCBI taxonomy): Eukaryota > Metazoa > Chordata > Amphibia > Anura > Megophryidae > Leptobrachium > Leptobrachium leishanense. Next base: position 200,428,258 of record CM019067.1, read on the forward strand.
TAGATATTGTAAACAAAAGTACGTGTTTATCACGTGATTTGGTTTCTTTATGCGCATTGTTTTCTTAGCCGCTTGATTATCATTATTATATCTTTTTGTGATTTTGTTTCCTTATATATCTACTGTATGTGTTTATAGTTTTATTCAAAATATTTTTTCTTTTACGTTTTTGTTACTGTGTCATTTTACATTGGTTTTTTGTTTGTTTGTTTTCTTTTTCTCAATATCGCGCTGGTCTTGTGTCTTATGTGTGTATATATATATATATACACACATATAAAAATGACATATTATGAATCTGCCGAGTCTCCCGGAAAGAACGATATATAATAAAATGTGACTTCAAATCGCGTTTAAACACGATGAGCGAAACCAGTAAATATGAGCTCAGCACAGAGGTGTGAAAAGGCTCAGCAGCGAAAGGGTTAAATATTGCTCAAGATTTTGATTTTCCCTCTCAGCTGCCCCATTTTCTGAATATTGTCACAGAAACCCCCACCAGAATCTGGACACATTGAGTACCTCTGACACAATGCCCAGAGGAATGCCATGAAGCCTCACCACATGCTGTATGAATATGGGCACTAGTGCACTTGAGAGCTAGGGAAGTCCTCCTCTTCCTCCCGCTGCTCTGCCTCTAGTGCCACATCTATAATTACCTGCAGAGTGCGCTCCAGCTGGAACACTAAAGGAATTGTGTCACTGATGCATCCACTGTCCCTGCTCACCATCCTCGTTGCCTCCTCAAATGGTGACCGTACAGTGCATGCATCCTTGATCATCAGCCACTGCGGGGGGGGAGGAAAAAAACAAGTTGACCCGAACCTGTCCTTGTGCCATACTCACACAGGTACTCAATGATGGCCCTCTGCTGCTTGTGCAGATGCTGCAGCATTGCCAATGTCTTGTTCCACCTGGTGGGCATGTCACAGATCAGACTGTTTGTGGGAAGGTGGAATTCTCTTTGAATTTCTGCCAGGCGAACACTTGCTGGGAATGACCATCTGAAGTGGCTGCAGACTTTTATGGTCTAGCTGAGAAGCTCTGTCAGCCCTGGATACCTGGTTAGGAAATGCTGTACCACCAGATTTAGGATGTGTGCTAGGTATGGTGCATGCGTCCAACATAACCTGGCGTAGGGCGGAGAGAAGGTTGCTGCCATTATCACAGATGACCATTCCTAGCTCAAGCTGGCGTGGTGTTAACCATCTCTGCGCCTGCCCCTGCAGAGCTGACAGAATTTCTGGCCAGGTGTGGCTCCTGTCATCTAAACAAACCAGCTCAAGCACAGTATGGCATCTTTTTGCTTGAGCCATTATGTAGCCCCTGCCACGCGTTGTTTTAACTGCCACTTCACCAGAGACAGAGAAGGAAGAGGTGGTGGAGCAGACAGACCCCATATAAGCAGCTTTCTGGAGGCGTGGTGGATGAACAAGCTCCAGCACAGAGCCCCGTTTCCTGGATCCCTCCCAGCTGCAAGCAGACTTACCCAGTGTGCCGTGAAGGAAATGTAATGGCCATGTCCATGCTTGCTGGACCATGTGTCTAAAGTAATATGCACCTTGCTGCTGACTGCCTTTCCCATAACATTGTCTTCCACGTGCTGGTATAGTGCTGGAATGGTCTTCCGTGAAAAGAACTGGCGTTTTGGAACTTGCCACTGTGGTACAGCACATTCGGCAAATTCACGGAAGAAGCAGAGTCCACCAGCTGGAAAGGCAGCAGCTGTAATGCGAGTAATTTTGCTAAGCTGGCATTTAGACGCTGTGCTTGGGAATGGTTGGGACTATATTTTTTCTTACGCTGCAGCAGCTGGGGCAACGTAATCTGACTGCGTAAATCTTCAGCTGATGGGATGCTGTGACATTGTGAGGGAAGGACCTGGTACACCCATTACTGTAGCATCATCCCTGTCAGTGGAGGTTGTAGGCAATGCCATGGCAGGACATAAAGTGGGGGTAGAGACAGATGAGGAGGAGGAGGACCTATGCAAAGTGTTGTGCCAACGGGATGCGTGGCAGGTGGTCGCCTCAAGCACATGGTACCCAAGCGTGGGATGTCTTTACCATGCTTGATCCTCATCTGACATAGATTACAAATAGCAACGGTGCGGTCTGCTGCACATTTCTTAAAGAACTCCCAGCACAGCAGAGTTCCTGGATGTGTGCTTTGAGACAACAGCACTCTGCACCTGAGCAGCTCTGACATCTGATGCCTTGGACTGGCTACGGTTGGTCATAGAGGATGTTGTGCCTCGTGTTTGTTGTGCCGCCTCCTCCTCCACTTGACTCCTCTGTTCGATCAGGCACCCAGGTGGAGTCAGGGGGTGATGACGATGATGAGGTCACTATCTCCTCATCACTGGAGCCAACCTCGCAATATGCTGCAGCTGCTGGGGCAACATGAGTGCCAGTTATTTGTGTGTCACTTGCACCCCCTTCCTCTAGGTTGATTATACTCCCTTCCTCAACCTCAGAGATTGAATCAGAGCACTGTAGTTGCAGCGCATCCTCAAGCAGCATGTCACTGTCATTGTAGTCAAACAATTCAGCTGACTCCTCTGTGTATGTTGTTGAGTCTACGGCAGGAGTAGCTGTGGACATGGAGACTGCATTAGATGCTTTGGCAGCTGAGTTGGGACTGTAAACCACTACAAGCCTGGCTGGCAGAGGACTTGGGGGATGAGGATGGCCTGGTTAGCCAATCCACCAAATCGTCTGTATGTTGCTGCTGCTTAAGACGGCCAGCACCAGTTAGAAAGGACAAGCGTGCCCCTGCAGAGGATGCACCACGTCCACGACGACCAGAGGCACAGCCTCTCGACACAGAGGCTGCTTGCTCTCTTATCTGTGTCTGGGAGCGTCTGCCTGTCCTTTTTGGTCTCTATGACATGGTGAGTGATATATAGATTAAAGATATACAGAACAATGATTCAACTCTGTTATCTAGATTAAAGATTTCCAGAACTCTGGTATAACTCAGTGAGACACCCTGATAGCTCTCAGCCAGTGACAAGACACCGATTTAAAATTCCCAGAAACCACCTATAAATCAGTGAGACCCCCTGATGGGTGGCAGTGACAAGACACAGATTACAATTCCCAGAAACCACCTAGAAGTCAGTGAGACCCCCTGATAGGACCCCCTGATAGCTGGCAACAGTGACAAGACACAGATTACAATTCCCAGATATCTACTACATGTCTGTGAGACCCCCTGATGGGTGGCAGTGACAAGACACAGATTACAATTCCCAGATATCTACTACATGTCTGTGAGACCCCCTGATGGGTGGCAGTGACAAGACACAGATTACAATTCCCAGATATTTGCTAGAAGTGAGACCCCTCCAATGGCTGCTGGTAGTGAGAACACACAGATTACAACAAATCCCCAGATATCTCGTAGAACTGAGACCCCCCAATAGCTGCTGGCACTGAGAAGACACACTAACAGAACAATCTCCTCTCAGAAAACACATGCTGGGGCTGCGAGGGATGCCTTCTATAGTGTGCTGCGGGACTTAGCTGTGTGCCCAAGATTGTGAAAATTTGCCCAATCAGGACTCAGCCGTGATTGGCATAGTCTTGCACTGGTCTTGCACCTGATCGCAGGTCAGGTGCAAGGCTGTAGCCAATTACAAGCTTCAGGCCAGTGGAAAAGTGAATTGTGGGCGAACACGCGGTGAACACGCAGAAATGTTCAGAGTTCGACGAACCGCCGAATGGGCGATGTTCGAATCGAACTCAGAACATATTGAACCAAACAGCTCATCCCTAGTCTAGACGCCAGGGAGGATTGTCAGCCAAAGTCAGGGATTAGGAGCTAGACATGTGCACAGCACAAAATTTCGTTTTGAACTAATGGATTAGTCCTAAAATGCAATTTATTTAGTTGCTAAAGAAATTCGTTTTCAGTTCTTTAGTATGAAAACTAATTTCGTTCATCTGAAAACCAGTGGATACAATTACTATGGTAGTGGCTCCTCAGAGGGCTGAGATCGCTGCTTGTTACAGTATCTCTCACTCTCAGCACAATGTGGGCCATATTACATAGCTAGTGCTAACTTAACTAGAGCTGTTGTAAACTTCCCAGAGCCATTATAGTCTATGGAGGTTTTCAGTTTACAACAGCTCTGGTTAAGTTAGCACCAACATTGTAATACTGCCCATGTCAGGCAAAGCTGTTACAGTAACTGACTGCTGCTCATCACAGCGCTCAGAGTTTCAGTAAAACTAGTAAATAATATTTTTATGTATAAGAGGTTAGAACAATATTATTTCCTGGTTTTACTGAAACTCTGAGCACTGTTACAGTCAGTTACTGTAACAGCTGAGCCTGATACATTGTACTGAGAGATAATGTAACAAGCAGCCGATCTCAGTGCTCACAGCCACTGGATTTAAAGGGCTAAAAAAAGGCTCTTCTCTGTATAATGTTTAGAACATCCTCCTGCATTAATTAATACCCCTCTCTGTATAGAACATCCTGCTCAATTTATACCTTTCTCTGTATAATGTATATAACATCCTCCTGCATTAATACCCCTCTCTGTTTAATGTATAGAACATCCTCCTGCATTAATTAATGCCCCTCTCTGTATAGAACATCCTACTGCATTGGCATGTGGAGGGTGCAGAACTTCAAATGTTGCGATGTTGCGCTCTTCATTGCTGGTCTCCTTCACTCATCAACGTAATATCACAAAAAGGACTGAAACTAAAATGTAGTGCATTTTATTTTAGTTTCTTTCGTTTTTTGTACTGAGCAGTTTCGTTTCTCTTGAGTCATACGAAAACTAAATTATCCCAAAATTCGGACTAAATCGATTTAGTACTAAAACGAATGCACATGTCTATTAGGAGCCAGATGAGTTGGTCATACACAGGAGCGGTTCTCAGACAGAACAGGTAAGCAACAGGATATACAGCATACAAGGAGCAAACGAGAATAGTCAAGAGATACGCCAGAAGTCATACACAGAATAACAGAACCAAAACTCTGATGCAGGCACACAGAAAGGAAGACCTATACTGGACCAAAGATCTAATGCACTGCTGGCCATATATATACCAGACTATCAGCCATAGGAAAGATGGTCTGCAGTGGGTAGCTCAAAAACACACGAGCTGATGAGCATCACTCTTATCACTGGGTGGCCTGGCTGAATATCATAAAACATTACATAATAGAAGTCAAGTTCTTGTGGTCTGTTAGGATTATGATTGGATCTTTGGAACCTTCCAAAAGATATCTCCATTCGGTTAATGCTGACACCACAGCCAGCAGTTCCTTATTGTAAGGGATTTTATATCCAAAATTATAAGTAATTGAAATCTTCAATTCATTGCTTCTTCCCCAATTGTCCTCAGGCCATCTGTCCCAAACCCCCCTTGTGCCTGTTAAATCCTGCTCTGCTGTATTGGAGACCCCACCGGCAATACCCTGAGGCAAATTCCTTATAACCTGTTTCTCTGTGACATTGTGAACACGTGGCAGTCTCTGGTTATCACATCAGCTCCTCCATTTTGTATGTAAAGGCATATATACTCCTGACTGTTGATGAATACAATTTCAGTTTGAAGGACATAGCAAGTTGTGTCTGTCTCAATTTGAACAAACGTGTGCTCATCAATGCCTGGGTACAGCAAATCCTGACCGGTAACAGAGATGGGGGGACACGTGGAGAATGGAGATGGGAAAGGAGAGCCGTTCAGACCTAACACTTATTACCAATATCATAATTTTTCAGCGGAGGGGACAATTTACAGGAGTAAAACCTGCAAGGGTTTGTCAGGAGCTTCTCTTTGAGATAAGACGGCACCTATACCAATTTCGGAGGCTTCTACCTCCAGCTAGAAAGGAAAGCCTGGATCAGGATTTTTGAGTACTGGTGCAGTTGTAAAAGCTTGTTTTACTGTTTCTAATGCTTGAATGGCTTGGGTATTCCATTTCCGGTTTTGGACACCCTTTTTAATCATGGTGGTTATAGGAGACACAAAGGTTGAGAAGTTTTCAATCTCCTATAATTGTGAACCCCAGAAACCGCTGAACTGCCTTTAGCCCCTGTGGTATAGGCCAATCAATGATGGTGTACAGTTTCTGGGGGTCCATCTGAAACCCCTCGGGGTTAATGATGCAACCTAAGAAGTGTAATGTGCTTATATCAAATAAGCATTTCTCGAGCTTACAGTAGAGACTGTTCTCGACTAGCCTTTTTAATACAGTATGGACATGAACATGATGAGTTTCAAGATCTGGAGATATTAGAATATCATCTAAATACACAATGACAAAGACCTGGAGGAAATCCCTGAGTGCATCGTTGAAGTCCTGAAACACGGCAGGAGCGTTAGAGACCGAAGGGCATTAATAGATACACGTACTGTCCACTTTTTGTGTTAAAGGCCGTCTGCCATTCGTGGCCTTGTTTTACCCAGACAAGTTTATAGGCACCACACAGATCAAGTTTGGTGTAGGCATTGGCAGCTTTTAAGCGGTCAAAAAGCTCAGAAATGAGGGGGATTGAGTAGGCATTTCTTATAGTAATCCTATTGAGCCCCCTGTAGTCAATGCAAGGGTGCAAATCCCCTTCTTTCTTAGACACAAAGAAAAACCCAGCCCCAGCAGGGGACAAGGAGCGTCAGATAAATCCATGAGATAGATTCTCACATATATACTCTTCCATTATATCATTCTCTTTCTGGGAAAGAGGATATTCTTGACCCCTGGGAGGCATGGAACTGGGAAAGAGGTCAATGGCACAATCATAGGGACGATGAGGTGGCAAGATTTCAGATTTTTTTTGTACCGGTGCAGTACCACAGTGGAAAGAGGAGCAGTAGCCACATTCAGGCTACCAACGATGCTACTCATTCCCAGACACTTTGACCAGCATTGTGGACTCCAAGAGCCCAATTTCCCTTGTGCCCAATCTAGCACAGGATTATGTTGCACAATCCAAGGAAATCAAAGGACTATGGGAATTGTGGGAGACTCTATTATCTGGAACTGGATAATCTCACCCTGTTTGATTCCAATATACAAAGACAATGGTATGTTTCATGGATGACATGAGGAAGATTCAGGCTTCTGCCATCTATAGACTTCACAATCAAAGGAGTCTCCCGCTCATCCATCAGTACCAGATGAGTTGCTGCAAAGCCTGAATCAAGAAAATTACTTGCAGAACCAGAGTCTATAAAGGCCTCGGTATCAAGCTGGTCAGTCTCCAAAGCCAAAGACCCTGGTACCACAACACTAGTTCTTTTTTTTCTTCAACATGAGAGACACAGACGTCACGTCTAGGATCTGTCTCTGTTGACATCCTAGGCACGGTAGTTTTCCGATGCCATAGAATTCCTTGGTCGTCTGGGGCATTGTAACTGAAAATGCCCTTTAACAGCACAATATACGCACAAGCCCTCTTGTAACATGTATGGTTTCTCTTCTCTAGATATACCAGTCCTACCTAGCTGCATGTTCCACTTTGGTTGGCCTAGATACAGAGAATGCGAATACAGGAACCCCAGAAGGTATAGCGGGCAATATTCTACAAGGCCTCTCTCCTGGAGGCCTTCTCTCACTAATTTGATCATCAAGAGCAATGCAATAGGCAATGAGATCATCCAACCCCTCTGGCAGAGACATAGGAGCAATTTCATACATGAGGTTATCACACAGACCTTTGGTAAAGGCCAGAGTTAATGCTTTGTTAGTCCTCTGTGCATCTGTGGCTATAGTTTTGAACTGAATGGCGTACCAAGAGACCCATCGATTTCCCTGCTTATTAAGAGAGAGGGGTCTCCCAGCATTCTGTACTCGCCTGGTTAGGTCAAATGTATGCTTTAATTCCCCAATAAACCCCTTATAATCATAAATCATAGGTTTTTTTCACCTCCCAAAGAGGTGTAGCCCAGAGCAAGGCCTTGTCAGATAAATGATTTATAACATACCCATCCTTGGCTTTCTCAGACCTGCAGAACCCTGGATTGAGCTGAAACGAAATAGCAAGCTGTATTCTGAACCCTTTACAAGCACTCGAGGTTCAGTCATAACGTATCAGCGCAGTTATGCTTATGTGCAGTTTTTCCATGGTGGGAGGAGCAGGAATAACTGGTGCAGGAGGTGATGATGGCGCCTGACCAGGCTGAGACATAAGCATATGGAGAGCCTGGGCAATCTGATCCATGCGTTGCTCCTGCTCCTCCTGTTTTGGTGTAATCTTGGACAAAAGGGGTCGAAAGATCTGTGAGATCCATTGGCCCTGTTGTCATGTCACGGATCCCCCTTAGGTCTATGAGGTCGGTCCCTGTACACAGAACCCTATATACCCCTCCAATCCTTGAATGGTTGGTATAGCTAACTATCTTCAGAGACCCTTTCGTATAACACCCAGCAAGGGTTAATAGGCTCCAGAACCATATAACACAGTAGGCCCTGATAGCATAGGTCTTACTGCTAGAATGGGTCAGCCTTACACCAAGAATTAAACCCAGAGCAGGATTGTCAAGTATAGCGGGGAGTTCTCGGTGATCGCTTGGTCGGTACACAAAGCAGGTGTCACGGTTCCCAGATCCCACCACGCAGTACTTAACACCCCACACTCCACAGAGCCCAGAAGCTACCAACAGAGTAGCCGTGAAAGATCTCTGTCTGGTCCTTAGAAGTGGCCAGGTAAACTAGCTAGACAGAAAGGGTTAACAACACGGGGAGTAGTCAGCCGAGCCAGAATCAGGAATACAGAGTTCAGAATGGTCAAATGGAATAGCCGGGTCGATATCAGAGCAGTGGCGTAGTACAAGAAAATGGTCTAGGGCAACAGAAGGCAGAATAGTCTGAAACAAGCAGAGGTCAATAACGGGTTAATTCAATTTAGCAGTCAGGTACAAGGAGCTCAGGTATGGATAACCACGATCTGGCAACTGCTGAGAATACACTGAGGGTTTTTAAAGACCTTCACCAGGCCACGCCCCCCACTCAAGCCGCGCCTCATGCAACCACCTCCCTGCCTGTCTCCATTTAAACCGGGCATTGGTCAGCGAGCAGCATCAGACATGCTGCCCTCAAGCACACAGGTAGGGCTGGAAGCTCCCAACGTTACAGCAGGGTTCTCAGTATTTGCCGGGTCGGTACACAAAGAGGGATGCTCAGTAATTGCCAGGTTAGTACACAAAATGAGGTTCAGGAATAGCCAGGTCAGTACACAGAGGGTTCTCAGAATGAATACAATTGCTGGGCAACTAGAGACTGTGCGACACATATACAGTGAATAATAATTCTATACATATCTCTTGCAATGCTCCCCTGGACGATGACTCTAATTCATCCACACATTACAAATGAGCACAAGAAAAATGGATGCACTGCAAGACAAAATTAACCTCCTAGTTTATACTGTATGGACAAAGTTAGAGCTATCCCCGGCCTATAATACGCTTACAAGATGTAAAAGTAAATAAGGCCCATCAAATATATAATGTCTCCTCCGGTGTTTTTTTCTCTCTCCTGCTGCTGGGCATGGCTCTGTCACCGAATATCTCCTTGGGTATTCTGGCGACGACTCCCACAATTCAAGCCGTCTCTTGAATATATGCAGATGACAATATCCAAGAATGTATAACCGAACTATGGGTGATGAGCATAAAAGGGATTTATTAAATAAAATGTATACTAACCTCTAGAACCTTGAAAAAAGTATTAAAAAAACAATGGGGTTCTCATTCTGACGCATTTTGTCCTTTCGGACTTTATCAAGGATACTGCCCCTTGTGCATATGTTTTATACATTAGTATACGTTTTATTTAATACATCCCTTTTATGCTCATCACCCATAGTCCGGCACAGGTTGTTAGCTTGTCTCTGGGCACGCTCTTCAAATGTCAGTGGCTGATGGGCTTTCTTCACTATGGGAGTGCACACCTTAGTTGAGGTGCCCCAAATGCTTTGCAGCAACTCCTTCACAAAATCAGCCAGGTGTTAAAACCATTCATCATATGTCCTTCTTGGTATCTCCGCTATCACATGTGTAGCGCTCACCCCCGGAGGAGCCACTGAAATTGAACCTCGGGTCAGTCTCCCCGCACTAGGGAATAAATATACTCCAGCACCGTTGTGGATTTTATAAATTATATAGTTTACTAGAATAAATGGCATATAATGAATAACACGGTGTTCGTATATATATTTACAGTACTTCGTAATGCGGGAAACGCGCAGCGGAAAAGAAATACGATGCTTCGTAATTCGAGGAACGTGCAGCGGAAAAGAAATGCGACGCTTCGTAATTCGAGAAACGCGCAGCGGAAAAGGAAAAAAATACAAGGCTTCGTAATTCGAGAAACGCGCAGTGGAAAAGAAAAAAGGAAAAATAAATCTTTAACCCCCTTTTGTGTTTGGGGAGTGAGTCCCGCACAGGTTATGTCCCAGAATGTAAGTGTGTGTTACGGTACCCGGGTACAATATTCAACTGGCCAGTGAATTGCTTATGAGGTAGCTTCGACTAGTCAAGTTGGGGCCCTGTGGGTTTTGGAAACCAACAGCAGCGTGCTTTATTTTCACAACGGCCTGGAAGGCCTCTCACCCATCCGCCAGATACTTGATACTCCGCTCGACCCAGGACGTCTCTCCGCTCGATGTTGACTGGGGTTCTCTTGGTTACTGGATCCGCTGTCGGGCTTTCTGCACCTGCCGCAAGATGTCCAGCTCACAGCCTGCTCTCCCTGTCCGATCGATCTGCGGTACTCCTAACTCGGGGTCTTCCAGCTTCCTCAATATCAGCGCTGGTAGTCCTGTGAATCTCTGGGTCTTCCTCTGGTAAGGCTGAATAACCCAGTCTTTAGCTCTGTCAGGCCCCAGCTGCGCTCCGGCCTAGTCACTGTCTCGTTCTGCTGCTCTGCGTCTTGCTCCTCTCACTCCCTGGCGCGCTCTGCCAGCTCTCTCCACGAGGCTCAGGATGTAAGTGTCTGTGTCCCACCCACTTCCTGTGTCCGCTCCCAAAGCCGGGAAATGCAGTCCCAATGTTCAATGTCTCTCATCACGCTTGTCTCCCTCCGGTGGCCAAAAATAGGTACTGCCACGACAGGGAATTAAACCCAGCGCTACACATGCATCACTACAGACTCATTTTGTGCGGGCTTTAACATTCGGTCACTGTCACGGAATGACCCAAGAGGCTCGGCAGCAAAGCCCAGGACTCTCAGCCAGGGACAGTTTTAAATGACGTTTGTGTTACTGTGGACTCTTCAGTGCCGTTGCACCGTATGAACACCTTGATTCCTTTATTAGATGTGGTTGATATTGCGTGATGTAATAAAAGTGTTCCCTGTATGTATGACTGTGTAAAGTAGGTAAGACACCCATTGTATGTTTTGCCCGTCGCCATTTGCCATCGCCTCGTGGATCCGGTTGGATAGGCCGAATCGTAAAATGGCCGATTCGGAACGTCCGGTCGGATTGGCCGAATCGAAAAATGGCCGATTCGGAACGTCCGGTTACGAATCGGCACCACCCCGATTCGGGAACGACCAATACGAATCGGGACCAAGGCACTCCAACTCGAGAAAGGGCCAATGAGATCATGGGGGGCGGGCAGGGATCCCATTGTTCTGATTCTGTATGATTGTTGATAAATACATGTGTCTTCCCAGTAAAAGTCAGTTCAACCTGTACATACAGCTCCGCCTGGTGTCTTTCCTAAGCCTGCCCCACAGGAGACTCCTCGCAGTCTCTTGTGCACGTCATTGCCCAGGTACGATCCCGCGTCCACTGTGGCCAAGTTCCGCGCGTCGGCCCAACGAACCGCCGTATCCACGCCAACTCCGCATCCCCGAATCGGAGCAGCGGCGCTTCCTCCGCGCATCGGCCCATTGAACAGTCGTCCCCGCTTCGACCCCGCAGACCGAATCGAAGCCCCGACATGGCGCTTTCCCTGCGCATCGGCACATCAAACGTTCTACCACTCCGAATCGAAACTTCGAGTCGACTACCCGTGGGACATCCGAAACGATTCCCGTCAGAACGGCTAACCCAGCGGACGATCCCAGCTTCCTCAAGGTCAGTGGATCAGCCGCTCGAGACGCCGAGTGCCGTGACACTCGGTAGTCGGGCTGATCTTCCCCAGGGGTCCCATCTTGTACCCTGCCAGACCCTCCCCAGGGTCATTTCGGGCCGCTCGAGACGCCGAGTGCCGTGCCACTCGGTAGTCGGGCCAGGCGGCGAGGGCCACAGGGGGCACACTGCAGGCGGACAACACCCATTCCGTCACAGTCACGTCTGGTACTGGGATTGTGTCATGTCTTATGCAAGAAAGCCCAGCGCCACCGCAAGAAGTCCTACGCCACGGCCCCTGAGGTCCAGCGGCATCAAAGTAAACTCATGAATATTTTTTATGTATTCCGGGCTTTTACTCTTTCCAGCTCACAGCCATCCAGTCCATCGCTTCATCCCAGTTTCTCCAGCTCCGGTTTCATCCACTGATTCCACTATGGACTAATTTAGGTCCCTCTGTAAGAGAACCAGACCACACCTCCAATGCTTAAGCATTTTGTGGTTTTTCCACCTGTCTGGATGGACCTTTCTGCTTTATTGCTTCCAGCAACCCCGGTGACCTGCTTCCAGCAACCCTGGAGACCTGCTTCCACGATCTGCAACCCCATGCCCCAGCCTCGCCACTGGCTCTTCTGTGCCCCTAGCCTTGCTCTTTCCCTGATCCTTTAGAATCTGTTACTGCCTGGCCTGTTTTCTGATTGTCTTTTTCTTAATAAATTCCTGTTTAAATATAACTAGTCTCATGTATTTGCTGCACTCTGGGCTCCAACACACCGTGAAACATGACAGATTGCAGGAATATGGGCCCTTTATGCAGTAATGCGGTGACATACCGGTGGGTTAAGTGTGGTGGTTCGCAGGTAACAGGCACAAGGACTTGGTACACATGGTAAGATCTTGGTACACACAGAAAAGAGGTTGCTGTGAGAAGCAGGAGTGTCTTGGGAGAAACAAGATACTATGAAACAGACTGCTGGAATCTCAATGCTGGCAATGACAAGACACCTAACGGTATATAATCGCCACCCAGGACATACTTGAAAATGAGAGAAATCTCAATGTATCCTTCCTGGTAAAATCCTTTCTCAAAAAAAATAAAAAATTAGCAAAACGTGAAAGATGCTGCCAGGGTTCAGAGCACAGATATGCTCATATACACGACATATTACTGTGAGATTTATTCCTGTGGAGCTCCGGGATACGCTCATGGGAGCTTATCTATGGGAGTTCTGATTTCCGAACAAAAGTAGTTAAAAAAAAAAAATGGTAATACGGGCCGGGGGGAGGACAACATGCAGTACTGCACCGGGTGATACAAACCCCAGTGACGCCACTGTACATGGTAATATTGGTTAAACAAGACTTACGTTTTGATTTTTCATTTTAGGACTGCAATCTTTCCTATTCTGTTGTTTTTAATAATATTGTCACTTTACATGTGTCTGAATGCAAATCTGATTGAGTGTAGTGTTTAAATATTAACTGGGGAGTGGGGGCTTCGCAGATTGCATGGGTATTCTATTTAGCAGGACAATGTAGGTTAGTCTACATATTGGTATGCATATCCACTTTTTTTTTTTGCTTCCTTCCTCAGGTCCAAATTGTTGGAAATTTAGTGTACAGTAATTACACTGTGCCACTTGAGGTTCTCCCTAGTGATCCAGTCAGCATAATTGCAGGTGGAACCCATCAATTTTTAGACAAAAGCACAGCTATGTCTTACACATTAAATGGCAGTTTATCCTATGACCCAGATTATCCTGGAGCTCATTTAAGGTGAGTAGCTTGAAATGTCTTTTCTCTGTAGTCCCAAAATGCCTCAAATAATTTTATGCATTTTAAAACATATTTCATAGTGTAGCTTGGCAGGGAAAAGCTTTGTTACATGCAATTTATTTTAAATCACTTAAGCAAACCTCTGGAAGTAGCAAATACCAGGAAAGGCTTAATGATCTTAACATGTACAGCTTGGAAAAAAGACGAGACAGAGGAGATATGATAGAAACATTTAAATACGTAAAGGGAATCCACAAGGTAGAGGAAGGGAGTATATTTAAAAGGAAACAAAATAGCAAAACAAGAGGACATAGTCTTAGATTAGAGGGGCAAAGGTTTAAAAGTAACATCAGGAAGCATTATTTTACTGAGAGGGTGGTGGATACATGGAACAGTCTTCCAGTAGAAGTGGTAGAGGCCAAAACAGTAATTGAATTTAAGCAAGCATGGGATAGGCATAAGGCTATCCTAAACAAAAGATAAATCCAGGTAAAGTATCCATGTAATTGGGCAGACTAGATGGGCCGAAAGGTTCTTATCTGCCGACATTTTTCTATGTTTCTATGTTTCTAAATGAATTGCACACTTTGCTGCAAAGTGCCAAATGTATAATTTCAAAGTCAACCATTTTACCTGCTTGGTCATTTTGGCCAAAAGATGTCAATGCCTTATTCCAGTTTCTACCCTAGGTTGTTTCATACATCATTTAGGACCCTTCTTTTGTCCTTGAGATATAGATTTTTTCTACTTAAATTTACTCTAACCCTCGTATCTCTCCTTTTTATGTCATGTATCTGTATTTTGAGCCCCTGAAAGACTGACTATGTGAGATAAATGTTCAAAGTTTCAGGGTGCTAAAATTAGGACCTTTTGTAAACTGTGACATGTCACTTAATTTCCAGTACTCAATGGCTGAACGTTCAGTCTATAGTAACAATGAAGTCACCGAGGTGGCTGTTACAGAGCAATTAAAACCTAACCTTTATTGGTATTCACTAAAACAATAGTTTAAACACAGTAGACAAAAACAAATACAGTTAGATCTGATAGGTATATTAACTGGTTATCCCACTGGAGGTAAGTTTAATGTCCAGTTAAATCAGAATACTTAAATTAACGATTAAGTTGCTTAATTAGCATGATTCATGATTTCCCTTAGGAACCGACCCTTTAAGCATTAAAGCTAAATAGTGGTAGACTCTGGGTATAGGGTGTGTATAATTGACACTGACTGTTTGCAATAAATGCTAGTAGATCAGAGGTTAATAGTTGTCAAGAAAAGTGCTAGTTGTACGCAGCGGCGTAGCGTGGGTTGTCAGTGCCCGGGGCAAGGCAAGAATTGCGCCCCCCCCCAATTGTGCACCTCTCAACCTGTGGACACAGTAACACACCCTGATTCCCTTCTACCAGTAGAGTATTGACCCCCTTAACCCACAAACACAAGTATTGTGTATTAACAAAATACTGATCTAATAAAAAATGAAACATACGTGCCGCCCACGATACGCCACTGCTACCAGTCACCCTGTCCCAGTAGACCCTAGTATAGTTCCACTCTCACACTATACCCAGTCACTCTCTCCCAGTACCCCCAGTCACCCTCTCCCAGTACCCCCAGTCACCCTCTCCCAGTACCCCCAGTCACCCTCTCCAGTACCCCCAGTCACCCTCTCCCAGTACCCCCAGTCACCCTCTCCCAGTACCCCCAGTCACCCTCTCCCAGTACCCCCAGTCACCCTCTCCCAGTACCCCCAGTCACTCTCTCTCCAAGCACCCAGTCACTCTCTCCCAGTACCTCACTCTCTCCTTCTCTCAGTACCCCCTCTTTCTCCCAGTACCCCCAGTCAATCTCTCTCTCGCTCTATCCAAGTACCCCCAGTTACCCTCTACCCGTACCCACAGTACCCCCTCACTGTGTGTTGGTTACGCTGCTCTGGTGTCACACAGTGTTGCCTACTTGTGTGGAGTTGCTGGTGGCCTGGGGGGGGCTGTCCAGGGGGCTAAGTGGAGACCGGATTTTAAATGTGCTGCAGGGCAGGCGCCTCCCTCCCTCCTTCCTGTTCAGTGGCTGCAGGGCTGCCAGCGGCGGGGGGCTGGCACAGGGCTTCAAGGGGGGCTGACAAGTGTGGTACAGGGTGTTCCGTTGGATAATGCTGCGCTGCTTCACGTGACTCATGTCAGCGTTAAGGCTGGGTGCACACGGGACGTTTTCTTTTACGCACATTACGTGCGTTAAAGTAAACCAGCGTCGCACTCGACGCCCACCCACCCACCCACCTCGCTCGCTCGATCGTCCATGGAAGATCGCGCGAGGGTTGCATCGAGTGCGACGCTGGTTTTCTTTAACGCACGTAATGTGCGTTAAAGAAAACGTCCCGTGTGAACCCGGCCTAAGGAGTCAGGACAGGACCAGAATTTTCTGTCCTGGTCCTCCCTTCTGGATGCTGAGTGCTAAGTCACCGCTGGTGCCGTAAAATTGGCGGCTGCCCATGCAAGGGCGTCTCACGGACACTAATGTTCGTGAGCAGACACCTTGCTAATCCTTGCTGGAAAATATTAGTGGTTCAAATTTCTTTTGAAATTCTGCGCCCCTAAGAAAATTGTGCCCGGGGCGACCGCCCCCAAGGCCCCCCCACGCTACGCCACTGGTTGTACGATACTATGTAGCAATAATTATTCCTTAAAGTTTATAGCTAATACAGGCTTGAGATTTAAAGTTTGTAGCCAATAATATGGTGACCAGCCTGCTGCTCAAATACAAAATATTCAGATTAATCAAACAAGTACAGAATATAACCAGTTTGAAGGGAAACTGCAAAAGAATTTAGAGCGATTTCGACAACAAATAAAAGAAAAGAAACCTTTTAAATTTCAACGCGTTCTTAATGATTTCCAATCCAAAAATATATTTGTCAACAAAACCAAAAGGAAAAATAGACCATATACAAATTAACATCACAATCTGAAAAATCCAGCCTGTCACGGAATGACCCAAGAGGCTCGGCGCAGCGAGCCCAGGACTCAAACCCAAGACATTTTTTAAAAGGACCTATGTCATAGAGCTGAGGTAACGCTCCATGCTTCAAACCTCAAAGGACTTTATGGTCATTTATATCGTGTGATTTTAAATATACTTTACATCGTTTGGTTTTAGTTTAATTTAGTTTAGTGAAATGACATAGCTTTGGTTTCAAAACCTACTTATATTCCTGTAGGTAAATGTGTGTTTCTGTAGCTAGTAAACAAGTTTTGCTGCTGTGTAATTTATGCGTCAGGGATTTTCCCCATTATCTAGCTACATGTTTAATTTAAGGGATCTCTGATAGTGTGTGTTTAATCTGATGTGCTGGAACAATGGATGTACAAACGTTGTGTGAGCTGAAGGCTAAGAGAATGTGAAGAATGTTTATTGTAAATAACTGACATAACTAATTAGTATGGGTATGCTACTAATTAGTATGGGTATGCAAATTATGACTGTTGTACTTCAGCATAAATAGTGGCGTTGTTCATTAAAAGTGAGTTCATCTGAGTGTTTGATACATGCAGCTTCGTCTGGTGTTGTCATTTTACGCCGGCTATATATCACCACCGCCCAGGAACGAGTCACTCTAACTCTGCAGCAGAACATCGATTCGCCGCGCCGTTGCGCCACCTTGGATCGGTACCTCGGGATGCCGCAACCACCCTGAATCAGGACCTCGACTCAGCGCCATGCCCCGCATCTTCAAGGAGACTCTACCGAACCGCGGTTCGCCACGCAGACCGTCTCCAGCCTTCCAAAGGTCAGTAGATCCGCTGCTCGAGACGCCGAGTGCCGTGCCACTCGGTGGTCGGGCGGATTTCCACCGTGGGTGCCCCATATACTCTCCAGATCTCCACCGCCCCGTGGTCTTCTACCCAAGCCGCTCGAGACGCCGGGTGCCGTGCCACTCGGTAGTCGGGCTTGGCAACACCAAAGAGGGGGTCAGATAGAGCAGGACCGCAGGCGGATACCTCATTCCGCCACACTGGTGGCAGCGGTGGGATAAGCTCTCTGCACCCCCTAGAAGACCCCCACCATGGCTGGGTACAGTGCCTACAGACGGGACGTCCTGCGGGGCATGTTGGAGAATCGGGGAGGAACTCCCGGCAACAAAAATAAGAAGACCCTGGTGAAGGAGCTGACCAGGATGGACCAGCAAATGGTGAGCACCCCAACCCTGACTCAGGACCCTAATGAGCACCTTCGACAGAGAGCTCGGTCGATGTTCGAGAGATTCGGCCTCACCCCCTCCGAGGACACGGTGAGCCGGCTAATGATGGACTTCCAAGCGGCTGAGGAGAGGGACCGTCAGGGCGAGTTGCGGATGGCGGCGCTCCATGCAAAAAGTAATGAACATTCTGACCCCGTCCCCAAACCCGTAGAACCCTGGGTCGAGGTTTACAGCTCGACTGGAGCTTCATCCCGGGAATCTACACCCCCCAGCGATACCCCTTTCGGGACTTGCAGCTCGCCTGGAGTCTGTATTGGGGAAATCGCACATCCCAGCGACCCCTGGATGGAGACTTACAGCTCGCCTGGAGCTGCATCTGAGGACGCCACATTCCCCATCGAGGGGTGGTGCCCCTGTGCCAGCACCCTTGCCGACATGTGGACTGAATTTCCAAAAAGGCTGCAGGAGGGCCCGGATCGGTACCTCGGGTCCGCAGTTGAGCCCACTGGGCCTGAGTGGCGGGACGAGATTCGCCAGGAGCTTTGGTATGAGGCACTACACCATGAAAGGGACTGCCACGGGGTTGATGTCCCTTCGGACGCTGTCATTTATCAGGTGCAGTACAATGCCAGAGCTGTATTCCTGAAGGGCCGACCCCCGGACGAGTGGGATTCCGAGCTCCAAGGCCTGGTGCGGCAAGAGATGGCCCTGGACGCCGCGTACCGCGCGTTCCGGTGGCTAACAGGCCCCCTGATACCCCGCACTCCCGACGGCGCCGCCACCGCAGGTCTCCACTACGGCGGCACAGGGCTGCTCTACGCCAGGATGGTCGACGACCCTGGGTTTGGAGAAGAGTCGGAGGAGCAGTTGGAGGAGATCCTGGAGTGGCGGGAAGAGGAAATCCCGTACGAGAGCAGGGACTTCGAGCCAGAGGAGATGGAGTTCCTGGTGGAGCGAGAATGGGAGCTCGAGAAGGCCTACAGGAGATTGTTGGACAGCGTTCCGCAGTTAGGTCTGAGTCCCATGTCCTGGGACTGTCCGGCTGAAGAAACCGACAGTCCAAGAGACCCCGCAGTATGGGAGGCCGAGCCGCTCCCATGGGTCCTCGTTGGGGCCACAGCAGAAGAAGCGATTCCCTCAAACCCGCAGGAAGACACGGTGGCCGTATCCGCGGGTCCAGCAGAAGAGCTGACAACGGGGCAGAGCGCCGCTGGCCTCTGCCCACTTCCCACAGTCTGCCAGGAGGAGCAGACAGATGGTTCCCCCGGGCTGGGTTGCTCGCAGTCATTGATCGCCCTGGGGATGGAAGAAACCATCCTCCCGCAAGGAGACCCCCACCCAGCCGACGAGCTGGCCACGGGGCAGAGCGCCGCTGGCCTCTGCCCACTTCCCACGGTCTGCCAGGAGGAGCAGACAGATGGTTCCCCCGGGCTGGGTTGCTCGCAGCCATTGATCGCCCTGGGGATGGAAGAAACCATCCTCCTGCAAGGAGACCCCCACCCAGCCGAAGAGCTGGCCACGGGGCAGAGTGCCGCCGGCCTCTGCCCACCTTTTCCCAGCTGTCCCGAGGAGCAGGAGGGGGATACCCTGGGGCTGCCTCCCCCACAGCCGCTTACCTCGTCCGACCCCCTGGACTTTGTTCCGGTACCCACCTCCCCAGCAGAAGAGCTGTCAACAGGGCAGAGTGCATCTGGCCTCTGTCCACCCTCCAACGTCTGTCCCGAAGGGCAGAAGGAGGATTTCCCCGGGCTGATTGTTGTGCAGCCCTTGACCCCATCTTCCCCGCTGGATGTTGCTACCGCACCCGCCTGCCCAGCAGAAGCGCTGGCAACGGGGCCGAGTGCATCTGGCCTCTGTCCACTCTCCCTTATCTGCACCGAGGAGCAGAAGGAGGATTCCCCTGAGCGGGTTGATTTGCAGCCACCAACCCCACCAGAGATGGAGGACGTCCTTCTCCTGCCGGGTGGTTCTTCTCCAGCATTCACCACCCCAGCCGACGCGCTGGTGACGGAGCAGAGCCGGTTGCCAACCTGCCCCTCTTTGCAACCCTTTGGCCCGGAGGCCCCCTGCAGCCACCATTTTTATCAACGGCTGACCAAGGCACTTGGGGCGCGTGCCTTTAGCCCCCTTTTTTCCCGAGTGCCCGAGACCACTGGAGATGGCACAGGTGGTACCTCTCCCCAACCACGGGACACTTTTATTCCGGAGGGGGTACCCCGAAGGACTTACAACCTGCCAGGCACGGCCGCGAGCACCACTGGAGAAGCCTGGCGGCTCGCCTCTTGCCCACGGACTATGGGCCGCAGAGACTGCACCGACTCCCCCTATACGACCCGTGTGGGTCCAACCGGGCTCGTCGGACTTTGGAAAGGGGGAGGAGTGTCACGGAATGACCCAAGAGGCTCGGCGCAGCGAGCCCAGGACTCAAACCCAAGACATTTTTTAAAAGGACCTATGTCATGGAGCTGAGGTAACGCTCCATGCTTCAAACCTCAAAGGACTTTATGGTCATTTATATCTTGTGATTTTAAATATACTTTACATCGTTTGGTTTTAGTTTAATTTAGTTTAGTGAAATGACATAGCTTTGGTTTTAAAACCTACTTATATTCCTGTAGGTAAATGTGTGTTTCTGTAGCTAGTAAACAAGTTTTGCTGCTGTGTAATTTATGCGTCAGGGATTTTCCCCATTATCTAGCTACATGTTTAATTTAAGGGATCTCTGATAGTGTGTATTTAATCTGATGTGCTGGAACAATGGATGTACAAATGTTGTGTGAGCTGAAGGCTAAGAGAATGTGAAGAATGTTTATTGTAAATAACTGACATAACTAATTAGTATGGGTATGCTACTAATTAGTATGGGTATGCAAATTATGACTGTTGTACTTCAGCATAAATAGTGGCATTGTTCATTAAAAGTGAGTTCATCTGAGTATTTGATACATGCAGCTTCGTCTGGTGTTGTCATTTCACGCCGGCTATATATCACCACCGCCCAGGAACGGGTCACTCTAACTCCGCAGCAGAACATCGATTCGCCGCGCCGTTGCGCCACCTTGGATCGGTACCTCGGGATACCGCAACCACCCTGAAGCGGGACCTCGACTCAGCGCCGTGCCCCGCATCTTCAAGGAGACTCTACCGAACCGCGGTTCGCCACGCAGACCGTCTCCAGCCTTCCAAAGGTCAGTAGATCCGCTGCTCAAGACGCCGAGTGCCGTGCCACTCGGTGGTCGGGCGGATTTCCACCGTGGGTGCCCCATATACTCTCCAGATCTCCACCGCCCCGTGGTCTTCTACCCAAGCCGCTCGAGACGCCGGGTGCCGTGCCACTCGGTAGTCGGGCTTGGCAACACCAAAGAGGGGGTCAGATAGAGCAGGACCGCAGGCGGATACCTCATTCCGCCACACAGCCAATCTGGAATTGATAGCGAAGGCTCTACCATTCAATCCAACTACAACACATGTAGAGTAGACCCAGAGGAATCCTTGCTAAAGGAAAAAAGAACGTCTCTTTTTTAGATGAAACGCAAAAAATAGATACAGCACAAACAGAAAGGTTACGACCGAGACAAAAGTGGGGATACAAAACACGAGGATATAACAAATGAACTGTATCAATGATAAATTAACAACCTATCTGAATTCATATTATAAGAAAATCATATCCAAGTTCTAAGAAAAGGTCTATCTTTTGTCCCCAGTCCTAAATTTGACAAATTTACTTGGATCAAGGACCTAAATCGATTCGCACGCAAACTAGCTCTACACGAAATCTATACCAAAAAAATGAAAGACAGGCTAAAATGTTAGGAATTGCTCCAGAGGACTTCCCACATCTGAGAACATGAGATCGTAAATGATGAAAATAATATCTTCAAAATGAAATCTACATATACCCCTCCTTTTGCGGAATTCTCGAGCATAGATCTAGTCGTAAAACTATTGACACAAGAAATACTTCAATTAAAAATCCAACCATGGACAAAACCACAAAACCTTACAATAAAAGAGCGCCTAGCGATACAGCAATTGAAGGATGAAAAAACTATCGAAATTAAATCCTCGGATAAAGGAGGCAATATCGTAATACTTTAAAAACAAAAATCTAAGAACATGTGCAAACAAATCCTTGAAGATTCAGAAGGATATATACCCTTAACTTTTAATCCAACTGAAAAATATCTCAAGGAATTGGATGTAATTCTACAACATGGAGTAGAGTTGGGTATAATTACGGAAAACATAAAGAAATATCTATTTCCAATAAGACCAACCATCTCTACATTTTACTGCCTTCCAAAAATCCATAAATCCCTGTCGAATCCACCTGGACATCCAATTATTTCTGGAAATAATTCACTGAGAAAGTTAGCCAATTCATCCATTTTTTATTTTTTTTCTGCATCCGATTGTTGAAACTCCATCCTACACAAGGGACACTAAACATGCTCTGCAACATTTAAATAATCTGGACGTTTTACCAGATACGATTTTGGCTAGTTTCGATGTGGTATCTTTATACAACAACATTCCCCACAAACAAGGTCTGAAAGCCTGCAATTATTTTTTGGAAAAGCACTTTTCACAAACTAAATCAAATTACATAATCGAATTATTGTCCTTCATATTTACCCACAATTTTCTTCTTTTTGACGGTCAGAATTACCTACAAAAGAGGGGAATCGCTATGGGCACTTCTTGTGCCCCTAGTTACACCAATCTCTTCCTAGCTCATTGGGAAGAAACAGTAGTATTCATTGAAGCAGCTGAAAAATATACTCGGCATGTTAGGAAGTGGTTCAGATATATCGATGACGTCTTCCTACTATGGCAAGGACCGCAAGAACTCTTGATGGAATGGTTACAAGACCTTAACACTAACAATATAGGTCTATCATTAACTCTAGTTCAGAGCCTAGAAAAAATACAGTTTTTGGACCTTACAATAGAAAAACCCAACGAAGATCATTTGAAGACAATATGTTGGAAAGCAACCTCTACAAATAGTTTACTAAATTGGAACAGTCCCCATCCCCGACAATTAAAAGCTGGTATCCCCATGGGACAATATCTCAGGGCCCGCAGAAACTGCAGCAATATAGACGACTTCAAACTCGAGGCAAAAAAGATCAGGGATATGTTTTGACAAAAGGGGTATCCAAATCGCTGTTTGAAACGAGCATACCAACGAGCATTGGAATCTGACAGACAAGACCTCTTGACCCCGAAAAAGAAATTAATAGGTAAAAAACAAATTCACTTTATAGCAACCTTTGATTATGGATGGGATGAGATAAAAGAGATATGTCAGAAACACTGGCCAATATAACATCTTGATGAATGAATGTATATCAGTTGTCATATCTGAAACTTCTTCATTCACAGCCAGAAGATCAGCAGGGACTCGGTGTTTGAGGAGCTGGAGTCCCTAGCCGAGCGAGAGTGGGAGCTCGAGGTGGCTTATCGAAGACTGTTGGACGGCGTTCCGCAGTCGAGTCTGAGCTCCCCGTGGTGGGACGGGTCGGCGGAGGAGGTCGACAGTCCCCAGGTTTGGGACCTATGGGAGGCTGAGGCGGACCCATGGGTGCCCGTGGGGGTTCCGGCAGAGGAAGTTACCCCCTGCACCCCGCAAGAGGACAGGGTGGCTGAGGCCACGGGTCCAGTGGGGGAGGAGACGGATGGTCTCCCCGGGATGGGTTGTGCGCAACCATTGATTGCCCCGGGGGGTGAAGTGACCATCCTTCCCCAAGGAGATCTTCAACCAGCAGAAGAGCTGGCCACGGGGCAGAGTGTCGCTGGCCTCTGCCCACCACCCACAGTCTGCCAGGTGGAGCAGACAGATGGTCCCCCCGGGCTGGGTTGTGCGCAGCCAGTGACGGTCCCGGGGGGGGAAGAAACCATCCTCCCGCAAGGAGATTTCCACCCAGCGGAAGAGCTGACGCCAGGGCAGAGCGCCGCTGGCCTCTGCCCGTTTCTCCCAACTTGACCCCGTGCGACTGCCGTTGCAATTATGTATTCCCCTCTTCGGCTGCCAGGAAGAGCAGCCGGGTTTGACCCCATTTGTCCCCTCGGTTGCCGTTTGTGTACCTGCCTCTTCAGCAGAAGAGCTGGCAACGGGGCAGAGCGCCGCTGGCCTCTGCCCACCCTTCGGCTGCCCGGGAGAGCAGCCGGGTGTGTCTACCCTTGTCCCTTTTGTTACAATTACCCCCTCAGCGGAAGAGCTGACTACGGGGCAGAGCGCCGCTGGCCTCTGCCCATCTCCTCAACTCTTTGGCCTGGAGGCCCCGCACAGCCACTGGGCTTTTCATCGACTACCCGGGGTGGGTGCGTTTAGCGCCCGTTTTCCCGGAGGGGACACAGGAGGTACTCCTCCCCGGACTTATGTCCTTTCGCCCAGCCGGGGTAACCCTAAGGACGCGGGGCCCCGACCAAGCTGGCACGGCCGCAAAGCCAAATGGAGAAGCCTGGGGGCCAGGCCTCCCCAGACCGACTATGGGCCTGGGAGCACCGACTTCCCCGGTATGACCCGGTGGGGTCAGACCAGGTGCGTCGAACTGTGGGAAGGGGAGGAGTGTCACGGAATGGCCCAGCACCCTCAGCCAGGGGCGGTGCACCGTGACAGTGGTGGCCATGGACACTTAGGTGCGGTGGCACGCACCCGGTTTTATAAGTACGTTTATTTAGATGTGATTGTGTGGTGTAATAAAGTGTCCCCGTTGGTTTATTGCGAAATGTATTTTCCCTTTGTCTGCCTTGCCCGCCGCCATTTTCTGATCGCCTCGTGGTTCAGATCAGAATATTCGGATCTTAAAATGGCCGAATCGGCAACTCCCCGATTCGTAATGGCCAATACGAATCGGGGCCAGGGTGCCTCCTGCCAGCGAGGGCCAATGGGACTTGTGTGGGCGGGCAGGGATTCCCATTGTATTCCTAATTGTGTAAAGTGATAAATGTATGTGATGTGAAAAATAAACTCAGATTTTCCAGTGCATCCAGCCTCGCCTGATGTCCTTTACTCTCCGCCGCATATACTGTCTGAGCATCCCGCGCGGTCTCAGGGTGCGGTGTCCAGACTTAAGATCAGAACGGACTTAAGATCAGAACGGACTTAAGATCAGAACGGACTTAAGATCAGAACCGAAGGCGCGGCCGCGTACCGCGCTTCGGTATACCAAGTGAGCGGTGATCAGATCCGAAGATTCAGCCGCTCCCGTAAGATCCGAAGATTCATCCGTTTAAAGATCCGAATATTCCTCCACATAAGATCCGAATATTCCTCCGCAATCAGATCCGAATATTCCTCCGCGGCAGATCCGATCCCCAGATTCGCACGGCCGCCCGCAGACGCACTCCACACCCACAAGGTCAGTGAACCAACTGCTCGGGACGCTGAGTGCCGCATGGCTCAGTGGTCGGGCTGGTTCTAGGCAGGGGTCCCCTCCACCGCCCGCTAACCCTTCCCCAGGGTCACGCCAGGCCGCACGAGACGCCGAGTGCGCGTCACTCGGTAGTCGGGCCAGCGGTAAGCGACGGGGTCACGCAGATAGAGCACACCCGCAGGCGGAACAACATCTCCATTCCGTCATATGGCTCAAATCAATACCCGGCATGTATAAATGCGGAAGATGCAAAGCCTGTCCATTCATTAAAAAGTCCAATTTGTTTACCAGTACAGTAACCAATAAAAAATTTCCAATTAAAGAAACGATAAACTGCTTAACCACAAAAGTAATTTACCTCATAACCTGCCAATGTCAAAAAACGTATGTCGGAAAGACATATCAACAATTCAAGCAACGAGTCCTGCAACACATCAACTCAATAAAGAATATAACGGATACACCAATATCCCGGCATGTATGGGCGAATCACAATGGAAATGAAAATTTTTTAAAATTCCAAGCCATCGAAGCCATCAC
The DNA here is from genome assembly GCA_009667805.1 of Leptobrachium leishanense. Taxonomy (NCBI): domain Eukaryota; kingdom Metazoa; phylum Chordata; class Amphibia; order Anura; family Megophryidae; genus Leptobrachium; species Leptobrachium leishanense. The sequence goes on from CM019067.1 coordinate 200,454,204, forward strand.
TCTAGGCCCAAGAAAGGGGGATTACGATAAAACATTACGACAAAAGGAATCACGTTGGATTTTCACTTTGGGATCTCTTTACCCAAAAGGTTTAAATGAAGAATTTACCTACACACCGTTCATATAAATGATACCAACCCCCTAATAACAGCCCGCTGACAACCACTCTGATATATTGGTTCTAATGCAATCAATCACTTATATTAATATACATTTATACATGGATACTTTATTAAGGAATGATAAAACAGATCAATATGGGTATGTTCAGCTATCTATCTAATAGATTGATGATTACTGATGCAACAGAAATTTTAGCAACTACATCAAGCATAATAATACATCCTTTCTTTCTGCTCTAAAAGATCACGTTAATCTACACATTTCCAAATGAGATCGAATGCATGTTGGAATAATGTGCACCCATTGGACGAATTTACCACGTGGTCAATAGCCAATCCCGAGCAGAGGTCCTTATAAACAACCCCGCGATCAGACTCTAGTCAGCTAATCAGTGAGGAGCTAATTACGCGAAACACGCATCAAATGCTCACTCTTCCCTTACCTGACCCGTAGACTCAATTTTGGCCCGAGGGGACCTAGGGTACGACTTGCTAAATACAGCTATTGCAAGAATTTTAAAATACCGCAATCGTTGTTGAAATATACTGCTTGAACGCACGATCGAGATTGAAATAATCGGAAAACTTGTGGCAATTCACGAATATCCTAATGTTTTGCGCATGAATATGTTACATCTGCTGATACCGTAATTTTTGAGTAATAAGTTTTGGGCAACTTTCATCCTTCCTCTGTCTCTCATACGCTTTAGATGAACCACCTGTGAGAGTACGACTTGCTAAATACAGCTATTGCAAGAATTTTAAAGGCCGCAATCATTGTTTAAATATATTGCTCGAACACCTGATCGAGATTGAAATAGTTTGTCGGAAAACTTGTGGCAATTTTACTAATATCCTAATGTTTTGTGCATGAATATGTTACTACATCTGCCAATACCGTAATTTTTGAGTAATACATTTTGGGGAACTTTCATCCTTCCTGTGTCTCTCATGAATATGCTTTAGATGAATCACCGGTGAGAGCCACTTCAAACAAATGCTTAATATTATAATAGTCCTCCTAATATTTCAAGTTCCAGGATATGACTGACCAACTTGGCAATTGCAAGATTTCCATAAAGCCGCAGCCTATGCTGAATTTTACTGTTTAAACCCACGATCGAGATCTCAATGACTTTCTCTAAAAAACCTTTGGCAGTTTAAATAGTTTGTGCTCAAATAGACTATCAATAAGGTACATTTTGAGAACCTGTGCCTGAACATTGCAAATGTTCAAATCACCTGTCGACACTATAACTATTGTGTTCATACTTCGGGCAATTTAGCCTTGTGTGTATTTTTCACATCAACACGCCATCGGGAAATTATTTGTGAGAGCCATCTGTAATTAATGTTTAATATTGCGAGAGCTCATTGAGTATCTAAGGTTATCCATATAGGTAACTATTAATGCTTGTCAAACTGAGCATTAAAGTACTGGCTCTATATAAATGCACGTGCAGAGCATTATTTATCACCAAATGATCCGCGTCTCAGTGGTAACTAATTTACATGCAATAATAATATTATCTTTTGCGGTTAGTGTTCTTACAATATTTAATGATTGGTGTAATTAAATCAATATTTAGTACCTTTGAGCTACCAATGACTGGTCTGAATCCTGAGTAGCTATCTCACTATATATATATAAGAACCACGATTTTGGTCAGCTAACTATAACCTCCTACGCCAGCACCAGCAGGCTGGTCACCATATTATTGGCTACAAACTTTAAATCTCAAGCTTGTAATAACTACAAACTTTAAGGAATAATTATTGCTACATAGTATCGTACAACTAGCCCTTTTCTTGACAACTATTAACCTCTGATCTACTAGCAATTATTGCAAACAGTGAGTGTCAATTATACACACCCTATACCCAGAGTCTACCACTATTTAGCTTTAATGCTTAAAGGGTCGGTTCCTAAGGGAAATCATGAATCACGCTAATTAAGCAAATTAATAGTTAAAGTATTCTGATTTAACTGGACTTACCTTCAGTGGGATAACCAGTTAATATACCTAACTGTATTTGTTTTTGTCTACTGTGTTTAAACTATTGTTTTAGTGAATACCAATAAAGGTTAGGTTTTAATTGCTCGAATTGATATAGCCACCTCGGTGACTTCATGGTTATCAACGTGTGGGTTACCCCCCTCCCTTCTTCTTTCAATTGGAGTATATATATTTCTTTCAGCTCAGGTTTCTCTGTATGGGACCTGTTTTTGACAGGTTACTATACAAATATTCTTCAGTCAATAGTAATTTGACCACTACTACTACTTATTTTACTAATTTTACTAGTCTGTATTTATCACCAGTGTTCTCACTGCTTATTCTTAATTCATTACAAAAACAAATGCTGCAAAAGCCGCTTGTATAATTACAAGCAACAGTAAACCATATTTAATTGCATAGCAGATCCTAAAAATGTAAAACGTAATGCACCACATCTATTACCACTGAAAGTTTTTTAAAGGGACATTACCACCAAAAATGAAATGTCCTTGTTTTCTTTGTTTTATGTTGCTAATGTCTTACATGTACTTGTTTTACTCTTGTATGTTTAATTAAGAAAATATTTTACTGTGTCACTAGGTATATCCATTTTGTGATCTGCTGTGATGTAAATTGCCCCCCACAGTATTTTTCAATCACTTACTCCTCACTCTGTGGCAATGGCCATAGAATGGGGTCTATGGGTCAATGACTGACTCAAATCACTGTATTCTGTTGGATGTATTGGTTGCAGTTCCAGTGCGGAGCCCTATATATGAGCTGATCCAGTCCAGCTCCTAGGCTTGCTTTGCCCTTTCTGTTCCCATTCAGAAGTTTCTTGTTAACCATCAGCTCTCCTCAAGATCACCTGTCTAGCACAGCACTTGACCAACTCCATATTTAAGGGTTTCTCCCATGATGCTATGCTCTTTCTTTGAGTCTCACTCTGCATGTTATTCGATCTGGTCCTTGGGTCAGCAGACTCTGTCCTTGCATTTGGTTCTTAGAAAGTGAAAGAGGTAGAGGAAAGAAAGAAAGAAAGAAAGAGGTAGAGGAAAGAAAGTGGGGTTATTTATTATGACGTGTATTTTCTCTTAGTATATAAATATAACTATAAAACCGACTGTCCGTCGCCGCAGATCCGGTTTCTGTTGGCTGCGCGCGTAGCCACAGAAACCCGATGCATAGCGTTGGACAGATGCTGGATGCACGCGCAGCCTCTACTCGTCGGCCATGCGCATCCAGGAGAACAGGATGCGCACGAAGCAGTTGGGTAGAGGGTGCACGCGCATCCTGTAGCGCCGGATGTGCTCGCAGCCGGCTGCTGCGTGCGCATCCTGTTCTCCTTGATGCGCGCGCAACCTCTTCCCGGCTGCTGTGTGCGCATCCTGTTCTCCTGGATGCGCGCGTGGCCAACGGGTAGAGGCTGCGTGCAGATCTAACTTCTGTGAGCAGGGGGCAATATACCCATGTGAGTAGGGGGCAATTATACCCATGTGAGCTGGGGCAAATATACCCATGTGAGCTGGGGGCAATTATACCCATGTGAGCAGGGGGCAATTATACCCATGTAAGCTGGGGGCAATTATACCCATGTGAGCTGGGGCAAATATACACCCATGTGAGCTGGGGGAAATATACACCCATGTCAGCTGGGGCAAATATATCCATGTGTCCTGGGGGCAAATATATATCCATATGAGCTGGGTGCAAAATATATAAACCCATGTGAGTTGGGGGCAATATATATAAACCCATGTGAGTTGGGGGCAAATATACCCATGTGAGTTGGGGGCAATATATATATCCATGTGAGCTGGGGCAATATATATAAACCCATGTGAGTTGGGGGCAATATATATACCCATGTGAGCTGGGGCAATATATATACCCATGTGAGCTGGGGGCAATATATATATATCCATGTGAGCTGGGGGGCAGAAACTGGGTGCGATAAACAATCACATCATTGGGAGCACTGGGCAGCCATATGCTCTACAACAATAGACTGCCCTCCGGGCAGGCTTTATACCTAGTATATCATAAATGACAGTGCCGCCAATACCAATGGTATAATTTGGTTATTAAGGGTTGTGAAGGAACCGTTCCCTTCCATCTGTCCTGGCTCTCCAGACACCCCTTCGTTGCGTTCAGCCCGGCTACTGGGAGCGCTGTCCTCAGCGCCTCGAGCAGCTTGACCTGCCTGCTTCTGTTCCTCTGCCCTGGAGCCGTTAGGAATCTCCAGAAGGCCGCTCTCTGCCTTCTGAGGGGGAGTGTGGAGTGTAGCGTAGTTTGTAATAAAGACACCAGGCGCGGCTGTATGCTTTAAAACAGGATCCTCTCTGAGCTCTGAGAGTTCTCGGACTTCAGCATAAATGGTGGTTGTTCATTAAAAAGTCAAACAGTCATAATTTGCATACCCATACTAATTACATTAGGTCAGTTATTTACAATAAACATTCTTTACATTCTCTAGCCTTTAGCTCACACAACATTTGTATATCCATTGTTCTAACACATCAGATTAAACACACGCTATCAGAGATCCCTTGAATTAAACATGCAGCTAGATAATGGGAAAAGCCCTGGTGCATAAATTACACAGCAGTAAAGCTTGTTTACTGTTTTACACAAAAACACATTTACCTACAGGAATATAAGCATTTTTAAAACCAAAGCTATGCCATTTTACACTAAACTAAATTAAACTAAAACCAAACGATGTAAAATATATTTAAAAACACGATATAAATGAACATAAAGTCTCTTGGGGTTTGAAGCATGGAGCGTTACATCAGCTCCATGACAAGGGTAAATAAGTCTTAACAAATATATAGCACGGTACCCTGAGTTCTTTTGAGGCTATGTAGATATTTTTAGATACAATAAAATTATTAAAGATGAGACAAGACTACATAACTAACGGGCGCCGTAGCGCTGACACACGAGTAGCGAGGTTCAGATCTTTTTGGACAGAAGTACCTGCTTGATTTGTACCAAATACTCGGTATTCACAAACCTATACTCAAAAGCCAAGTAGCACAAAATAACAGATTTTCCAGGTTTCAAGACCAACGGACAGCTTAGATCACATTCAGAAACGCAATGATTCGTTTGACAGTCAATGAATTGTGCAGGCTGCAGGGCAGTCAACAAATGTACAGATTTAGCGTTACATGATAAGCTCGAGAGGGTAAGAAGTTGCTCCCTCTAATGTCAAAAATTTTGGAAAAATGCGTCTACACAAAATTACGTGATTACTATCAATATTGGAACTACTTAACCCCGGTTCAATCAGGTTTTCGTCCAAATCACTCAATTTCAACCGCCCTTTTAAAAGTCTGCAATGATATCCAAGCTGGGATGGAACAAGGAAACCTAACTGGATCCATCTTCCTTGATTTTGCCAAGGCCTTTGACACAGTAAACCATGGCATCTTGTTAGAAAAACTTTAAAAAAAAACTCTGGCATTGGTGATCGCACGCTAACCTGGTTTCAATCATATGTATCTGACCGATCACTATATGTGTCAATTTCTGGCAACTCCTCCCTCCCCCTCCCAGTCACTTGAGGTGTACCCCAAGGCTCAATACTAGGCCCCCTGCTATTGACAATATTCATAAATGATCTGCCCAACGTCTGCAAAGCCTCAACTGTACATATGTACGCAGACGACACTGTAATCTATACCAGCAAACCAAATCTCCCGCAGCTGGAGGCCGTGCTGCAAGAACAATTCACAGAGGTAGAAAAGTGGATCAAAAACAACAAACTTTTTTAAATACTGACAAAACTGTAACAATGCTCTTTGGAACAGCACCTAAACTACACAAATTGCAAAATCCCCATCTATGTGTTGGGACAAAATCAAATGGCATGCTGACCACAGTCACTTCTCTCAAATATCTAGGTATGTGGTTGGACCCTAATCTATCCTTTGGCCCCCACATCGAAAAACTCTCATCTAAACTTTACCCCAAATTAGGTGCCCTGTACAGAAACAAATCCTGCCTGAGCCCCGCGGTAAGAAAGCAGATTGTACAACAAATGCTTATGCCGGCTATTGATTACGGAGATGTAGTGTATGCAGCGGCCCCACAAACACACCTTCAGAAACTTACTACATTGTATAACTCATTCTGCCGCTTTGCATTACATTATAACTACATGACCCACCTTTGTGACATGTTAAAAGAGCTAAACTGGCCATCGCTGTAGTCTAAACGCACCCTTCGCCTTTCCAACCTGGTGTTTAAGAGCTTTTTCTGGGAAGCTGCCACCCTACCTGAATAGACTGCTTCCCCCAGCAGCTCCCTCCTCCTATAACCTCCGATCCAGGACCAGCACCCTACTTGCAATACCACAATACAAAAAGACAGTGGCTCGGTCCTCATTTTCCTACAGAGCACCACAATTATGGAATAACCTCCCAGACACCGTCAAATCTTCCAGTCTTAAGTCACTCGAGCTCCTTACTAACATACTTCAATACAGAATGCGCCTGTAAACATGTAACATAGTGACTATAGTTCCTACATATTTATTTTCTGTTAATCTGTATATTTGTGTTGTATTCTTAATATCTTGCATTGTATTACTTTGTATTTCTGTAACTGTAACACTTCAATGTTCTTGAACCCAGGACATACTTGAAAACGAGAGAAATCTCAATGTATCCTTCCTGGTAAAATCCTTAATAAATAAAATCCTTAATAAATAAATAAATAAATAAAAGTACCTTACAATTATCAGAGGTGGTGGACACACATACTAGTATACAGTTGGTACAGACCTGGGTATATTTAGCGGCTAGGGTGCAATGATCATATGTGGCATTTAAACAGTATTTCTCTACCGCGATTTGTACATCTGCTCTTAGCAATGAAACATACACCTTGGGTCTTAAATAGTAGCCTGATAAAGTCACAAATGATACCCCATAGCGAGATGGGAATAATCCCAGATAGTGAGTGAAAGCCCCATCTGTAAACATAGGGTTAATCCACCAATGCCCAATACTAGCAATCGCTAATGGTGGAAGCAACAGAATGGTCAGAAACAAGCCGGGTCAAAATGAGGAGTAGGGATGAGCTGTTCGGGTTCGGACGTTTCAGAGTTCGACTTTGGCAGTTCGAAAGTTTGCGAATTTCGAACTTTTTGGGTGTGTTCGGTTCGAGTTCGAAAAAAAAAAAAGAAATTTTGAAAACAGTATAGAAAATGCTTAAAAAAATACTAAAAAATCTAGAAATAAAGAGACTCTTTACTGCAGAATATTATAAGCAACGGTTTATTAGATATTGAATTAAAAACTAATGTGTACGTGGAAAGATTATCAACTCTAAATGACCTCTGTTCACAAACGGGCATAACACCAGGCGTTTTTAGTCTAGTAATCAATTTGATACATTGTACACCATACTGAGGGTGGGGTGGTGTCTGCTTCTGATTGAGATTTGAGAATTAATTTCCCTAAAACATCCTACTATGCTGCATTTAACCCTTTCGCTGCTGAGGCTTTTCACACCTCTGTGCTGAGGTCATTTTTACTGCTTTCGCTCATCATGTTTAACTGCGTTTTGTAGCCATATTTTGATATATGACCCAGACATATTATATATCGTTCTTTCCGGCAGACTTGGCAGATTCATAATATGTCATTATTATATGTATACATTATGTCATGTCTGTATGTTATAACAAAAATGCAATAAAATTAGAATTTTCAATAATTTATTATGTGTAAAGTGTTTTTTTTCACATTTTAACATGCGATCGTTTGCGGTTATATTTTGTATGGGGTGCACGTGTTAAAAAAATTATAAATGGGTCTCGTTACATTTTTTTTTTTTTTTTTGGAAAATTTCGCTTTTTTTAACAAACGCATCGCATACAAAAATCGTTAGTGCAGCATTATTGTTCACATTATAATTGAAATGGGAACAATATTGCTGCATTAACAAAACAAAAACAAAAAAAACTTGTTTATTTTGTTTTTTAGAATTTATTTTTTTTCATTTTTGTTTTTTTTCATTTTTGTTTTTTTAACCCTTTCGCTGCTGAGGCTTTTCCCGCCCCTGTGCTGAGTTCATTTTTACCGGTTTTGCTCATCATGTTTGAACGTGTTTTGAAGTCTTATTTTAGTATATGACCCAGACATATTATATATCGTTCTTTCCGTCAGACTCGGCAGATTCATAATATGTCATTATTATATGTATACGTCATGACCTGTCTGTATATTATAACAAAAAATGCAATAAAATATGATTTTTCAATAATTTACAACGTGTAAAGTTTTTTTTTTTTCACATTTTAACATGCGAGCAATTGCGGTTATATTTTGTATGGGGTGTGCTTGTTAAAAAAATTAGAGATGGGGTCTCGTTACATTTTGTTTTGGGGAAAATTACACGATTTTTAACAAACGCACCGCATACAAAAATCGTTAGTGCAGCATCATTGTTCACATTATAATTGAAATGGGAACAATATTGCTGCACTAACAAACCAAAAAAAAGAAAAAAAACTTGTTTATTTTTTTTTATAATTTTGTTTTAAAATATTTTTTTATTTTTAATTTTGTTTATTTTTTTACAAACTTTTTTCACATTCGTGTTTGGTATCGTTGGAACGGCCATGCTCTGGCCGATCCAACAATACCAAACTTTAACCCCTAGCTGCCACGGATCGGGAGATAGGGGGTTCATTGGAACCCCCTATCTCCACCATTGGTGGCAGCTAGGGGTTAACTCCAGCACTGGCGTCATCGTGCTATGCAAGATGTCGGCCAGCTCCAGGAGAGGATCACGATCTGGCGCTTTTCAGCGCAGATTCGTGATCCGGCTCCCCAGGGGTTAATCACAGCCACCGTTTGGAAGGGCAGGCTGTGCACTTCCAAACGGTGCCTGGATTAACCCGCTGCCCCCCGGCGATCGGATGGAGAGAGGTCCGAAGGACCTCCCCCCCCCCCTTCCCTTTCAGGTGCTTCCTCCGCACATGCGGGGGGGCGCCTGAATTAGATGTCATCGCGCCGCCGCAATGACATCTAATTGCTCCGCCGGGGTCCCGGAGTGCTGGGCTGACATCCAAGATGTCAGCCCGCACCGGGGGGCGCAGCAATCCGCCGGAATCCGTCGGATTGCTGCCTCCTGTGCATGGACGCACTCAACGCGTCCATAGCACAGGAGAACCACTTGGCTGGACGCGCTGAGTGCGTCCATAGCAGCCAAGTGGTTAACTGGTGTTTGAAAAAAATTCAAAATAACATCTAAGGATGAGTGCATTTTGTACGGACTGTGCGTCCGTGCAGTACGGACGTACTTACTGACTGACAACAAGGTAGTGGCCAAACAGTCCGTTTTTTTCACTGACGTATTTCTTGACTGATGTAGCAGGGAAAATAAATTAAAATGAAAAAACATTCTGTCCGTCAAAAATGCTGGACGTATAAATGCAGTCCATCTGACTTCGTTTCATCACTCACATACAAAGCTACACGGACGTTGCGGACGTGGCGCACTCCGCACGTCCGTTCTAGCAGTATTACGTTCTTGCCTAACCTGCATCCGTTTTCTGCGTCCGCCATGCATCCGCACTTCCGTGCAGACGTACTTCGTGTGTAGGGCTCCATTGGTCAGAATGCTATGCTGCCACGGACGTACAAATGTGCGGCAACACGGACGTGATAACTGCGCTCGTCTGACCACAGCCTTAAGCAATGTTATTTTTCACCTCGGGATTAAACATTCACAGGGTTATTCAGAGAGCGGTGAAAAGCAGGAGAATAACTGGAGAAGTGAAAATTCTAGGTCAAAATAACCAAACCAGAAAAATTCTCCCATTTAACTCCCTTTCCAAATTGGTTATTTGGTCTAGATTGTTCTCTTCTCCTGCCAGTTCTCCTGGCTTTCACCTCTCTCTCAGGGTTGTTCAGAGAAAGGTGAAAACCAGGAGAATGGCAGGAAAAGAGAACAATCTGGACCAAATAGCCGATTTGGAAAGTGAGATAAGGCTAGGGTCAGACTAATGCATTTTTCACAGCGACCGTCAAAAAGTGCGTCCGCCTTATTTTTTCACGGAATGCGCGAAAACGGTCATACGATGCGCATTTTTGTACGTGATTTTTTACGGATCCAAACCAGGAAACTTTGGGTGTCTGGACGTTATGTTGGCTGGACATGAGCAGGATCTGACGTCTCCAAATCACGCACACACGCCGTTAGTGGACGCAGCGCACTCTGTACGTCCGTACTAGTGGTTCTGCGTTCTCGAAAAAATGCGTTCATTTTCCACTTGCGTTGCACAGCCGGACTTTCGTGCGACCGTACTTTGTATATTGGCCGTCATTGCCCGTCATTTGCTGCTAGTGCGGCCGTGATTAAGTGCGCCTAAACGCATGTTAAAAATTCGCTAGTCTGACCCTAGCTTAAATGGGAGAATTTTTCTGGTTTGGCTATTTTGACCTAGAATTTTCCATTCTCCAGTCATTCTCCTGCTCTACACCGCTCTCTGAATAACCCTGACAGGGTTATTCAGAGAAAGGTGAAACTCAGGAGAATGACTGAAGAGAAAATTCTAGGTCAAAATAGCCAAACCAGAAAAAATCTCCCATTTTTCTCACTTTCCAAATCGGCTATTTGGTCTAGAATTTTCCATTCTCCAGTCATTCTCCTGCTTTTCACCGCCAAAAAATCAGTAAACTTTTTCTGCATGTCCGAAAATGTCTCCTCTTTTCATACAGACTGCCGCCCCAAGCAGTTGTTTATGGATAGATTAAAGGAAAAGCATTTATCGTCATTTGAAATGTCATTTTTTGTTTTTTACATATTTCTATACATCCTAGAAATCCGCCACTTCACGGGCAGGTTATGGGGACCTCCTAGGAACGATATTTGAAGTAATTTTTCGTTTTTATTTTTAACCCTTATTTCATGGAAAACTCACTGTCCCTTTAAAAACGTTTTTTTACTTTTTGTCCTTGTTTCCAGTCCCCCAGGGCACTACCCAGACCCCCATACACTTTTAATGGCAAATATCTAGCATATATGCCCTCTTGGAGGGCACTCTAAAAACCGAATTTTCAGCCCCATTGACTTGTATGGTGTTCGCGTTAGGGTTCGGATCCGAACATTTGGAAGGTTCGGGTTCGGCTTCGAACCGAACTCGGGGAGTGTTCGGCTCATCCCTAATCAGGAGCACCAATCGTAGACAGAAACGGGTCGTCAACTTAAACAGCAATGAGTATAAGCGTAGCGATGCGGGAACAGAACTCCACGCGCCCTGCTTTAAACCCAGCGGCTCCTCGTGACTAGGGATGAGCCGAACACTCCCCGAGTTTGGTTCGACCCCGAACCCGAACCCCCAAGCAAGTCAATGGGGCTGAAAATTCGGTTTTTTGGAGTGCCCTCCAAGAGGGCATATATGCTACATATTTGCCATAAAAGGTGTATGGGGGTCCGGGTAGTGCCCTGGGGGACAGGAAACAAGGACAAAAAGTTAAAAAAAAAAAAGTTTTTAAAGGGACAGTGAGTTTTCCATGAAATGAGGGTTAAAAATAAAAATGAAAAATTCCTTCAAATATCGTGCCTAGGAGGTCCCATAACCTGCCCGTGAAGTGGCAGATTTCTAGGATGTATAGAAACACTTAAAAAAGAAATAAATGACGTTTCATATGACGGTAAATGCTTTTCCTTTAACCCCTTAAGGACGGGAGTAATTTTACAAGTTTGGAACACTTTTGAACGCTTCTAAAAGTAAAATTTCAGCTATTCGCTGTTCAACCATAATTTACCTCTTACATATTATGTGTACCCACCCTTATTATATATCATTTTGTTCAGGAGAAATAGGGCTTTCATCTTCCATCAAAGATTTATATATAAAATATAATATAGTATGAAAAAAACCCTAAAAACTATGAGAAAAAAGGAAATTTTGCAATTTTCAAAGTTCTCCATTGTATTTTTAGTGTGAATGACATTGTACGCTTAGCATTAAATGAAATAAAATACATATATTTCTGGTCGGCAATGTCTTACGAGTTCAACGGTACCCCCCATGTAGAGGTTTTAGGAGGTTTTGGAAAGTTACAGGGTCAAATATAGAGTTTGCCCATTTCACGTTTTACAACTTGAAATTTGCCTGATTGGTTTCCTGGCCCTATGTTGACTTTGAGAGGTTATGGCAGCCCAGGTACGAAAAGTACCCCAACATGTCATACCATTTTGAAAAGTAGACAACCCAGGCTATTCCAAATGGTGTACGTTTTGCTTTTTTTATAGTAGTCACTTAGTCGCAAACTTGGTCTTCATGTTCGTGTTTTGCATTTTTCACACAAAAACTGTTATTTTGCTGCTAATATCATGCTCAGTCAACCTTTTACTGGCCTACAACATTGATATTTGTGGTCGGCAATGTGTTATGAGATCAACGGTACCCTCCATTTAGCATTTTTAATTTGCTTTTTGGAAAGTTACACGGTCAAATGTAGAGTTTGCCAGATTGGTTTGCTGGGCCTAGGTTGAATTTGAGAGGGTATGGCAGCCCAGGTATGAAAAGTACCCCATCATGGCATATCATTTTGAGAAGTAGACAACCCAGAGTGTTGAAAATGGGGTATGTCCAGTTTTGTATAGTAGCCACTTGGTCACAAACCCTGGCCACACTTATTTTTCAAGATTGTGTTTTGCATTTGTTTTACACGAAAACTGTTATTTTGCTGCTAATATCCTGCTCGGTCAACCTTTTACTGGCCTATAACATTGATATTTGTGTTCGGCAATGTGTTACGAGTTCAACAGTACCCCCATGTTGCATTTTTATTTACTTTTTGGAAAGTTACACGGTCAAATGTAGAGTTTGCCAGATTGGTTTGCTGGGCCTAGGTTGAATTTGAGAGGGTACGGCAGCCCAGTTATGAAAAGTACCCCATCATGGCATATCATTTTGAGAAGTAGACAACCCAGAGTGTTGAAAATGGGGTATGTCCAGTTTTGTATAGTAGCCACTTGGTCACAAACCCTGGCCACACTTAGTTTTCATGATTGTGTTTTGCATTTGTTTTACACGAAAACTGTTATTTTGCTGCTAATATCCTGCTCAGTGAACCTTTTACTGGCCTATAACATTGATATTTGTGTTCGGCAATGTGTTACGAATTCAACGGTACCCACATTTAGCATTTTTATTTTGTTTTTTGGTAATTTGACAAGTGATTTTCAGGATTTATGTCGACTTTGAGAGAACATGGCACGCCAAGAAAGAATATTGCTCCAAAGATGACGCGCCAATGATTCTAAATTAGTATTTTGAGTTGTTTGGTGCAGCCACTTTAGAATAGCTGGGCTTAACGTAAACAGGGACAGGCCAAATTCAGGGGATTCCAGAAGTCAGAGTAGTCATTATAACAAGCCAATGAGTCGGTACAGGCAGCGAACAAAGAGTAGTCGGTATAACAAGCCAATGAGTCGGTACAGGCAGCAAACAAAGAGTAGTCGGTATAACAAGCCAATGAGTCGGTACAGGCAGAAAACAAAGAGTAGTCGTTATAACAAGCCAATGAGTCGGTACAGGCAGCAAAGGGTAATCGGGACAAAGCAGAAAAGGGGATTTAGTAATTTAGCTCGGTATGATAAATTTTGAAGCACTCAGTTATGCAGAGGCCAGGTAGAGATGGGCAGGTAGGGCAATAATAACTAGAGTCCTTTCGGATTCCTTTCTTGCGGCAGACACGACACTTTTTCTGGGGGGACTTTTTACAGCGGGTGGGAGGGACTCGGGAAGGAAAGTGTCTGCCGCTTAGTCTTTGGAGATCTCCTGATTCCAAAGCGGATGTAACGGGGGCCGGGGTTAGGATGAGTTGGGATATGATCTCTAGCATGAATTCTAGGAAGGGATATGGCTTTTGTACTGCTGCCTGCTTGTAGAGCACGTACGCATTGAAAATTGCTATCTCGGTCAAATAGATGGCAATCTTCTTGTACCATGCCCTAGTCTTTCGGTTCACCAGATAAGGCTGTATACATTGATCAGCCAAGTCTACTCCCCCCATAAACTTGCTGTAATCTACAATGCACTTCGGCTTTTCCAGTGGCTCAGTCCTCCCTCTCACAGGCACTGGCACTGTACTTTTGTCGTGCACTGTAGATAGCATGTATACATCCTTCTTATCGGTGAACCAAAGGGCTAGCACTTCTTCCTGACGTAGAGATGAAGAGGAGCCTCTACTTCTTTTGCCTGCTGTCAGGATTTGGGGAAAACCTCTGCGATTCTTCCGCACTGTGCCACACGCAAGGGTCTCAAAACAATATAAATTTTTAAATAGGTCGATACTGGTGTAATAGTTATCGACCCATAAATGATAGCCCTTGTTGAATAGGGGATAGACCAGATCCCACACAATTTTTCCACTGGTGCCAATACAATCGGGGCATCCTGGGGGGTCAAGGTGGCTATCTTTCCCTTCGTATATTCTAAACGCCCAGGTGTAGCCTGTTGTGGACTCACACAATTTATAAAATTTGACGCCATACCGGGATCGCTTGCTTGGGATATACTGCTTGAAGAGCAGTCTGCCTTTGAATTTCATAAGGGACTCGTCTACAGATATATTTTGGTCGGGAACATAATTATCGGTGAATTTGGCAGAAATAAGACTGATAAGGGGCCGAATTTTATAGAGGCGGTCATGCATTGGGTCGTTTCTTGGTGGGCACAGTGTGTTGTCATTAAAATGGAGGAATCGCATGAGATTTTCGTATCTCTCCCTCTTCATAACCCTTGGGAATAGTGGAGTAGCCAGGATGGGGTTTTTGTGCCAGTAAGACCGGATACTTGGCTTCTTCACTATTCCCATTACGAGGGTTAGAGCCCAAATTTTTTTTAACTCTATCACATCCGTTGGGTGCCACTTGTTACGTCTGTGGCGATGTGAATCCGGATGCGCATCAAGATACTGGTTGGCAAACAGGTTGGTTTGCTCAACCACCATCTCGAATACGTCGTCCGACATAAAGAGGTTAAAAAAGCTCACTGGCTCACAGTCCTCTACCCTTACTGTGATGCCAGGAGTCGCTAGAAATGGGGGTATTTCTGGGGCAGCCATATTTGGGGGTACCCAAATGCTCTCGCGCCTCCCAGTAGATGGTGGGGGGTCACCATCACCGGAGGGTTCACTAAGCGGCTCTATATCAGAGGCTGTGAGGGTGTCACTGTCGGCGAGAGCATCGCTCTCAGAGGCGGCCAGGATCTCATATGCCTCTTCTGGGGAATAAAAGCAGGAGGACATTGTTATGGGTGGTCGGGGAACTGATGGGGTCAAGTACACAAATAAAATATTAGAACACCTAAACTAAGCCCTTCCGTTCCTTGTAGTGGCCGGTACTTCTATCTATCTAGACAAGGGTAGTCAGGAATGCCAGGGGTCATATGCCAATGTGGGTAGTCAGAAATGCCAGGGGTCGTATGCCAATGCGGGTAGTCAGAAATGCCAGGGGGGTCGTATGCCAATGCGGGTAGTCAGAAATGCCAAAGGGTCGTATGCCAATGCGGGTTCTCAATCGGGGGTACACTGCCAATCAGGGGTACACTGCAGGCCAGGGGGTACAGTGCCTGGGTTTTTTTCAGTTTTTTTTTTCAGTCAGGTTTTTTTTTTCAGTTATTTTTTTGTGCCAGGAGGGTACAGTGCCTGCCAGGAGGGTACAGTGCCAGCCAGGAGAGTACAGTGCCAGCCAGGAGGTACTGTACCTGGGGGGTTTTTCATTTTATTTTTTTTTCAGCCAGGAGGTACTGTGCCTGGGTTTTTTTTTTCAGCCAGGGGGTACTGTGCCTACTGTGCCTGGGGTTTTTTTTCAGCCAGGGGGTACTGTGCCAGGAGGGTACAGTGCCTGGGGGGTACAGTGCCTGGGGGGTACAGTGCCAGTAGGTAGTGCCTGGGGGGTACAGTGCCAGTAGGTACAGTGCCTGGGGGGTACAGTGCCAGTAGGTGCCTGGGGGTACAGTGCCAGTAGGTGCCTGGGGGGTACAGTGCCAGTAGGTACAGTGCCAGTAGGTGCCTGGGGGGTACAGTGCCAGGTGGGGTAGTGCCAGGTGGGGTACACTGCCAGATGGCGTACAGTGCCTGGGTGGGGTACAGTGCCTGGGTGGGGTACAGTGCCTGGGGTTTGGGGTTTTCAGGTTTTTTTTCTTCCTGCTCCTCTCTGTGTCTCTCTCTCTGCTCCTCAGATCGCAATGAGGAGCAGGAGAAAGGGGCAATGTCTCAAGCCAATGCAACATCATTGGCTGAGACATTCTGACAGTTGCAGAGGTGACAGCTTGTCACCGCTGCAACTGACAGCTCCAGGCGCCGGATTGGCTGCCTTGGCGATTCCACGAGGGAAACGGCCCGCCTCCCTTCCCACAATGCCGATCGCCAGCTGGGAGGGTCTGCCCGGGTGTCAGACAGACCCCCAGCCAGCGATCGGCATTGTGGGAAGGGAGGCGGGCCGTTTTTCGCGCCCAGAGGCACCAAACACCGCTGGGCGTACCATGCCGTCCTGCGGCATTAAAGCCCACGTGGTGCAGGACGGCATGGTACGCCCTGCGTCCTTAAGGGGTTAATCTATCCATAAACAACTGCTTGGGGCGGCAGCCTGTATGAAAAGACATTTTAGGACGCGCAGAAAAAGTTTAGTGTTTGTTTTGGGCTACGTTATTGTGAAACTTATGCAGGCTTTGGATGAAAGTAACAATAGGTGCTTTAAAATTGGTCTTTTAGCGTCCGACTGATGAAGCTCGCAGGACTAGCGAGAGAAACGCATTTCGGTTTTTATTCTTTAAATACCTTTTATTCTTTTATTGTTAATTTACTTATCAATATATATTTTTTGTAATAAATTTTCTTTTAAACACCATCTGCATTTCTACCACTTGATCCTGATCCTGATCTCCATTACATCCACCTACTAGCTCATTTTCTAGTTTCCACCACCACAGGGGAGTGAATACAATCTATCCCACTTGAATTGTCACATTGCATTGGTATTGTGCCATATATTTCTCATTTATCGAGGTATTCCTGGATACTAAGAAACCATCTCCTAAATTACCACCTTGATGGGAGGAGCCCCCCATAGAGGCTTACAAGCGAATACTACGAGCCTTGAGGCTCCATGTTTGTGAGTTTACATCTATCATCAATACAACCTTTTTTTGAATTGTAAAATATACTATGCAATGAAGGTGTTTTTCTGATCCTATATTTTAGAAATAATCCTATCCAAGAACAACTGAGACATTTGAGAACAGAAAACTTACTTTTCCCTTCTTGCGCTCCCTTCACAAGCTAAAGTTTGTACTGTTTTCATCAAACAAATTAGTAAAAGATAATCCAAGTAAACACAACATGCAGTTTTTAAATGAAGGTTTTTATTAAGGGAAAACTAAATCCAAACCTACATGGCCCTGTGTGAAAAAGTGCTTGCCCCTTGTCATGAGATGCAAGATAACACACCAAGCTGGGTTCAACATGTGTTCATTGCAGCAGCTAACACAAGGGGAAATGAGTTGTTTGCTTCCTCTCTGAGCTGTCTTCCTGATACTGCCACTAAAGCCGCCCCTTCCTCTGATGTCACTCCTGGCTCTCAGCACGTCTCCCCCTTTTTAATAACAATACATTTTTCTTAGACAATAAAAAAATAAACAGAAGCACACACAAATACAGATAAATGTACAGTACTTTCTTGGACATTGGGGTGGACAACCCTAGTCCAGTGACTATGGGATTATTTACCCCATTCTTCCAGTTACTGTTCTAACAACAGCGCTAATCTTGGTAGCACGCTGGAAGGTTCACAACTCATTTTGCATGGACCCTCTCCAGATCCCTGTGAGAGTGGTTGCAACTGAATTGAAGGCAGTGATGTATCCTCGCCAGAATCTCATTGCATTGCGGCTGCACCTCTTAAGGCCGGAGAGTCCACTGGCTGCAATTGCAAGTTCTCGGCACTTAGCTCCTCGGGAATTGGCTGAAGGTGCCGTCTATTGCGGCAGGCAACAGTCCCTCCTTCTGTGTGGACCACATAGGACTTTGGCTCAGCAGCAGTTTGACTCTGACACACTGTCCCGGGTAGAGTTCAGGCAGAGGGCGCGCAGATTGTCTCCTATCGTAATAGTGTCTGTAGTTCTGCTTTGCATCATCATCCCTCCTCCGAACATTCTCCGACTGAACAGGGAAGGCTGGAACGCAACCACCAAAGGAAGTGTGGTATGAATCTGTCTCCCCATCATAAACTGTGCTGGGCTACATCCTGTGGCTTGAATAGGAGTCTCCCTATAAGCCAGGAGGGCCAAATAAGGATACGGTTGCTTCAAAATGAACTTTACGGTCTGAACTACCCTCTCATCCATCCCATTGGTCTGCGAGTAATGTGGACTGGAAGTAGAATGGAGGAAATCATACAGGGTTATTCAAAGAGAATCGCAAAGTCACTGCACGTTCGGTGACTTTTTGTTCTCTTCAATTCGGTTCGATTTGCCGATCCCATTTCTGTGACCCTGTGGTGTATTCAGCAAGCACCACAGGGTCCCCGAATTGCAGGGAAAGGCTGCCGCGAACCCCGACGAAAACTAACCGCAAAACCTGGCGAATGCACTTTGAAAACCCACAAAAACACCTGGATTAACCCACCGAAAGCTGCGGAAAAACCCGAGCAGGAGCCGATCACCTGCAGCGAAGCCGCCGGAAAAAGCCGACACCACAGACGAGTGAAGTTAATAAATTAGGAAAACCGTTTGCTTGTATGTTTGAAAAGTGAAACGCTGTTTGCAAAGAAACTACTGAGTGAAAATGTCTGACATTTACATATGAGGTCCAGGGAATGATAATAAAAAGGACGGTTACAGAAAAAAATAAGAACTTTAAAAAAAAACCCAGAAAAATGCTTAAAATATACAAAAAAATCTATAAATAAAGAGGCTCTTTACTGCAGAATTTTATAGTGAACGGTTTATTAGATATTGAATTAAAACGGAAATATTTTTAACATTGAAGCCTATGGGATTCGCCTGAATAAATCTGCCGCATGAAACCACCGAATGGCAGGGCAATTCGGGAACCTTTCACTGCTGGTTTGTGGTCTCTGAATACCCGAAGCAGTGCTTTTTCATGGGGATTTCACTGCCCTCGAACAGGTACCGGATTTGGCGAATTGCCTGCTCTCTGGATAGTCGAATGGCCAAGAAAGGTAACCGAACGCTGCTTTTCAGCGTTCAGTTAGGTTTCTCAAGCAATTCGGATCTCTTTGAATTACCCGGATAGTCTCCACTGAAGGACTGGAACTCCGTAGAAGCAAACTGCATTCCATTGTCGCTCAGCCGGAACACCCCACCTGGCAAACATACTCTTTAGGCGTGTGATGACGGCTGTTCTGGTCGCCTCTACCAACGGTGCAATCTCAAAATACCTGGAGTAGTAGTCCACAACAACAAGATACCTTTTTCCGTTGAGCTCACATAAATCTGCAGCAATCTTCTGCCAGGGGCCCGCAGGCAGCGGGGTAGATATTAGAGGCACCCTCCTGTGTAGGCTGACGTTCACGGCAAAAGGCACATCTTGAAACATACGCTGCGATAGCAGTGCTGATTTCAGGCCACCACAATGCAGAGGCATCTCTCCTCTCTACATTTAGAAATTCCCAAATGACCCTCATGAATGCGACTCAACATTAACTGCCGCATACTGGCAGGTATAACGATACAGTCCTGAAACGGCACCTAACCGTCAAGTTCAGTAAGTTGCGTTCTCTCTGCCTGGAAAGCACCAAGCGGCATCCTTACTGCTTGGCTCTTGGGCCAGCCAGTCTTTATGTAGTCTGACCTCTTGGAGATCAGTATCTAGGCATGTCTCTCTCACTATCTGTTCCAATCTCCCTGAAGAGATGGACTTGGAAACCAAAATTGAATCCACGTACACTTTCACGTCTGATTCTGTCTGACTCTTCAGCTGCAGCCAGCAGGAGCCTGGAGAGTGTATCCGCCACTACCAGTTGTTTTCCCAGCACGTGCACAGCCCGAACGTTGAATCTGAGTAGACGCATCAGAAGTCTCTGGCATCTCAGAGGTGCCTTGTCAATGTCATAGGAGTTTATCAATGGAACTAGCGGTGCTTTTTTTTGAGAAAGGAATTTACCAGTAAGGATACATTATTTCTCTCATTTTCAAGTATGTCCTGGGTGGCGAGTATGTACCGTTAGGTGTCTCGCCCAAGGACACTTAATGGAGAGGTGCTCTTGCCAGGATCGAACCCATGTCTCCACAGGCTCTCTCCACGCAGAGCAGTGATGTTACCTCTACTCCACCCAGCCGGTCTGGTCAGTCTTCAGACTAAACCCTTCCCAGCCCACCAGATATCGTCGAAAGCGCTCACAGGCCCAAGCTCCACCCAGACACTCTTTTTCTATCTTTCTATCTTTTTCTGAGCATATTTAGTCTCTGCCGCAGTTAGTGTACAAGATCAGTAGGCAATGGGCTGTAGTTTGCCATCATTTAGTTGCAGAAGGGCTGCTCCTAGCCCGTAACTGCTAGGATCCACGCTAACCAGTCTTTTTGGAAGGGTCATAGAACCCCAGCACCGGGGCAGACCCCAACATGGACTTGATTAGTGCAAAGGCCTCCTCCTCCTGTGGAGGTCCCCAAATCCAAGCAATGTCCTTCAACAATTCTGTAATAGGATACAACACCGAAGACAGTTCTGGTAGAAACTTGATCACATGATTCACAAGGCCCAGTATTTGTCTCGGCTCATTTACATTGGAAGGACTTTTCAATTGCTCCATAGCGAACTTTACCAGCATCTGCCTTAATACCGTCTCCGCTGATAATATGGCCAAAGTAGCGCAGTTCTGTTTTCCCAAAGTGGCATCTTTGTTCAGTTTCAATCTTGACTCGCTTACTGTCTGCAGTGCACGCTGTAAGTTGCTGATCTCGCTCTTCTTGAGTGGACCCGTACCCGAGGATGTCGTCCATAAACACCTCTGTGCCCTAATGGTCCCTCAGTTGGGAACTCCTCTCCCTCTGGAATATCTCCGGAGCGGAAGATATCCTGAAGGGGAGTCTACGGAAACCAAACCGACCCATCGGTGTAATGAAGGTAGTTAGCGTACTGCTCTCTGGTCGAGGGGTGTCTGCCAGAAACCACTGGAAGCATCAATCAAGGAAAAGAATTTAGCCCCTGACAACTTCGGAGCTATGTTTCCAATGTCGGCAGTACAAATCTCTCCCTCTTTACAGCCTCGTTCAGGCGTTTTAAGTCCACACGAATACTAACTTTCCCATTCTTCTTAGCAACAGGCACAGTAGGAGCACACCAGTCAGTAGCTTCAGTAACTTCCTCAATAACACCCATACTCTTCTCAAAAGTTCAGTTCAACTTGGGGCATAAGCAGGAATGGAATCTTACGGGGCACAGCAATACTTTACGGGATAGCATCAGCTTTTAACTTTATCCGGACCGGCTCACAACTCCGCAGCCCAAGCTCTCCAAACATGTCCTCTGTGATCTCATGCACATGTGCAACAAGGCCCAGGCTACATTTCTGCTCAATAGGTTTCCTCTGATCATACACCCAATTTTTTTCCCCTTTGTACTCCCTGCCGGCAAGAAATCTCCTGGCACAATCGATGCGACCTCCAGTGCTGTGAACGTTTGTCGTAACTTTCTCAAGCCATGGTCGTTGTGGCAGTTTCGTGAATGTTGCAAAACAAATAACAGCAATGTCCACTCCCATACTGATTTTAAAAGCAATCCTTGCACCCATCAATGTGAGTGTAACACGCCGATCTTCTTCAGAGCTGGACTGGTTAATCACAGACCCTAGAAAGGACACCTTTGAGTCTCCTGGACACTGTCCAGATGCATCTCTTTAACAGACTCTGATTTGCAAACCACCTCAAAATGGCCGACTCTTTACTTCCTGCATCTCTTGTCTTTAGCAGGGCATAACATCTTCACTCCATGAGTGCGGTTACCCCTCATGCACCGAGCCTGAAGCATCCAACTGCTTCGGACCCTGTCTGCATTCTGCTATTCACATTGTCGCTTGTATCTCTCCTGAACTGCTGCACCACCTCCACCATGTATAGCCCCATTCAGCGTCTGTGCAGACTCAGCGAAACTACTGAGTTTGTAATACCTATGACGATTCGGTCTCTGATCTGCTCCTCTTTGGCAGCACCAAACTCAAAGAACTCAAATTCATACAGGCTGCACACAAATGATTCCACTGATTCACCCACACGCTGGGCACGCTTGTGAAAACAGGCTCTCTCATGAATCACATTCCTATGGGCACAAAATGGGCGCTGAGCTTATCCGTGACTGACATTTTCTTCCCCTTCACGAAAGGTAAACTTATTGTACAGACTCCACATTATTTCCCACAGGATATAAACGAGAATTAACCTGTACTTCAACGTTCTCCTTATCCAGCTTAGAAGTAATTCTGAAGCGTGCAAACCTCCGTTGCCAGGTAGGCCATGCTGCAGGCTGGGAGAAATCAAAGAACTCCGATGGGGTGAACTTGAACATCTTCACAGATCAAAATGGATGCGCAGCTAAGAACCTCTGACACCATGTCATGAGATCCAAGGAACACACCGAGCTGGGTTCAACATGTGTTTATCGCAGCAGCTGGCATAAGGGGAGACGAGCTGTTTGCATCCTCTCTGAGTGGTTTTCCTGATTCTGCCACTAGAGCTGCCTCCTCCTCTGATGTCACCACTCCTGGCTCTCCGCACACCCCTTAAACCTAATAACTGGTTGGGCCACCCTTGGCAGCAAGAACTGCAATCAAGCGTTTGTGAGGAGTCTTACAGCGCTATGGACAGGGCCTGTGCAAGAATTTTTGACTACACAGGCGAAGGTGCATTTTACCGCCCCCCCCCGCTCCATCTGTCCCAGTCAAAATCTCCTCAGAGATGTATAATATCAATGCAAATATATAGGGAACCTATAGATACTAAAAGTTGGTCTTGCAAGGAAAACCACTAGCAATGTCGATAGGGACAGATATAAACACAACCTTTTCTCAGGAAAGACACTCAGGGTTATTCAGAGAGTGTGAAAAGCAGGAGAATGACTGGAGAATGAAAAATTCTAGGTCGAAATAGCCAAACTAGAAAAATTCTCCCTTTCATCTCACTTTCCAAATCGGCTATTTCGACCTAGAATTTTTCATTCTCCAGTCATTCTCCTGCTTTTCACGCTCTCTGAATAACCCTGACTGTTTACATTTAAATTTGTCAGACTGAAGGGTCAAGCTCTTTCCATCAAAACCACTACATTAAAGTCTATTGGTTATGGTACTTATTGCTCATGTAACTTGTTTCTTCATTTCCAGAAAAATAAAATAAAAATTTGTTTTGTAAATCGCATTTTATTAACTTACGTTAACCCTTTCGCTGCTGAGGCATTTCACGCCTGTGTGCTGAGCTCATTTTTACTGGTTTCGCTCATCATGTTTAACCGCTTTTTGAAGCCTTATTTTATTATATGACCCAGACATATTATATATTCATTCCGGCAGACTCGGCACATTCATAATATATCATTATTATATGTATACGTCTTGTCCTGTCTATATATTATAACAAAAATGCAATAAAATTAGAATTTTCATTCATTTACAACGTGTAAAGTGTTTTTTTTTTCTTCACATTTTAACATGCAAGCATTTGCGGTTATACTTTCTATGGGTTGCGCTTGTTAAAAAAAATTTGAAATGGGGTCTCGTTACATTATTTTTGGGGGGAAAATTACGCGATTTTTAACAAACGCACTCCATACAAAAATCGTTAGTGCAGCATTATTGTTCACATTATAATTGAAACGGGAACAATATTGCTGCATTAACAAAACAAAAAAAAACTTTATTTCTTATTTTTTATATATAGATTTTTTTTCATTAGCATTTACATGGTCATGTTTGGTATCGTTGGAAAGGCCATACTCTGGCCGATCCAACAATATCAAACATTAACCCCTAGCTGCCACGGATCAGGAGATAGCAGGTTCATTGGAACCCATATCTCCACCATTGGTGGCAGCTAGGGGTTAACTCCAGAACTGACATCATCGCACTTTGCGCGATGGCCTCTATCGTCCCTGCCGGGGTCCCGGAGTGCTGGGCTGACATCCAAGATGTCTGCCAGCTCCAGGAAAGGATCACGTTCCGGCGCTTTTCGGCACCGAATCGTGATCCGGCCCCCAAGGGGTTAAAGCCAGCCACCGTTTTGAAGGGCAGGCTGTGCCCTTCCAAACGATGCCTGCCTTTAATCACTGGCCCCAGGCAATCGGGAGGAAGAGCGGTCCAAAGGATCCCCTCCTTTCAGGCACCACCTCCGCACTCGGGGGGGGGGGTGGGATTGCACCTGAAATAGATGTCATCGCGCCAGCGCGATGACATCTATCGTCCCCGCCAGGGTCCCGGAGTGCTGGGCTGACATCCAAGATGTCAGCCCGCACCGGGGGGCACAGCAATCGGCCTGAATCCCGGCCGATTGCTGCCTCCGGTGCTAGGACGCGCTCAGTGCGTCCATAGCACAGGAGGAGCACTTGGCAGGACGCGCTGAGCATCCTTTGCAGCCAAGTGGTTAAACAGAAGGCCAGCCAGGTACTTAAAGTGATTTTGAATGCAATTGCATGTCCTGGTCACCAAACAGGGATGTCCCAAAAGCTTGCAATCAAGCTCAAATTAGCAAACCCCGGTGTGACCTGTAAACCTGAATCAGGCACTTCAAAACTCATTTTACAGAAATGCTAATTTGAATCAGATTAGAAGATCATCCCAATATGTCCTGCTCTATGTATCTAAAGTTGCAAGCAGTGAATGTCCTGAAGAGCTTGTAATCTAACTGAAATGATACACTCCTACAAAAACATTAAAGTGGGTTTTACTGTTCTAGTGAGAGGTTATGCACTCAAATATTTCTTACTGCTGTGCAGCTCTGTGACACGCGCATACACACCACACGTATTTATAAAGCGCCAACAAGTACCGTAGCGCTGCACAGTGGGAGAGACAGATTACTGTGAGTTTTATTATTGTGGAGCTCTGTGATACACTCAGACACACCTCACATTACTGTCTCAGAGCTCCCCAACAATAAAACTCACAGTAATGTGCATTGTGTATGAGCGTGAGTGTAATTGTTGTGAAGCTCTGTGATACACTCATACACACTGCACATTACTGTATCACAGAGCTCCACGACAACTACGCTCACGCTCATACACACTGCGCATTTCTGTGAGTTGTATTGTTGTGGAGCTCTGTGATACACTCATACACACTGCACATTACTGTATCACAGAGCTCCACAACAATACAACTCACAGAAATGCGCAGTGTATGAGCGTGAGTGTAATTGTTGTGAAGCTCTGTGATACACTCATACATACTGCACATTACTGTATCACAGAGCTTCACAACAATTACATTCACGCTCATACACTGCGCATTTCTGTGAGTTGTATTGTTGTGGAGCTCTGTGATACAGTAATGTGCAGTATGTATGAGTGTATCACAGAGCTTCACAACAATTACACTCACGCTCATACACAACGCACATTACTGTGAGTTTTATTGCTGTGGA
Source organism: Leptobrachium leishanense (assembly GCA_009667805.1). Lineage (NCBI taxonomy): Eukaryota > Metazoa > Chordata > Amphibia > Anura > Megophryidae > Leptobrachium > Leptobrachium leishanense. The sequence continues at coordinate 200,479,952 of CM019067.1, forward strand.
GCTCTGATACGCTCATAAAACTGACAGCAATGTGCAGTGTGTATTGTTGTGGAGCTCTGTGATACAGTAATGTGCGGTGTGTATGAGTGTATCACAGAGCTCCACAACAATACACACTGCACATTGCTGTTAGTTTTATGAGCGTATCAGAGCTCCACAGCAATAAGACTCACAGCAATGTGTATGAGCGTATCGCAGAAACCACATCAATAAAACTCATGGTAATGTACGGTGTGTGTGTGTATAGTGTATGTATATTTTAGTGTGTACAGTGTATATATCTATGATGCATACAGATGTATGTAATAATGTGTGTGTGTAGGCACAAACAATAAAAAAACAGATATATATAGATTATATATATATATATATATATATATATATATATATATATATAATATATATATATATATATATATAATGCTCCACACTTACATAATCACACTGGGACATTTCTCAGTGCAGCAGGGATGGCTAAATCCAGAATGTTGCTTGGATCCCTGGCCTGGACCTGATCAAATACCAGCAATGCTGCTGAAAATCAGTGCACCGGCAATTGCAAATCCTGTCGCAACCCTAATCAATGAATCACTGGCGACTGGATACATACCCAAACTCTGGAAGACTGCGAGAGTCGTACCTATCCATAAAAGTGGTGACAGTACTTTGGTATCCAACTACCGTCCGATATCATTGCTCCCTGTAATGTCAAAAAATTTGGAAAAATGCGTCTACACACAATTACGTGATTATTATCAATATTGGAACTACCTAACCACGGATCAATCTGGCTTTCGTCCACCAAATCATTCAACTACAACCGCCCTTTTAACGACTTCGCTGCGGAGGACGCGCTCAGCGCGTCCTCCAGCAGGAAGGGTTTGCTGCAGAGGACGCGCTCGGCGCACTCCGGGACTACATCGGGCACAATAGATGTCATTGCGATGGCGTGATGACATCTATTTCAGGCCCCCCCCCCCACGAGTGCGGAGGAGGTGCCTGAAAGGGAGGGGGGGGAGGTCCTTCGGACCTCTCTCCCTCCCGATTGCCGGGGACCTGAGCTTAATGTCAGGCACGGTTTGGAAGAGCACAGCCTGCCCTTCCAAATGGTACCTGTCATTAACCCCTTGGGGGCCGGATCATGATTCGGCCCCTGGATCGCGATCTTCTCCGGTGGCTGACCGACATCTTGGATGTCGGCCAAGCTTCCGGGAACTCCCCCTGACGACTGGTGTCATCGTGCATAGCATGGTGACGTCAGTCTTGGAGTTAACCCCTTGCTGCCACCAATGGTGGAGATATGGAGTTCCAATGAACCCCTATCTCCCAATCCGTGGCAGGTAGGGGTTAATGTTTGATATCGTTGGATCGGCCAGAGCATGGCCTTTACAACGATACCAAACATGACCGTGTAAAAAGTTTTAAAAAAAAATTAATAATAAAAAAATAAATAAAAAAAAATAAATTTGTTTTGTTAATGCACCAATATTGTTCCCATTTAATTTATAATGTGAACAATGATGCTGCACTAACGATTTTTGTACGGGGTGCGTTTGTTAAAACTCGCCTGAGTCCCCATTTCTAATTTTTTTAACAAGTGCACCCATAGAAAATATAACCGCAAACGATCGCATGTTAAAATGTGAAAAAAACACGTTATAAATTATTGAAAATTCACATTTTATTGCAGATTTTGTTATAATATACAGACAGGACATAACGTATACATATAATAATGATATATTATGAATGTGCCGAGTCTGCCGGAAAGAACGATATATATGATGTCTGGGACATATAATAAAATAAGGCTTCAAAACGCAGTTAAACATGATGAGCGAAACCGGTAAAAATGACCTTAGCACACAGGCGGGAAATGCCTCAGCAGCAAAAGGGTTAAAAGTCTGCAATGATATCCAAGCTGGCATGGAACAAGGAAACCTAACTGGAGCCAACTTCCTTGATTTTGCCAAGGCCTTTGACACCGTAGACCATGGCATCTTGTTAAAAAAAACTTAGACTCTGGTATTGGTGATAGCACGCTAACCTGGTTTCAATCATGTATCCGACCGATCGCAATATGTGTCCATTTCTGGCAGCTCCTCCCTCCCAGTCACTTGTGGTGTACCCCAAGGCTCAATACTCGGCCCCCTGCTATTTACAATATTCATAAATGATCTGCCTAACATCTGCAAAGCCTCAACTGTACACATGTACGCAGACGACACCATAATCTATACCAGCAAACCAAATCTCCCACAACTGGAGGCCGTGCTGCAAGAACATTTTAGAGGTAGAAAAGTGGATCAAACCCAACAAACTTTTTTAAAATACTGACAAAACCATGCTCTTTGGAACAGTAGCAAAACTACATAAATTGCAAAATCCCCATCTACGTGTGGGGGCAAAATCAAATAGCACGCTGACCACAGTCACTTCTCTCAAATATCTAGGTATTTGGTTAGACCCAAATCTATCCTTTGGCCCCCACATAGAAAAACTCTCATCTAAACTTTATCCCAAAATAGGTGCCCTGTACAGAAATGAATCCTGCCTGAACCCCACGGTAAGAAAGCAAATTGTACAGCAAATGCTTATGCTGGCTATTGATTACAGAGATGTAGTGTATGCAGCGGCCCCGCAAACACACCTTCAGAAACTTACCACATTGTATAACTCATTCTGCCGCTTTGCGCTAAAATGTAAATACATGACCCACCATTGTGACATGTTAAAAGAGCTAAACTGGCCGTCGCTGAAGTCTAAACACACCCTTCACCTTTCCAACCTGGTGTTAAAGACCTTTTCTGGGAAGCTACCACCCTACCTGAATAGACTGCTTCCTCCAGCAGTTCCCTCATCCTATAACCTCCGATCCAGGACCAGCACATTACTTGCAATACCACAATACAAAAAGACAGTGGCTCGGTCCTCATTTTTCTACAGAGCACTGCAGTTATCGAATAACCTCCCAGACGCCATCAAATCTGCCCCCAGTCAAAAGTCACTCAAGAGCTCCCCATTAACATAACTCAATACAGAACGCACCTGTAAACATGTAACATAATGACTATTTCCTACATATTTATTTTCTGTTAATCTGTATATTTGTGTTGTTTTTGTTAATATCTTGCATTGCTTTGTATTTCTGTAACAACTGTAACATTTTAATGTTCTTGAACCCAGGACGTACTTGAAAACGAGAGAAATCTCAATGTATCCTTTCTGGTAAAATACTTTATAAATATATAAATAAATAAATATTCTCCTTCACAGCAGGGGCCATGTTTTATCTGTGTTTTTTATTTTAAATCCCTCACCATATCACATACTGCATCTCCTTGCAGAGACACTGTGTGTGGAGGGGAGGGGTAATTAACCCGAGATCTCCTGTCCAGGGCTGGTGCTAGACTATTCTGCCCCCTAGGCAAGACCAGCTACTTGTGCTCCCCCCCCCCCCAGAAAAAAATTGTCAACTGTTGAAGTGCGGGGCCTAACACACACATTTGATCTGCCTCTTTCTTTTTCTGAAATGAGGTGTTACTTTTATGCCAGATGTAATGGGGGACACACCTTCCAAAAAGTTTTTGTCTCGTCAGTCCACAGATTATTTTCCCAAAAGTCTTGGATCCTCAAGATGTTTTCTGGCAAAACTGAGACAAGCCTTTATGTTCTTTATGCTCAGCAGCGGTTGCCGTCTTGGAACTCTGCCATGCAGGCCATTTTTGCCCAGTTTCTTTCTTATGGTGGAGTAATGAACACTGATCTTAACTGAGGCAAGTGAGGCCTGCAGCTCTTTGGATGTTGTTGTGGGGTCTTTTGGGACCTCTTGGAGAGTCGTCGCTGTGCTCATTGGGTAAGTTTGGTCTGCCGCCCACTCCTGGGAAGATTAAGCATTGTTCATTGTTTTCGCTATTTGTGGATAATGTCTTTCACTGAGGTTTGCTGGAGTCCCAAAGCTTTAGAAATGGCTTTATAACCTTTTCCAGACTGAGATCTCAATTACTTTCCTTCTCATTTGTTCCTCAATTTCTTTGGATCTCGCCATGATGTGTAGCTTTTGACTATCTTTTGGTCTACTTCACTTTGTGAGTCAGGTCTTATTTTATTGATTGAAATTGAACTCAGGTGTGATAAAGCACAGTTATGCTATGTTTTAACGGGGGGGGGGCAAACGCTTTTTCACATAGGGCCATGTGGGTTTGGATTTTGTTTTCCCTTCATAATAAACTTTCATTTAAAAACGGCATGTTGTGTTTATGACTAATATTTAAAATTGTTTGATCTGAACCATTAAAGTATGACAAACGTGGAAAAAAAAAAAAAAGTCACGAAGGGGGCCAACACTTTTTCACACAACTGTAAATGGTGGGGCCAAGGAAAGGGCCTCAATTATGATATAGGGATAGGTCAGCATCAGTAATGAGTGATGAGCCGAACACCCCCGTGTTCGGTTCGCATTCGAACTCCAACAATTTCAAAAGTTCGAATTCGAACACTATTTGAACTCAATGCAAGTCAATGGGAGGCCATATATGCAAGATATTTGCCATAAAAGGTGTATGGGGGTCCGGGTAGTGCCCTGGTGGACAGGAAACGAGGACAAAAAGTAAAAAAAAAAAATGTTTTTAAAGGAACAGTTAGTTTTCCATGAACTAAAGGTCAAGAATAAAAATGAAAAATTCCTTCAAATATCGTGCCTAGGAGGTCCCCATAACCTGCCCATGAAGTGGCGGATTTGTAGGATGTATAGAAACCTTTAAAAAGAAAAAAATGACATTTCAAATGACGGTAAATGGTTTTCCTTTAATCTATTCATAAACAACTGCTTGGGGCGGCAGCCTGTACGAAAAGAGACGTTTTAGGATACGCAGAACAAGTTTAGTGATTTTTTATTTTTTTGGGCTAAATTTTGATGAAACTTATGCAGGCTTTGGATGACAGTAACAATAGGTGCTTTAAAATTGGGCCTTTAGTGTCAGCAACAGTGCCGTCACACCGTAATCCCTCTGTGGTATTGTGGAAGAGTGCAGGTGTCATGATCCACGAATGAGGAGACCAGAATGCTTGATAGCCTTTTACTGTGCAGACCGTCAGATACACATGGATGGATAAAGCAGCAATTTCAGGATACCACATGAACCACAGCAAGCAAAACCAGGAGGAAACTGGAAACAAGGAGAAGACGACAATCAGATGTCTCTCCCTTGGACTTGTGGGTTTAAATAGGAACCCCTGGCCAGCACACACCTCCTGCAGGGAAGTCTCCAGCCTCCAGCCACGCCCCCTCCTGGTGCAAGGGATAGCCTTGATTCCTTTGCCCTCCCCCGCCAGCCCCAGTAAGGGACACGCCCCCTGGGGATACCACGCCTTCCCCCAGCAACCACCAGGCTCCTGCGGGAGGCCACGCCGGGAACGCATGGCGGCAGCCATGTTCGGCGTCCCCACCAGGCACCGCTTCCACCCACCAGAGCCAGCCAGGGAAAGAGCCTGGACCAGGCCCCCCACCAACGCTGGAGCGCCACGAGCACCGCGCGGCGGACCACCCGGCGCCGTCGGCTGAGGCCGCCGGCCCGCCGCCATGAAGCCCGGCACGCCGGAGACCCCCAGCCCGAAGGGTAAGGCCTGACAGCAGGGTTGGACCCTGTGGTCCAATATTAAAATGATATGAATCTGGTATAGGCGTCAGTGGCAGTGCACCCAAATATTGTGCCTTTTGGTGGCAGCAAGTGCCTTCACGCCATAAGTAACCCCTCTGTGGTATTGTGGAAGAGTGCAGGGTTGGACCCTGTGGCCAAATATTAAAATGATATGAATCTGTTACAGGCGTCAGTGCACCCAAATATTGTGCCTTTGGTGGCAGCAAGTGCCTTCACACTGTAACCCCTCTGTGGTATTGTGGAAGAGTGCAGGGGTGGACCCTGCCGTCAAATATTACAATGATATGAATCTGGTACACGCGTCAGTGGCAGTGCACCCAAATATTACTGCGCTATAGTATTTTGCCGGATGTAAGCGCACCAGCAGTAACAAGCAGTGGAATATACCAGACAGGGGCACAGAGCGAGAGTAGTTGTTAAAACAAAACCAGCTCAACAACGTTTAGGCACTAGTACTGCGCTACTGTATATGGTGAGAATTGGCGCACACCAGTCCATTCGGCTAGCTGCTGGCACCATGCGTCCGTGGCCCTCCCGATTGCCACCCGGGGCCCTGGATGTCACAATATTATAATCCAAACGCAAATGGGTTAAGTAACCAAATTTGTAAGAAGAATAATTAATGCAGCTTATGAATCCTCACACTGCCGGGCAGCACCTTAAGGCCCGGTTCACAGCTAAGCATTTTACAGCGCATTCCTGCACGCTGTAAAACGCATAAACAGGGAAATCCCATTATTTGCTATGGGACCCGTTCATACCTGGGTGTTTTACAGAGCGCAGGAATGCGCTGTAAAACGTCCTACGCCCAAAGAAGTACAGGAGCTTCTTTTGGGCGTATTGAAGCGCATTCACTCTGCAGTCTATAGCCGTGAATGCGCTGCAATGCGCGTTCGCATGTTTTTTACGTTTGCGCGATACGCACGTTAAAAAACGCGCATATTGCACGCGTAAAAAAACCGCAGTTGTGAACCCAGCCTTACAGTATAATTAATGCAGCATATGATTCCGCACACTGCCGGGCAGCACCTCAACAGTTTGTGGATCCAGGAATCAAGTGAGTATTGGAAAGAAAAAAAAAAGTTTTATGTTGCTGGGGACATTTAAGAATGTCCTTGGATTTTATTTTTTTTTAAAATGTGTCGCCTTACTTTAGCCTGGTGGTCAGTGGGGGCTCCCTGGATCCTGGTTGTGGGGAAGGGGGGGTCTGCCGTGGCTCCCTCCCTGGAGTCCCTGCGCCACCTCTCTGCCACATGCACCCGGCTGGCCAGCCCGCACAGTCGCGGCTCAGTCATCCTTCAGCCGCATGCTCCTTAAGGGGTCCTTGGGAGGCTCCGGCGGGCTGCCCTCTACAGTGCCTGATTAGAGGGCCTCGTCTGCCTGATGTTTTAGCAACAAGAATGTTTTATCCCATAGGCTTCAATGTTAAAAATATTCCCATTTTAATTCAATATCTAATAAACCATTGCTTATAATATTCTGCAGTAAAGAGTCTCTTTATTTTTAGATTTTTTTTTAGGATTTTTTAAGGATGTTCGCCAAAAGTTCGAAATTTGCGAACTTTTGAACGGCCAATGTTCGAATCGAACTCCGAACCGAACAGCTCATCCCTATCAGTAATGGGGTATCTGAAGATAGGGATCTTAAGCGTTTTCTTAAAGGCCCAAAGATAAGGGGAGAGTCTGATATAGAAAATGTCGGCAGATAAGAACCTTTCGGCCCATCTAGTCTTCCCAATTACATGGATACTTTATCTGGATTTATCTTTTATTTAGGCGAGGTAAGTCATTCCACAATACTGGAGCTGCCCTTGAAGTCTTGAAGAGAGTATGGGTTACGAGTGGAGACGGAGGACAGGTGGAAGTTGCTTGCTGACTGGAGCAATCTGGTAGGGATGTGCTTGTGTAATGAAGACCTGTAAAGAAGGGTTACATTGTCAAGGTCATTGAATGTACACATCAGTATTTTAAGTTGGATCCTGAAGGGTACTGGAAGTCAATGAAAGGACCAGCAGATGGGGGAGGTATGTGTGGAGCAGTGAGTGAAAAATATAAGCCTGGCAGCTGCATTCATTGGATTGCTAAGGGGCAATGCAGGCACAGTAATAAAGTCATAATGAGTTCATGGACAAGCACCTTTTTGATATCTTAAGTCAGAAAGGGGGGATATGGACAATGTTTTTAAGTTTATAAAACCAGGATTTGGTCACTGGATATTGGGGAAAAAATAAGGTCAACGAGCTTGAGCCTTCAGGCTGAGGAGTTTAGTTTAGAGATAGGCGGTGTGGGGGGACGTCTTGGAAGGAGGAATGATAATTTCAGTTTAGGCAAATTAAGGAAGTGGTAAGACATACAGTTAGAGATGGCGGAAAGACATTCAGCGACTCCATTCAGGAGAGAGTTCAAGGGAGAAGGTATATTAGGATGTTGTCCACGTATAGGTGGTACTGAAATCCAAAAGAGCTTATCAGCTTGCCTAGAGCAGCAGTATAGATCAAACAAAAAAGAGCATTGAGTACAGAACCATGGGGAACCCCCAACTGAGACAGACTTCAGGGAGGAGGTACTCCCCGGAAAAGAAATTGAACAACAGTTGGGGCAGATAGGAAAAGAACCATAAAAAAGCAGTACCTTGAAGGCCTGTTTGTCAGGGTGGCACCTGGCATACACCATGGTGGGACCCAAAGTTAAACTGAAGTATCAGTATCCCCAGTGCTGGAGGTGATCAAGCAAATATTAACAGACGTGACACCAGAATACTTAATACAGGTAAAAACAAAGGCATGACTGCGGCTAGTGGGCTATGCAGTGCAGGTCTTGTTGGCAGGACACCTGGTAGACACAGGTGAGGCCTTTGGCACACTGACTTGACAGTGGGCTACACAGCACTCGGAAAGATAGCAGCACTGACAAATTAGCAGTATTCATTAGCACTTGAGCAAGGATGAAGCCAGCAGGAATAGGGCACAGGAACTAGGTAGGGCAAGACTATGGGGTAACAAGGGACATGGCTAGACAAGACAAGGGCAGAGTAGATTAGCAAGGTAGGTCAGACACCTAGGAGTTGGAGCTCAGGAAGCCTCTTCAAACTACAAAGCTAAACTCAATGACAGAGTGTAGAGGGAAGGGTGTGACTTCCTAATATATCTGGCTTCACAGGGTAGGGAAATGCAGCTAGCAGAGTGAAACCCTGGGCTGGAAGCGGTTCATGGAGCTGTGAGGGGGGGTGAACAGCCCAGATTAGGGTGGAAGCCAGCATAACTGGCCCTCCAGGCTGAAAGCCTGACACTGTCAGAGTTTGTAGGAGTGAATGGTCTTCCATGTCAAAGGCAGCAGCGATGTCTAGCTAAGTAGCCCATTAGGTTTGTCAGTGTCTGTCACTGGTTAGTTAGAACAGTGTCGGTTTTGCAGTGAGCAAAAACCAGATTGGAAAGGGGAAAAGAGTGTGAGATTTGAAGTAGTCAATTAGTAGAGTGTACATAAGCTTTTCAAGGAGTTTGGAGGTGAAAGGGAGTAGACATTCAGGGCAGAATTTAAATGGGGCAGTCTGATCCAGAGATGGCATTTTTAGGGTCTGGACTATGGTGGCATGTTTGCGGGGAGCAGGGAAAACACCAGTGGATAAAGTCAGATTTAAGGTGTGTGCCAAGGATGATACTAGAGAACAGAAAATGGTTTTGGTAAGGTGTAAGGGAATGGGGTTGATTGAGCAGGTGGAAAGGTGAGATCGTAAGAGTTCGATGGCCTCTTGTTCAGTCACAGGAGGGAATGAGTTAAATGTGTGAGTATGGGCATGAAGACCTGCTTGTGAGAGTAATTTTGGCATGATTCAATTTTCCGTTATTGTCTATTTTTGCTGTTTAGTAGCATGTGAAATTGTCAGCATTGAGGTCTGTGTGACGAACAGCCACAGCAGAATGAAGGGAATTGAAGGTGGAACAAGTAATACAAATTCTGGGAATGAGCGTGTATAATATGCCTGCTTGGCTGTAAAAGAGGCTGAACTGTAGGATCGAAACATAAATCTATAGTCAAGTCCGAAGTGGCACAGGTTTTCCTCCAGCAGTGTTCAGCAGTGCAGGAACACCTTTAGGGGATAACAGGTCAATTTAGTATACTGGGGTTTTGACCGTGCTAGTTTATCAAGGATGGAGGAAAGGACAGAGTTGTAGCAGGTGGTAGCTTCATTAGGATAGGAGAGGGATGAGAGCAGCACGGATAGATCGAGAGTGAATGTTTCTGCAAACCGTAGGTTTGGATTCAGATAGAGGAATGCAGGGAGAACCGAAGTCACAAGTCAGAAGATAATCCCACAAAATGAGAGGTGTAATATGGATGTTAGAGACAAGGCACGAGTAGAAGAGATGAGCTCCAGAGTAGGGATATACCGACTCCAGGTTTTTAGTATCAAGAAAGCAGATTTCATGGTTCTAACATGTAAAAATATGGGTAACACGTGGAACCAGGAGGAAGAGGAATCCCGTCAGGATATTCATTTTTAATACATTAACCCGTCCAAACCATGGCAAGGGGGCTTTGAGCAGCTCTTAAGGTCTGTCAATACAGTTTTCTGGAGTGGAGTGTAATTTAAATCCTATAAGAGGCGTAGGTTAGTCGGCAAATGGCTTCCTAGAAGGTGAATAGTCATGTGTTCTTGTCTAATTGGCATCAAGTGTTGTATAGCTGTGATGGAGGAGTTTGAAATAGCAACATCTAGAAATTCGCATTTGGTGTAGTTAATCTGAAAATGGAGACAGTGGAGTATGTGGAGATTTTGTGCTTAAGATCAGAGAGAGGGATCATAACGGGTCCATTGCTGTAAGTAAAATATTAACTGCATAAGCAGCTACCTTGTGATAAAATGGTGAGGGGGAAACCCTGTATCCTATCGTTGTTGCATTGTCAGGACTAGGGAGTGTGGATCCCAGGATGTGGACAGGCTAATCGAAACGTCACAATAAGATGGGCAATACAGGTAAGCGTGGTCAGTCAGTTCCTCTGTCAGGGGCAGGCAGCAAAGGAACATGGTCAAAAAGCAGGCAAAGTTTGGCAATAGGAATCGCACACTGAGAGCATTTGGCACCCTTGCACCAGTGAGTTATCCTGTCCTGGAGCACAGGATTTAAATAGGGCACCAGGACTGGCCAAACCCCCACCTTCCCAGTCTCCCCTCTCTACCCGTGGTGGATTGATGCAGACACGGGGGACTTTGCAACCCTGCATCTTTCAATTGTACACCGCACAAGCTTAAGTGAGGTGTCATTGTAAAGGTCAGAGTCTGGTCTTTACAATGATACAAACATGACCATGTAATACGTAAAAATAATGCTTTTACAGTACATATAAAACAATGCAGCGACATTCACTGCCCTCCTCCTTTAACCATTCAACCCCACTGACTCCCTCACTCCCTGCCCCTTCTTCTACTATGTCTTCCTTTTCTCTGGTCTCGGAGGAGGATGTCTCTGAAGTTCTCGTGTCCTCTTTCCCAACCACCTGTCCACTTGGCCCCATCCACTCACACCTTGTTTGGTCTGTCCTACCAGTAATTTACCCTGCATGACTCCTATTAACCTCTCCCTCTTCTCTGGAGTCTTCCCCTCTGCATTCAAACATGCTCTGTTCACCCTCATTCTAAAGAAGTAATCTCTTGACCCCACCTACCGTCCTATTTCTCTGCTCCCCTTTGCCTCCAAAATCCTACAACTCCTAATCTATAACCAGCTCGCCTGTTTCCTCGCTGCTAACTCTCTACTCGATCCGCACCAGTCTAGCTTTCTCTCCCAACAATCTACTGAGACTGCTTTCACCAAGGTGACAAATGATTTAGCTGCCGCTGAAACCAAAGGTCACTTCTCCCTTATTCTTCTTGACCTTTCCGCTGCATTTGACACTATTGACAACTCTCTCCTGCTCCTCACGCTGCTCAACTTTGCCTTGGTGACAACGTTCTCTCATGGTTCTCTTCCTATATCTCTCTTCACTCCTTCATTGTATCCTTTGCTGGTGCCTCTTCACCACCAGTTCCTCTTTCAGTTGGGGTACCTCAAGGCTCTGTTCTGGGTCCCCTACAATTATCGATCTATACCACCTCTCTTGGCCACCTCATCTCTTCCTATGGACTCTAATATCACCTCTATGCTGATGACACTCAAATCTACCTATCCGCTGTCTCCGACTGGATGACTTTCCGTTTCCTAAAGCTCAACCTCTCTAAAACAGCACTTCTCGCCTTCCCTCCCTCTAAAACCTCCATTCCTGCACCCATTCCCCTTCAGGTGAATGGTGCCATTACTTCTACCTCTCAGGTTCGTTGTCACGGTGTTGTGTGTGTGTGTGTATATATATATATATATATATATAATTGATAAGGAACCAGGTGTAATGGAGACTTGGTCTGTACAATATGACTGTAGAAGATAAGGTTAGATGTAGCCAAACTGGTCTTGGAAGTTTTATTTTGGAATATTAGTGTGGTCGAGGTCACAGGCAGAGTTTGGCAACAGGATAACGTGGTCAAGGTCACAGGCAGGGTTCAGCAACTTGGGCAGCAGAAGATAACGTTGTCGAGGTCACAGGCAGGGTTCAACACCTTGGGCAGCAGAAGATAACGTTGTCGAGGTCACAGGCAAAGGTTCAGTAACTTGGGCAGCAGAAGATAACGTTATCGGTCACAGGCAAAGGTTCAGCAATTTGTGCGGCAGGAGATAGCGTGGTCAAGGTCACAGGCAAAGGTTCAGCAACTTGTGCGGTAGGAGATAGCGTGGTCGAGGTCACAGGCAGGTTTCAGCAACGTGGGTATCAGGATCAAGAGGCTAGGATAGAATGGTTAGCTCAAGGTAGGGAGGACAATAATTGAGCAATGACTTACCCAGCAAGCATCTCTTTTATGGGCCTCTGAGTGGTGTGAGATTGATCTCAGGTGCTCTCTGAGTATATCTTTGTAACCCCGTCGCTCTTCTGATGACATCTATGAGATGCTGATCTTTACACACATACGAGTCGCTCTGGTGGCCAGTTTGGGGTAAGATATTTCTGAGTGGTGTTGATAATGGAGGCAGTCCGTGACAGTACCCCCCAAGAAGGCGACCTCTCCGAGGGCGATTGGGATGTTGTAGATGGAAATCACGGACAAGATCAGGAGCACTAACCTCTTTAGCAGGGATCCAAGAGTCTTCTTCAGGACCGTAATCTTTCCACCTGATGAGATATTCAAGAGAGCCTCTTTTTTTTTACGGGAATCAAGTATTTCTTGAATTTCATAGACGTCTTCATCTTCTGTAGAGATGGGGCCTGGGCAAGGAGTTATTCTTCCTTGGAACGAATCTTTTACAACAAGCTTTAGGAGAGATACATGAAATGCTGGATGTATAGAATAGGAAGCAGGTAATATTAATTTTACAGCTACTGGAGATATGATCTTAGATATGGAAAATGGACCAAGGAATCTAGGTCCTAATTTTTTTGAAGGACAATGTAATTTTAGATATCTTGTAGAAAGCCATACCTTATCTCCAATGTGGTATGTAGGGGACAGTATTCTGCGTCTGTCCGCATATGTCTTATACCTGAATTGAGCACGAAATAGATTTGAACGTATTATTTTATAGTTAGTGATTATATCCTTTATTCTCTGATTGGCAGAGGGAGTATCGCTCGTTATAGGAGAACTGGCTATTAGGGTAGGATGTGTTCCATAGACTGAGAAGAAGGGAGACATACCAATGGAAGTTTGTCTTTGATCGTTGTAGTTAAACTCCACTAATGGTATATATTGGACCCAATCGTCTTGAAGATGTGTGATGAAGCAGCGTAGATATTGTTCTATAATGCCATTGATTCTTTGGCCATCTGTTTGCGGATGAAAGGCGGTTGAGAGGTTACGTTGTATATGTAAACCTTTACAAGAAGCGGATCAGAAACGGGAGGTGAATTGTGGACTAGGGATGACCCGAACACCCCCCGAGTTCGGTTCGGGCCCGAACCCAAACTTCCCATATGTTCGGGTCCGAACCCGAACTCCATGCAAGTCAATGGGGATGAAAATTTGGTTTTTAGAGTGCCCTCCAAGAGGGCATATATGCTAGATATTTGCCATAAAAGGTGTATGGGGGTCCGGGTAGTGCCCTGGGGGACAGGAAACAAGGACAAAAAGTTTAAAAACGTTTTTAAAGGGACAGTGAGTTTTCCATGAAATAAGGGTTAAAAATGAAAACGAAAAATTCCTTCAAATATCGTGCCTAGGAGGTCCCCATAACCTGCCCGTGAAGTGGCGGATTTCTAGGACGTATAGAAACACTTAAAAACAAAAAAATGACGTTTCATATGACAGTAAATGCTTTTCCTTTAATCTATCCATAAACAACTGCTTGGGGCAGCAGTCTGTATGAAAAGAGGAGACATTTTCATACATGCAGAAAAAGTTTACTGATTTTTTTTGGCTAAATTAATGTGAAACTTATGTAGGCTTTGGATGAAAGTAACAATAGATGCTTCAAAATTGGTCCTTTAGTGTCGCCAACAGTGCCGTCACACAGTCCGTAACCCCTCTGAGGATATGAATCTGATACAGGCGTCAGTGGGAGTGCACCCAAATATTGTGCTTTTGGTGCCAGGCCTGCAAGTACTATCATACAGTAACCCCTCTGTGGTATTGTGGAAGAATGCAGGGGTGAACCTTGCGGTCCTAAATTAAAAAGATAAGCATCTGGTTAAGGCGTCAGTGCACCCAGATATTCTGCCTTTGGTGCAAGACTACCAGGCCAGCAAGTATCATCATACAGTAACACCTCTGTAGTATTGTGGAAAAATGCAGGGGTGGACCATGTGGTCCTATATTGAAAAGATATGATTCTGGTCAAGGCGTCAGTGCACCCAGATATTGTGCTTTTGGTGCCAGGCCTGCAAGTGCCATCATAATACAGTAACCCCTCTGTGGTATTGTGGAAGAGTGCAAGTGTGGACCATGTGGTCCTATATTGAAAAGATATGATTCTGGTCAAGGCATCAGTGCGCCCAGATATTGTGCTTTTGGTGCCAGGCCTGCAAGTGCCATCACAATACAGTAACCCCTCTGTGGTATTGTGGAAGAGTGCAGGGTTGGACCCTGCGGTTCAAAAAATTAAAATGATATAAATCTGGCACAGGCGTCAGTGCAGCCAAATATTGTGCCTTTCATGGCAGCAAGTGCCTTCACACCGTAACCCTTTTGTGGTATTGTGGAAGAGTTCAGTGCTGGAGGTTTTGTGAATGCAGAAGAGGACATCCCCGATCTATTCCATTACTTCAGCATCAGGGGATTGATAGCTGCTGATCCAGGACTGATTAATTTTTATAAATGTCAGCCGGTCTACAGAGTCGGTGGACAGACGCACTCTTTTGTCTGTGACAAAACCTCCAGCAGCACTGAACGTCCTTTCAGAAAGCACACTGGATGAAGGGCAACCTAGTAGCTGCATAGCATATTGGCTAAGTTCTGGCCAGTGATCCAATCTCAACACCCAGTAAGCCAGTGGATCATCTGCTGGAAAGGTATCCGGGTCTGCCCTTGCCCCTAGGTAGTCCTGCACCATATGGTGAAGATGCTGGCAATGGGTGCCTACATTTGACGTCCCTGGGCGTCGAGGACTAAAAAAAATTCTAAATGTGTAACGGGTTCTTGCGTAGTCCCACAAATACACCTGTGGTCCTTTACCTCAGTTACCTTCAAGCGCTCTGCAAGCCGATCCTGAGCCTCCGCTACCTGGGAGTTGGGGTACATGACTGCGGCATTGCCTCCACCCAACTGGACATCTAGGCTTTGGGTGTGTGATCCAGTTGGGAACATATTTAAACAAGCAATAAATCAACACAGAGCTGTCTTTTATAGATCTTTGTATTGCACAGCAAAACTCTATGCAAAAATAAATGTAACTGTCTAAATAAACATAATGCAGTGGACTAAGTAAATAACGCAAGAGTCAGTATGAGTTTACCCACAAACAATACTGCAGCCCACCCTAGTCTTTTCCCTAATGGTACCATAGGTAGGTGGTGCACATTGTTGGGGCCCAGAATAATTGTAATCCACTTTGTTTGTAATATGCTGGGATGTTCCAGGGATCAGAGAAGTCATAGACTGCTGCTTTAGTAACCAGTGTCAGAATGCCTTGTTGTAAAACCAAGGGGAGAGGTCTCCGCTTACCATTCCACAGTCTGCAATCAGATTTTGTCCAGGAAGTGGAGAAGCTGCTCCACTGGGATTCCTTCTTTCTGCAGAACAATCACTGCCAGGAACAGTTCTGTGCTTTGATCTGGATACAGAGTCTGCTGGGAGCCTTTATGCAGGATGCTTCAGCACTGGACACAATACCACAAATCTCAGCCACCATCATCTTCCAGCTTCCTCTCTCTTGCTTCCTCTCTTGCAGCCCTGCCTCCACACACAAACCATAGAGCCACACAGTCTTGAATCTCAGAGCAAACAGAAGGTCGCCATCTGCTGGTTACTACATAGAAACTGCAGGGTAGTAGAATTACTGCACTCCAGGGGTTACATGTTTAAAATAACTTGCCTTCCACTGGCAAGTCCTGGAAAGGAAGCGATCAAAAACCAAACCGTATAAAACATTTATAAAAGCCTACAATAACAGTGGAAGCTAATACAATGACATCCTAGCTGGCCAACTACGCTAAAACAGAGAATGATTTTCATTTACGATTTCAGCTAGCGCATGGAGAAAGGAGGTCATTTTACAAGATGCCTGTGTCACTGGAGCATAGCTAGGTTCTCCTATATGATCATAAACCAAGGCTGTAGGAGGCTGCTGTACCCTGGTGCTGTATCTTGGAAGTCGCTGGGGAAGAGCACTTTCTGACTGTGCCTGGGAAGCTTCGGCTCCTGCCCTGTAGTTGGGGAGGTCACCAGTGGCTTGAGGCCCTGGCTCTCCCATAGATTGAGAGTCTCTGACGGTGGTCCCAGGCACAAAGCACTGGCTTTCTGGGTTCAAAGATGGAGGACTGTTTGACATAAGAGGGGTTTTAACTCGCTGAGGTGCCACAGGGGTAGGAGACAAATTCTGTGTTCTCTCAGTATGGGGAGACCACCACTGATCATCAGCTGTGGGAGTCTCTGAGGTCTCCTCTGTCCCATTTTCAGGACTCGCTGCTGTGCTTTCCTCCAATTCACTACTACGCTCTTCCTCATCATCTGTATAGGCTACCGGTAGTAGATGGTTCCTATGCCAAGCCTTTATCCGTCCTTCAGGCCCTTTTATGTTGTACACTGGCAGTCCTTTTAGCTTAGACACAACTTCGAACAGGGTATCCTTCCATCTGTCTGCTAATTTGTGTTTTCCAAGCATCCCTAGATTCCGCAGTAGAACCTTAACGCCTGCTTGGATTTCCCGATACTTGACTTTGGTATCGTATGTTCTCTTGTTCCGCTCCACCATTCTTGTCGTGGCTTGAGTAGCCAACTCATAGGCCCTGTGGAGGTTTTGCTTGAGGGTCCTCACATAATGGGAGTGTGAGCTTGAAGTTGTCCCATCAGGGGACACCCCCATCCGGACATCTATTGGTAGTCTAGCTTCCCTTCCAAACATCAGGAAGTAGGGTGAAAATCCTGTAGACTCATTTCTTGTGCAATTATATGCGTGGACCATGGTTTCCACGTGCTTACTCCAAGACCGCTTCTCCACTGTTTTCAGAGTCCCAAGCATATCTAGGAGGGTCCTATTAAAATGCTCAGGCTGAGCATCACCCTCTGGGTGGTAGGGTGTTGTTCTGGACTTCTGAACCTGCAACATATCCAGCAGCTCTTTGATCAACTTGCTCTCAAAGTCTCTACCTTAATCAGAATGTATTCGATTGGGTAGACCGTAGTGCATGAAATACTTCTTCCACAAGACTTAAGCTACGGTCACAGCCTTCTGGTCTTTAGTAGGAAAGGCCTGAGCGTATCAGGTAAAATGATCTGTAACCACTAGAACATTCCCGATTCCAGTAGTATCATTCTCAATACATAGATAGTCCATGCACACAAGAGCCAGGGGCCCTGTGCTTTTAAGGTGGCCCATAGGGGCAGCTCTCACAGGTAGAGTCTTTCTCTGAATACATCTTCTGCAGGTTTTCACATAATGTTCAACACATTCCCTCATACGAGGCCAATAGAACCGGTCTTGTATCAGTCCGTAGGTTTTGTCAACTCCAAGATGACCATGTTGATCATGGAGAGCTCTCATGACTATTCCCCGGTATCTATGAGGTAGTACCAGCTGCTTTCGACCTGGGTGGTCGTGGTATTTCAAAATTCTATAAAGGATCCCATCTTCCAGATGTAGTTTACTCCACTCTCTCCAGTACATGTTTCTTTGTCCTATTGGAAGGGAGCTCAGCAATTTTGGTTTCTTAACTCTCATCGCCTTGAGGACTGTCCCTATATACCGATCCTGTGATTGGGCTTTCTTTTTTTCTTCCTTGGTTATTTGAGATCAATGTTGACGGATGACTGGAGCACAAAATATCTCTGGTACTGCTTCTGAGGAGTAACTGATGGAATCTATTCCTCTAAGGTCAGAGAACTCCTCCTGTTTCTGGGCCACTACATAGGTGTGGCAAAAAGCCCCTACCCCTGGCCCAGGAATTTCTTCCCATTCTTCCTTTTATTCATGAGGAAGCAGTCCAGGTCTGCGAGGCAGAGCATCTGCACTGACATTCTTGGGGCCTGGCTTGTATTTAAGGCTGAAATTATAGCTCGACAACGCTGCCAGCCACCTGTGTCCTGTGGTATCTAGCTTAGCCGTAGTTTGAATATATGTAAGTGGATAATTATCTGGCCTTACTTCAAATGTTGTACCATATAAATAGACATGCAATTTGTCTACAATTGCCCACTTAAGAGCCAAGAATTCTAGCTTGTGGACTGGATAGTTTTTCTCTGCACCAGTTAGACTTCTGCTTATGTATGCCACGGGTCTTAACCCTTCTGGGTAGCTTTGATGTAATACACCCCCTAGGGCCTCCATACTGGCATCGACATGGAGCACATACTGCTTCTCGGGGTCTGCATACGCCAAGACTGGGGCTTCTGTAAGTCTTTCTTTCAAGGTTAAAAAGGCTTGTTCACATCCTGAAGTCCATTTGTTTCCGAAGGAGTCTTTAGGACTGGGTACCTTAGCACCTTCTATATCAGAGGTAACCTTTAACAATTATGTAACTCTCGAGCAATCTTCGAGTAGTCCTTCACGAACCTTCGGTAATAACCACAGAACCCTAGGAATGAACGTAGCTCACTGATGGTATCTGGCCTAGGCCAATTCACCACTGCTTCAATTTTGGCCGAGTCCGTTGCTACTCCTTCTGCAGAAACAATATGACCTATATATGTGACAGAGTCCCGTGCAAATTGACATTTGTCTAATGATAATTTCAGACCCTCTGCTTGGAGTCGATCCAGCACTTTCAGTTATCGCTGTTTGTGTTCTTCCGGGGTCCTTCCAAACACTATGAGGTCATCCAGATACACTAGGCACTCCTTGGGATTCATATCCCTCACAGTCTTTTCCATTAGCCTTTGGAATGTGGCAGGAGCTCCTGTGATTCCTTGCGGCATCCTAGTAAACTCATAGAACCCCAAAGGGCAGATGAAGACTGTCTTTTCCTGATCCTCCTCATTCAGCGGAACTTGATAATACCCAGATCTTTAGTCAAGAACACTAAACCACTGGCTTCCAGAAAGGGCATTTAACAGATATTCTATCCGTGGTAGTGTGTACTGAGCTGGCACTGTTCTCTTATTCAGAGTGCGATAGTCTATGCAGAGCCGAACTGTGCCATTCTTTTTCCAAACTATCACTATGGGTGAGGCATATGGGCTTCTGGACTCTTTAATAATACCAGATTCTTCCATCCGTTGTAATATAACACGGACATCCTCCACATCTCGTGGGGGTATTCTCCTTGATCTCTCCCTGAAAGGAGTTGAGTTAGAAAGTCTAATAGCATGTGTGGCACTTCTTGCGCATCCCACATCCAATTCTTCCCTGGAGAAGACTTCCTCTCTTGTAATTAGTTTGGATCGGAGTCTATCTTTCCATTCTTGTGGTAAAGGAGAATCTTCCAGATCAAAATCTATACATCCTTCAAGGTTACTCCCCAGTTCTGCTTTCATGGACATTACTGAAGATACCTGCTCTATCAAGTGAATTACGCCAATCTTCTGGTGACGATCAATTCTGACCTCTGTAGGTGTGAAATTCTGTATCATTACGGGGAAATCTTTACACCAGTGATTCCGCCAATCTTTCACTTCAGGTATGAGTGTCCATCCATTTTTCGTATCCTCCTCAGTCAAGGACTCAACTAGATATTGCCTGGTTCCTCCTGATATTTCATGATGTATAGAAGCTATGGCTCGTAGAGTCTTGGTTTCTCCAGGCTTCAGAAATACAGACTCTTTTCCTGAGTAATAGCATGACCCAGGTTTAGCTTGTAGGGCTAGTCGACGACACTCCTTTCCTAAAACAGGGCTGACCTCCATTAGTCGTGCTAGAGATACATCTCCCACTTCAGAAAGATAAGTCCTGAACATGTCCTGCACAATTCTTGCATTGGTACCCAGAATAATTGGAGCACATGTTTTTTTTCCACTGGGCATATAAGAGCTTCCAATTCCATAGGACAGATCATTCCTGTGTTTTAATTGTGGGATGGTTACAGTAACCCTTATGCATCCCTGTACAGATTGGGCCTGAGATCCCACTCCCCACAACTGCAACTCTCCCGCAGGCTCCAGAGGAATATGGCTTAAATGATGATCATAGAAGTCTCTATAAATGATGGTGACCTGAGATCCAGTATCTAGCAAGGCAGATGCGTAAATACCCTCTATTTGCAGGTGTATGATTGATTTGGGCCCGATCTTGACTCCCACAGATATATGATCTTTCTTACTTTTCTTAGAAACACTGGAAGCGGAGGCCTTCTCTAACCCAATAGCTAGCACTTCGACATCTGTCTCTGATGAATTGGTGGGACACTCCCGCTTGAAGTGCCCTAATTTTCCACATTTAAAACAGCTTCCTTGGGGGGATGAATCCTCCGGTAACAATCTTCTCATTGTCCCCCTGTGGAGTTGTCTACGAGGAGAAGAATCGGTCCATTTTGCCACTGGCTTGGACAATAATTCTAGTTCAGCTATCTTCTTTTTAAGAATTGCCAGATCCATATCCTCTTTCTCTGCTGCTTTAAATGTATTCCCTTTGCGTAAAGGAGAGGAGGACATTTGATCCTCCAATCTTTTTGCTTTGTTGATCAGTGTGGAATAGGACAAAACTTGATCATCCAGCTTAACTCTTAACATAATCATTACTGGGTCATTGGTAAGGCCTCCCCTCTGAATTTGCTTGGATAGTCGTGTATCCAACTCAGATGCCGTGATTGCTCTTTTTTTAAATAGTTTTCCTAGTAGCAGTTGTAATCGATTTAATATAGTCAGAGTTTTCATGCTCCTTCTGCTTAGTGGCTAGGAACTTGACTAACAGATCATCAGAGTCCTCCGATTTTTCATAAGCATCTTGCAAAGCTTGAATGTAATCCTGTGCGGTAGTTTGTGCATTCACTCCCTTGTAAAGCCTTATTATTTCTGTAGCTGGGGATCGGAGACTCTCCATTAACCATTGTTTCTTTATAATATCAGTACAAGACCATTCTTCCAGTAATTGTAAAGCATTATCCTTCCAGGCTTCAAAGGTTTCTTCTCCTACAGGCACAGGCTGGTTCCCAGACAACACCTTCAGCTTGCGGTAGCTGTGGGTGTGTGTAGCCGTTACTATGGCCTCTGAGAGTTTTTGTAGTATTTCGGCCATGTTACTTTCCCCTGAATTTGTGGTACTCAAGAAGGGGCTGTCTGGCTGTGGCGATTATTGGAGAGGAGACCACTACAAGACCTGTGGTCTTAGGGTTGATTTCCCCTTGCTCTTTGGAAAATTGTACAGTCTGTTTTGGAATGGCTCCAATTTCGAATGGTGTAACCGGTAATCTCCAGGTAGTTTTCTCTAACATAGGGGTCCGAGGCTGGGAATGGCTTGATACATCAAAATCCCTCAGGTTTATACTGAGGGGTTGCTGTGGAGTATGCCCCTCCTCTTTGTCCAAAAGAGCGAACACTAAGGGGCATCCTTCGGGTGCTGCTCCAAGAAGGTGTAGGCTTGTGGCCCTCTGGCGGCCTCTCAAATCTGTATGGGCATATATTAACATATAAATTTGACCATTTAAATCCTGCACGATATCCCTGATGGTAACAATCTCTATTCCCAGTAAAATCTCCAAACACTTGGAGACATGCTTCAGCTCGCTGTAGGGAGGTACTTGACATATCATCACTGCATGGTGTAACGGTATCTTCTGTTGCTGGGCCCATTCTGTCGCAAATAAGAGCGTTTACCGTGGGATTAATATATCCTTGTTGGTTGTACCCCAATTCATCTCAGCAGTGCCTCCATTTGTAACGGGTTTTTCTGTAGTCCCACAAATACCCCTGTGGTCCTTTACCTCAGTTACCTTCAAGCGCTCTGCAAGCCGATCCTGAGCCTCCGCTCCCTGGGAGTTGGGGTACATGACTGCGGCAGTGCCTCCACCCAACTGGACATCCAGGCTTTGAGTGTGAGATCCAGTTGGGAACATATTTAAACAAGCAATAAATCAACACAGAGCTGTCTTTTATAGATCTTTGTATTGCACAGCAAAACTCTATGCAAAAATAAACGTAACTGTCTAAATAAACATAATGCAGTGGACTAAGTAAATAACACAAGAGTCAGTATGAGTTTACCCACAAACAATACTGCAACCCACCCTAGTCTTTTCCCTAATGGTACCATAGGTAGGTGGTGCACATTGTTGGGGCCCAGAATAATTGTAATCCACTTTGTTTTTAATATGCTGGGATGTTCCAGGGATCAGAGAAGTCATAGACTGCTGCTTTAGTAACCAGTGTCAGAATACCTTGTTGTAAAACCAAGGGGAGAGGTCTCCGCTTACCATTCCACAGTCTGCAATCAGATTTTGTCCAGGAAGTGGAGAAGCTGCTCTACTGGGATTCCTTCTTTCTGCAGAATAATCACTGCCAGGGACAGTTCTGTGCTTTGATCTGGATACAGAGTCTGCTGGGAGCCTTTATGCAGGATGCTTCAGCACTGGACACAATACCACAAATCTCAGCCACCATCATCTTCCAGCTTCCTCTCTCTTGCTTCCTCTCTTGCAGCCCTGCCTCCACACACAAACCATAGAGCCACACAGTCTTGAATCTCAGAGCAAACAGAAGGTCGCCATCTGCTGGTTACTACATAGAAACTGCAGGGTAGTAGAATTACTGTACTCCAAGGGTTACAAATGCATCAGTCAAGCGGCACTGGCCTTCACCATTATTCCTCTGATCATCCGCAGCCTCAGAAGCACGTGTGTCAGCACTTGGTAATCTACCAGTGCCTGGAAAGGTGTTACTCAAGTGTCGCTTTAGAGCGTCCTCAAGTTTTTTCATCCTGTGTTCCCTCTGTGAGGGCAGGATGAGCTCTGCAAATTTACCCTTGTATCGTGGATCAAGAAGGGTTGCCAACCAGTAATGATCCCTCTCCTTGATAGCACGAATCCTGGGGTCCTTTAGCAGGCTTTGCATCATTAGGGAGCCCATGCAGCGTAGGTTGGAGGTGGCATTAGCTTCCGAGTCTTCCTGGTCAATGAGGATGACCGTATCGTGCACTTCCTCCTCCCAGCCATGCACTAGCCCTTGTGTTTCTGGGCACACGAAACCCTCCCTTGAGGAATTCCCACCTTCAATGCCCCCACTACTTAAATATTCTGCCTCCTCCTCATCCTCCTCCGGTCTGATCTGAGTAGGACCCGCTGGAATGCTGTCTGCGGAAAGACTGGGGCCTTGAGGGCTAGGGAAGGCCTCCTCTTCCTCCCGCTGCTCTGCCTCTAGAGCCACATCTATAATTCCCCGCAGAGTGTGCTCCAGCAGGAACACTAAAGGAATTGTGTCACTGATGCATGCACTGTCCCTGCTCACTATCCTCATTGCCTCCTCAAATGGTGACAGTACAGTGCATGCATCCTTGATCATCAGCCACTGCGGGGGGGAAAAAAAATTTGACCTGAACATGTCCTTGTGCCATACTCACACAGGTACTCGTTGATGGCCTTCTGCTGCTTGTGCAGACGCGGCAGCATTGCTAATGTCGAGTTCCACCTGGTGGGCATGTCACAGATCAGACGGTTTGTGGGAAGGTGGAATTCTCTTTGACTTTCTGCCAGGCGAACGCTTGCTGGGAATGACCGTCTGAAGTGGCTGCAGACTTTTCTGGCCTGGATGAGAAGCTCTGGCAGCCCTGGGTACTTGGTTAGGAAACGCTGTACCACCAGATTTAGGACGTGTGCTAGGCATGGTACATGCGTCAATTTACCTATGCGTAGGGCGGAGAGAAGGTTGCTGCCATTATCGCAGACGATCATTCCCAGCTGAAGCTGGCGTGGTGTTAACCATCTCTGCACCTGGCCCTGCAGAGCTGACAGAATTTCTGGCCCGGTGTGGCTCCTGTCCCCTAAACAACCCAGCTCAAGCACAGTATGGCATCTTTTTGCTTGAGCCATTGCGTAGACCCTGTCAGGCGTCGGTTTAACTGCCACTTCACCAGAGACAGAGAAGGAGGAGGAAGAGGTGGTGGTGGTGGAGCAGACAGACCTCATACAAGCAGCTTTCTGGAGGTGTGGTGGATGAACAAGCTCCTGCACAGAGCCCCGTCTTGGATCCCTCCCAGCTGCAATCAGAGTTACCCAGTGTGCCGTGAAGGAAATGTAATGACCCTGTCCATGCTTGCTGGACGACGTGTCTAAAGTCACATGCACCTTGTTGCTGACTGCCTTTCCCAATGACTGGATAACATTGTCTTGTCAGCCTGGCTGGCAGAGGACTCGGAGGATGAGGATGGCCTGGTTAGCCAATCCACCAAGTCCTCTGTATGTTACTGCTGCTTAAGACGGCCAGCACCAGTTAGAAAGGACAAACGTGTCCCTGCAGAGGATGCACCACGACCAGAGGCACAGCCTCCCGACACAGGGGCTGCTTGCCCTCTTATCTGTGTCTGGGAGCGTCTGCCTGTCCTTTTTGTTCTTTCAGACATGGTGAGTGATATATAGATTAATATATCCAGAACTCTGATTCAACTCTGGTATAAAGATTTAAAGAACTCTGGTATAACTCAGTGAGACACCCTGATAGCTGGCAGCCAGTGACAAGACACAGATTACAAGTCTCAGACACCTCCTATAAATCAGTGAGACCCCTTGATGGGTGGCAGTGAAACCTCCTATAAATCAGTGAGAACACACTGATTATAACAATTCACAAATGTTTTGTAGAAATTTGTGACCCCCAAAATACTGCGTGGTACTGGCTGTGTGACAAGACACAGATCACCTCAATTCACAAATGTTTTAAAGTAATTTGTAACCCCAAAAAGACTTGCTGGCTGTGTGACAAGACACAGAAGATCACCTCAATTCACAAATGTTTTAAAGAAATTTGTAAACCCCAAAAAAACTTGCTGGCACAGTGACAAGACACACATCACCTAAATTCCCTGATATTTGGTAGAAATGAGACCCCCCCCCCAGTAGCGTGGCAGACCGTCAGTAACAACACACAACTATCTCATCTGAAATCTCCTCTCAAAATGCATGCTGTAGCTATGTGTGGAAACGTTATATAGTGTGCTGCGGGACTTAGCTCTGTGAGCCCATGATTGGGCAAAATTTGCCCAATCAGGACTCTGAGCCCTGATTGGCATACTGTTAAACCTGTCTTGCACCAGACCTGTGGTCAGGTGCAAGGCTGTAGCCAATTACGAGCTTCAGGCCAGTGGGAAAATGCATTGTGGTCCATTGTGATGCATTGTGGTCGAACATGCGGCGAACACCCGGAAATGTTCGGTGTTCGCGATCTAATCGAACAGGCTAAGTTCGGGTCGAACTCCGAACCGTCCGAACCGAACAGCTCATCCCTATTGTGGACCTCTGTCAGTAACTATAGACTCGGGTATTCCGTGAAGCTTGAATATATTTGCCATAAATAGTTGAGCGGTTTCAAGAGCAGTAGGCACAGGCTTGGTAGGGTTAAGATGAATCATCTTTGAGAATCTATCAACCACGATCATGATAGTGGTATGACCAGAAGAATCGGGGAGATCTGTAATAAAATCCATGGTAATATCCTTCCATGGTGAAGAGGGTATGGGTAATGGACGTAATAATCCTTGTACTGGCGACCTGGTATCCTTCATACGATTACAGATGGGACAACAATGGACAAAATTGAGAATATCTTTGTTCACACCTGGCCACCAGAAGTATCTTCTTATTAGTTCAATTGTTTTGTGTACACTTCCATGACCCCCTAATGTTGAATCATGATGGAATTGAAGGATTCGTAGGCGGGTTTGTTGATGAGTGTAGAATTGATTATTTCTCATGAGGAATCCATCTTTTTTCTGTAAAGGAACACTGGTAATGTTTGGATTATCATTTTGTGTATATTTTTTTAAATCATCCCATAAGGGTACATCAGTAGTTAGGAAGCAGGTGTTCGGAAGTATATTCTCTTCTCTAGCAGGTGTTTCTGTAAAGTTTAGACAAAGGGCATCTGCTTTACCATTTTTATCTCCTGGTCGGTATATTATATGTAAGTCAAATCGACTGAAAAAGATCTTGCTTGTCTTGGTTTTAATCTTTTGGCTTTTTGTAAGTATTCAAGGTTCTTATGATCAGTAAAGATTGTGATTGGATATAATGAACCTTCTAATAAATGACGCCATTCTTCTAGAGAAAGTTTGAACGCTTATAGTTCTTTCTCCTATGTCATAATTTCTTTGTGCTGGAGATAAGGTTTTTGAGTAGTAGGCTACAGGATGAAGCTTATCATTATCATTGGTTCTTTGAGATAATATAGCTCCAATAGCATATTCTGAAGCGTTGACTTCCATGTAGTAAGGTATATTAGGGTTTGGTAAGGCTAGTATAGGGGTTGTCGTAAATCTTTTCTTTAATTCGTCAAAAGCATGTTGTGCTCTGGTGGTCCATCTAAAATGAGAATGGATACTGGTTAACTCTGTTAAGGGTTTTACCAACCTTGAGAAATCTTTGATAAATTTGCGGTAGAAATTGCAGAATCCCAGGAAACATTGGAAACCCTTTCGATTTGCCGGTATCGGCCAGTCTTCTACTGCTTTTATTTTCTCCCGGTCCATTCTGATGCTGCCTGGTGTCAGTACGAATCCTAAAAATTCGATTTCTTGGCTATCAAAAGTACATTTTTCAAGTTTTGCATACAAATTATATTTTCTTAACCTTTGTAATACTTTCTTTACATGGTCATGATGTCGTTCGATGGTATCAGAGAAGATTAGTATATCATCTAGATATATAACGACAGAGATATCTAATATATCTCTAAAAATATCATTTAGGAAACGCTGAAAGGTTGCTGGGGCATTGCAAAGCCCGTATGGCGTCACCA
Source organism: Leptobrachium leishanense (assembly GCA_009667805.1). Taxonomy (NCBI): domain Eukaryota; kingdom Metazoa; phylum Chordata; class Amphibia; order Anura; family Megophryidae; genus Leptobrachium; species Leptobrachium leishanense. Next base: position 200,507,161 of record CM019067.1, read on the forward strand.
AATACTCAAAGTGCCCATAGCGGGAGCGGAACGCAGTCTTCCATTCGTCGCCCCCTCTTATTCTTATGAGATTATAGGCACCTCTTAGGTCAAGTTTGGTGAAGTATTGGGCCCCTCTTAGTCGATCCATAAGTTCCATTACGAGAGGTAATGGGTATTTGTTTTTAACGGTGATATTGTTTAACGCTCGGTAGTCAATACATGGCCTTAATCCTCCATCCTTTTTCCCGACAAAAAATATGGGGGCTCCAGCAGGTGAGGTAGAAGGCCGTATAAAACCTTTATGAAGGTTCTCATTTATATAAGAAAGACTGAACAATTAGTCCAGAGGATGAGTACCATTAATAAACCGTATGAGACTCTAGAGGAACCTTACAAGACCTTATAAATTTATTTAAATTTTATTGGACAAAAGAGACCATACATGTTAAAAAACATAGAAAATGTGAAAAAAGGGCAATATTAAAGTAAATTGTATAGACAAGGTTACGCTGTGATCTGTGGTATAGTGGAGTGCTAACAATGATCATGCGATTAGACGAACTCCATATATATGAAACCGTACGGTTAGTCATAGGGTTAAATACCCACAATGTGGACCTCGATGATTCTAGTCTGGCTATGGATGTAATATTTACATGTGCATGTTTACATGTGAATACTTCACTATGTTGGATCCCGGTTAGTCACTTAGCGATAAACAATATCCCCACCTAGCAAGATTAGTAACCAGCAGGGGAAAAGGTCTCGCATAAATAATTGACCCTCCGTATATTATACCATTGCCGTATGGCCAATACTGTGTGAATACTGGGTGGTGTATCCTGAGCTAACCCTAAGAATACACAAAGCTAATTCAGCAGGAGTCGCTTAAGAAGCTAAAAATAGGTCTCCAATGCAACACTTGGTACTACAAATTGAAGGAGGGGGGCAGCGGTCCACTGTCAGCTATTCACAGTGTATCAGTTGCATTAATACTCCTGTGTATTGCCCTTAAAAATGAATTTGCAGATCTTATGACCAGTTCACGGTACAGAAGAATAATTATTCATTCAATCACTGCTGCATAGATGCATAGATGTTATCTGTTCACACATGCCTTATAATGAATAGAAAATAAAAACTAACAGACTGGGTCATGTGATGTTCCATTTGTATAGTGGGCAGTGACGTGCGGTGAGGTCAGTGCTTGGTGAGGCACTGGCTAGTATCAGACCCAGATATACACAGGTTATGTAGGTTCAGGTTCAGTGCTCCCCAGGATCTGGCTGCTGTCTGTGCTCTCCAGGATCTCTGTCATCCTCAGACAGCCTAGTGTGATACTGAGGCCACACCTCAAGCACAGCCCTGCACCCACTGATTGTGCGAGACAGGACACATGACTGTCGTGCGCCAATCAATGCATGGGAGGCCTGAGTCCCATGCGGGAGTTTTTTGAATGACTTGGGCCAATAGCGCATTCCTTTTGGTCCAAGTTATTTCATTATTGTCCCAGTGCCTCTGAAGCACTGGGAGAGCAATGTTCAGGAAGTGGGCAGTGCTCGGATGTCTGTTCATTGAACAGACGCACCACACTGCACTGTTCTTGGCAGCATACTTGATTTGCGTAGGCTCAGGCTGTTGAAGGGGAAAAAAAAGTGTGGCACACACAGAGGACGGACTGAGCTGATGGCAGGGGAACGAGGAGCAGGTGAGCTCTGCCTCACCTGCCGCCCCTGACCGCACGTCCCTGATAGTGGGTTATACTCAGCTCCTCAACGGTTCCTATTCGTTAATAAGTTTGAAAATAAGATTATCATTCAAGCCCACTCATGCATACACCGGAGAAGGAAAGCCCCCTGTCGTGGTAATATCACCCTTCCAGTGAATTACTCTTGAAAGAGATTATAATATTCTACTTGGACCGTAGGTATCATGCGTTGTTAATGAGGGTCTTTGGCATGAATTGCATAGATTGCATAAACAGACCTCCTCAGCTCCTGGCTACCCAGAAACACCGCTTACACAGAACGATCGTAATCAGGCATGTATTACTCTACTAGTTCGTCCTTTATGTATTCTGACAAGCCAGATTTAAATTGGGCTAATAAGGCGGGCTCGTTCCATTCAGATTCTAGTGCATGGTGACGGAATTCAGTCACATAATCTTCCATGCCATTTCTTCCTTGCTTCAGGTTAGAGAGGGCAGAAGCGGCTTTAGTTAGTCTGTGAGGATCATCATATAATTCAGATATAGCCTTTAGGAATGAATTTCAATCGCTGAATGCAGGATCATTAGTATGTATGAGATGACGAGCCCAACATTGTGACCTTCCGGTAAGAAGAGAGATCACTGAATGTATTCTAGAGTAATCAAAGGCTTAAGTACGGGGTTGAAGAAAAAACATAATTTGACATGAGGTGATGGAACATCTAAATTTCTTACGGTTTCCATCAAATTTTTCCGGCGGGGAGACATAAGGTTTAGTAGACGTGCACAACACAAAATTTAGTTTTTAACTAATGCATTAGTCCTAAAATGCAATTTATTTAGTTGCTAAAGAAATTCGTTTTCAGTTCTTTAGTATGAAAACTAATTTCATTCATCCGAAAACCCAAGGGCTGAGATCGCTGCTTGTTACAGTATCTCTCACTCTCAGCACAATGTGTCAGGCAAAGCTGTTACAGTAACTGACTGCTGCTCATCACAGCGCTCAGAGTTTCAGTAAAACTAGTAAATAATATTTTTATATATAAGAGGTTATAACAATATTATTTCCTTGTTTTACTGAAACTCTGAGCGCTGTGATGAGCAGCAGTCAGTTACTGTAACAGCTGACCCTGATACATTGTACTGAAAGATAATATAACAAGCAGCCGATCTCAGCGCTCACAGCCGCTGGATTTAAAGGGTTTTTAAAAAAAATGTTCCTCTCTGTAGAATGTATAGAACATCCTCCTGCATTAATTAATGTCCCTCTCTGTATAGAACATCCTGATGCATTGGCATGTGGAGGGTGCAGAACTTCAGAATGCAATGCTTATCCAGCACAGGAGAGGGAACTTTTACTGAAACTTTGTATCTCTGTGGGGGAGACAGACAGGATTATAAAAGCAGGGGAGAGGGAAAATATTAACGTAAATCGGTCTGAAAGCTCAGAGAAGAGATGACTGGTACAAATTCATTTTTATAATAAAATAAAGCACTTTAAATCCAGGGAAAACATTCAAATACTAAATGTATCAGACGTAAAAACCCCTTTATAACGAGCAGCACTGGGAGAGAAGAGGGACTTTATATAAAATGTGTATTATAGATGAGGAAAGGGGGATAGTGCTCCTGGAGAATATAAAATGTATCCGACCTAAGCCCCTATTATACAGAGTGGGAGGGGAGATAACACACGTTTTATAAAGTCCCTCTCTTCTCCCAGTGCTGCTTGTTATAAAGGGGTTTTTACTATCCAGCCCCCTCTGTCATTAGCTTTCAGTGTGATTTATTTGAATGTTTTCCCTCTCCAGCTGCTTTTATCATCTTGTCTGCCTCATAGAAATGCAAGGGTTAAGTAATGGTTTCATCTCCTTTGCTTGCTGTCTGTGCTGCAAGTGAGTATTCTGGAGCTCTATCACTGTCAGATTTTCGGGTAGGGGTCGGGAAGGATTATGCATACAAACTTTTTCTGTAGCTTTGCGATGTTGCGCTCTTCATTGCTGGTCTCCTTCACTCATCAATGTAATATCACAAAAAGGACAAACTAAAATGTAGTGCATTTTTTTTTAGTTTCTTTCGTTTTTTTGGACAGAGCAGTTTCGTATCTCTTGAGTAATACGAAAACGAAATTATCCCAAAATTCAGACTAAATCGTTTTAGTACTAAAACTAATGCACATGTCTAAGGTTCAGTCACGTTGGTCACAGTATGATATGTAGGTAGTTCAGGTATTCTAGAACCCCCAGGTAAAGGAGTGGAAACGGCAAAATAAGTCTCGAGACGTTCTTGTATGGTCTGGACTGTAGCTAGATTCTGTTTCATATCTTGTACTGTCATAGCGAGGGCAGTGACTTGATAAGAGATGGCTGACACAGCTTCGCTTATCCCCGATGGTTCCATTTATAGGCTCAATTATTCTGTCACAGTGTTGTGTATATATATATATCTATATTTATCTTGAAAAAGGCCCATGGTGGGCCGAAACGTTGGTTTACTAAATGTGATCAATAAATAAAGATTTATTATTTTTTTAAGCCCTCGTGTGCCTCCTCCACCTTTTAATTCTATATTTTTTTTGGGAGCTATGCACCGAGATATATATATATATATATCTATATATCTATCTTGGTCTGTAGAAGATAAGGTTAGACGTAGCCAAACTGGTCTTGGAAGTTTTATTTTGGAATATTAGTGTGGTCGAGGTCACAGGCAGAGTTTGGCAACTTGGGCAACAGGGTAACGTGGTCGAGATCACAGACAAAAGTTCAGCAACTTGGGTAGCAGAAGATAACGTTATCGAGGTCACAGGCAAGGGTTCAGCAACTTGGGCGGCAGAAGATAACGTTGTCGAGGTCACAGGCAAAGGTTCAGCAATTTGTGCGTCAGATAGCATGGTCGAGGTCACAGGCAGGTTTCAGCAAGGTTGGTATCAGGATCAAGAGGCAAGGATAGAATGGTTAGCTCAAGGTAGGGAGGATAATAATTGAGCAATGACTTACCCAGCAAGCATCGTTTTTATGGGCCTCTGAGTGGTGTGACATTGATCTCAGGTGCTCTCTGAGTATATCTCTGTAACCCCGGCGCTCTTCTGATGACATCATTGAGATGCTGATCTTTACACACATACGGTGGCCAGTTTGGGGTAAGGAGATATTTCTGAGTGGTGTTGATAATGGAGGCAGTGCAGTAGGTCCATGACACTCGTTGCCTAGGGTTCCACTTGGACTTCTATCCTTTACTTCTCACATTCAGTCGCTAACCAAATCTTGCTACTTCCACCTAAAAAACATTGCACGCGTCCGTCCCTGTCTTAATCAGGACTCTGCTAAAATGCTCATCCAAGCTCTTATTATCTCCCGCCTTTACTACTGTTACCTCCTTCTCTCTGGCCTTAAGAGGTCCCAGATTCTGCCTCTGCAATGAACACCTATGCCAGGCTCATACACCTCACCTGCCACACCTCTCACACTTCACCCCTTTGTCAATCTCTACACTGGCTCCTGTTTCCTTTTAGATTACAATTCATTATATTGGTCCTCGCATACAAAGTACTCCATAACCGTGCCGCTACCTACATCTCCCCCCTTATTAGCAGGTACATCCCGTCCCGCCCACTGCGCTCGGCCAATGATCTGATGCTATGAGTTCCTTGTACTCGCACCCCCAACTCTCACTTTCAGGACTTTCATAGAGCTACCCCTTTCTATGGAACTCCCTCCCCCGTAACATTAGACTCTCCCCGTCTCTCCAGTCCTTCAAGAAGTCTCTGAAAATTATTTACTTTAGAGAAGCCTATCGGCTCACTCCATAATCCCCCATTGTTCATTTCTTGCTCCATCCTCCCACACACCTAATGTATCACCCCTTTCCTCTTAGATTGTAAACTCTCGAGCAGGGTCCTCCCTCCTTCTGTTCCATGTGTATAACGTGTATGTATATTATTATTATTATTATTCTTTATAAAGCACCAGCATATTCCGCATCGCTGTATATTTGCTAGTCTGTTTCTCCCATTGTACTGCGTTAAGGAATTTATTGGCACTTTATAAATACTTGTAACTTTAACTAACTCAACTAAGGCAACAGATTATGCCTCGTCTTTTGATCTGAGCGCAGAGAATAACTTTCATTTTTTTCAAAAAAAATGTAGTGTTTTTTTTTGCCTCAAAACAAAAATTTAGTAATTTTGGCATGTTTCTTTTTTTGTTTGTGGGGGGGGGGTAGGAGCTCTCCACATTCCTGTGTCTACAGGCTCCTGAGGTGCAAATCCGGCCCTGCCTGACATCAGGGCATTTCTCACATTTCACTGCTGTTCCAGGTTCTCTGAATAGATTAACCATTGATTTGACCCCCAAAATCTAAATAGTTCCAAAATTTTGTCCTGAGTTTAGAAAGGACCCCCTTCCCTTTTCAGGCTCTCTCCCGGCAGTGTCGGGGGGCGTCAGAAACTGGACATCATTGCGCCCAGCAATGATGTCAGTGAGACGGCCGGGGTCTTTAAAAACAGAGGTCTGACTTCAAAGAAGTCAGGAACCCGGCCGGAAAGGTAAGTATAGGGAGCGGGGGGGGGGGTTAGAGGACCATGACGTACAGAGTACATCCTTGGCCCTTATTGGTATTTTTTCCAGGACGTACCCTGTACCCCATTGGTCCACAAGGGGTTAATGTTTACAATTTATATGGTTTACTTTCAAAAAAAATGTGTATAACAAATGTTTTTTGTCTTTTAGGTTTATTTGGAATTGTGCTCCTGTGAGTATACAAACTCTTTCATGCTTTAATTCCTCCATGCAAAACCCTCTTCAAATCCATAATTCAATTACTACATTTCCATTTGCTCTCCTGGATTCCAAATTTGATCAGTATCATTTTACTTTGATTGTGATAAATGGCAATCGAAGCTCCGCTCCTGCACACTCTTTCTTATCGATTAAGATGCATACTAAACTGAGGTACGTAAACAATAAAAGCTTACAAGTTTTTTATTGTTGCTAAAAACAATTGTGGATTTAAACCCTCCAAGGTTGGTTTATAGGACATTGATGATTAAAATTCTATGTCACGCTTTAGCAATGTCTTTGAATTTATTGAACATTTTAGTGATGCGCAGTTCCGATGGACAGCTACTAAGCATTAACCGTACTTGGAGAACTCCCAAAGCCCCTCTTCTGACAGAAAGTAGCCTACTTTTTTCATTGTTACAATATTTATACAAATGTTTAACCATGAAACAATATAATGCTTCAGATGTTCATAAGAAATTGATGTATTGCTGCTCTGGTAGAGGGGGGTATACTCTGGGACCGCTACTGGGGGGGGGGTATCTGCGTGTTGTGTTTTTATTTTTTATTTTTTCATGACCATGGTAATTGTTTTTGAGCTGGTTAGTGCTCTTCTCCTGTATTACTCTCTACCCCTATCTCCTAGTTACCTGATTCAACCTAGCCTATACAAGGACCAGTATTTTTTTTTATAGTGCTTATATGCTGGGGTCAACCATACAGTGACAGTACCTACCAAAGGTGGTGCAGGAAAGGACAACCAGTGAACTGTCAACAGGGTCATGGGTGCCTAAGGCTCACTGATGCACTTTGGGGGTGTCAGCTGCCCTGTCTGGTCTAGTCACATAGAAGAACTACTGTAGTTATAATTGCGGAAAAACCTTATGCTGTCCATGATAAAAAATGAGTCCGAACACACTTGACATGTACCACCTCCTTGGAGATTGTTGCAGACAATGTACACGCTTTCATGGCAAAAGTGTTCCCTCATGGCAGTGGCCTCGGCAAGATAATGCACCCTGCAAACTTCAGGAATGCTTTGAGGAACATGACAATTTGAAGATGTTGCCTTGGACTTCAAATTCCTCAGATCAAACCAGTTGAGCATCTGAGGGATGTGCTGGAACACAACCTCGAACCATGCAAGCTCCACCAGACAATTTGCAGGACTTAAAGAATTTGCTGTTTAATAATTTGGTGCCAGATACCACAGGACACAGAGGTCTTCTGGTGTCCATGCCTCAACGAATCAAAGCTGTTTTGGCAGAACGAGGGTGTCTTACAGGATATTGGGCAGGTGGTTTTAATGTTGTGCCTGATCAGTGTTTTTAATGAGAGATCAGAGTCCAGGACCATAATGCAGAAGTAATGGTAGCACCATTCATCTGAAGGGAAACTGGTATGTAAGAAAGGAAAGAAAGTTAAATTTTGACGAGATTGAGCATTAATAAATGAGTGGTCATCCACTTAAAAAGAGGAGGCAGGTGGTTACACAATGTAACACTGGCGAGTGATCAGGAAAGGTAGATTTGGTTGACATCAACATAGGATTTCTTCCTATGTTTCCAATATCACCTCTATCACAAAGAGAGGTGGTAGCTAAAGAGAAAGGAATCCAGATCGGAGTCTTGAGGTACTCCAACCAAATCTAGAATATTAAGCAGAGTGTATGGACTTCTGGATTTACCAACCTAAATACTTAGTCCCTTTGATCACAGCCAGGGCCGACCGACAATGGAGCGGTTTAGAGCAACCACTCCAAGCGGCACATTTTTTTGGGACGGCAGAGCTTTGAGATCGGCACAGTGGCTGCCGACCCTGCCCACACAGATGTAGTGGGAGAGTGAGAGCCAGATTAACGCGTGTGTGGGTGGGCTGGATCTCATTCTGCAGCAGAGCCGCTCTGCTGCAGAATGAGATCCGGCCCGCCCACATGCACCTTAATCTGGCTCTCGCCGCCGCTTTCCCACACCTGACTGCATGTGTGTGGGTGCAGTCGGCGGTCACTACGCCAGTGCTCAGAGATGAGCAGACTCAGAAGAGCAGCTCATGCTCATCCCTCCTGGCTTCTTTCGACCAACTGCGGCACCAGCCTCCTCCAGGACCAGCTGACCAGATAACATATCTGGGGTCTCTCAGAGTATACGGTATTTAAGGTCTAGAGAGATAGAGGGTACTCCAGTGGCGCAACAAAGCTGAATGTACGTTTAAAAAATATTAGTAATTAAATCTGGACTCGCAATGATATATGTTAAAGGCAGAAGCTATATACGATGCCGATATGAACAGATGCAAAAAAATTAAAATAAAAAGTGGCTCAGTGCAATGGTAAAGTTCATACAAAAAAATCGGAGGAAAATATTTTATATCCTAAGTGAACGGTAAATCCCAATATTCAGCAAGGGATATGTGCACAGTCTAAATGACCGGTGATAAAGTGCTACCGTGAATTAAAATGCTAATGATGTGCAAAGTGCAAACAAAGTGCATATATTGCAGTAACTAGAATACTGGTGTTAACAATAATAACAATAACAAAGAAAAAGTGCAACAGTGTCTATATAATAAATCCTCTAAAAACAATTCATAAAAAATTCATAAAAAAGAGAGAAACAGTCTTGCGGAATATATAACCGCAGCTTCAAGGTGCACGCAGAAAAACATGTGCTCCTCGTGGAAAAAAATGTGTAAGTCTATATGTGCCCCTCACTTATATCGTCCAGGCTTATGTGGGGATCCGAGTAGGGTATCTTCTCCTTGGGGTCCTAATATGTTCCTGGTCACTTTACAGAGCCTACAATATCCAGGCTCTGGTTCGAAGTACACTGGGCCAAGTAAAGAGTGGCCTTTTCCCTTCTTTGGTTTCCTTGTTCACCTCAAATGCAAAAGAAGGGGAGAAGCAGTGCTCCCATAGCGTAACTTGATAAGACAGCTGAATAGATACAAGGTAAAAAATGGTCTCACTCACCGATGGTGGAGCCTTATTAATCCAGGCTCAGCTTTATGGCATACGGTACACCTTAATCGGTGGGCACCTTCACCTCTTTAGCAGTTTACAGTTGTCTCTGGCAGGTGGATAAAGAAATGCTAGTGTCACACGCTAGATTGGCTAAATAGAGGCTAAATATGGGACAATCCATAGAAACAACAACTACAAATTGGGTAGTGTTTAAAAAAAGGGGGTATTTTAATCATAAAAGGATAAACAAGATATTCAAAATAGGGGGAAGGATCAAAAGGGATAAGTGGATACGCGTTTCAGCACTTCTCGTGCCTTCATCAGTCCATAATCAGGGAAAAAACGGGGGATCTGAGACACTCCACAGGTCCATTTTTATGTCAGTAAATGCTTGGTTAGAAACGTGTCTGGGAACTCACTTCCGGGTTCGCGGGTCTCCCGGTCACATGCTGGGTACTGTGTCATCACTACGCATCGAGACCGTCATGGCGGTGCGTTCCAAGGCTCAAAGCTTGCGATCCACCGCAAATAGTTGGTCTCAGTTGCCTTCGGAAGAGCATATGTTAAGTATGCTACTCGTACATTTAAATAAGTTGTGGGTCTACAAAAAGGTGAAGGTGAAGGGGAGGGAGGGGGAGATGGAGATCCATCCCTACCACCTCACCGCACAGAAAATAAAAATAGAGAATATAGGGAAGCAGTCTCCCCACCCATTGAAAAAAATGCATATATATACGCCCAAAGGACAATAGCGGTGGCTTCACACCACGGGCAGCGGAGACAAAGTAACTTGCATCTAAAAAAACACAATACCATCCAACCCGCACACATAATGCAGTTAGATGGTCTGTCTTAGCAAACTGATGGGACATGTTATTGTATACTTATACATAAATTGAGTATAAGATTTTGGTAAATATATAAGGAAGATGCATCTTCCAAAGATTTATACATAAAATAGAAAAATAAGGTTAAAGATATATGTGGATACATAGTGGAATGCTGTTATAATATAAAATATATGTATAATGGAAAAAATAATGTAATATATTAAAATTAAATATATTCAAGTTAAGAGATAGACCTCTGATTCCCGTATGAGAGTAGGTCAAAAACGAGTATACAAATGAATTGTTAAAATTAGGATAGGGATAAAAATAAATAAATAAAAATATTTTTATTTATTTTTATCCCTATCCTATTTTTAACCATTCATTTGTGTACTCGTTTTTGACCTACTCTCATACGGGAATCAGAGGTCTATCTCTTAACTTTAATATATTTAATTTTAATATATTACATTATTTTTTCCATTATACATATATTTTATATTATAACAGTATTCCACTATGTATCCACATATATCTTTCTCCTTAGTTTTCTATTTTATGTATACATCTTTGTAAGATGCATCTTCCTTCCACCATATATATTTACCAAAATGTTATACTCAATTTATGTATGACAAACTGGTTTGGAACAGCGCAATGAAAGGTGCAGCCAGGAATCTGGTGATTGTAGCATCTGATTGGTGCGGGCTGTCCTGCGTAGTCTCCACGTCCCATGACAGTTGTACCAGACAACCACTTACTACCTTTTCTTTTTCTGTGTATCAACCTCTGCCTTATTGTGGCTACTCAAATTCTTTGGTACCCCTAGTATTTGACTTGGATGACTATCGGAGGCGTAACTAGAAACCTCAGGGCCCAGGTGCAGGAACCATGACGCCACCCCCCCCCACCCTAGGCAAAAACATATTTTCTCCCCCTCCTGTCAACATTCATTGGTAGTCCCCTCCCGGTCCACAATGTTCACCCCAGGCAGTGTTCCATTGTTTCCAGGTTCACTGAGACCTCCTCAGTCAATTCCATTTTTAATGTGTTACACATTTATGTTCATAAATGAACTAAATGCAGTGAATGAACAAAAGAGAAATCTAAATAAAATCAATATTTGGTGTGACCACCCTTTGCCTTAAAAACAGCAGCAATTCTTCTAGGTAAACTTGCAGACAGTTTTTGAAGGAATTCGACTGGTAGGTTGTTCCAAACATCTTGGAGAACTAACCACAGAAATTCTGTGGATGCAGTGGCGTAACGTGGGGGGGGGACCTCGGGGGCGGTCGCCCCTGGGCGCAATTTTCTTAGGGGCGCAAAATTTAAAAAGAAATTTGAACCACTAATATTTTCCAGCAGGGATCCGCAAGGTGTCCGCCAGTTTTGCGCCGCTAGCTGTGACTTAGCATTCAGCGTCCAGAAGGGAGGACCAAGACAGAAAATTCTGGTCCTGTCCTGACTCCTCCTTACCGCTGACATGAGTCACGTGAAGCAGCGCAGCATTATTCAACGGAACACCCTGTACCATGCTTGTCAGCCCTCAATGAAGCCCTGTTGACCCCCCCAATGCTCACTTTGCATGTTGAAAATGTACAAATATAAACAATCATTATTTAAATTTCTGAAAGCATTCTTTGTTTACAGCATTTTTTCACACTTGCCCAGGCAGGTGAGTGTGGGCCCCCTGGACTCAAGGGCCCGGGTGCGGTGGCACCCTATACACCCCTGATCACTATTCTCTCTCTATTATTAGACCATGCCTGTAAGACCACCTCATTTGATTCTGATCCACAGCTATGCCTTTGATTACGCTTTGTGTTGGTGTGTTTCTAGCTAACTTTCCCCAGACATTACAAGAGCCGTCAGTTAGGGTTGTGACTTTTGTTCTGGATACAGTCAGTAATTGTTACAAAACCAGCAAATGATCAGTACCTGAGGTGCGCAGAAACCATGTCTGCAGGTGTGCATCCAGGAAAAGTGCTGCCTTAGTACTATCCAGCACTGATGTGGGTTAATCCCCAAGTGAAACACCAAACACACACACCACACCCTCCGTCTGTTAATAAGAGTAACTCCCCCCCCCCCCATGCTCACTGACTTTCGCATGAACAGTCAATCCTCTGTGTTGTTCTGACCTACTTTGATAACCTGCTGATACCTTGTACCAAACCCTGCTTTACCCACCGACCTTGCCTCCATGCTGCCAGCCACTGACCGACGGCACATCTGACTATTCTCCCTGGTTTACCCTCATGTACCACGATATGGATTCCATCCTGCATCAGCCAGCCTACCCTAAGGTACATTCTGAATACCCCTGCACTAAAGGCTCAAACCACCTGAAATTGGGTCCCACCATGGCGTATGCCAGGTGCCACCCTAACAGCAAACTAGGTATAGTTCAGATGTTTGAGAAGCTATGAGGCAAAGGCAAATACAATAGTACTGTAGTTGGCCTCCAACCTCATCCTTATACTTTCATATGTACCGGCTGGAGTAGAGGTAACATCACTGCTCTGCATGGAGAGAGCCTGTGGAGTCATGGGTTCGATCCCAGCGAGCAACCTCTCCAGTAAGTGTCCTTGGGCAAGACACTTACTCGCCACCCGGGACATACTTGAAAACGAGAGAAATCTCAATGTATCCTTCCTGGTAAAATCCTTTCTCAAAAAAAACAAAAAACACTCACACCAGTACCTGTTGTAATAAACCTCAACGTAATTTCTGAATGATTAACAGGAAGATACAGTGGTAGAAAGTTGCCTCAAATTTGCCCACAATTATCCCTTCCTAAAACCTAAGAATTTATTAATGGTCCCCCTTTGTAAATGCCAACACTTTCTCCCTAACCTACTCTATCTACTCTGTCAGATGAACGCAGTCTGAGTGCACTCTGGGTGTGTACATAACGGACGGACTTACTGACGGAAGATACTGTAGATACCACACGGTCCGTTATTTTTGACAGCTGTAGAAAAAAAAGGGAAATATGGGAATCAAAATTAATTAAAATTGAATGACCGGTACAGTCAGCCAGACCAAAAAAACTTCTGAGCGTCAACGTGTTGGATGTTGCAAATGCGCTGCATCTGCTGTCACGTCATCACACACACAGGCCGCTAAGCAGACGCGGTGCACTCTGGGCGTCCGTCCTAGCGCTTTTACGTCGAGGCCTAAATGGCGTCCGTTGCCACCTGCGTGGTGCATGCACACTTTGTGTGTTGGTCTCTATTGATCACAAATCAATGCTACGACTGACATTAAACTGTGTGGCGACACGGACGTGATGAGTGCGTTCATCTGACACTAGCCTAAATGTCACCCTTTAGAACATCTTTGAAAATGTATTAGAATGATTAAAATAACAGTTGGGATGTGATAATTATTGAGCCCAAGTAGATAGTATATAACCCCACGTATAGATATATCACCATGATGGATTGTGTATGCACAGGATGAGTGTGATTAACCAGATTGACTGACTGGGGGTGGGAGAGGACACTATCATCCTGATACAATCGCATGGGAGAGTCCGAGTATGGGGCAAGGGTGGCGCGACCGCGCATGCACGGAGAATGACATTAATCCCCCGACATGATCACGTGGAAACTTGAGAAACGAAATTGAACGAGCGTGCATGTGCTAGGATCCACAATGCAACACAAAAGAAAAATACATAATAACCATGCTGTGGAATCCTCTTGGGATACAGAAGCAGGCATTTGTACCGCATGCCAGGTAAACACTAGGGATGAGCTGTTCGGTTCGATCTGTTCAGTGTTCGATTCGAACATCGCCCGTTCGGCTGTTCGTTGAACTCCGAACATTTCCGCGTGTTCGAGTTCACCCACAATGGACCACAATGCACTTTTCCACTGGCCTGAAGCCTGTAATTGGCTACAGCTACAGACTATGCCAATCACGGCTCAAGAGTCCTGATTGGGCAAATTTTGCCCAATCATGGGCTCACAGAGCTAAGTCCCGCAGCACACTATATAAGGCGTCCCTCGCAGTCCCAGCACGTGTTTTTTGAGAGGAGATTGTTCTGTTAGTGTGTCTTCTCCTGTTAGCTATTGGGGGTCTCCCTTCTAGCAGATATCTGGGAATTGTTGTATTTTGTGTCTTGTCACTGCCACCCATCAGGGGGTCTCACTGACTTCTAGGAGGTTTCTGGGAATTGTAATCTGTGTCTTGTCACTGGCTGCCAGCTATCAGGGTGTCTCACGGAGTTATACCAGAGTTCTGGAAATCTATAATCTAGAGATAAGAGGTCAAGCAGCCTCTGTGTCGGGAGGCTGTGCCTCTGGTCATCGTGGACGTGGCGCATCCTTTGCAGGGGCACGCTAATCCTTTCTAACTGGTGCTGGCCGTTTTAAGCAGCAGCAACAAACAGAGGATTTGGTGGATTGGCTAACCAGGCCATCCTCATCTTCCGAGTCCTCTGCCAGCCAGGCTTGTAGTGGTTTACAGTCCACCTCAGCTGCCAAAGCATCTAATGCAGCCTCCATGTCCACAGCTACTCCTGCCATAGCCTCACCAACATACATGGAAGAGTCAGCTGAATTGTTTGACTACAATGACCGAGACATGCTGCTTGAGTATGCGCAGCAACTACAGTGCTCTGATTCAAACTCTGAGGTTGAGGAAGGGAGTATAATCAACCTAGAGGAAGGGGGTGCCAGTGAAGCACAAATAACTGACACTCATGTTACCCCAGCAGCTGCAGCATACTGCCAAGTTGGCTCCAGTGACGAGATGGGGGGGTGATGACGATGATGAGGTCACTGACCCCACCTGGGTGCCTGATCGTACAGAGGAGTCAAGTGAGGAGGAGGAGGCACAACAAATACGAGGCAAAACGTCCTCTATGAGCAACCGTAGCCAGTCCAAGGCATCAGAAGTCAGAGCTGCTCAGGTGCAGAGCACTGGTGTCTCAAAGCACACGTGCAGGAACTCTGCTGTCTGGGAGTTCTAAACAAAATGTGCAGCAGACTGCAGCATTGCTATTTGTAAGCTATGTCTGAAGAGGATCAAGCGTGGGAAAAACATCACACACTTGAGTACCACGTGCTTGATAAGACCTATGACCACCTGCCACGCATTCCGTTGGCACAACACTTTGCATAGGTCCTCCTCCTCCTCATCTGTCTCTACCCCCACTATATGTCCTGCCATGTCATTGCCTACAACCTCCACTGACAGGGATGATGCTACAGTAATGGGTGTACCAGGTCCTTCCTCACAATGTGACATCATCCCATCAGCTGAAGATTTACGCAGTCAGATTACGTTGCCCCAGCTGCTGCAGAGTAAGAAAAAATATAGTCCCAACCATCCCCAAGCACAGCATCTAAATGCCAGCTTAGCAAAATTACTTGCAGTGCAGCTGCTGCCTTTCCAGCTGGTGGACTCTGCTTCCTTCCGTGAATTTGCTGAATGTACTGTACCACAGTGGCAGGTTCCAAAATGCCATTTCTTTTCACGGAAGGCCATTCCAGCACTATTGATTTGATGTTCGTCCATCATATTCGATGAGGACCTTGACATCTAACAGGTTGTGGGTTGTCCACTGAGTGTCCGCAGATGGCTGATAAGGCCTATTCGAGCATGAAATGTTCTGCCACACGTCGAGCAGACATGTGTGGGTACCCCTGTTGCAACATTTGCAGTTCTGGCTTTGCGAAGTGCTCGCTTCTCTTGTGCTATGGTTGCTCTTCTGTCCTCAAATATCTGGCAGTCTTGGAGGATCAGCATGGGCCACGTCGATCGATCTTGTGCCAAGATTTCCCAGGAGGTGATATCAATATCCATGGACTTGAAGGAGGCTTTCAGTGTATCTTTATCACTTTCTTTGTCCCCCGTGCGACTGCTTTCCTTGAGACAGCTCACCATAGAGGAGCTGTTTAGGGATGCGATGATCGGGCATCCTTGCAACATGACCTGCCCAGCATGTCTGGGCTTTAATCAGCAGGGTGTAAACTGGTGGCAGGCCTACTCTGGAAAGGACTTCTGTGTCTGGCACCTTATCCTGCCACCGGCTCCTAAGAAGTCTGCAGAGGCATGTCATGTTTAAGCGATTCAGTTGCCTAGCATGCCTCCTGTATACAGTCCAAGTCTCACTGGCATAAATCAGGGTAGATAACACTACTGCTCGGTAGACTTTGAGCTTTGTATCGAGGCTTATTCCATGGCAGTCCCATACGTTGGTCAATAGTCTGCCAAATGCAAAGCTTGCCTTGGCTACTCTGCAGTTGACCTCAATGTCAATTGTCACTGCATGGGAAAGGGTGCTGCCTAGGCATGTAAATTGGTCCACTGCTTGCAGCTTTTGTCCCTTCACTGTGATGGTGGGCTCTTGATGTTAAGCTTTCGGAGCTGGCTGCTGAGAATTTGTCCACACTGGCTTGCATTTTCTGCTCTGATCCAGCATTCAGGGCACAGTCATCAGCAAAAAGGAGGTCTCGTAGCACAGTCTCCTTTACCTTGGTGACAGCCGGGAGTCTACGCAGGTTGAACAGCTTCCCATCAGTCCTGTATCTCAGGCTAACTCCCAAGGAAGTGTTCTGGAAGGCTTCGGACAGCATAGCTGAAAACATTATGCTTAACAGGGTCGGTGTCAACACACAGCCTTGCTTGACGCCGTTTGTAACGGGAAAGGCCTCTAAAGCTTCTCCGTCGTCCAGTACACAAGCCGTCATGGAACTGACGTACCATTTAAGATGAATCTATCAGGGCTCCCTAACTTTGACATGATGCGCCACAGACCTTCGCGACTGACGGTGTCAAAAGCCTTGGTGAGATCTACAAAAGTGGTATACAAATAACAATTCTGCTCTTGACACTTCTCTTGGAGCTGTCGGACTGCGAACATCATGTCCTCAGTGCCGCGCTCTTAGCGGAAGCTGCACTGTGTCTCTGGTAATAAACCCTGTTCCAGGTGGTCAGTCAGGCGGTTCAGCAATACTCGTGCAAGGATCTTGCCTGCGATGGAAAGCTGTGATTATTGCAGACTTGTCGATTCCCTTTCCTCTTATAGAGATGTACGATGGACGCATCTTTAAATTCCTGAGGAAGAGATCCTTGATTCCAGAAAGACTGGAACAGCAGAGTGAGTTTGTCAACAAGCACTGTACCGCCATCCTTGTAGACTTCCGCTGGAATCACATCAGATCCTGGGGCCTTGCCACTGGACAGCTGGCTGATGGCCTGTTGGGTTTCAGTATTTGTTGCTGGGGTGTCTAGGCTGTGGTTGATATCCACCTGAGGCATTCTGTCGATAGCCTCGTTTTTAATGGAAGATGACCGGTTCAGTACAAATTGGAATTGTTCAGCCCACCACTGTAGGATCAGAGTCTTCTCAGTAATGAGAGTTACGCCATCTAAGTCTAACAGAGGGAAGCTCCCTGATGGTTGAGTTCCGTACAAGGTTCGAAGGGCTTCGTAGAACCGTTGGGCATCGTTTCTATCAGCAAATTTCTGAATTTCATCTGCTTTGGCAGTCGGCCAAGAGTCCTGCATCTTACGAAGCTTGCTCTGTACGGTCCTGCGAGTGTTGTTGAAGGCATTTTTCTTGGCTATTGATGACGGGTCATTCTGATAAGCCCAATGAAGGCAGTGCTTCTCAGCAAGTAGGGCCTTGATCTCATCATTTTCGTCAAACCAGTCCTGCTGTTTCCTGTGTGAGGGTCCAAGAACCTTTAGTGCAGAAGAGTGCACAATATCCCGGAAACTTTCCGAATCCTTCTCAGCATTTCCTTCTAATTGCAGCTCTGAGAGTTGGTTGTCAAGATCTTCTGCTAGTGAGGTTGCTGTATTGGGGTTCTTCAGTTTACTGATGTTAATCCGTTTCATCACAGCTTTGTTTCCCTGTGGACGTCTCTTTGGCTTGATGTAAAAGCTTAATTTGGAGATAATAAGTCTGTGGTCAGTCCAACAGTTGGCACTCGGCATGGCCTTGGTCACCCTTACATCCTGTCTGTCTTTCCTCCGCATGATGACAGTCAATAAGATGCCAGTGCTTCGAACATGGATGCATCCAGGACATCTTTTTGCGATTGGGCAGGTGAAAGATGGTATTGGTGATGGTTAGATCATGAACTGCACATGTCTTTAGTAGTAATAGACCATTGCTATTACATTTGCCGATTCCGTTTTTTCCAATGACGCCATCCCAGGCGGAGTGATCAGATCCTACTCTCGCGTTGAAATCACCAAGTAGAATCAGCCTGTCAGTGTGCTTCACAGATGAAAGTAGGGCATCGAGATCTTCATAAAACTTGTCTTTACTTCATCTGGATTCGTCATTGTGGGTGCGTAGGCGCTGGTCAGTGTGGCTTGTTTTCCTCTCGGTAGTGGGAGATGCAGTGTCATGAGTCGGTCGTTCACGCCCTTGGGAAGACTGGCAAGTGGCAAGATTCTTAACCGCAAAGCCAACTCCAGATGTACGGTGTTCATTACTGCTGCGACCACACCAGAAGAATGTATAACCGCCTCCTATTTCTGTGAGCTGACCTTGGTTAGCTAGACGAGTTTCACACAGTGCCGCGACATCAATGTTAAATTGTGCGAGCACTCTGGCGACCAAGGCTGTTTTTCTTTCTGGTCGATCTGCTGAGGGGTTGTCTTGAAGCGTGCGTACGTTCCATGTGCCAATAGTGAATGGTATCACCTTATGTTTACTTTTAAGTTTTTGTTATTCGATGGCATAAAATTGGGATCCCCTCCAGCCGCAGTAAACTGGCCAGGGTTCTGTGAAGCAACAATGTTTAGGGCACCTTATCTAGCCCCTTCCTCTGGCTATGGAGGTGAGCAGTGTGGTCCTAAAAAGGGCTGCTCATTCACTCAGGTAGACGCCGAATCCTGTTGTGACTTCAGTCACCTAGAAAACGACCATTAGACCTGAACCGCCTGTGTGCAGGTCCGCGGCTACAGCTCCCAGTGTATCCACACCTGCTGCTTCGTCGCACGCCCATCGCCACAGGACTTTGAAGTTGGGGGGGTGAGATGTCAAAACTTGCGCGTGAATTGGATTAAAGTGATGGAGAGGTGTGCATAGTCAGCCTCACTCTCTCTTCCCAGATTCCATCTTGCTCCAATGGCAGGACAATAGCCGAGACAGTTGGAGATGGGCTGGGCGCAGTGGTTGACCAGGGCACCTTTCGTGTCTTGCCATGCTCTTGGCATACCACATCACTTGCAGAGACCGCCTTCATGACCGTTGACCTATTCTAGTAGGTTCATCCATTCAATCTGCCGGAATCTGTCTTCACATGCTCGAGATGGACAAGTCCCTATCTCACCGAAGGTCTATGACCCAACGGCTACTCTCTATCTGGTTTAGCCAGCCTGTCGAAGCTGTTGCCCGGGGTGCGCCCGCTGTGCATGCTACAGCTACTAGGAGCCACAGGTGAGAGCTGAGCGACAGGTGGGGACCAAAGGTGGATGAGCTGTCCTAAAAGGACATGACCAGTCCTACACCAGAGGTGCTACCCCTCCCTGTACACCCCATACACCCCAGCACTATACCAGCACTTGGAAGACAATGTTATGGAGTCATTGGGAAAGGCAGTCAGCAGCAAGGTGCACATGACTTTAGACACGTGGTCCAGCAAGCATGGACAGGGCCGTTACATTTCCTTCACGGCACACTGGGTAACTCTGCTTGCAGCTGGGAGGGATCCAGGATGGGGCTCTGTGCTGGAGCTTGTTCATCCACATGCCTCCAGAAAGCTGCTTGTATGAGGTCTGTCTGCTCCACCACCTCTTCCTCCTCCTTCTCTGTCTCTGAAGTGGCAGTTAAACTGACGCGTGGCAGGGGCTACGCAATGGCTCAAGCAAAAAGATGCTATACTATGCTTGAACTGGTTTGTTTAGGGGACAGGAGCCACACCGGTCCAGAAATTCTGTCAGCTCTGCAGGGGCAGGTGCAGAGATAGTTAACACCACGCAAGCTTCAGCTGGGAATGGTCATCTGTGATAATGGCAGCAACCTTCTTTCCGCCCTACGCAAGGGTAAATTGACGCATGTACCATGCCTAGCACACGTCCTAAATCTGGTGGTACAGCGTTTCCTAACCAGGAACCCAGGGCTGGCAGAGCTTCTCAGCCAGGTCAGAAAAGTCTGCAGCCACTTCAGACGGTCATTCCCAGCAAGCGTTCGCCTGGCAGAAATTCAAAGAGAATTCCACCGTCCCATAAACCGTCTGATCTGTGACATGCCTACCAGGTGGAACTCGACATTGGCAATGCAGCAGCATCTGCACAAGCAGCAGAGGGCCATCAATGAGTATCTGTGTGAGTATGGCACAAGGACAGGTTCAGGTCAACTTGGTCCCCCCCCGCAGTGGCCTATTATCAAGGATGCATGCACTGTAGTGTCACCACTTTAGGAGGCAACGAGGATGGTGAGCAGGGACAGTGCATGCATCAGTGACACAATTCCTTTAGTGTTCCTACTGGAGCGCACTCTGCGGGGTATTCTAGATTTGGCACTAGAGGCAGAGCAGCGGGAGGAAGTGGAGGCCATCCCTATGTCACAGTGTAGCCAGGGGGTTGACGAGCCCAAGGTGTGGTTACACAAAACAGCCAGATATTTGGGATTGCAAAGTAAAAAGGTTTATTACTAAAAGGAACAGAAGTAAATCAGGAAAGGGGACAATGAATAAGTAATAAAACACAATGGAAACTGGTGGAAAGTATAATATAAACAGCGGGCAGGGTGCAGAGAACGGATGGGACAGGACACTGAATGGCACAGACACTGAACACAGGGTAACACAGGGGTTAACTGAACAGGTACTTACTGGATACACAGGGGGCAGATCAGAAGACACAGAGGGTAGAATGAACGAATAATAATAAGCGTGGTATCAGGAGGGCTGTAGCAGTAGGGTGGTCATATCAAGCAGAGGTCTTGGCGGGCAGGGAGTGGTCAAGTCCATAGCAAAAGGTCATACACAGGAAGTCAATAGATGAGGGTGGTCTCCACAGGTTACTGCAGGTAGATGGATTCCACAGGATGCAATGACGGATGAGGGTGGTCTCCACAGGATACAATGAGGGATGAAGGTGGTCTCCACAGGATACTGCAGGTAGGTGGTTTCCACAGGATACAATGAAGGATGAAGGTGGTCTCCACAGGATACTGCAGGTAGGTGGTTTCCTCAGGATACAATGAAGGGCTTTGTGCAGAGCAGGCAAGACAGGCACACCATGAAGCTTCTAGGGATAGAAGGGTAATGCAGAAGCATTGCATGAAGGGTGAGGCCTGTTTTTATGGGTATGCAGGCCCAGCCCACACCTGAGGCTGGAGAGGTGTTGGGAAAGTCTGGGATGGATTACTGAGTGTCTAGACATCAGTCCAGACAGTAGAAAAAGCAGGAACGGATCTGATTCTTTAAAGACAGCGTCTTATTTGCCTTTTTTCCGGCGTCTGCAGCGCAAACCGTGATACCCTAGCTCTCAAGGCCCCAGTCTTTACGCAGACAGCATTCCTGCGGGTCCTCAGATCAAACAGGAGGAGGATGAGGAGGAATATTTAAGTAGTGGGGACATTGAAGGTGGGGATTCCTCAAGGGAGGGTTTTGTGTGCCCAAAAACCCAAGGAGTAGTACGTGGCTGGGAGGAGGAAGTACACGATGGGGGTCATCCTCATTGACCAGGAAGACTCGGAAGCTAATGCCACCTCCAACCTACGCTGCATGGGCTCCCTTATCCTGCAGAGCCTGCTAAAGGACCCCGGGATTCATGCTATCAAGGAGAGGGATCATTACTGGTTGGCAAGCCTTCTTAATCCACGATACAAGGGTAAAGTTGCACAGCTCATCCTGCCCACACAGAGGGAGGACAGGATGAAACAACTTGAGGATGCTCTAAAGCGACACTTGTGTAACACCTTTACGGGCACTGGTAGGTTACCAAGTGATGACACAGGTGCTTCTGAGGCTGCGGATGATCAGAGGAAGAGCAGTGAAGGCCGGGGCCGCTTGACCGATGCCTTTTTAAATTTTTTTAGTCCGAGACGCCCAGGGACGTCAAATGTAGGCCCCCATTGCCAGCGTCTTCACCGTATGGTGCAGGACTGCCTAGGGGCAAGGGCAGACCTGGATACCTTTACAGCAGATGATCCACTGGCTTACTGGGTGTTGAGATTGGATCACTGGCCAGAAATTAGCCAATATGCTATGCAGCTACTAGGTCGCCCTTCATCCAGCGTGCTTTCTGAAAGGACGTTCAGTGCCGCTGGAGGTTGTCACAGACAAAAGAGTGCGTCTGTCCACCGACTCTCTAGACCGGCTGACATTTATAAAAATGAATCAGTCCTGGATCAGCAGTTATCAATCCCCTGATGCTGATGTAACTGAATAGATCGGGGATCTCTTCTGCATTACCAAAACCTCCACCCCCCCCCCTGGGGCGTGGCCGGGACGTCCAGGAAGATGGTCGCCTAAGGAGAGAGCTCCGCCGCACGGGCCGTTTTTTCCCCACTTTCCGCCGCAAATAAGCACCCATGGGCAAACCTAAGAAGGCTCCTCACACCCCAGCCCCCCCGGAGCACGGCGGTAGCCGTCAGGCGGGTACGATCAGGCCGTTTCTGACCTCTTCTCCGCCGGACTTACAAGTGGGGCCGGAATCCAAGATGGCGGCCGCCACATGCACCTCGGCGCCTGGCTCCCCTGCACGCTCTGGATCGGAGGGGATTACTCCACCCGACCTCCGCCAACTATTGCAGGCCCTCCCCACCAGAGAGGACTTAACTGCTGCCACAACAGACCTCCGGGCCTCCCTTCTCACAGAGCTCCGGGCGCTGCGCACAGACATCAGCGGCCTACAAACTCGGCTGCATAAAGCAGAAGTCACACAAGAGCAGCAGCATACTGTGCTAACAGCTCACTCCACCACCCTGGACACTCAGCAATCAGCCCTACAGATGATGGCACGCCATCTTGAAGATGTTGAAAACCGGGGCCGCCGAAACAATATTAGAATTAGGGGTCTGCCGGAGTTGGAAACCTCTCATAGAGACCTGCATCATGCACTCACCGGGTTGTTTAACCTTATATTAAACAGAGACTCGGAGATTGAAATTGAATTTGAAAGGTTCCATAGGGCGCTGAGGCCTAAGGGCCCCCCCGACGCGCCACCCCGTGATGTGGTCTGCTGCCTACTGCGCCATTCATTGAAGGAAAGTATCATGGCGGCGGCACGAGGCTCCCGCGAAATTGACTTTGCTGGCGCTAAGGTGTCCTTGTTTCAGGATCTCTCCCCGGCAACGCTACAATCAAGGCGCTTGTTACGCCCTCTTACAACCGCCCTGCAGGAACTGAGACTTCCATACAAGTGGTTGTTCCCTTTCGGTATTCAGGTCCGTGCACCTTCTGGAACCCTTGTACTACGCTGTGGAACGGACTTACCGCTACTCCTGGAGGAACTCTCTCTTCCATCTGATACGCTTCAGGCCTGGCCAGACCCGCTACAATACTACACGCCGTTGGGACCGGCTCCACCGCACCCGCAGAGATCCCGCGGGCGCCGACGCACAAATCTGCCTCAACCATTGCAGAAACCGGCAGATTAACATCGACCAGATGAGTATTATCTTCTACCGCTGAGGTGTTGGCTCCCTTACCTGGAGTTAACTGAGATAGGTGGCACTGACTCCCATTTGCCCGCTGGACTGCCCTGGGCATAACACTGGGGTTGGGCGCCCCGGAGGACTGCCGCTGTGTCCTCCACCTGGACCCTTACGTAAGGCCCACATTTAGTATGGTCTTTCCCAATGGCCGTTGGCACCTGGGGATGCCCGTTCGGCTCCCTCTCCTTGTTTCTTTTTTCTCGTTTTCCTTTTCTGCCCTTTTTTCTTTTTCCCCTCTCTGGGCTCACAGAGGGATGTTATATTTTTGGACGCATCCATTTTTTGGAGTAGTCTGAGTGCTTTACTTATTTTAACTTACTCACTGATTGCATTTATCTGTTTATGATTATTGTTGATTGCCATTGCTTTGCATTTTTACTGTAATTTTCTTGCTTAAACCGTCACCTGCCGTCCCGTGCCAGGTACCCCCTGAGCCGGTGCCTTCCCGGAGGGTCTGGTGGTAATTACTGCCCCCTCCCGGAACTGGGGCTTCACCGCGTGTTTTTTAGACCGCGAGGTGTTTCGTCCCGACAGGCACACGCTCATTTTTTGCCCCCTTTCTCTTTGACTTCGTGTTTTGAATTTAATCTCTGATTGTGTTCCTCATCACCACCCCTCCCCCCTATTTTTGCCCCCTTACCCTGGTTGATTTTATCCTATTGACCCCTACCCCCCCTCCTCTATCGGCATACACCGCTGAGCCCCCCCCACCTCCCCCCCCACCGCACACTAACAACACAATGGCCACCGCGCCCCGTCAGCTTACCATCCTTTCCATTAACGCTAAGGGCCTCAACATCCCTGAAAAGCGCCATTCCGCCCTTAGAGAATTTTGGTCTTACCGCGCTGATGTGGTGTTAGTCCAGGAGACACATTTTGCACACTCACGCACCCCTTCTTTTAGGGACCGCTCATACCCAGTGGGATACTTTAGCAATGCCATGGCTGGCAGGGTCTGTGGCACGGCTGTCCTGTTTTCCCGTGCCGTCTCGCTCCTCAACCCCACCTCTCTCCTCGACCCCTGTGGTCGCTATACGTTCGTTAAGGGTCAGATTGGTGGGCAATGGTACACATTCGCCTCGATTTACCTCCCTAATAGAGGGCAACATACGGCACTCAGAACTGCCCTCCGGCTCCTAAAGGATTTTCAGGAGGGAATCTTAATAGTGGGGGGTGATCTTAATCTACCTTTGGATCCACGACTGGACACGTCTAGGGGCATAACTAGCACCCCCCAAACTGTCCTTCGCCGCACCAGACTGGCGTTACACTCCCTTAGACTACTGGACTGCTGGCGCACGCTCTACCCTGACACCCGTGACTACTCCTTTTATAGCGCGCCCCACCAGCTTTACACACGACTAGACTACATCTTCCTCCCATTTGGTAATATGCACCTTTTGGACTCTGCTTCTATCGGTCCGATGACGTGGTCGGACCATAGCCCGGTGCTGATCACCATTTCCTCCCCACTTGCACGCCCTAGGGAAAGGCTGTGGCGCCTTAATGAATCGCTTCTCACTGACCCCCTGGTTAAAGACGGCCTACACAATGCGCTCCGTCACTATTTCGCTGAAAACAACACTCCAGACTGCTCTCCGCAGGTTATTTGGGAAACGCACAAGGCTGTGATTCGCGGCTTTCTGATACAGCAGGGTGCCAGGCGTAAGCGGGAAAGGGGGGCGCAGCAGGAATCTCTCCTGACTAGGATAATGGCATTAGAACAGTCCCACAAATTACACTCAGATGACACTGTTTACGCAGAGCTTCTAGACCTTCGGTCCCAATTACGTTCTCTCTTCAATCACAAGGCGCAGAAAGCGTTTCTCACCACCCGCAGGGCCTTTCACGAGCATGGCAACAAATGTGGAAAATTACTGGCTAATGCCCTTCGGTCCCACCGACAGGCGCTTTATATCACCCATTTGCGCTCTCCACAAGGCACGACGGTCACCCACCCTCGAGACATGACTAGACTTTTTCAGGACCATTTTACCTCTCTCTATAGCTTACCCCGTACTCAACAACAGACGACCCTCACCCCCACCTTGAATTTTTTGGAAAAACATCTCCGCTCCAAGCTGACCCCAGTCATGAGAGAAACGATGGAGGGCCCTATCTCCGCGGAGGAGCTCCATGACGCTATCCAATCTACCCCTACGGGTAAGACCCCTGGCCCTGACGGATTCTCTCTGAAATACTATAAATTATGTGAAAGGCTCATCTCCCCGGCCTGGCTAGCATCGTTTAATGGGCTCTCTCGACCTCAATGTAGTCTTCCCCCTCAGACCCTATCTGCTACTGTCACTCTGATCCCCAAACCTGACAAAGACCATACCCTTTGCGGGAACTTCCGCCCCATCTCACTCCTGAATCAGGATGTGAAGCTCTTTGCAAAGGTCCTGGCATTACGACTGACCCGGCATATGAGATACCTAGTACACCCTGACCAGACGGGATTCATTCAGGGAAGGGAGGGGAGGGACAACACCACTCTGGCAATCAATCTCATCCACGCTGCTAGGAAAAATTTGGCTAACCCGACCTTGCTCCTCTCCACAGACGCGGAGAAAGCGTTTGACAGAGTCCACTGGCCCTTTTTGTTTAACACATTGCGCCACATGGGCTTTGGACCACATGTCCTACAATGGATATCGGCGTTATATGCTCACCCAACTGCTCGGATTAATCTTAACGGGGCACTCTCCCCCCCTTCACTATTCAGAATGGCACCCGACAGGGCTGCCCTCTCTCTCCCCTATTGTTTGCGCTGTCCCTGGAACCCCTTTTGCAGGCCATCAGGGGTGACCCCTCCATACACGGCATCCGTGTCGGGCGCGTAGATTATAAGGTAGCAGCATACGCAGATGACCTGTTGTTCTTTATCAGACAACCCCTGATCTCCCTGCCCTCCCTCAATGGCCTACTACATGACTACGGCAATCTCAGTAATTATAAAATTAACATGTCTAAGTCTGAGATTTTGAATATTTCAGTGTCCCCCGCCCTTAAGGCTAGCATACGGGCGGCTTTCCCCTTCCACTGGTGTGATTCGTCACTTAAATACTTGGGAGTGCACCTAACACCCGATCCTTCGGCCTTATACGCCACTAACTTTCTTCCGCTACTGAAGGTCCTGAAGTCGGATATGACGCGGTGGGCCCACCCGCATATCACCTGGTTTGGTCGCCTCAGCGTAATTAAAATGAACGTCCTCCCCAGAATATTATATCTACTGCAGACCCTGCCTATTCTTGTCCCAGTCACTTTTTTCCGCACTCTGCAATCTCTCTTTATCCACTATGTTTGGGATGGGAAACGGCCGCGACTCCGCCTGACGCTATTGATGGCCCCGCGTTCCCAGGGTGGCCTGGCGCTGCCCCACCTGAGAAACTATTATAATGCGGTACATCTCCTGCGTCTCGTGGAGTGGAGCGCGGGTCTCCCGGAAAAACGATGGATTGCCTTGGAGCAGGAGTTGGCTGGGTGTCCTCTTGCCTCCCTCCCCTGGCTGCTAGGTACTGCTGCCCATCATAGCGTACCCACACACCCGACGATTACTGCTACCCTGCAGATCTGGCGACGTTTGCAACGCACCACATCAATAGCGCCCTGGCCCTCCCCGTTAATCCCGCTGCAGTATTTGCCAGCATTCTCTCCGCGATTGCTCCCAATCTCCGATGATGAGGCGCCACAGTCTCCCCTCCCTGGCGCGTACATAACCGGAGACCGACCTAAATTACCACGCGAAATTCCCTTGGCACACCCGGACTCCTTCCTTACTTGCTTTCATCTCCATGGCCTTACGTCATACCTGCGTACTCTGGCCCCTTTGGAGAAATTCACACGACCGCTGACTGAATTTGAACGTTTGGTTAGCCGACGGACCACTCCTGCGCATGGCATCTCACGACTGTACGGCACCCTGCAATCTCTATCCCCCCTGGTACCCAAATACGTAGAGGGGTGGGAGTCTGATCTCCAGCAAACCTTTACGGAGGAGGAATGGAGACAGATCTTTACTTTGACCACGTCCTGTTCTATCGCCACTCGGGCACAGGAAACGGCATATAAATTGTTGTCCCGTTGGTACAGAACGCCTGCCAGTATTGCCACATACTCTGGAGACCCTATTGCCTCATGTTGGAGATGTCGAGCCCCAGGGGCGGACATTCTGCACATCTGGTGGTCCTGTCCCGAGCTCCAGCCGTTTTGGAGACAGGTCCACACTGTAATTAGTAAGATCTCTGCATCCCCACCGGAGTTTACCCCGGCAGCCATGCTGCTCCATCACACTCCCCTACCCATCTCCACATATAAAAATTCACTTGATATCCGCCTGTTAAATGCCGCTAAAGCGGTAGTACCAAGACATTGGAAGTCCCCTACTGCCCCGTCATTTAGGGAATGGTTGGATGAAGTGCAGCGCATCAGGGATGTTGAGGACCTGATCCATCAATCATCGGGCAGGGTGGCCACACACCTGCGACGATGGTTTTACTGGACCGAAGCGACCCGTTTTTTCCCGGACCCCCCGCTCCCCATTGTGCAAATACCAGATAGCTAAGAGGTCACTGATTTGCTGCCCCCACCTCCCTTTGTTATTCCAACCCCCTCCCTCCTCCCTTAGTTCGCACCCCCACTTTTACACGGATTGTTACACTGTACTGTTCTGCCGCATGTACTGTCACGCGCAATGTTGCAGCTTCTCCCTTTACTCATTAACGTACGTGTTCATTTCGTCATAACCCTGCATTATAGCTGTACTTCATAGACTGGATTAGAATGGATATCTATGACTCTGACGTACCCTTCTGAACTGCATATCTTGTATCACTGAACCACTGTAACACTGTAAAACTCAATAAAATTTATTACAATAAAAAAAAAAAAACCTCCACCCCTGCACTCTTTTACAATACCTCAGAGGGGTTACGTTGTGAAGGCACTTGCTGCCACCAAAGGCACAATATTTGGGTGCACTGCCACTGATGCCTATACCAGATTCATATCATTTTAATATTGGACCGCAGGGTCCTCCACTGCACTCTTCCACAATACCACAGAGGGGTTACGGTGTGAAGGCACTTGCTGCCACCAAAGGCAAAATATTTGGGTGCACTGACGCCTGTACCGATTCATATCATTTTAATATTTGACCGCAGGGTCCAACCCTGCACTCTTCCACAATACCACAGAGGGGTGTGGTAAATGGTCGCTGAACCCTTGAAAATATAGGTGTTGGTGTACCACTCATCCAACACAAATATATATATATTGCACAAGACAGGTTCGTCCACTATATTAAGGATTTATTAGGAATTACAAACAGCACACTAAATCACATATAACACGTACAGTCAGGTCCAGAAATATTGGGACATCGACACAATTCTAACATATTTGGCTCTATACACCACCACAATGGAGTTGGAATGAAACCACACAATGTGCTTTAACTGCAGACTGTCAGCTTTAATTTGAGGGTATGTACATCCAAATCAGGTGAACGGTGTAGGACTTATAGCAGTTTACAGATGTGCCTCCCACTTGTTAAGGGACCAAAAGTAATGGGACGATTGGCTTCTCAGCTGTTCCATGGCCAGGTGTGTGATATTTCCGCATTAACCCAATTACAATGTGCAGATAAAAGGCCCAGAGTTCATTTCAAGTGTGCTATTTGCATTTGGAATCTGTTGCTGTCAACTCTCAAGTTGATATTCAAAGAGCTGTCACTATCGGTGAAGCAAGCCATCATTAAGCTGAAGAAACAAAACAAACCCATCAGAGAGATAGCAAGAACATTAGGCGTGGCCAAAACAACTGTTTGGAACATTCTCAAAAAGAAGGAACGCACCGGTGAGCTCTGCAACACCAAAAGACCCGGGAGACCACAGAAAACAACTGTGGTGGATGACCGAAGAATTCTTTCCCTGGTTAAGAAAACCCCCTTCACAACAGTTGGCCAGATCAAGAACACTCTCCAGGAGATAGGTGTATGTGTGTCAAAGTCAAAAATCAAGAGTAGACTTCACCAGAGTGAATACAGAGGGTTCACCACAAGCTGTAAACCATTGGGGAGCCTCAAAAACAGGAAGGCCAGATTGGCAAACGCTAATCAACACCTAACAAAGCCTTCACAGTTCTGGAACAAGATCCTATGGACAGATGAGACCAAGATCAACTTGTTACAGAGTGATGGGAAGAGAAGAGTATGGAGAAGGAAAGGAACTGCTCATGATCCTAAGCATACCACCTCATCAGTGAAGCATGGTGGTGGTAGTGTCATGGCGTGGGCATGTATGGCTGCCAATGGAACTGGTTCTCTTGTATTTATTGATGATGTGACTGCTGACAAAAGCGGCAGGATGAATTCTGAAGTGTTTTGGGCAATATTATCTGCTCACATTCAGCCAAATGCTGCAGAACTCATTGGACGGCGCTTCACAGTGCAGATGGACAATGACTCAAAGCATACTGCAAAAGCAACCAAAGAATTTTTGAAGGGACAGAAGTGGAATGGTATGCAATGGCCAAGTCAATCACCTGACCTGAATCCCATTGAGCATGCATTTCACTTGCTGAAGACAAAACTGAAGGGAAAATGACCCAAGAACAAGCAGGAACTGAAGACGGTTGCAGTAGAGGCCTGGCAGAGCATCACCAGGGATGAAACTCAGCGTCTGGTGATGTCTCTGCGTTCCCGACTTCAGGCTGTGATTGACTGCAAAGGATTTGCAACAAAGTATTAAGAAGGGAAAGTTTGATTTATGATTTATTATTCTGTCCCATTACCTTTGGTCCCTTAACAAGTGGGAGGCACATCTGCAAACTGCTGTAAGTCCTACACCGCTCACCTGACTTGGATGTACATACCCTCAAATTAAAGCTGACAGTCTGCAGTTAAAGCACATTGTGTTTGTTTCATTCCAACTCCATTGTGGTGGTGTATAGAGCCAAAGATGTTAGAATTGTGTCGATGTCCCAATATTTCTGGACCTGACTGGCTGCTTTGTAAATCTTGTACATACAATCTGAACAATAACAAATAGGCCTAGAGGGCCAGCAGCCCACAGTGTGTATACTTATCAACCAGGAGAGCAGGGAGACTGTGTCCACTCCACAGGACAGGAAGAGCGAGAGCGAATGAGCTGCAGAGAGTTCATGTGTATTTTGGAGTAGGTGTGTCTTCCCAAGGGAAGGGCATATTGTAATTAACCAAAGTCTAGTGATATGTTAATGAAGGCTATAGAGCAGAGAGACCTGGCTAATTCAATATACAGGAGAGGCATGTGTATGATGTCCCCACAAGGGGTTACGGTGTGACGGCACTGTTGGCGACACTAAAGGCCCAATTTTAAAGCACCTATTGTTACTTTCATCCAAAGCCTGCATAAGTTTCACCATAATTTAGCCAAAAAAATCACTAAACTTGCTCTGCGTGTCCTAAAATGTCTCCTCGTTTCATACAGATTGCCGCCCCAAGCAGTTTAAGAATAGATTAAAGAAAAAACATTTACAGTCATTTGAAATGTAATTTTTTTGTTAACGGTTTCAATACATCCTAGAAATCCGCCACTTCACGGGCAGGTTATGTGCACCTCCTAGGCACGATATTTGAATGAATTTTTCGTTATTCTTAACCTTATTTCATGGAAAACTAGTGAGTTTAAAAACTTTTTTTTACTTTTTGTCCTTGTTTCCTGTCCCCCAGGGCACTACCCGGACCCCCATACACCTTTTATGGCAAATATCTAGCATATATGCCCTCTTGGAGGGCACACTAAAAATCGAACGTTCGAGTCCCATTGACATTGAGTTCGGATCGTGTTAGAGTTCGAAATTTTTGAAATTGTTCGAGTTCGAACTCGAACCAAACACGGGGACGTTCGTCTCATCCCTAGTAAACACGCACACAAAGACCTAGAAAGCCTGGGATTATCAGCACTATAAAAAAGGAACCTCAGATGGAGCGGTTACTGACTGATGAAGCCACTAGACATGGCGAAACGCATTTCCAGGACTGCATTTTATTTATTTACTTGCTAGTTTTTACGAGGGACATTTATTTTGAAATAAATTACATTTATTTTATATTCACGGTCCAGGATTTTGTTTCTAGTTTCCCTTTTTTTTCCCCCCTCTGTCACGGTGGCTCAGGGGATGGGGCGCCTGGCAGCAGCTTCCTCGCTGCTCGCTGGCCAGGCGCCGAATGTAAACGCTTCCGGGGGCGCTCACGTGGGACGCTGAGGGGCGGGGCCTGGCGTTATGACGCGGACCCGCCGGCTTTAAAACCCAGTCTCTCCAATACACCGGTGCCCTGACGTGGTATTCACCTCCCGCAGAGCTCTTGTGTTATTTTGGCTACCTCCTGTGTATGACCCTTGGCATTGGCAAACGAACCCTCCTGTGTATGACCCTTGGCATTGGCAAACGAACCCTCCTGTGTATGACCCTTGGCATTGGCAAACGAACCCTCCTGTGTATGACTCCTGGCATTGGCATTTACTCTGCGCTAGGTTCTGCCCTTAACGTTGGTACCGAGGTCAGTCTATGTGGCACCCTAAGCACGCATCAGACTACCTCTGCTATTACTAAAGTCCTAGGGAGGACTTGTGATCTGGTCTGTACCCCTGTCTGGTGTTTCCCTTTCTTTATCTGTTACCTGCTTCATTGTCTATATAGCTTTGCCGACCATTCAAGGATCGGAAGAGTAGAAAGGGAGCTACATAAAGAGATCAATATCTTGGTAGTCAGAAAGATTTGTAACAATACTCTATTCCATACCTCTGTCTGGTGTTACCCCTTGTTTATATATTGTCTGGTAAATTGTCTGTCTAGTATTGCCGACCATTCAAGGATCGGAAGGGTAGAGAGCGGTCTGCGTAAAGGGACCACACTTTTGGTAATCAGAGGGATCCGTGACATTACGTCAGGGCCAATGGATCCCGCAGACCTCTCTAACCAGCTGGCACGTATCGCAGCCAGACAAGAGGAACAGGACCATAGGATGGACCAGATTTCTCTCGCTCTGCAAACCCTGTTAAATCGGTCCAATACAGGTACCACAAACCCTCCAGATCCAGTGTTGCCTAGGGTCAGTTCCGTCCCCCCTGAGGGACATAGGCTTAGTATGAAGGCACCCCTACGCTATGATGGTACACCAAGCCTATGTCGGGGTTTTTTGACTCAACTCGAGATCTTGTTTGAGAACAATCCAGGTTCTTGTATGTCTGATAAAGCCAAAGTAGGATATCTGATTAATCATTTAACAGAAAAAGCTTTATTGTGGGCTACGCCGTTGTGGGAGAATAAGAAACCCATCATTTATGACTATGAGGGTTTCACCTCTGAGTTAAAACGTACCTTTGATCCCTCTAGGAGGGCTACCAATGCGGGTAGGTCCTTGTTTCACATCAAACAAGGTAATAAGAGGGTCGCCGATTATGCCATAGAGTTTAAAACTTTGACTTCTGAGGTACTTTGGCCGAACGACGTTTTAACCTTAGCCTTTACCGAAGGCTTGAACGAGGCTTTTATGTTTGAACTGGCTCCCTTAAAATTACCAGAAAGTCTGGACCACCTGATAGATTTCTGTATAGCCATGGACGATCAAATCAGGGAAAGGAGACACCCCAGAGATAGACCCAGAAGGGTCTTGCCTCCTTTACCCTCGTTACCCAGACACACCAGTACGTCAGGTGGTTCGGAGAATGTGAAAACAGATTTACCAGTCGTTTACACGTATGAAAATAGCAAATAGGGAAGACAGGTATTTCAGAAGCAGAAAGAGCGCACAGAAGAGAAAAGGGGCTCTGCTTCTATTGTGCAGGGGCAGATCACTTCCGCCTTCGATGTCCTCAGAGACCCAGGGTTAGCAGGGCTGAACATAGCAGAGTGGGATTCAGAACAGGAGACACCCAGGTTGTCGGTTCTCTGTGTGCCTCCTTTGTGGATAATGAGAAAAAAAAATCCAGGATTCTGTTACCGGTCTCCCTAACCTGGGAGGGGGTTCACCTCAAGACTGAGGCGTTCTTAGACTCTGGGGCCTCAGGCAATTTTATGGATAAGAATTTTGCTGTCAAAAACCTCATACCTCTGGTGCTCAGGGAAAGACCTCTAAGGGTGGAGGCCATAGATGGTAAACCCCTGTCATGTCCATATATCACTCACGATACAGTCGATGTATGTATGAAAACAGGAGTTTTGCACCAGGAAACTATAAGATTTCAAATCATTGAATCACCCTCATGTCCTGTCGTTCTTGGGTTTCCATGGCTAACAGAGCACAACCCAGTTGTCGATTGGGTCCAGAGAGACATAAAATGTTGGGATCAGAGTTGTCAGTCTAAGTGCCTAAGCAGAGTTCATGTGATTGGTAGCCTCAATATTGCCACAGCCCCTCCTTTGTCCACAGAGGTTCCTGAAAGTTACCTGGCATTAAAGGAGGTGTTCTCTAAAGCCAGGACTGAGGTCCTACCACCACATCGTCCATATGACTGTGCCATTGATTTACTCCCTGGTACGATGCCTCCTAGGGTCATGTATACCCTTTATCACAAAGAGAGAACGACATTATGGAGGAATACATAAGGGAGAATCTGGAACAAGGATTCATTAGACGGTCCTCCTCTCTCAGCAGGAGCAGGTTTCTTTTTTGTTTCCAAGAAAGAGGGAGACCTGCGACCTTGCATCGATTATAGGGGTTTGAATAGGATCACTATAAGAAATGCATATCCCATACCCCTCATAACAGAATTGTTCGACCGATTAAAAGGGGCTCGGATCTATACGAAGCTTGATTTACGCGGAGCGTACAACCTGGTCAGGGTTAAAAAGGGAGACGAATGGAAAACGGCTTTTAATACACGTAGCGGGCATTATGAATACCTGGTGATGCCTTTTGGGTTGTGTAATGCGCCAGCCGTCTTCCAGGACCTCATAAACGACACTCTAAGGGAATTCCTGCAAGAATTCGTCATAGTATATCTAGACGATATCCTGATATACTCTCCTGATGTAGACACTCATCATGTCCACGTGAAACAAGTGTTGAAAAAACTATTGAAGGCTGGATTGTACTGTAAGCTAGAAAAATGTCTATTCGACATAGTGACTGTGCAATTCCTTGGTTATATAATAACTCCTGGGGGTTTTCAAATGGATCCTAAGAAGCTCTCAGCTATTCTTGACTGGCCTCTACCCCAAGGACTTAAAGCCATTCAGAGGTTTCTGGGGTTTACGAACTATTACCGAAGGTTCATTAAAGATTTTTCGGCCTTGGTGGCCCCCCTCACGGCTATGACAAAGAAAGGGGTGGGAAATCAGAAATGGACACCTCAAGCCACTCAAGCCTTTGAGGCACTAAAGCAAGCTTTTACTACTGCCCCTGTTCTCCGACATCCAGATCCGGCTCTGCCTTTCCAAGTAGAAGTTGACGCCTCCGAACTAGGTCTTGGTGCAGTCTTGTCCCAAAGGGAGGCTCCTGACAAACCCTTGCATCCATGCGGCTTCTATTCTCGGAAGTTGTCCCCGGCAGAGAAGAACTATGACATTGGAAATAGAGAATTGTTAGCAGTCATCGCGGCCTTGGCCGAATGGAGATATTTATTAGAAGGGTCTAAGGACCCCATTGTTATCATAACCGACCATAAGAATCTCACGTACATTGGAGATGCCAAACGTTTAAATTCCAGACAAGCGAGATGGTCATTGTTTCTTTCAAGTTTTAATTTCGTGCTTACCTATAGACCTGGGTCCAGAAACATTAAAGCAGACGCATTGTCGAGACAGTATGAGTCTTATGAACACAATATCCAAGATCAGCATCCCATTGTACCCCAGGAAAGGATTATAGCCGCTACCACGATTAGTGTTTCGTCTCCTCTAATGAAAAGGCTGCAGACCGTCCAGGGCGCAGCTCCTGGGGGAAAACCTCCTGCGAGACTCTTTGTACCTGAGAACGAAAGAGAGGAAGTACTTAACATCTATCATGATAATAAAACTTCCGGGCATATGGGTATCACCAAGACTGTGTCTAGTATCAGTAAACTCCTCTGGTGGCCCACGTTGCGCCGAGATGTCAAAGATTACATTGCCGTGTGCGAAGTGTGCTCAAGACAGAAAAGTCCCAAAACAGCACCCATTGGCTTACTCCAGCCTTTGCCGATCCCCGAACGACCCTGGTCACATGTAGCCATGGATTTTATAGTAGAGTTACCTGAGTCAAGAGGGAATACAGTGATACTTACGATCATAGATCGATTTTCCAAGATGGGTCACTATGTTCCTCTTCGGAAACTACCTTCGGCAGCTGAACTGGTGCCCATATTCATTGCCAATGTGGTCCGCATTCACGGTGTCCCTCGGGAGATAGTCTCTGATAGGGGGACCCAATTCATCTCCGGATTCTGGAGAGGGTTTTGCAAGAACGTAGGGATAGACCTCTCTTTCTCTTCGGCTTATCACCCCCAGACCAACGGAGCAGCAGAACGAGCAAACCAAAATATAGAGAAATATCTCAGGTGCTTTATCTCAGAACAACAAGATAACTGGTCAGACCTGCTACCATGGGCAGAATATGCTATTAACAGCGCAGTAAGCGAATCCACAGGTCATTCTCCTTTCTTCACTGTTTATGGCTTTGATCCTCCCGTGCTCCCCGCCACGTTTCCTGATACCACGATTCCTGCTTTAGATGAGCAACTGGCATCATTGAAAGAGACTTGGGGGAGAGTGAGACGGGCACTGGAGGAGAGTAGTGCCATCCAGAAAACTAAGGCCGACAGACACAGGAGGCAGGCACCCGTGTATCAAGTTGGGGACAGGGTTTGGCTGTCTTCACGTAACATCAAGCTCTTAGTGCCTTCCATGAAGTTGGCTCCTAGGTACATCGGTCCCTATAAGATTCTACGGCGACTCAACCCTGTCTCCTATGCTTTGGCGTTACCCCCCATTTTAAGATACACAATGTATTCCATGTTAACCTTTTGAAGCCGTTATTATGTAATCGGTACACCAAAGTCCATGCTCCACCGCCTCCTGTCTCTGTGGAGGGCGAGGAGGAGTTCGAAGTTAAGGCCATTCTGGGTGCCAGGATGTCTAGGGGGTCTTTGCAGTATTTGGTTGATTGGGTGGGCTACGGTCCGGAGGATCGTTCTTGGGTACCAGCTGCGGAAGTTCATGCTCCTAGGCTAGTGAAGGCCTTCTATTTGGCGCACCCCCGTGCCCCTGGGGGTCGTCCAGTGGCCGCCCCTGGAGGGGGGGTTCTGTCACGGTGGCTCAGGGGATGGGGCGCCTGGCAGCAGCTTCCTCGCTGCTCGCTGGCCAGGCGCCGAATGTAAACGCTTCCGGGGGCGCTCACGTGGGACGCCGAGGGGCGGGGCCTGGCGTTATGACGCGGACCCGCCGGCTTTAAAACCCAGTCTCTCCAATACACCGGTGCCCTGACGTGGTATTCACCTCCCGCAGAGCTCTTGTGTTATTTTGGCTACCTCCTGTGTATGACCCTTGGCATTGGCAAACGAACCCTCCTGTGTATGACCCTTGGCATTGGCAAACGAACCCTCCTGTGTATGACCCTTGGCATTGGCAAACGAACCCTCCTGTGTATGACTCCTGGCATTGGCATTTACTCTGCGCTAGGTTCTGCCCTTAACGTTGGTACCGAGGTCAGTCTATGTGGCACCCTAAGCACGCATCAGACTACCTCTGCTATTACTAAAGTCCTAGGGAGGACTTGTGATCTGGTCTGTACCCCTGTCTGGTGTTTCCCTTTCTTTATCTGTTACCTGCTTCATTGTCTATATAGCTTTGCCGACCATTCAAGGATCGGAAGAGTAGAAAGGGAGCTACATAAAGAGATCAATATCTTGGTAGTCAGAAAGATTTGTAACAATACTCTATTCCATACCTCTGTCTGGTGTTACCCCTTGTTTATATATTGTCTGGTAAATTGTCTGTCTAGTATTGCCGACCATTCAAGGATCGGAAGGGTAGAGAGCGGTCTGCGTAAAGGGACCACACTTTTGGTAATCAGAGGGATCCGTGACACCCACATCCTCTGGATCAGAGAGGACCTATACACCTGGATGAGGTAGGAGGCCACCATTAAGGACCACACAGGCCCACAATCTCTACATAGTAAGTACCCCACAGGTGATGTGCAGGGGACAGTACTGCCGAATGCTGCACATTGTGCGTGCTTTTCTGCTTCTGTCTACTCTGCAGTGCATCATTGTGACTCCACAGGAACTCCATTGGACCGTAGAGGAACTTTTGGACTTGTCAATCCATACTATTATTCTACAGCAATATCCTCTAAGGACATGAAAGTTTTACCCTTGGGACTGACTTCTACATATACCCATTCCTTACCGACCTTGAATTCATACATGTATAGGTCTATACAGGTAATCCTTTGGGACTGTTTTTATACATATATACTCATACCATACGGAAATAATTTTTTACAGAACTATGACCCCATGAATCTGATTTACTAAATAGTATAATCTGGTTCATATTTTCAGCACCGGTCATGTTTGTACGATTTATTTATCATTGCATGTGTACCAATTAAAGCCTGTTCCTGGTTTACCTCCACACTGGTTCTGCCTAGTACTTGGGGTAATCTGCTATAATCAACTCCTTTCTTCGGCTGTAATTCTGCTGTTCCTGGTTGAAGTTCCTGGATGCTGTCCCAGGCAAAGGGAGCATGGTTTCGGTGGTCCCAGTTGAGGTACACGGAGCTCCGTGACAGTTGGGATTACATTTAATTTTTTTTACTTGATATCCAATGTGACCACATGTGGGTTTCTCTGGTAATCTGAGAACATCTAATCTCATCTATAGATGCTTTGTATTCCAAAATAATTAAAATGAAAACACACAAATTTTGCCATAGGTTCTACTAGTCCCCTATTGTCAGTGTTTCCCAAACCTGTCCTCGGGACCCTCAACTAGGCCAGATTTTACAGATCACCTTTGGGGAAACGCAGACTGAATCCTGCAGTCAGTGAGAGGCAAATCATATCACCTGTGCTCTGCTTCAGATATCTGGAAAACCTGGCGAGGCGGAGGGTCCTGGGGACAGGTTTGGGAAACCATGCCTTATGTCAATACTACACATACAGTACAGTTGTGTGAAAAAGTGTTGGCCCTCTTCCTGATTTAATTTTTTTTGCATGTTAGTCACACTTTAATGTTTCAGATCAAACTAATTTATATATTAGTCAAAGATAACACAAGTAAACAAAACATGCAGTTTTTAAATGAAGGTTTTTATTCTCAATGGAAAACAAAATCCAAACCCGAACAGATGGCTGCGCATTATCCTTCAGGATTTTTGGGTAGACAGCAGAATTCATGGTTCCATTTATCACAGCAAGTCTTCCAGGTCCTGAAGCAGCAAAACAATCCCAGACCATCACACTACCACCACCATATTTCCTTTTCTGAAATGCGGTGTTACTTTTACGCCAGATGTAATGAGACACATTCCAAAAAGTTCAACTTTTGTCTCGACCGTCCAGAGTATTTTCCCAAAAGTCTGGAATCCTCAAGATGTTTTCAGGCAAAACTGAGATGAGCCTTTGTTGTCTTTTTGCTTGGCACTGGTTTTCGTCTTGGAACTCTGCCATGCAGGCCATTTTTGCCCAGTCTTTCTTATGGTGGAGTCATGAACACTGACCTTAACTGAGGCCTGCAGTTCTTTGGATGTTGTTGTGGGGTCTTTTGTGCCCTTTTGGATGAGTCGTCGCTGCGGTCTTGGTGTAATTTTGGTCAGCCGCCCACTCCTGGGAAGGTTCACCACTGTTCCATGTTTTTGCCATTTGTGGATAATGGCTCTCACTGTGGTTTGCTGGAGTCCCAAAGCTTTAGAAATGGCTTTAGAACCATTTCCAGATGGATAGATCTCAATTACTTTTTTATCATTTGTTCCTGAATTTCTTTGTATCTCAGCATGATGTGTAACTTTTGAGGATCTTTTGGTCTACTTCACTTTGTCAGTCAGGTCTTATTTAAGTGATTTCTTGATTGCAAACTGGTGTGGCAGTAATCAGGCCTGGGTGTGGCTAGAGAAATTGAACTCGGGTGTGATAAACCACAGTTATGTTTTAACAGGGGGGGTTAACACTTTTTCACACAGGGCCATGTGGGTTTGGATTTTGTTTTCGCTTAATAAAAACCATCATTTAAAAACTGCATGTTGAGTTTACTTGTTATCTTTGACTAATATTGAAATTTGTTTGATCTGAAACATCGTGTGTGACAAACGTGCACAAATATAAAAAAAATCAGGAAGGGGGCCAACACTTTTTCACACTGTATCTGCAGCATGTGTGAATATATTACAAAATACAATCCATTTAAAAATATATATATATCACAGATATGCATACATTGGATTTTAAAATTTATATTTGTACCTTGAACTACATTGATTTCCAGGTCCCATGTTTGTGGGTTAATATCAGAGCAGTCGTACACTGATGGTGTGGCAGGCTTCTGAGACTAACAGGTTTATTCGGTAAAAGTGAAATTTACTGTAGGAGAACTGGAAAGAGCAGTGAAAATTCTAGGTCAAAATGGCCAAACCAGAAAAATTCTCGCATTTATCTCACTTTCCAAATCGGCTATTTGGTCTAGATTGTTCTCTTCTCCTGCCAATTCTCTTGAGTTTCACTTTTTTTCTTTTTAATTATACTTTTTATTTCAAAAAAATGTCATCAGATACATAGGTAATAAAATAGTGACCATGCAGGACCAAATCCGTCTCGTGAGTAACAAAAACGAGGCCGCAAAATCGCAATAGGTAGAGAAGGGAGGGGGGGAACAGGGGTGAAGGCGTGCCAAGCCAGCCAAAGGAGTCCAACCAAACTGGCAAAGAGCATCAGTGAGCAACAGGAAGAGTAAAAAAAATATATAATATGGGACAGAGGACTGACAAAGAATTCCGTGTCATTTACGGCTCACCACTGAAACTGGAACCGGGGGGCCATGGTAAAGGCCAGAAGGCTGGGAGGCCTGGGGCCAAAAGGGGTGGCCAGAGCCATGGTCGCCACCTCAATGGCTCACCCAGGTTACTACCCAGTGTCCCCCAGAAAAGAGGGAGTGGGGTTGTGTGGAATCTTGATGCTCCAGCAGGCACAGAAGAGGAGGTCTCTGAATGTTGCAGCCAAGACTCAGAAAAACGCAGTAAAAACAATAACGGTGACTGCAAAAATGGCTACATAACAGTCCCAGGAAGGGGTTTGCTTCGAAAAGCACGCTTGCAGAAAAGGGGGGTACAAAAAGGGGGTGAGGGCAAGATCCTCGCCAGAGCAGGTGAGTCGCCAACCTGTTCACGAGCCCTAAAAGTTCCTTTTAAAAGGGACTGATTCAGGAATACCCAGTATCCTGATGTTGTGGCATCTGTGTCGTGACTCCTCGAGCTCCACCGCCTTTGTAAGATGGTCTACTTGGCCACAAAGAGAATCCATACGGGTCGTGAGGTGGTCTCGGGCAGCCTCCAGGCTAGACGTCAGATTCTGCACAGTGGTCATCTGGGTCCGGATCCCTACCAGCTCAGCCCGCAAACCACCAATATCAGCCTGCCAAGTAGCCTTCATGTCGGCAAGCATCAGACTGAGATCACTATTCGTAATTTGCTGGCAAGCACCTGACTCTCTCTCTCCGAGATCCTGGTAAGCATGGACCCCGGGTGAGTTGCTGCATAGCTTGCAGAGGTCTCTCCCCAGCCTGCCTCACTGTCCCAGGGATGTTACCCCCATGAACCGCAGGAGACTCCCGAGAAGTGTCCTCCAGATTGGGCCTAGAACCCTCATCCTCACCGGATGACTACAGATGGCGCAAAGTGAATGGAGTCGGAGGGGGGGGATCTGACACTGGCTCCTGTCCTTCCTCAGCAAGTCTTATATCCCACTTATGTCCCCCACAGGTGAGTGCCTCAGAACGGACCTCTTGCCCATAGCCCACTGGTGGGAAGGTTCCGATCTGGTCTACTTGTGCCATGGGAACGCGTTACCTCCCAGAAGGTCTCAAAGATGGCTGTCCAATGAAGGCCTCAGAAGTAGGCCCTGATCTCGAGTCAGGTGGAAACGATCAACCGCCGCACCAATGTCCACACAACTGGGGGGGTAAACACTCTAGGCAGGTGGTCACAAATCCAGCGGGGATGCAGTGATAAGACCCCAAAGGGTAAGTCCACTAGAGAGCTCTGCGTGTGTCCGATCCTGTCTGCAGTCAACCATGCGCACTCGAGTTTCACCTTTTAGTGAATAGACCTGTAAATCATTGTTAAACCTACAGTATATAGTGTTCTCATATCTTTAGAGAGTTATCTAAACTGCACATTGTTAAATGGCTCCCAGTAGTTTTTCTTAATGGAAAATGCATGTTTGGATTGTTTGAGTGTTTTTAGATTACATATGTATATAATCTCGTTATGTTCAGAAAAGAATATAAATATATTACTGCGTTTTTGTACTTTTCCGTATTTAGTGTAATAGCATGTGTGTCAACATGCATTGCATGCAGTTCAGAATAAATTAGAATTTAAATTAGAATTATTGTTTGCAATTTACTTGTAAAATGCATTGGGAGGTTAACTTCTTGCTTTCTTTGAATGTTTTAGAATTTGCTTCATGATGCAAAATTTATAAACAAATTGCTCTATATTTTTTGTGTTGTAGACAGATTCAACTGATATGCTCTGAATGCAGAAATGCTTCTGCTAACTGGAATGAAAGATTTTCTGTGACAGCTTTTTGCACATATTGCAGTGAATATGATCCAATCTCTTATGTTTGGAAACTATATTGGATAAACGCAACAGAGTCTAAAAGTGTAGAAGGTATTGACGTCTCTGAAAGACCTTTTTTTTTCCCCCCATGTTTTGTGTTGTGTATGTATGTTTGCATTATACAAATACATGAACAGACTTTTAAGCAACATGTCTCAATTCTAAAAAGCAAAGTGTTATTTTTTTTATTTACAGTTCCATTTTGCAAAGTTCTGGTAAGGAAAGCACCTTCCAATCTCATGGGAGGTGCTTTAGACAATATTGCAACACAAAGACACAGAGAAAATGTAATTTCAGGAGAACAATTTGAAAGAACATATTCTTTGCAAAGGTCTGATAAAAATGCTCATACGACTTTAAATGCCTTGGAAAACGAGCCGGATACAATAATCCCTACTGCCATACCAGATCTAGAGTATATCAATTTTGATAAAGAGCTGCCGTCATACCATTTGAATATCATGGGTTTACCTTTCCCACTTTCCAGCATGATTGAGGATGGTTCATCAGATGCAAAACCAAATGGAGTCACCAAGAATACTCTTCCTCTTACTGCAGGTACTGATATTTTTTAAAATTTGTGTTAGGAGTTTTGTTCAAAAAGGTTACATAAGGATTAAGGATTCAGCGCTGCGGAATATGCTGGTGCTTTATAAATAAAGAATAAGAATAATAATAATTAACAGTAATATAACTAAAAGCAATTTTTTTTCCAGTTGCAGGTCTAGTTCTGGTTTAATCCTTGTTGTAATAATCTCAATCAGTGCAAGGAACCACTGTCGAAGATAGATATATTCATTAAGAAACGTATACGAGATCTAAATATCAATCGTCTATATATTTTCTAGAAATTTGCCTAAATTCTTTTAATTGTATGTGTTT
Source organism: Leptobrachium leishanense (assembly GCA_009667805.1). NCBI lineage: Eukaryota > Metazoa > Chordata > Amphibia > Anura > Megophryidae > Leptobrachium > Leptobrachium leishanense. The sequence goes on from CM019067.1 coordinate 200,550,747, forward strand.
TGCTTTAAAAAATATATAATCAACAACCGGATAAAAACATATATATTACGTATACAAAAAAGTTTCAAATCTCATATCATAAACAAATATTTACAAACAACAAACAACATCCATCAGCACACAGACTACTAGCTTCCCAATATATGTATCTCCTGTTAGTAACTGCATATATAATTAATATAATTTATTTTATCAGTTAGTAACTATACACAGATGGTTAATAAACATTTCTGCTTAACGAAAACAATTAACATGTATTTCCCAGCAAACCAATGTTTAACAAGCTAGATCTTGTAGAGATATACTGTATGTATCTCTCTATGCTATGTGGATCAACCAGATCACTTATTCTATTTCTAGAATGATAATTAATAAAAACTTATTTAGTGAATCCTCCCCATAATAACGAGAATTAAGCTTCTAATCTTCTGCTTTTTATATTGTAGTTATATAATTCCTTGCTTATTAATTTCAATCACAGTAACTTCCAATTTCAATATATATATCTGTATATCATTGCAACAATACTTTAGGATAAAATCCTGGTATCTGATTCCCATTTTTATATCTCTATCTGCAGAATAGAAATATTTTAAAGATTCCGGATCTATCTATTGCAAGAAATACTCCAGATATATATAATTACATTAATTCCTTAATTTGCTTTCATACATTACCTGTCCAAATCTGGATTCAATGTTTCTGTAGTTACAGCAGCAATATTCTTTGAATATGATGTATTGTTTTGGAATATGTGAAAATTATCAATGTCTGATAATATCGTTTATCACCTCCTTGGAATAAGTGAGAGATAAGTCAATGCATGAGAGTTAGAATTGTGCATTCCCATGAGGGAAAATTTAGGTGTGGTCCTAATTAAGTGAGGTGTAATGTCCTGAGATGATCTGAATGCATTGTGTGTCTTGTCCTGGAATGATCTGAATGACCGCAACGAACAGTACATATCCAGTGTCACGGAGTGGCCCGGCACCCTCAGCCAGGGGCGGTTCCCCGTGACGGTTATGGCCATGGACCCTTGGGTGCTGTGGGACCCACGGAGTTTTGGGTGCTTTTTGTTTGGATGTGGATTGTGTGTGGTGTGGTGGAGTGTTCCCCGTTGGTGTTGTGGGGTGTGTTTCCCTTTGTCTGCCTTGCCCGCCGCCATTTTCCGGTCACCTCGTGGTCCCGTTTAGAATGTTCGAATCGGAGAATGGCTGATTCAGACCATCCGGTCGACTCGTGGAATGGCCGATTCGGACCATCCGGTCTGAATCGGCGACTCCCCGATCCGTAACGACCAATGGGTCCTGTGAGGGCGGGCAGGGATTCCCATTGTGTTCATGATTTGTGTGGAGTTGATGGGTGTAGGTGCTGTGAGTGGTGGGGCCAGATTTACCAGTGCATCCAGCCTCGTCTGATGTCTTTTATTCTCCGCCACATTCGTTTGTCTGAGTATCCCCCGCGGTCTCAGGGTGTGGTGTTTAGCATAAGAACCGAACAGACTAAAGATCCGAACCGAACGCCCCTGTGCCTGCATCCTGCATCAGGACAGAGGTGAAGCGTACGGCCGACGGACTTAAGCAGAACCGACCGAGGTGAGATCCGAACCGAAGGCGCGGACCGCGTACCGCGCTTCGGTATACCCAGATATTGGCGATCCGATCCGAGGATTCACCCGGTCCCGTAGATCCGAACCTTCATAGATAAGATCCGAGAAGTCCTCCGCTGGAAGATGCGAATATTCCTCCACTTAAGATCCGAATATTCCTCCGCGGCAGATCCGATCTCCACAGACGTCCCACACCCACAAGGTCAGTGAACCAGCTGCTCGAGATGTTGAGTACCGTGGTGCTCAGTGGTCGGGCTGGTTCGGCACAGGGGTCCCCTCCACCGCCCGCTAACCCGTCCCCAGGGTCACTCCAGGCCGCACGAGACGCCGAGTGCGTGTCACTCGGTAGTCGGGCCAGCGGTAAGCGCCGGGGGCACGCAGATAGAGCACACCCGCAGGCGGACAACATCCCATTCCGTCATATCCAGTTATAGTAAATTCGACGTCACTGAAAATCTACCTCCTCATTTAAATATTTGCTTTCTCTATGGGATTCTCCCATTTATTCTTAAAATATAATATTTACTATACCTCAAGATGGCAGTGTTGCTTTTAAAATAATTTTTCACAAATTAATTTTAAATCCCTTATCCTAGGTCAGAGGTCAATCCCACTATTTTATTTTGAACAAAGAACAACTGGTTATTCCAGATAGTGCGTCTCGGGTTGTCATTTTTGATTTAATTTTTCTACTCTCATAACCATTTCAAGGATTTTAAATACTTTATCAGCTAGATTCCTTTGCAATTAGATCAGCAACTTACATTTAAAACCAATTAATTCTATTCCTTCAGTAATTATACTGTTATATAGTTATACTCTACAAAATATATATTGGAGCATCTATTATTTTACTAGACTACTAATATAGATTGATTATAAGAATATATTTCTTTAATATATTTATACACTTGCATAGATATTTTATTTAAAATTTCTATACCAGGAAAGAAAATATCTTTAATACAAGGAAAACAAACCTATAAATTGTCTGTCGTGCCTAGCACTTAGCTCAGCCATACAAAAACATTTTGGGCCATATTACATACTTGGTGCTAACTTATCCAGAGCTGTTGTAAACTTAAAACCTCCATAGGCTATAATCGCTCTGGTAAGTTTACAACAGCACTGGTTAAGTTAGCACCAAGTATGTAATATGGCCCTTTATCTCTAGCGATTTATAAAAACACCCATAACGTTTATGGTTCATCTAGCAATGAACTCCTAAAAAAAAATCTTTGAGTCCATTTCTAAAACTAGAATAAAAATTGAAAAATAAAATACTTGTTTCATATAAGAATATAGATACAGGTTTAGCAGGATGGCTACAGGCATCCATTTTACTTTTCCACTTTAATATACCTGACACCACCAAGTGGAAATGTTACCCAGAACCAGTTTGTGCTAGTTGATCCAACTTAACCAAGCTGTGAAGGTTGGGATTTACTATATAAAGCCACCTTCTAGACATGTTGAAAATTGATGCCATAAAAAAAAAAAAACCTCCAATTAAGGCTAGGGTCAAATGAAAGCATTTTTCGCATAGTCGGTAAAAAAGTGCGTCCGAACGAAAAAAAAGTGCGAGCGTACTGTTCTTTGCGCATCCTATACTTAACATTGTGAGTGCAAATGCGTTTGTGCGCTGCTATGCAGATGGTATTACAATCTATGCGCAAAATTTAATGCACAGCGTTTACGTGCATAATTTTAACGTCTTTTAAAAGCTGGTGGTAACGGCAAATCTGAACGTCCTGGCCGAAACCAAATATACCAGCCCAAAAAAAAATTAAATACAGCAAAGTATAGTTACACATTCTACGCATACCCAAACAATAAAATGGAGAAGTTGTGCGTGTTTTTATTATTGATACAGCATATATACTCAGATTGATTTTGACAGGCGCAAAAACTGAACGGGAGACAATTGTGGTTCTTAATTCTGATTGGCTGAATCGAGTGAAAAAATGTCTGCGCACAACGTTAATGCGCGCGCGTTTTTGAGCGTCTTTTTTACACGCGTTATTTTTTGACGGATGAAATCATGCGCAAGGATTGTAATACCAGCGTTAATTTACACACGTTAACGTTTAACACTTCACACACAAATTAACACGCTGCACAAGTGTTTTTGCGCAAAGAATGTAATAGAGCCCTTAGGGTGCTATACAGGTGAAACTCGAAAAAATAGAATATCGTGCAAAAGTTCATTTATTTCAGTAATGCAATTTAAAAGGTGAAACTAATATATGAGACTCATTACATGCAAAGCAAGATTCAAGCCGTGATTTATTTATTTTATTTTATTTATTTATAAAGGATTTTACCAGGAAGGATACATTGAGATTTCTCTCGTTTTCAAGTATGTCCTGGGTTCAAGAACATGGTTACAGAAATACAAAGTAGTAAAATGCAAGAAATTAACACAAAACAAATATACAGATTAACAGAAAATAAATCATTATAGTTTACAGCTCATGAAATCCCCAAATCCACAATCTCAGAAAATTTGAATATTGTGAAAAAGGGCAATATTCTAAGCTGAAAGTGTCCCACTCTAATCAGCTAATTAAGCCATAACGCCTGCAAAGGGTTCCTGAGCCTTTAAATGGTCTCTCAGTCTGGTTCAGTAGGAATCACAGTCATGGGAAAGACTGCTGACCTGACAGTTGTGCAGCTAACAATCATTGACACCCTCCATAAGGAGAGAATGCCTCAAAAGGTAATTGCAAAAGAAGTTGGATGTTCCCAAAGTGCTGTATCAAAGCACATTAATAGAAAGTTATGTGGAAGGGAAAAGTGTGGAAGAAAAAGGTGCACAAGCAGCAGGGATGACCGCAGCCTGGAGAGGATTATCACGAAAAGGCTATTCAAAAGTGTTGGGGACTTTCACAAGGAGTGACTGAGGCTGGAGTCAGTGCATCAAGACCCACCACACACAGACGGATCCTGGACATGGGCTTCAAATGTCGTATTCCTCTTGTCAAGCCGCTCCTGAACAACAAACAATGTCGGAAGCGTCTTACCTGGGATAAAGAAAAACAGACCTGGTCTGTTGCTCAGTGGTCCAAAGTCCTCTTTTCTGATGAGAGCAACTTTTGCATCTCATTTGGAAACCAAGGACCCAGACTATAGAGGAAGAATGGAAAGGCACACACTGCAAGATGCTTTAAGTCCAGTGTGATGTTTCCACAGTCTGTGTTGATTTGGGGAGCCATGTCATCTGCTGGTGTTGGTCCACTGTGCTTTATTAAGTCCAGGGTCAACGCAGCTGTCTACCAGGAGATTTTTGGAGCACTTCATGCTTCCTTCAGCAGACGAGCTTTATGGGGTTGCTGACTTCATTTTCCAGCAGGACTTGGCACCTGCCCACACTGCCAAAAGCACCAAAACCTGGTTTAATGACCATGGGATTACTGTGCTTTATTGGCCAGCAAACTCACCTGACCTGAACCCCATAGAGAATCTATGGGGCATTGCCAAGAGAAAGATGAGAGACATGAGACCAAACAATGCAGAAGAGCTGAAGGCTGCTGTCCTGTCCCCACTCCATTTACTCCCGGAATCTATGCAGAGCTTAACAGGCAGCTAAACCTTTTCAATGAGTCGAATAAATGAGGTTGGTTTGCAGTCTTTGTTTATTAACTCGTTGTAGGGACACAAATACATGTGCATGCGAGATGCGTGAGTGCACGATGCGTGATGCGTAAGTGTGTGATGTTGAGCGGTAAAACTGTGGAAAAAGTGGAACAGTACATTGTAAAAATACAGATTTGTATAACAGTAACACATAACATTACAGAAACAGGGTGTGTCACTATAAAACACTAGGCCATGCTGCAACCATATGAAAAGCAGGTGGCTGCAATGTAGGAGGAAACATATATATATACAGTACATATGGTGCTTCTAAAGCTGGTAGGAACTGTGGAATGGCTAGGGAGACGTTAAGCTGAAGTCCTTACCGACGATGCTTTTCATAGAGGAGAAAGATGGTTGCCAGATGTGTCTTTCAGCTCCTGTGGTAAGGAAATTAGGTACTTCCCACAATCCCTTACTGGAGCAAGGAAGCATGTGACAGCCAGCCCACAAGATCCTGTTAAGGCAGGCTGAATACCAGGGTGATATGAAATAAAACAGCCACTAGATGGTGCTAACATGAAACATACATTTCTATGTATACACTTTCTAACTCTGCCCTAAAGGCAGCACACTCCCCACCTGGAGTCGGTAGATACCACCATCAGAGTCTTCTGAAGAGAACAACAAAGTGAGTTCAGTTACTGGTCTGAGAAATAACTTGGTCTCATTCTGCTTGTGTATGTTGACTTCAGCTTTGCATCGTCGCTTGTTTTCATAACAAGACCTAAAGGCCACTCATTTCTGTGTGACTGGTGGTTTTTCATATGCATGACATCGCCAGGTTTGAGTTTAGGTTTGGCGGAGTGACATTTTTTCCTTGGTTGTAAGCCGGTATGAGCTGTTCAGTTCGATATGTTCGGAATTCGATTCGAACATCGTCCGTTCGGCTGTTCGTCGAACTCCGAACATTTCCGCGTGTTCGCCGCGTGTTCGACCACATTGGACCACAATGCAATTTTCCACTGGCCTGAAGCTTGTAATTGGCTACAGCCTTGCGCCTGACCACAGGTCAGGTGCAAGACAGGTGCAAGACTATGCCAATCACGGCTCCGAGTCCTGATTGGGCAAATTTTGCCCAATCATGAGCTCCCAGAGCTAAGTCCCACAGCACACTATATAAGGCTTCACATAGCCTACAGCACGTGTTTTTTGAGAGGAGATTGTTCTGTTAGTGTATCTTCTCAGTGCCAGCAGCTATTGGGGGGGTCTCACTTCTACAAGATATCTGGGAATTGTTGTAATCTTTGTGTTCTCACTGCCAGCAGCTATTGTGGGGGTCTCATTTCTACAAAATATCTGGGAATTGTTTAATCTGTGTGTTCTCACTGCCAGCAGTCATTGGGGGGTCTCACTTCTAGCAGATATCTGGGAATTGTAATCTGTGTCTTGTCACTGCCATCCATCACGGGGGCTCACTGATTTATAGGAGGTTCCTGGGAATTGTAATTTGTGTCTCGTCACTGCCACCCATCAGGGGGTCTCACAGATTTGTAGCAGATATCTTGGAATTTTAATCTATGTCTTGTCACTGTTGCCAGCTATCAGGGTGTCTCACTGAGTTATACCAGAGTTCTGGAAATCTTTAATTTTTATACCGGAGTTGAATCAGAGTTCTGTATATCTTTTAATCTATAGATCACTCACCATGTCAAAAAAGACCAAGAAGGACATGCAGACGCTCCCAGACAGATAAGAGGGCAAGCAGCCTCTGTGTCGGGAGGCTGTGCCTCTGGTCGTCGTGGACATGGTGCATCCTCTGCAGGGGCACGCTTGTCCTTTCTAACTGGTACTGGCTGTCTTAAGCAGCAGCAACATAGAGAGGATTTGGTGGATTGGCTAACCAGGTCATCCTCATCCTCCGAGTCCTCTGCCAGCCAGGCTTGTACTGGTTTACAGTAGGGATGTGCGTTTCGGGTTTCGGAATTTCGGAATTTTCACGAAATTTCCCGTTTCGTGTTTTCGGATGCGGCCGAATTTCCGAAAAATTTTAGATCCGAAAATTTCAGATCCGAAATGTTTTCCGAGCCGAAACGAAATATTTTCGGATTTTTCGAATGGACTTGAAATGTGTCAAACGAGGAGAACAGATTTTCCGAAAAACGAAAATTTTCCGAAAAACGAAAATTTTCTGAAAAACGAAAATTTTATAAAAACGAAAATTTCTGAAAAACGAAAATTTTTCGAAAAAACGGAAAGTCGATACAAAAAACGGGCAAAATGACACGAAAAATACGAAAAATGGTCGAAATTCCGAAAAATGTGCAATTCCGAAAAACGAAAATTTCCGAACTTACGAAAAGTCGATACAAAAACCGAGCACAGTGACACGAAAATACGAAAAATGGTCGAAATTCCGAAAAAAAAATGTACACGAAAAACGTGCCGAACCGAATCGAATCGAAAAGTTTAAAAATCCGAAAAATCGAACCGAATCGAACCGAAAAAAAAATCGGTGCACAAGCCTAGTTTACAGTCCACCTCAGCTGCCAAAGCATCTAATGCAGCCTCCATGTCCACAGCTACTCCTGCCATAGCCTCACCAACATACATGGAAGAGTCAGCTGAATTGTTTGACTACATTGACAGTGACATGCTGCTTGAGGATGCGCAGCTACTACAGTGCCCTGATTCAAACTCTGAGGTTGAGGAAGGGAGTATAATCAATCTAGAGGAAGGGGTGCCAGTGACAAATAACTGGCACTCCTGTTCCCCCAGCAGCTGCAGCATATTGCGAGGCTGGCTCCAGTGACAAGGCGATAGGGGGCGATGATGAGGTCACGGACTCCACCTGGGTGCCTGATCAAACAGAGGAGTCAAGTGAGGAGGAGGAGGCACAACAAACATGAGGCACAACATCCTCAATGACCAACCGTAGCCAGTCCAAGGCATCAGATGTCAGAGCTGCTCAGGTGCAGAGCGCTGTTGTCTCAAAGGAACTCTGCTGTCTGGGAGTTCTTTAAGAAATGTGCAGCAGACCGCACCATTGCTATTTGTAATCTATGTCAGATGAGGATCAAGCGTGGGATAGAAATCCCACGCTTGGGTACCACGTGCTTGAGGCGACATATGACCACCTACCACGCATCCCGTTTGCACAACACTTTGCATAGGTCCTCCTCCTCATCTGTCTCTACCCCCACTATATGTCCTGCCATGTCATTGCCTGCTACAACCTCCATTGACAGGGATGATGCTACAGTAATGGATGTACCAGGTCCTTCCTCACAATGTGACAGTATCCCATCAGCTGAAGATTTACGCAGTCAGATTACGTTGTCCCAGCTGCTGCAGCGTAAGAAAAAATATAGTCTCAACCATCCCCAAGCACAGCGTCTAAATGCCAGCTTAGCAAAATTACTCGCATTACAGCTGCTGCCTTTCCAGCTGGTGGACTCTGCTTCTTCCGTGAATTTGCTGAATGTGCTGTACCACAGTGGCAGGTTCCAAAACGCCATTTCTTTTGACGGAAGGCAATTCCAGCACTACACCAGCACGTGGAACACAATGTTATGGAGTCATTGGGAAAGGCAGTCAGCAGCAAGGTGCACATGACTTTAGACATGTGGTCCAGCATGCATGGACAGGGCCATTACATTTCCTTCACGGCACACTGGGTAACTCTGATTGCAGCTGGGAGGGATCCAAGACCGGGCTCTGTGCTGGAGCTTGTTCATCCACCACACCTCCCGAAAGCTGCTTGTATGAGGTCTGTCTGCTCCACCACCACCTCTTCCTCCTCTTCCTCCTCCTCCTCCTCCTCCTCCTCCTTCTCTGTCTCTGGCGAAGTGGCAGTTAAACCGACGCGTGACAGGGGCTACGCAATGGCTCAAGCAAAAAGATGCAATACTGTGCTTGAGCTGGTTTGTTTAGGGGACAGGAGCCACACTGGGCCAGAAATTCTGTCAGCTCTGCAGGGGCACGTGCAGAGATGGTTAACACCACGCCAGCTTGAGCTGGGAATGGTCATCTATGATAATGGCAGCAACCTTCTCTCCGCCCTACACCAGGATAAGTAGACGCATGTACCATGCCTCGCACACGTCCTAAATCTGGTGGTACAGCGTTTCCTAACCAGGTACCCTTTGCTGGCAGAGCCTCTCAGCCAGGCCAGGAAAGTCTGCAGCCACTTCAGACGGTCATTCCCAGCATGCGTTTGCCTGGCAGAAATTCAAAGAGAATTCCACCTTGCCACAAACCGTCTGATCTGTGACATGCCCACCAGATGGAACTCAACATTAGCAATGCTGCAGCGTCTGCACAAGCAGCAGAGGGCCATCAATGAGTACCTGTGTGAGTATGGCACAAGGACAGGTTTGGGGCAACTTGTTCTCCGCCCCCGCAGTGGCCGATTATCAAGGATGCGTGCACTGTACTGTCACCATTTGAGGAGGCAACGAGGATGGTGAGCAGGGACAGTGCAAGCATCAGTGACACAATTCCTTTAGTGTTCCTGCTGGAGCACACTCTGCAGGGAATTATAGATGTGGCACTAGAGGCAGAGCGGCAGGAGGAAGAGGAGGCCTTCCCTAGCTCTCAAGGCCCCAGTACGCAGACAGCATTCCTGCGGGTCCTCAGATCAGACAGGAGGAGGATGAGGAGGAGGAGGAATATTTAAGTAGTGGGGGCATTGAAGGTGGGGATTCCTCAAGGGAGGGTTTTGTGTGCCCAGAAACCCAAGGACTAGTACGTGGCTGGGAGGAGGAAGTGCACGATGGGGTCATCCTCATTGACCAGGAAGACTCGGAAGCTAATGCCACCTCCAACCTACGCTGCATGGGCTCCCTTATCCTGCAAAGCCTGCTAAAGGACCTCAGGATTCGTGCTATCAAGTCGAGGGATCATTACTGGTTGGCAAGCCTTCTTGATCCATGATACAAGGGTAAAGTTGCAGAGCTCATCCTACCCGCACAGAGGGAACACAGAATAAAACAACTTGAGGACGCTCTAAAGCAACACTTGTTTAACACCTTTCCAGGCACTGGTAGGTTACCAAGTGATGACAGTGGCGTAGCATGGGGGGGCCTCGGGGGTGGTCGCCCCGGGCGCACTTTTCTTAGGGGTGCAAAATTTCAGAAGAGGTTTGAACCACTAATATTTTCCAGCAGGGCTCAGCAAGGTGTCCGCTCACGGACACTGGTGTCTGTGAGAGGCCCTTGCATGGGAAGTCTCCAGTTTTGCAGCACTGGTGGTGATTTGGCACTCAGCGTCCGGAAGGGAGGACCAGAAGAGAATATTCTGGTCCTGTCCTGACTCCTCCTTAACGCTGACATGAGTCACATGAAGCAGCGCAGCATTATTCGACAGAACACCCTTTACCACGTTTGTCAGCCCGCCTTGAAGTCCTGTGCCAGCCCTGCAGCCGCTGAACACGAAGGAGGGAGGAAGGTGCCTGCCCTGCAGTACATTTAAAATCCGGTTCCCACTAAACCCCCTGGACAGCCCCCCCCAAGCCACCAGCAACTCCATGCAGGTAGGCGACACTGTGTGACACCAGAGCAGCATGACCAACACACAGTGTGGAGTAAGGGGGTACTATGGTTACAGGAGAGAATGACTGGGGATACTGGGAGAGAGTGGAGATTTGGGGAGAGAATGACTGGGGTACTGGGAGAAAGTGGGGGTTACTTGGAGAGCGAAAGAGTGACTGGGGTACTGGAAGAGAGTGACTGGGGTTACTGGGAGAGGGTGACTGAGGTACTGGGATAAAGTCGGGGTACTGGGAGAGAGAGTGGGGGTACTGGGAGAGAGAGTGACTGGAGTACTTGGAGAGAGGGAGAGAGTGACTGGGATACTGGGAGAGGGTGACTGGGGGTACTAGGAGAGAGTGACTTGGTATACTAGGAGAGAGTGACTTGGTATACTAGGAGAGAGTGACTTGGTATACTAGGAGAGAGTGACTTGGTATAATGGGAGAGAGGAACTATGCTATGGTATACTGGGAAAGGGTGGCATAGCGGGGGGGCATGTGTGTTTCTTTTTATATTATATCAATACTTTGTTAATATACAATACATGTGCTTGTGGGGTAAGGTACTCTACTGGTGGAAGGGAATCAGGGTGTGTTACCGTGTCCACAGGTTGGGGGGGGCGCACAATTCTTGCCTTGCCCCGGGCACCGACAACCCATGCTACGCCACTGTCAGGTCCCTAGCCGCCGGCGCCATAAGAGAACTAAAGGCAAAGTGTCTCGGTGACAAAACTAACAGCGATTCTCCTACTAAACCAAGCTGTTCCAGCAACCAGGTGCTAGCTAACGCATCATGATTCCTCCACTATAAAAAAGAGCCACTCCCAAGACACAATGCTTCTGCATTGTTCTAGTGAACCCCCTCACTAGCAAGAAGCTGCCTTTTAAATCTCTGCTTCCTATAATCTGTTTTGTCTTGGTTCCCACCATACTGTCTATAGTTGCTGCTACAAGGATCCTTCTGTTACAAGACCTCCTCTGCTGCAGATCCCCTTCTGCTAAATCCTCAGAGCCTGCTGCCTTACATCCTAATCCTCAGAGCCTGCTACCCTGCATCCCGCAGAATCTGCTGCTATACAGACCCAGGACCCTCTGCATACCCAGGAACCCCTGCATACCCAGGACCCTCTGCAGACCCAGGACCCTCTGCCTCAGAGACTCTTCCGTTTCTATTTCCTATTTATTTTTCTAAAGATCTCCTTCACTCTTCCTTCTCCTATTTTTTCCTCCATATCTGGTTTAACCCTGCTCTAATTTCTATCTACTCTTTTTCTTTATATGTAAGGATATGTAAGCAAGCTGGTTTTGGGGTGGCAGGTTTGAACCCAATGTGCAATGATACTTAGAAAGACGTATATAAACACAAGGGGTTTATTAAGCGTAAAGTATAAAAGGCAGTAAACAAATGTGAATAAACAATTCTGTAGCTGGGTAATGATAGGAAGGGAAAAACACTGTATAAATAATAATCGGCAATAAGATTAACCCCTTGTAGCGCTCACTCCCGGAGGAGCCGCTGAAATTGAACCTCGGGCCAGTCTCCCCGCACTAGGGAATAAATATACTCCAACACCGTCGTGGATTTTATAAATTATTTAGTTTACTGGATAAACTGGCATATAATGAGTAACACGGTATATATATATATATATTTACAGTACTTCGTAATGCGGGAAACACGCAGCGGAAAAGAAATACAATGCTTTGTAATTCGAGAAACGCGCAGCGGAAAAGAAATACAATGCTTCGTAATGCGAGAAATGCGCAGCGGAAAAGAGAAAAATATATCTTTAACCCCCTTTGTGGTTGGGGAGTGAGTCCCGTACAGGTTATGTCCCAAAGAATGTATGTGTGTGTGTGTGTGTATTGGTACCCGGGTACAATATTCAACTGGCCAGTGAATTATTTATGAGGTATCTTCGACTAGTCATGTTGGGGCCCTGTGGGTTTTGAAACAAATTGCAGCGTGCTTTAGATTTTTCACAATGGCCTGGAAGGCCTCTCACCCATCCGCCAGATACTCTGTGCTCCGCTCGACCCAGGACGTCTCTCCGCTCGATTTTGACTGGGGTTCTCTGTGTCACCGGCTCCGCTGTCTTGCTTGTCTGTATCTGCCACAGATGTCCAGCTCACCGCCTGCACTCCCTCTTGGATCGATCTGCGGTTCTCCTAACTTGGGGTCCTCCAGTTCACTCGGTATCGGCTCAGGTTACTGTGGTGGATCACTGGGTCTTCATAAGATAAAGGCGGAAACCCGGTCTCCAGCTCGGTCAGGCCCCACCTGCGCTCCGGCCTGGTCACTGTCCCGTTCAGCTACACTGCGTCTTGCTCCTCTCACTCCTAGGCGCGCTCTGCCAGCTCTTTCCACGAGGCTCAGGATGTCAGCGTCTCTCCCCCACCCACTTCCTGTCCCTGCCCGCAAAGCATGCCGGGAAATGTAGTGCCAATGTTCAGCGTCTCACATCGTGCTTGTCTCCCTGCGGTGGCCAAAAATAAGTACTACACGGCAGGGGATTTAAAACCAGCGCTACACCCTTAACGCCGTGGGACGTACAGTTACGTCCTGCATTTGGCAGGCTTTAACGCCGCAGGACGTAACTGTACGTCCCCGGCGTCTGCAGTCCCCCGCAGCAGATACTCACCTGCTCCGGCGGTTCCCGCGCTGCTCTGACTCCCACGGAGTCAGACCGGCACTTTTGGTGCCTCCCGGCGCACTGACGTCATCGCGCCGGATGCGATGACATCAGTTTCAGGCGTCCCCTCCCAGCCGGAGCAGGGGAAGCGCCTGGAGGGGAGGGGGGATCCTTTGGATCCCTCTATCAGCTAATGCCAGGCATCCCTGGAAAGGGCACAGCCTGGCCTTTCCAGGGATGTATGGCATTAACCCCTTGATGGCAAGGCTGTGACCCAGCACCAATCGGTGCCAGGTCACAGCCTTTTTCCGGTGGGGGCCGCCATCTTGGATGGCAGCCCCACCTCCGGGACTCCCCATGTCAGTTAACCAGGGAACCCCTAGCTGCCAAGGGATTTCCTAAGGAAATCCCATGGTGGAGATAGGGGGGTTCTTTGAACCCCTTTATCTCATGATCGGTGACAGCTAGGGGGTCATGTAGGGTATCATTTGAAAGGCCTGATCATGACCATATTACTTGTAAAATAAAAGTGAAAAAAAATAAAATAATAAAAAAAATTTAATTAAAAATAAAATCGTGCTTTTTTAAAAAATTTTAATGCAGCACTATTGTTCACATTTCAATTATAATGTGAACAATGATGCTTCACTAATGATTTTTTTTGGTGGTTTAGCTAAATTCACGTAATTTCTCCCCAAAAAAAAAGTTCAAATTTTTTTAACAAGTGTACCCCATAGAATATATCCGCAAAGTCTTGGGTAAGAAAATGCAAAAAAAAAACACTTTACACACTGTGGATGATTGAAATTTTATTGAAAATTAACCTTTTTTTTACAATTTTGTTATAGCATTTTCGCAGGGCATGACGTGTACTTATAATAATGATATATTATTAATCTGTCAAGTCTGCCGGAAAGAACGATATATAATTTGTCTGGGTGGTACAATAATACGTGACTTAAAACCGCGTTTAAAACCGTCAAAATGAGCTCAGCAAACTTCTACTTCGAAACAGCGTCGAACTTGTAAAATTACTAAACTAAACTATACTACTTACATATAAAGTCTTGCATCTTGCATATATGCCCTCTTGGAGGGCACACTAAAATTCGAACTTTCGAGTTCCATTGACTTGCATTGAGTTCGGTTCGTGTTCGTGTTCGAACTCGAACTTTTGAAATTGTTTGAATGCAAACCGAACACGGGTGTTCAGCTCATCCCTAGTTGTAAGGTAGAGAACCTTTTGAATCGGAGGGATCCAAGCGGGTTGCTTAAAGTCACTGTATGTAGCGTAGACACCTGAGGGCGGACTTCGTCTGTATCTGCTCTTATCGGTTAAAATGTGTGACAGTCAGTAGTGTTATTATGAGATTTATATAAGTATGCAGGGCCTGTAAACCATGTTGAGTCCTTTAGATGGTTATCGGCAACAGATCTGGTGGCATGGTCCGCAGAATTATGGTCGGTAGGTACGAAATGCCATTGTTTTGGGCGGGTGGATCTTCTGATTCTCTGTACTCTGTTACTGACGTAAACCTAAAAACGTCTGGATTCGTTGCAAATGTAACCTAAAACTACTTTACTGTCCATGTAGAACTCAGTGTCTTTGATCGCTACGTTAATTTCTGTGGTGATCAGTTCAGCTAGTTCCACTGCTAGGACAGCAGCGCAGAGTTCCAGTCTAGCTATTGTATTTTCTCGGAGAGGTGCAAGTTTTGACAAATCCTATGTGACATTTGTCACGGAGCTGACATCGGGCTCGCCTCAGCGAGCCACAAGTAACTGACTCTGCTCCAATTTTAAAGACCTTTTTTTACTCTTTATCTTTCGGTTGTGCGTATCGAATTCTATGGACATTTATATTATTGCTACATGTGGTTTTATTAGTGTGGTGTATTAAAAATGTATCCTGTATGGTATGAATGTAATGTTATGTAAAAACTGTATGTATGTGGTTTTCCCCAGTCCCCATTTTGCCCAGTCCAGCATGGGTCCAAAGGACAAAGGACCTCATGGCCACAAAATGGAGGATATAGCAAACCAGTTGATAGGAGGTTTTTCCAAGACCTAATCTGCCTAATCCCTGGACAATGGGGAAGCTGAAAGGGACTTGATAGGGACCAGGAGGCTGGGAAAGGAGCCAATCAGGGCTGGTTGTGTGGACGGGGGGGTTGGTAATCCTTTGTGTGTAAATTGTATAAATGACCCTGTTCAAACCCTTAATAAAGCAGTTCAACTGAGATTTCTGTTTTAAAGCATACAGCCACGTCTGGTGATTTATTTCAGGGCTTAGTCACATTTCTGCAGGAGGCGCTCAGCGGTCTCCTGCATCACCACACACCTCAGGAACGGGATCCCCAAGGTGGCACAGCATCTCGACTCGCCCGGCCGATTCGGAGCCTCGAATCGGCGCTCCACTACCCCAACAATAAAGACCGAATCGACCCCTGGTCTCCGCTTCAACGGAACCACTGCCAAATCGCGGCCAGCCCAGCAGCAATCCTCGTACCATCAAGAGGTCAGTAGATCAGGCTGCTCGAGACACCGAGTGCTGTGACACTCAGTAGTCGGGCTGATCTCCAACGTGGGTGCCTCGCCTTCACCGCAGACATGAAAGCAACGCCATCTCCCTACTCAGGCCGCTCGAGACGCCGAGTGCCGTGCCACTCGATAGTCGGGCCTGACATCATCAAGGGGGTTAGATAGAGCAGGACCGCAGACAGACTTCCATCCCATCACAACATTGTCCTTTCATGTCTACAGTCTTTAAATAAGCTACTTCAGCAATTGCTTTGACGGATGCATCAGAGAAAACAGAGGTTTTGTGTTTGGACTTCTGAAGATGGCACGGGGGCATATGGATGTGCAATGTGTACTATAGATAATGCTGTCAGAGTCTTTCCACTCCCTCCACAAATATTTTCTCAGTAGGGAGCGGGTCATCCCAGTATTTTGTCTCCCAGGTAAGATCTCCGAGTATTGCTTTACCTTGAATAGTGAAGGGAGCTGCAAATCCTAAGGGATCATAAAGGCTATTTATGACTGACAGGGTACCCCTGCGGGTGTAAGGTTTTTCTTCTAGACTGACTTGAAAGGTAAAGGTGTCGCTATTTAGGTCCAAAAGTAGATCAAGGCTCCGGTGAGTAGGGAGGACGTCGGTACCTAGGTCTAAGTCTTTTAGATTGTCAGAATGGTCTTGTGGAGGGAAGGCTTTAATTACCTAGTTGCTGATGGAAGTAATTTTATGGAGTCTCAAGTTTGAGTGGGCCAGCATATTTTGAGTTCTTTTAGGAGACTAATAGCGACCTCGTCTGTGGGCAGTGATTTTAAACAGTCGTCTACGTAGAAGTCCTTTTCTACAAAGCGTCTAACGTCTGCTCCGTATTTTGCTTCTCCCTCCTTAGCGGACTGTCTGAGTCCATAGATAGCAACTGCAGGAGAGGGTTTGTTACCAAAAATGTGTACCCGCATGCGGTACTCTGATATCTTCGGAGGGCTCGTTATCTTTGAACCAAAAGAATCTCAAGTAATTCCTGTGCTCTAATTTAACGAAGAAGCAATGGAACATCTGCTAGATGTTGGCCATGAATGTAACAGAATCTTTACGGAAACTGAGGAGTACTCCAGACAGTAAGACATTGTTTAAGGAAATGCCCTCGTGTTGTGCACTAGAGTCAAACACTACTCTAATCTGACCTGGTTTCTTTGGATGGTATACTCCAAATATGGGTAGGTACCAGCTTTCTTCACCCTCAGTTAAGGTAGGTGCTACTAGAGGCGTGTCCGGACGAAGCAGCGCGCGGTCACATGGTGGAGTAGCTCCCGCGGCCGGCGCTGATTTTTTTCAAACCAGCGGCTTCTGTGGGGTAACCCAAGGCATTCCTCCGACATCACCTGGTTGGGGAACCTACCCTGCACCCCAGATGGCACCTCCCAAGGCCTAACGAGCACTGGAACCGCCGAAATCTGCCCGAAAAGACCACAGTAAGAAGCACTAGAGGGCGGTTCCCCGCTGCGTGAGCTCTCCCCTGGCCCAGATTTAGAAACCTCAGCCTCACTCCGTTTATCTGACTCTTTTCCTCCATCAGAGAGCAGGTTACATGCCATGTTGCAGGATCTGCGCACGACCACTAGGCAGATATTAAAGGGGCGCTGCAGGAGCTGTGCCGGGACGTCCAGGATTTGGGTGAGCGTACTGACGCACT
The DNA here is from genome assembly GCA_009667805.1 of Leptobrachium leishanense. NCBI lineage: Eukaryota > Metazoa > Chordata > Amphibia > Anura > Megophryidae > Leptobrachium > Leptobrachium leishanense. Next base: position 200,568,300 of record CM019067.1, read on the forward strand.
GGAAACTAAGGCAGATGACTTATGCTTAGCCCATAATGACGTGGTGGACAGGCATCAGGCCTTACAAGCGGCCCACGACTCATTAGCACTCAAAATGGCTGACATTGAAGACCGCTCCCGGCGCAATAATATTAGAATCAGGTATTGCGGAAGCAGTCACCCTAGCGGATTTACAACCATACCTCTTGGATTTATGTCAAACTTTACAGACTTTTAAAAAACGACTAGATGACTTCCTGCAGACACAGAATATTAAGGGTTATAATATTTAATATGTGGGTAAAAGCTTCTTGATCCAAGGAGAAATCTGACTGCCATTCTGGGGTCAAGAAGGAATTTTTTCCCAGTATGTTGCATATTGGCAAGCATTTCAGACTGGGTTTTTTGCCTTCTTTTGGATCAACAGCAGTAGGTTATGTGGGAGAGGCTGAACCCGATGGACGCATGTCTTTTTTCAGCCTATATAACTATGTAACTATATAACTGCCCAATGCCACACCACTACTGGATCGAGCGCATCGTCTCCCGCGAGCGAAAAATTTACCCTCCTCAGTTGCCCGTGATGTCATTATACGGGTGCATTTTTTTCATATCAAGGAGGCTTTAATGTCTGCGTCACGTAATTCCATGCCTTTGTCTGCCCCATATGCTGATATCTCCTCCTTTGCTGATCTTTTGACATTGACCATGTCCAAACGCCGTGAATTCTTTTTTACCAAGCTTCTTTGCAATCACAAGTTGGGGTACAGATGGGGATTCCCTACAAAGCTCCTAGTCTGGAGAGATGGAATCCTGCATGTTGTTCCCGATGTTACTACTGGATTACAATTTTTGAAAGAGTGGAATATTCTATCTGATTTCTCGCCTTCCCGTGAGCCGCTGCCTTCGCCGATCAAAGTCTCCCCAGAATGGCACAGAGATCGGCCTAAGTGATGGGTCTCCCTACTCCTGAGATACTCCTAATTTCGTCCGGCCTCGTTGGATGACTTTCCTGCTTTCCGTTTTTCTCTTGATGGTTTATCCAGATTCCGGAGTTTGGGATGATGCAGGGACTGGATACACACTGGTTTATGATTATCCCCTTAAGTTATTCCCATGGGGTATATGGTACCTCTACCTGATTGCCTCGGGACCCTCTGCTGCTTGTTGCAGCGCTTTTGGTGCTCGCGCTGAGCTCGGAGTAGTGTTTCGTCCTCTCGCTACCCGTTTTGAGTCTATATTTTGCACACTTTTTTGCTACTTTGGAATGACTCTATTTTGCTGTATTTTCATGATACAGTGCTGTTTGATTTGTGATTTTTTTTTTTTTTTTTTCTTTTTTATTCTTTTCGTTTTTTCTCTTATTTTGTCTGTTATTATGCTCTTAATGTCCTGGCCTCCATGCTCCCCGTGTCTTCCCCCTTTTATTTCTAATCCTACTGTGCATGTAACATTGTTGTGGTTATTCACTCAAGAGTAAACCCCAGTTCCGAGTTTTTTCAATGAATGTTAGGGGGTTGAATGTTCCGTTTAAACGTCATGCAGTGTTTCGTGATTTACAGAAGACCAAGCCAGCGATAGTCTGCTGCAGGAGACACATTTTTGTGCCTTGCGTACTCCGCATTTAAAATCTACTATGTACCCTGTTTCTTATCATTCCACTGCCCAGACAAAGTCCAAAGGCGTCTCAATTCTTTTCCATAAGGACTTTAAGTGCTTTAAGTGCTCGACTCAATACGCTGACCCGATGGGTCGCCTTTTGATTTTGGTGGGTACCATGAATGAACTGCCAATAACTATTGCTAATCTGTATTTGCCTAATGTTAACCCAGTATGTTTTCTTAAAAAGGCGTATAGTAAAATTAAGAATATGATGGAGGGAACCTTTTTATTATGCAGCGATTTTAACTGTGTACCTGATTCAACGGTTGATACACAACCGGGAAAGATCCGCATCCTGTCTCGTAAACAGCAACCCTCCAGGGGCCAGTTACGTGACTTTATGCGCTCCTCTGACCTATATGATGCTTGGAGAATAAACAACCCCTCGACAAGGGATTATACGTATTTCTCCCCGGTTCACTTTTCCTACAGCCGCATTGACCTGTGTTTGAAACATGACTCCACTGTCCCTCGCCTCCTGGCCGCTCATATCGGTTCTACAACATGGTCTGACCACGCCCCTCTAACAATCGATTTTGAAGCTGACTATACTGCTAGAGGTATGGGGACTCGGCTACTGACTCCCTTATTGTAAGTGACACTGACGTATCTGACACTTCGATGGTGTTGCAGGAATACTTTGAACTGAACGAGACGGGAGAGGTGGCTATCTCTTCGGCTTGGTTGCGCACAAGGCCGTGGTGCAGGGCCATTTAATTCAGAGAGGGGCTAAACCGAAAAGGGGGTGCGCAGGTGACCTCTTCACAGCATCAAATCTCTGTGTTAGAATCTCAACATAAAACTTGTCCTACGCCTGAACTTTTGTCCCAATTGACAGCCCTTCGACGTGACCTAACCTATCTCACCCTACAGTCCTCTGAGCGGGCCATACGATGCTTAAATTACACCCATTATACCCAGGGTAATAAGGCTGGCCGCTTTTTGGAATCTAAATTAGAATCCAAATGACTCCAAAACAAGATATCTCATCTCTTAGATAAAGGGAAAACGGATTTACAACCTAATAAAAATCACGGAAGAATTTGCAGACTATTACGCCTCATTATATAACTTAGGGAAAGACCCCATGATCCACAACCCAGACTCATATGAGATAGCTCGGTTCCTTCAAGGTGCAGATCTCCCCTCCTTATCCCGCTCACAGGTGGCAGATTTACTTGCTCGATTTACGGAGGAGGAGGTGCGCATAGCCATTAAAGCTCTCCCAAAGAATAAGACCCCGGGCCAGATGGCTTCACTAGTTTGTTATCAGACTTTCGCAGATATCCTTATTCCGACCCTTACGAGATTTTTCAATCCTATCAAAATTTCCAGTGTAATGCCCCCAGAAATGCTTCAAGCTACTATCGTTACACTACCTAAACCTGGTAAATCCCTGACGTGCTGCGCTAATTTCCGCCCTATCTCCTTACTTAATGTAGATGCTAAACTGTATGTCAAGCTATTAGCATCCAGAATAGCCCCCCTGCTACTCTCTCTGATTTCAGTGCCTTGTACCCCTTTGACTGGAGGACGACCTCTTTAAAATATTTAGGAATCTCTCTTACCAAATCCAGGGGTTCTATCCTCAAGCTAAATTATAACCCTCTTCTAGCCTCTATCTCCTCCCAACTGGCATCCTGGCACACATTGAAGGTTTCCTGGATGGGTCGTATGGCAGCTCTTAAATTGTGTATTTTACCCCAGATTCTCTACTTTTTCAGGAATATGACGGTTTTTATCCCAGCCCATATGTTGCTTCATATGCAAAAGATGCTCTATGCACACATCTGGAAGGGGAAACCGCCACGTATTTCAGCCCCCACTATCACCGTGCCTAGGCGTAGAGGGGGTTTGGGCTTTCTAAACATCACTGCGTATTACAAAGCGGCATTGCTGGCTCAGCTGCTGTCCTCTATGTCCCAGCGAGAAACCCCTCTATGGCTACGAATGGAGAATGCTTATGTTGCCCCTTTTCGTTTCCATGATTTGATGTGGTTTGTAACGCTTCCACTTGGCAAACTCTAAGGTATTCTGCCCTCGACTTCCCTTTCCCTTATGTCATGGCGCCAATGGGGTAGACCGCTTTTACGACCCTTCCCGTTACTAAGCATAGCCCCGTTGCGCTTCCTGTGCCGCACTGTCCAGGACCTGAACCTTGACCACTGGTTTAAGATGGGTCTTACCCATATTAATCAGCTCTTTACGGCCTCCTCATGAAACCCTTCCCAGACCTAGTGCGGGAGTTTGCTCTTCCCGCTAGTGACGGTTTCACTTATCTTAGAGTAAAACACGCACTGACTCAACGAGGCCTAACTTCCTTTGCAATGACGGACTTTACGGCCTTTCACAAACTATGTTTAGGTAAGAAAGTTATGAAAAAAACGTTGTCTTTGTGTTACGACAGTCTGTTAAATGTGAACCCTAACAAGAAACTGCCCTACATGACCAGATGGGAAAAAGACTTGCCACTCACTTCTTCCAGGGATGACTGGTACTATGCCACCGAAACGGTATATAAATATACTAGGAGCACTAATTTACTGGAATCACACCTTTAAACTTTTATATAGATGGTATTTGACCCCGAATCGTTTGGCTCACATACCCGGATACTCTGGACTGTGTTGGCGCTGTGGTAGCAGTGTTGGCTCTCTTCTCCATGTATTTTGGCAATGTCCGCTTCTTGCTACCTTCTGGGATAAGGTGTGTAGATTCATCTCTCATTGTACTGGCCTGTCTATGCCTTTATGTCCAAAACAATACTTACTGTGATGGGAATCCGTCTCTAACCGTCTGTCCTGGCTCTCCAGACACCCCCTTACCAGGATCAGCCCAGCCTCTGAGTTGCTCGGAACTCAGTGCCTCGAGCAGCCTGATCCACAGCTCCAGACCCACTTGGTCTGAACACCTCCCTTGGAGCCACTTTGCATTTCCAGAATGCCGCTCTGTGCCTTCTGAGGGTGATTATAGCTGTAGCGTAGCTGAAAGAGACACAAGGCAGGCTGTATGTTTAAACCGGATACAACTGGCCATTTCACATGGCCTGCTTTTATTTGGTTCAGAATCAGATAACCGTTAACATTCCCGCCCCCCAGACATTCCGGCACCATCATTCAGCAGTTCCCCATCTGGTCCTCTCAGAGTGCAAGCTCTTGAGCAGGGGCTTCTCTGGTACTGTTCTATGTGTTTAACTTGCATGTATATTGGTTATCCTGTCTTTCCCATTGTACAGCGCTATGGTACTTGGTGGTGCCTTATAATTAACTGTAACTGCAGTCATACAGAGCACAGGTCCTTGTTTGGGGGGATTCCAGAGGAGCAGCGGCTATCCAGGCGTTTGATAGCTCGGGTCCCTAGTGTGTCACAGTCCAAAAAGCGCCCATATCTGGGGGCAGGGGCACGAATGGCAGCATATAGTAGATATCCCCCTTTGGATGCCACATGGTCAGGGCTGCTTAAGCTCCTAGGGTCAAGGAAGGCTCAGCAAAGTGGGTTCCCAATGGAGCTCCCTCCTGAAAATCACCACAACGGTTGCTCGCATGAGGATCACCCCACCTTTGAAAAATCACCCCACTGGAGCAGTTAGATTTGGGGCGCAGACATTTGAAGTTTCTGCAGATAGCTCCATTACAGGCAATGAGGTGCATTCCAGGAATGGGATTGGTTGGCCCTTCTAGCTCCTTGGATTGTAATTGGCTGGGGTTTCAAACCCAGCTCATGCTTTCAATCCCAGGCTAACCCTGGTGTCAGATTACACAGCGAGCATAAGGTTTAAAGGCATGTTGATTACGTGCTGATGGGGGAGAGTCACAAAAACACCATTTTAAAACACTAACAGACAAATATCTTAATTGAGGGGAATAGCAGAAGAGCGAGGGGTTAATACAGTCCACAGTCTCTGAGCAAGGGGTTCCGCGACAACGATACATTTAAAACCGCACAATATAAATGAAAATAAGGTCTTCCCCAAAGCAACGGTCTATGTCTTTTGGGGTTTTCACCATGGGAAATAACGCTCCGCGCGTCAAACCAAGACTTTTATGTCAGTTCCATGACACTTATTACATATGCTTCCTATTAATATACAACTACGGCATAGAGGTATAATCTTAATTGTACGCAGTGTAGCCAAATCTACCCTAGCTTGCCACTGGCTTTCCAAGGTCAGTTCCTCTGAGAGAAGTCATGTTATCGCTAGAAGATGTTTACCATTCTGAGGAAATGTACCACAGAGCCACCAATTCTCTTTCCTCCTTTCAGGATGTGTGGGAGAGATGGAAGACTTTTGTCTCCTCTGGGAAATTGATATAAATGATGTTGGTGTGTGGACCTATTTGAGCATTTATTTTCTTTATCTTTATTCTTTTTGTGATCTTTGTGTCTGAATTATAATTTTAATGTATTTTAATTTTAATAATGTAAATGTTTATTCACCCGATTTCTTAGTCATTCGATACGTTTGTTGCTAGACCCGTTTTATATGTAGAGTCCTGCGCGACCCCTTTCTCTTTTCGACATTCGTGTCTTATTTCTGGCATTTGTTTCTTTACGCGTGAACCTCAATAAAAACTTTTTTATATGAAAAAGAAAAAAAAAAGTTAGTTTTGCGTTACCATTTTAAAATATTTTCTCCATAAAGGTGAAAAAGTGGTTTCTCATTTCTGGCTTTCTTTGGAAACTGCGCCTAAGAGACACAAAACGTTTATAGACTTGTTCTCTGATGTTAGGTAAACTTTTTCTTTGGGGGTTAAAGGGCAGAGGCCTGACCCAACTGTTGGAGTCATCCTTAGCTATTCTCTGATCGAAGATCTCCAAGAACAACCTATCTTCAAAGGACATAGCTACCTGGTAATCTGTTTTGGTGTTGTGAAATACTGAAGACCCTAGGTGGTCTTGGTCACTGTCACAGGGAGGGTCTACAATTGGTTCAGGCAGGTAAGTGCTATGTGGTAGCGCTTTTACGAGGAATCTCTTTTGGCAAGGTTGGAAAAGGGAGGGGCGTCCGGTTTCTAGAGTCTTAGTGAGCATGTTGCTGACTGAGGTAGTTTTTTGCACGCCTCCCAAATGAGAGTAATCTCAATGTATCCTTCCTGGTAAGAAACTTAATCAAAAAAAAAAAACATCTCCTGTAATAACCCATCCTAAGTCGAGTCTTTGGGCGTAGGGAGCGTTGTGAGGGCCATTAATCTGATCTGTAACTTTGTGAACTCGTAAGATATCCCTCCCAAGGAGCAGGACTATCTGAGCTTCAGGGTCTAGTACTGGAATGAGGTGAGCTATGCGTTTCAGAGAGTGATGTGCTGCAGCATTGGGGGTGGTGATTTTGTGTGCAAAGGTAGCGGGACTGTCAATAAATCCCATAGGTAATACTGACCAACAAAACTGACTACCTTCAAATGTAAAGGCCAAAATGTGTTGTGTATCTGGATGTATTGGGACAGAAAAAAAGGCATTTTTTTAGGTCTATGACTGTAAAATGTGTGGAGTCTGGGGGTATGGAGGTGAGACGGGTTGGGAGGTCAGGTACAATTGGAGAAATAGGAATTATGATTTCATTGAGAGATCTGAAATCCTGAGTAAAGCGATATCCATCTCCTTTAGGCGCAGGATTTACAGGAGTGTTGTATGAACTTACAATGGGATGCAGAATGCCAGTAGCAAGGAAGCGGTGAATGAATTCCCGTATTCCTTCAACTTTAGCAGGTGACAGATTATATTGCTTGTGATAGACAGGAGTTGCAGATTCTTTTAATTTTGCCGAATATGGGGTGCATGACATTGAACCCACATCATATTCGTCAATTGCCCATACATCCGGATGTACACACAATTCGAGATCAGGTGCTGAAAGGAAAGCACAGTGAAGAGGAGAGAAGGAATGGGAGGAAGAGCAAGGGGGAGAGCAGGGAGGGGGGGCTGTTGGGGGATGAAGTGTGCTGGGAGCAGCTTCAATAGAAAAGAATGGAGAATCCACATGTAAAGATCCAGATGGCATGCAGATAATAGACACAGCAAGCAAAGAAAGCAAATCTCTGCCTAACAAATTAACAGGACAGGTAGGGAGAACATGAAAAGAATGAAACACAGAGGCAGGAGAAGAATTTGAAGAAATAGCAATGGGTGGGGTGACAAACGTTTCTGTTAGGACTCCATTAATCCCCAAAGATGGCATCTCAGAAGGTTTAATTGACCACAAACACCACTCTATTGTAAGCGTCGAATTTGTAGCACCCGTATCCACAAGGAATGGGGTTTTATGATCCTCCAAATTAAGGATCACTAGGGGCAAATGGTCAACTGTTTCTGAAACCTGAACACATGAGATGTAGCATGCCTCTGGGCCACATCATGCATTTGATTGGTTTTGCCAATCAATCTTATGACGAGGTGGATCACAGGCATTGCTTGTTGGAGATCTTGGCTGGGGGTTCATAGCAGTATTGCCAATGTTCCTGGGATTATGAGGGCATTCATTACGCCAGTGATTTGGATCACCACAAATGAAACAAGTACCTGGGGTACGTGTGGGGTGTTGAGGACGATAATAAGTCCGTTTAGGGCGAGGACCATTATTACCTGTGGGACGTGAAGGACTGTTAAAAACAGCTAACATATATTTAGAATGCTGCAGGTCAAAGCAACCAGCAGAATCTTTAACAAGGAGCCTATTATTAAGATCAATAGGTACCACCGTTGGCCAGTTATCAATGACCTGTTTAGCAATTCTCTGGGTATCATCTCTGAGATTACCCATGAGAGTTTGAGTGTAGAGGAGACCCATATCTCCATCTAATGTCATGCCGGCATCCTCCTTCCAGTTCTTATGGAACCGGTGGACGAATTCGGTGACAGATTCTTTGGCATTTTGTTTGCATGCAATGGCTGTGACCATAGAACGTCGAGCTCCATAATTACAAGTCCATTCATCACAAACTTCTGTCCACATATCATAAATCTGGACCGATGTTTGTAAAGGCAAATTTTGGGGTGTAATAGGGGCACCTATTCGAGGAGCATGGGGGGGGTTGAAGTGAGAGAACACGAGTCCAATCAAAACCAGTGTCATCAGCATATCCCATGACACCGTTAATGATCAACTTGTAATCTTCCTGAGTTAATTGCAATCCTCGTGTCGCCCGTTTAAGATATTGTGTTGTCGCGGTCGGGAAAATTCTTGGACAAGGAGAACCCTTAATTATAGAATTTAAGGTTCCTATATCAGGGGGCATAATAACGACATTATTTCCTGCAATTAAATAGGGCATCTGATACCTAGCAGGGGGTTGATAGTTTTGCCAGATTGGGTCCTAGTTATTATGTTCTGAAGTTGGGGTTCAAATTGGTCAATAAAAGATTGCATTTGGGGAGAGTATCCTACACGGTTGGGTTTGGAAGTGGATACAAATGAAGATGTACTGAATTTAGACTTAGGGGTTTTATTTTGCCAATCATATGTGCTAGTTTCATCTTGTTCTGTGTCAGATTCTGTTTCAACATGGGGTATTCCTACGATGGCACCTAAAACACCTATATTTTGTGTTAGGGCTTCGGGGGAAGGCAGAGGATTAGTAGTGGTTTCAATAGTTGTAATCACAGCTGCCAAAGTCTTAGGGTCAAGGCTGGCATAAAGGGAAGAGGGTTTGGGAGTAGGTTGTGATAGGGCAGGAGGAGAGAAATTGTAAGGTGGGGATTATCTATGGACCATGATACATCTTTAGGAGTTTTAGAAATGGGGTTATATGAAGAGGAGAAGTGAATCCGCACTCTACCACATTCCTTCATATATTTTCTATCCCAATCTGAGTCAGGTAGGAAATATGGGAAAGCTTTCTGGTAGCCAAGACCTAAGCCTTTTATCATGGACATATGATAGGAAGAGTAGCTTCCTGAATTTGGGAATGGATCAAAAGAATGCATGGCTGTAGTCCATCCAGCAAGACCATCTATAAAGGGCGTGGTGAAATATTCGCCAGCAACACGTTGTACATAATCGGCGGGCGTTTCAGCAGGGCCATTTTGGGGCATTAACTTCTTATTGAAGTGCTTATCTAATTTGCCCGTTGTTTTTGGATCTATATGGGAGGATTTTTTGGCACCCATATCGCAAAAAAAAAGGTGCGGTGGAGGGGGGAAGGAGAAGGGCCAGCGCAATTAAAAGTTTGAGAGGGAAAGGGTCGCAAAAATGCGCAGTTTCCTCTATTCTCACTGAGCCAAATCACAAAACCGCAATCTCCATTCTATTTAAAATCTTTTTAACTACACTATCAGGGAGAACACTCACAAATAGGAAATAACAAGTAGTCAGGTAAATAGGGACGCAATTCTCGGGGCGGGAAACTTAAAGGTATTAATCTTTTAAAATATAATACTCTTTACAACACAATTCAAATGTGAGTCACTAACAGCGGGGACATCCAACAATTGATCAAGGAAACAAAGAGAAAGGATCACTATTCTTTACCCAGACGATTGTAAAAAATCCTATTTTTCATTCACCATCACTTAAACAATCAAATCATTCAAAAGAAACTCTTGCACTATCAAATCAAATAATGCGAGTTCGAAAATTTGAACAAGCAAGTTGCCTATGATGAATATTAGGTTCAATAAATATTAATAAAATAAATATGTAACCCATACTCACCAAGACAAGTTGATTAGTTCAAATCCGCACTTCTGATACCAAATTGATATGTATTCTGCAAGCATCACAGGAATGGTCACGGTCCAATGATGATAGAGATAGCTGCTTTGTCACCAGACCCAGTGACCATACAGAAAACAACTCGAGTGAGAATAAAAGACCAGGACACAAATGCTGTCTTGGGTGTTTCTTATTACTCTGGGGCAAAATTGCAAACATTCAGTAGTTTTGTCAAAAATAGGAGTGTCACAAATTCATGGATTAGAAACCAATAAAGAATCAATACGTCAGTAATATAGAAACATGTTTTTTCTACTTTGGGCAGTACCTAGACTTACACAAACATTTCCTGTCCTTGCCTAGTAGGCACGACTAAATTGACGTCACAGCTATATCCTGTTCTTGAAATAAGAATGTTCCATAGGATATATGAACAATAACCATGTGTATCCCTCCCTTCCTCTCGGCCAGCCAGCCTCTCTAGTTTCAAGAGGAAGTGGAGTTGAATAGAAAATTTGCACTCCTTAATAAAAAACAGGAAGCCAAGAGAAAGACCAGACTCAGCATTACCTCATGAACACATTAGGTATTTGCTGAGCAGTCAATCAGGCCCTATATATTTATATAGCTATGAAATATTACTAGAATATAGAAATATGTATACAGTGAATTAGCTACCATATTTCAAAATTCCTTTCAATAACAAGAGAAAAAAGGTGTCATCTGCGCTCGTTTCTATGTATTTCCATGTACAACAAAACACTATCAGGAGGTTTTAGTTTGTTTCAATGGCCATTGCAACGTAAGCTCACTCGCCCCTTCAAGGCACCTCTTTTATAGAGTGAGTACCTAACCAATATAACCAAAAACTGCTCTACTGAGCAGCTCCAAGCCCCTCCTGCTGCTTTTCAGCTAAGGAGAGGCAGAGAGATGGTGGGTTTTATTTATACACGCACCAAACACTTCCCATTTGAGGTTAAAAACAAAAACCTGGAAAGAGGAACAGCAGCAAAACGACGAACTGGTGTTACAAGCATAATATACATACATACAGAAAAAATGGCATCGCGCCCATACTCACCGGAGCGGCTGCAACAGCCAGGAGTAACAGCCCAGTTAATGTATAAAACATAACCAGAGAAAAAAAAGTTGTCATCTGCGCTCATTTCTATGTATTCCATTTACAACAAAACACTATGAGGTTTTAGTTTGTTTCAATGGCCATTGCAACGTAAGCTCACTCGCCCCTTCAAGGCACCTCTTTATAGAGTGAGTACCTAACCAATGTAACCAAAAGCTGCTCTACTGAGCAGCTCCAAGCCCCTCCTGCTGCTTTCGTCGTTCGTCGTTCTGCTGCTGTTCCTCTTTCCATGTTTTTGTTTTTAACCCCAAATGGGAAGTGTTTGGTGCTCGTATAAATAAAACCCACCATCTCTCTGCCTCTCCTGAGCTGAAAATCAGCAGGAGGGGCTTGGAGCTGCTTAGTAGAGCAGCTTTTGGTTACATTGGTTAGGTACTCACTCTATAAAGAGGTGCCTTGAAGGGGCGAGTGAGCTTACGCCATTTTTTCTGTATGTACTGTATGTATATTATGCTTGTAACTGTTACGGTGGCAGTACCACCAGACACGCACCACCCTATCCTTTCCCTCCGATCCTTGGAAGTGGTCGGTCTGTATATATATCCCTAAGAATATAACTCGCAGCAAGGTGAGGTCAAAGTTCCTGAGAGAAGCCCCTATGGGCAGAGATGCACTGTAAACTGCAAGGACAGATGAAAGCAACACAGGGTTAACAAAAGACCTCTGTACGGCAATACCAAAGATTCCCTTCACTGAAAGGCCGGTCTTTAGGATAGCCGGATCTAATCTAAAGGAAAGTATTACCTTGAAGCTGTACAGAGTCTTTTGTTGTATACAGATGACAGGGTTGCCTGGAAACGGTACAGACAAGGAATATACTATAGAGTAGATATATATAGGAAAGCCAAAGGTCATAACCAGAGAGAGTACGTCATACAGGATATAGGAATAGGAACCAGAAGGGAAGTCAGCCAAGCCAAAAATCGGTAACCGGGGAATCAGAATGGAACATAAACAGCAAACCAAAATACAGAAATAGACAGAACTAAATACACAGAAGGAACTGACATAAACTGTAACAGAAATAACAGAGGCAAAAACTGAACAAGGATGAACAAACGGAGGATATCAGGAACACAGCAAGGAGCTCTCAGGACACAAGTCGCAAGGAGACCAGGCAAAGTAAAATGGCCCAGCCATGTACTATAGGTACATTGCTCTAATATAGGCAGGGGAATCAAGGCAAGGGTCAACAGGTGAGCAGCACACACAACACCAATTAACCCCTGGGAGGCCACCCAGGAATTGGCAGCAACAGAAACACAAGGGAAAAAACACAATATACAAATACAGAGGGCAGGAAGACAGGTTTACCAGCATGGAACGTGACAGTAACACCAGTTCGTCGTTTTGCTGCTGTTCCTCTTTCCATGTTTTTGTTTTTAACCCCAAATGGGAAGTGTTTGGTGCGTGTATAAATAAAACCCACCATCTCTCTGCCTCTCCTTAGCTGAAAAGCAGCAGGAGGGGCTTGAAGCTGCTTAGTAGAGCAGCTTTTGGTTACAATGGTTAGGTACTCACTCTATAAAGAGGTGCCTTGAAGGGGCGAGTGAGCTTACGTTGCAATGGCCATTGAAACAAACTAAAACCTCATAGTGTTTTGTTGTACATGGAATACCTAGAAACGAGTGCAGATGACAAAAAATTTTATCCCATTTTCCATTGTCTTGCCTCGTTTAAAAATGTTGTGTAATATTTGATTTTAATTGTTCCTAATCTAATCGTTTCACATTCCAAGAAGTAAATGGGTTGTACAATGTTCTTTTCGTTCTGGTTGGGTCCCCCAGCAGTTTCTAGGGGGGGTTGTGTGTGTAAATAACCCAAGGCCCACTTTTTACTAAACACACGTCTATATTATGCTTTCTCTCACGCTTCTACTCTTTACTTCTACCTTTCTCCTTAAATGGAACTCCTGCCCCTCTACCACCGACCCCTACACTATCTGCATCTCTCCTTCCCTCCTCTCGTCCCACATGATGGCCTCACATGAGCTCCTTTGTTTCCTCAGAACATGGTCTCCCTCGAACTCTCGTGCTGCCAATCACTCCCACTCCCACAAATCCCATTCCCACCTTCTCTTTCTCACCTTCCTGCTGTTACTCTATTCAGGTGACATATCCCCTAACCCTGGCCCCACAACACATCCAATACTTCCATCTCATCCTATTTCCATCGCACATAAATCACCTCCCTGCAAGCCCAGCAACCTCATTCCCATAATCCCTCAGCGCCTGTCCTCTTTCTCCTGCGCCCTCTGAAACACTCGCTCTGTGTGCAACAAACTCACAGCCGTCCATGACCTCTTCCTTTCAAACTCCTTCAACCTCCTAGCTTTAACTGAAACCTGGCTAACTCCCTCTGACACGGCCTCCGTTGCTGCTCTCTCACATGGCGGTCTACACTTGAGCCATACCACCAGACCGGGTGAGAGAAATGGTGGCGGGGTCGGAATCCTGCTCTCTCCCACCTGCACCTACCAGCATCTCTCTCCACCCCCATCCCTCTCCTTCTCCTCCTTCGAGACACACTGCATCTGCCTGTTCTCTCCTCTGGCTCTCAGGGTGGCAGTCATCTACCGCCCACCAGGACCAACCTCCCAGTTCTTTGACCACTTTGCAACCTGGCTTTCTCACTTCTTGTCTTCTAATCTTCCATGCCTAATTCTCGGGGACTTCAACATTCCCATTGACGATCCTTCCGCCCCTGCTGCCTCCAAACTTCTTTCACTCACGTCCTCCCTTGGACTCACACAATCCTCCCTCCTCCCTGCCCACCGCGATGGTCACGCTATTGACCTTGTCTTTTCCAACCTCTGCTCCATTTCTGAGTTCAAATGTCGCCCTTTCCCCATCTCTGACCACCACCTTCTCTCTTTCAACCTATCTGGACTTCCTAAACACCCTGCTCCCCCACCCCGCACACACACTCGCAGAAATCTACATGCTGTGGACCCCATCAATTCTCCAACCTACTTCACCACCTCCCTCACACCTCATCCTTCACCTGCCCTGATGCTGTCACTAATCACTACAACACTACGCTTATCTCTGCTCTAGACACTCTTGCTCCTCTACGACTCTGTAAGGCCCTATGCTGCCAGCTTCAGCCCTGGCACACCCTCCATACTCGCTACCTGCAAAGATGCTCCCGCACTGCAGAGCGTGCCTGGAGGAAATCCCGCTCTGAAGCTGATTTTGTTCACTTCAAGTCTATTCTCCGGTCATACACCTCTGCCCTCCACTTGGCCAAACAATCCTTCTTCTCATCTCTTATATCTACGCTGTCCTCCAACCCTAAACGGCTCTGGTCCACCTTCAACACCCTCCTCTACCCACCTGCACCTCCCCCCACAGCTGCCTTCAGCGCTCAAGACCTGGCAGACTACTTCCTCAGTAAAACTTTAACTATCAGAAGCAACATCCCAACACAAGATAGTTATCTGCCACCTCCACTCCCAGAGGTCCCCTCTGCCACCCTCTGCCGCTTCCTCCCAGTCACTGAGGAGGAAGTCAATTCCTTATTGTCCTCCTCACATCTCACCACGTGCCCGCTCGACCCCAATCCCTCACATCTAATTCCTCCCCTCTCCTCCTCCCTCACCCCTGCTCTCACACATATCTTCAACCTATCTCTCTCCACTGGCTCCTTTCCATCCGCCTTCAAACACGTGCTAGTTACCCCTTTACTAAAGAAACCATCCCTAGATCCCAACTCTCCATCCAACTACCGCCCTGTATCCCTGCTTCCCTTCACATCAAAGCTCTTAGAAAAACTAGTCTTCAACCGCCTCTCCCTCTTCATGTCCTCCAATTCCCTACTTGACCCCCTGCAATCTGGCTTCCGTCCCCTACACTCAACTGAAACTGCCCTCACCAAAGTCACCAACGACCTCCTAACTGCTTAAAAACACAGCCACTATTCTATTCTCATCCTGCTTGACCTCTCGGCTGCTTTTGACACTGTTGACCACCCCCTCCTTCTACAGACCCTCAACTCTCTGGGTCTCGGTGACACTGCACTTGCTTGGGTTGACTCCTATTTATCCAACAGGTCCTTCTGTGTGTCCTTTGCTGGTAACTCCTCCTCCTCATTGCCTCTATCTGTTGGTGTACCTCAAGGCTCTGTCCTTGGTCCTCTGCTCTTTTCCATCTACACCTCCTCCCTGGGCAAAATCATCAACAGCTTTGGCTTTAATTACCACCTCTACGCTGATGACACTCAGATCTACCTCTCTACCCCTGATCTCTCTCCCCCTGTCCTTTCAAAAGTCAGTGACTGTTTATCTGGCATCTCCTCCTGGATGGCCTCCCACCTAAAGATCAACATGTCAAAGACTGAACTCCTACTTATTCCTCCCTCCAAAGCCTCCCCACCTCCTGTCTTCTCTATCACGGTGGAGGGTATCACCATCTCCCCATCAAACCAAGTTCGCTGTCTTGGAGTTACACTTGACTCTGCTCTTTCCTTCATCCCCCACATCAAGTCTCTTTCCTCCTCCTGCCGATACCAACTGCGTAATATTTCCAGAATTTGGCCATTTCTTATCGCTGTCACCACAAAACAACGCATACACGCTCTGGTAATCTCCCGACTCGACTATTGCAATAATCTCTTATCTTGCCTCCCTCTGTCCCGCCTCTCCCCCCTTCAATCCATCCTGAACGCCTCCGCCAGGCTAATTCACCTCACCCGCCGCTCTGTCTCTGCCGCTCCCCTCTGCGAGTCCCTTCACTGGCTCCCCATCCACTGCAGAATTAAGTTCAAAATCCTTATCCTTACCTACAAAACCCTCACTAACTCAGCTCCCCACTACCTGTCCTCACTAATCACCAAATACACCCCAGCCCGCTCCCTATGGTCAAACAGTGACCTGCGCCTAGCTTCTCCCCGCATCACCTCTTCCCATGATAGACTGCAGGATTTCTCACGCGCAGCCCCCACTCTCTGGAACGCTCTCCCTCGTACTGTCAGACTTTCCCCTAACTTCTCTTCCTTCAAACGCTCCCTTAAAACATTCCTATTTAGGGAAGCCTACCACCCAACTCACTGACGCAACCATCAATCACTCTCACCTTACAGTCCTCTCCTCCTGTTTCCAACCCCAACCCTCCCAGATTGTGAGTTCCTATGGGAATAGGGCCCTCATCTCCTCCTGTACTGTTTGTCAAATGTTGTTCAATGTATTGTAACCCTGTCTATACTGTGTTTATTGTACAGCGCTGCGGAATATGCTGGCGCTTTATAAATAAAGAATAATAATAATAATGTGTGACCATATAAATGTATATCTGTCCCTGAATAAAACCAGTTCTATTCTGACCCTACATGCAGTCAAGACTCATGGTTTGGGTAGCAGCTATATTCTGCTTGCTGTGCCAACGCAAAGCTCCAGATATAAAGCCACAGCTTATTTCTGGGGAACGCTAGCAAGGCTCTCTACGTGTACCTGTCGTCAAGCTGCGTCTAAGGACCGGGAGGAAGGCACAAGAGTCATGTGAACACTGGGGTCCAGCAAGGAAGCTGCATTGGCAGATGTGACCTTGTCGGGTACTGAGATTGGTTACATCACTCCTGTACGTTGATCACTCGCGGATGGTCTAGATGGAGTATGTCTTCTCCTGGCGTTCCCTTCCCCTTCATTCCATGTGTCGCTTTCACTATTTCTTCTTGAGAATGCTCTATAAGATATAATGTTGGTCCTAGTTCCCCTTTTTCTACCTCCATAATGATCTATATATTCCTCTTGTTGGTACGTTCTGAAGGAAGGTCTTCTATATTTTCTATCACCATATATTCTGTAGGGAGGTTTAATTTCTCTCGCTCTGATCTCATATGGGATTTTTTCACTGTTGAGCCAGACATTTCTTCTTATCCCTTCGTCTCTTGGATTTTTATTTTCCAATTTCCATAAATCGCCTTTGGCGTAATCTTCCTGATCACACTGGTATTTTAATTGTTTTCTAGGTCATAATGTCCTTCAAGTTTTTCTAGTCTTTCCTCCATCTTTTCTACTATTTTTTTCATTGTTTTAGAGTCTGTTATTTCTTTCAGTTCTTTCTTCTTATTTTCGATGTCTAGTTCTGATAGTAGTGCGAGAAAGGGGGGGGGAGGATCCTGAGGACGAGCAACAGCACTAGTGGCCTGCTCTACGGTCGGTGCCCGCTTAGGTCTCACACGGTTTTAGCTTGCTTATGCCATTACAGGGATGAATGCTCCATATGCAAATCAGTCTGTCCTCACCCAATGAGGGTGGCCAGTACTGACTGCCAAGGATGTCATCCCTGCACGAGAGGTGCAGCAACCCCCAACGATCGTTTCGACCTTGTTAGGCCTCGTCCGGAGGGTATAGCTGACACCCCTCTAAGCACATCAAGCAAGGGGTCCATATCTGGATGACCCTGTAAATGTATAGTGAGAGAAAGGGGGGTGAGGATCCTGAGGACGAGCAACAGCACTAGTGGCCTGCTCTACGGTGGGTGCCCGCCCGGTCTCAAAAGGTTTTAGCTTGCTTGTGCCATTTAGGGATGAATGCTCCACTGAACCCTCTTGACGAGGCCTAACAAGGCCGAAAGGGGGTTGCTGCACCGCTTGTGCAGGGATGACGTCCTTGGCAATCAGTACTGGCCACCCTCTTTGGGTGAGAGCAGGCTGATTTACATATGGAGCATTCGTCCCTGTAATGGCACAAGCAAGCTAAAACCTTGTGAGACCTGAGCTGGCACCCACCGTAGAGCAGGCCACTAGTGCTGTTGCTCGTCCTAAGGACCCTCACAAACCCCTCCCTTTCCCTCACTATGGGCCATATTACAATGTTGGTGCTCACTTAACCAGAGCTGTTGTAAACTGAAAACCTCCATAGGCTATAATGGCTCTGGTAAGTGTACAACAGCTCTGGTTAAGTTAACACCAGCTTTGTAATACTGCCCTATAAATTTACAGGGTCATCCAGACGTGGACCACTTGCTTGATGTGCCTAGAGTGGTGTCAGCTATACCCTCTTGATGAGGCCTAACAAGGCCGAAAGGGGGTTGTTGCACCTCTTGTGCAGGGATGACGACCTTGGCAGAGAGCGCGGCTGATTTGCATATGGAGCATTCGTCCCTGTAATGGCACAAGCAAGCTAAAACCTTGTGAGACTTGAGCAGGCACCCACCGTAGAGCAGGCCACTAGTGCTGTTGCTCGTCCTCAGGACCCTCACAAATCCCCTTTCCCTCACTATAGTTCTGATAGTATTTACTTTCTCCTCTTAATCACTGTTTCCATCATACTGAAGGGAAAAACTTTCAAGGATGCAGTCTAGCCACGGGGTAGAAGGCTTTGGCGTGAACGAAATCCAAGGAGGGCACAGGGGTGGATCCAGAGACTAGTCTCGGGAGGGGCACTGACAGAAAATAAGGTGTTTTAGCAGAGAGCCCGACTCACGAGAATTTACAGAGGGCCCGGCTCACAGGAGCTTACAATCTAGAGGAGCAGAGGGCACACATGAGTTTACAATCTAGAGGAGCAGAGGACACCCAGGAGTTTACAATCTAGAGGAGCAGTTACAGACTCATATCTGAGAGGTTTATTACTGTGCAGCTCTAGCTTTGTATATACCCTGGAGGAAGGATCAAACTCTCAGGGACCCATTACTTACCTCCCTGGTGTCCCTGCATGGAGGCTCCAGCCTCTCTCCTCTGATCCTGTTGCTCAGTGCAGCCTCAGATCCAGCCCTTTCCTGTGGCTGTCAGGCAGGCATGGAAGGAGACAGGCTCAGCCACATGGTCACTGGGAAAAGGATCACCACGTGACACGCCCCTGACACATGACTGGGAGGGGCAATCCACAGTGCTTCTGCGCAGTGTGTGCATCTGCAAATTGTGATATCTGCATTCACTGCCCACATCGCATTTTGAGTTTTGGAGGTCAGCCTGGCATCTGCACTGCTCGGGGTGGGGGGGCAATTGCCCCGTTGCCCCCCTGGATCCGCCCCTGGGAGGGCACCGTGATGGTGGTAAATCCAGAGGGAAGAGACCGGCAGGTCGAGGAAGGTTTCAGTGACTGGCCCGAAGGGACTAACTGATCTATGAGGGTCAGCAAAAACTTTTCATGCCGGGTTTCCCTTTACATGCTTTTTTCCAGTCCTTGGACACCTTTTTGGGCGTAGTGGATGCCGGCCTTCTCGGAGAGGATGGTGGGAACCCTTGTTCCATAAGGAAGTACAGACCTTGATCCAGAATCCTCACTCAACTCGGTGAGACCCGTAATGGGATATCAGTAGGCTCTGAGGGAAGCCCCAGCAGTATGGAATGTTGTGATTCGTGAGTGTAGTAGTGACCCACTGGAGGGAGCGCTGGAAATTTAGAGCACACTTC
The DNA here is from genome assembly GCA_009667805.1 of Leptobrachium leishanense. Classification (NCBI taxonomy): domain Eukaryota; kingdom Metazoa; phylum Chordata; class Amphibia; order Anura; family Megophryidae; genus Leptobrachium; species Leptobrachium leishanense. The sequence goes on from CM019067.1 coordinate 200,588,084, forward strand.
GGCAAGTCAGAGAACACTTGTATATGGTCATAGTCGGGAGATAGAGCTTGCGGGATTCGCAGGGCCCGGAAGATACGTTCTCTCGGCTTGAAATAGTAGAGGTGTAAGATAACATCTTGTGCGGAGCCCATGGACATCGTGGATGGGTGTGGTAGGTGGTGAATCCTGTCTATCAGTAAGGAGTCAGGGGTTAAATCAGGTACGGGGTGTAATAAAAGGTCAGTGACCTAAGCCGCGTAGTGTTGGGATTTAACGCTTTCAGGGATGTCACGGATTACCTTATGAAGGTATTTATACTGTATATTCTAGTAATAATAGGATAGTATATAAACTCTTTCCCACCCCAGGGCATACAATATTGTCCCTGCATCGGGTGGGCCTTGAAGCTGCGGGGTGTACTAGTTGCCCCATTGTATGGGCCATCTCTCCCCCTCCCAGCACTCAGCGCGCGCCACTGGCTGCTGTAGGATGGCCTGAAAGACCGGCCCACCTCCGCACCTGGCATATTAGTATGCCCCGCTGGTGTTAACCCCATCCTGCCTGGCATTAAGGGGTTCGTATAATATCAATTTGTGTGTATAATATAAATGTCACTATGGGGTGGGTGGGTGTGGGTGTAAACACACTTACATGGGATGCGTATGAATTTTAGTTCTGATAACTTTTTTGTCCAAAACAAAAAGAACCATAATGTTTTTGGCTTCCACAAGTCTAGTCTTAAATTCCTAATACTGATTTCTAACCCTAATTCCTATTTCTAGCTTCTAACCCTAATTCAAGCCTTGCTTCTATTCTAATCCTAGTTTCAAATTCTAATTTCTAATCCTAGCTTCCCGAGGGTTGTCAGCTCTTTTCATACAAAATACACAAGGAGGGCAGCACTCAACCTTACATACTTGAAAATGAGAGAAATCTCAATGTATCCATCCTGGTAAAATTATTTTATAAATAAAATAAATAAGCATAGCGGGCAGATGCTTCTTAAGACAAAGGATACAACAGACTGGGAGGAGAGCACTCCAACAAACACATTCAGTATTTTCATAAATTGGACTTGCTTTCAGCAAAATCCTAAATGATTTATTGGAAAGCGGTCACGTGACATTCAAGTATCGATACTCTTAGAAAATGGTATTTGCATTCCTACTAGTATCACGCTTTAAACTAATGGTACTCTGCTGAAGCTATCTTGCAATCATAATATATGTGTGCATATTACTGTGGCATACCTAGTCCTAAATTATATTTGATTGCTGATATTGAAAATCAATCATGCATGTTCAGGATTATAGTGAATAAAATTAGCCTGGAGAAAGCTCCGTCCCATGTAGACTTTCTGGAGGATCTTCTAATTGTAAATATGCACGTGGACCAGAATAAAGACCTAGGGGCTATTCAGTAAGTTCTGATACCGCAACGCCAAAAATACCAGCATTTGACAAACGTAATATCCATACAGTGACAGAAGCTGCATTGTGAAGCTTATCCTGTCACTCTTTGGATTTTACTTTTGTGAAATGCCAGCATTTGGTGTTAATATACAACGCTATAGTGTTAATTAAAAAGAAAACATTAATGATGTAACACGAATAACAAACACAAAATTCTGTTCATGTTGCAGAATTTGAATCACATATCCGTAGTATTCACGAAGGAAAAGTAGGTTCGAGAAGACTAATAGAAGGTAAGTTTAGAACATTGATTGGCTTTTACTTACTTTTAGTACATTCTAGTTTTAACTGTATTCTTTGTTTCATTCTAGGGACACTGGAAACTTCAGAGACACCAATGCATTCTGAAGGAGAAGATCTTCTTGTTGATTTAACAAATTCAGCTGTTTCCTCCTCTGTCACAGTTATGATAGACTGGCCACGACTGCAAATTAGTGACAGCACATTTCAAAATTATACCTTAGGTATATTTACTGTACATTTGCATGTGTATATATATATATATATATATATATATATTTAAGTGTTTTTTTTATTTTGAAAGTCAGCAATGTTACAACAAGACCGTATGGAGAGTAAAGGGGGGGTACCCATTGTGTTCTAAGAGAAATACTAGGAACATGACCGTTTTCATATTGACAAATGAAGGCGGTGAGTCTGGTAAGGGTGTAAGAGAGGGGGGAAAGGGGGAGGGGGGAAAGAAGCCAAGGCCCTCACTGTGACGCTCCTGGCACGCTCCCATGGGAGGCCATCACGAGGCCAAGGGTGGCCAGAGGGCTAGGCATGACAACCAAGTCATGATGGCACGCCTCAGGACCCCCCAAACATGGCCGGAAAAAAAAATTAACTAAAACTAACAAACGGGAAGGTGGGAGGGGGGGTACCGGTGTCCACCAAGTCTCACTGGAGGCCAAGTCCCACAAATCAGTCTATAATAGATGGGTAAGATGAAAGGAGCGCAATAGCCACAGGGGGACATAGAAACAAGGGGGAGGTGGTAATGCTGGAAAGTGAGGGGAAGTCCCGACAAGGAGCCTCATCCAGGCCCATCATAGCTGGGGAACATTACGTAAAGAGCCGGATGCAGGGCCATATCTAGGAATGGTATCACTGGTGCAGTCCGGCGACTCAGGTTGGGTCTCGGGGAGGGGGGGTAGAATTAACAGACGCCAACCCAAGCTCTGTATTCCAGTGGTCGGTCGTAAGTCCCAGAAAATGAAGGTGAGCGGCCGCCTTTTCAGGTGTAGTGGCTTGCATGGTATATCCATTGCCGTGGTAGATCAATAATGAGCTAAGTGCACCACATCTATACCGGGTGCCTTTGTCCCGTAGTATAGCCGTCGCGGATTTAAAGCGGCGTCGGGCTGCCAGCACCATAAAGGGGAGATCCTGGTAGATTGTGATAGAAGCCCCCTCAAATTCAAACAAAGGGGTATTTTGAGCCACCCGCAGCAAGGCAGCCTGCAGCGACATGTCCCGAACCACAATGAGGACGTCACGGGGAGCCCCAGCGTGGGCAGACATGGCTATCGCAGACGCATGGCAGAAATGAGCACGGTTCCTGGGTCACTAACCGTGGGGAGAACGGTCTTCACAAGACGAGCCGCGTAAGACAGTAACTCGGGATCTTGCACAGTGTCCAGTATCCCACGCAGCTTGAGGTTTTTCTACCTGTGCCTGGGTTCCAAAGATATCACCGCTGTTTGTAAGTGCTGGATCTGGTGTCGGAGCATGAGTAGGGTTGCAGAGGTCACATCCTTCACCCCCTCTAGCTCCTGCGTTCGAGCCCGAATATCCACGAGTTGGTGTTGTGCATCAGCAGCGGCGGCAGTCAGCAGCTGCAAGTCCGCCTGCCAAGTTTTCCTGGCGTCTGCCAGCAGGAGGTGGATGTCGCGTTTTTAGTAGCAGGTAATCCTTCTTCCTCCATCCCTGGTGACAGCTCCAGGGGAGTAGGGACTAGGCCCGAATCCATCACCACGCTAGATTGCCCCTTGTCCTCCAGCGTAGATCTTGGCAGATGGCGCCCCGCACCACCTCCCAAGGAAAGGCAGATGTCGGGGGTGCTGGAGGTCCCTGCCAACTCACTGGTCTTGGACTTCTGCCCCATTTGGGGACAGAACGTAAAGGAGCTGAGCTCGCGGGGTAGGAGCAAAGTAGGCATCAAAGATGGCCGCCGGCTCACGATAGCTCGCACCACAAACTCAGCCTGGGGTGCAATCGCGGCTCCGGAGGTGAGGGCAGATCGGTCTCCGGCACAAAAAAGGGAGTCCGAGCTGTATGTGAAACTCCAAAATCGCTGCTTGGATAAGAAAAGACACGGAGCTCTGCCCGAACGCTGATTTTCAGCGTTCGATTCCCTTTCAGCAGCCATTCGGATCCGCATGTATATATAAAAGTACAAACCCTAATTGATACTGGTATTATGTAGCTACTGATGACTGACATTAGATATACAAAACTCACCTTCTACCTGGGTCAGACTACATATTTAGTTATTTATATGGGATTTTACCAGGAAGGATACATTGAGATTTCTCTAATTTTAAAGTATGTCCTGGGTTCAAGGACATTGAATTGTTAGTTGTAACAAAAATACAAAGTAATAAAATGCAAGATATTAAAAACAAAACAAATATACATATTAACCCAGAAAATAAATATATTCACTATGTTACATCTTTACAGGTGCATTTTGTATTGAGGTATGTTAATAGAGATCTCTTAAGGGACTTTAGACTGGGGGAAGATTTGGCGTCTGGGAGGTTATTCCATAATTGTGGTGCTCTGTAGGAAAATGTTGATCGAGCCACTTTCTTTTTGTTTTGTGGTAATGCAAGTAAGGTGCTGGACCTGGATCAGAGGTTATAGGATGAGGGAACTGCTGGGGAAGCAGCCTATTCAGGTAGGGTGGTAGCTTCCCAGAAAAGCTCTTAAACACCAGGTTGGAAAGATGAAGGGTGCGTCTAGATTCCAGCAACGGACAGTTTAGCTCTTTTAACATGTCACAGTGGTGGGTCATGTAGTTACATTGTAGCACAAAGTGGCAGAATGAGTTCTACAATGTAAGTTTCTGGAGGTGTGTTTGCGGGACAGCTGCATACAATACATCTACGTATTCAATAGCCGGCATAAGCATTTGTTGTACAATCTGCTTTCTTACCGCGGGGTTCAGGCAGAATTTGTTCCTGTACAGGGCACCTAGTTTGGGGTAGAGTTTAGATGAGAGTTTTTCGGTGTGAGGGCCAAAGGATAGATTTGGGTCTAGCCACATACCTAGATATTTGAGAGAAGTGACTGTGGTCAGCGTGCCATTTGATTTTGTCCTGACACATAGATGGGGATTTTGCAATTTATGCCGTTTAGGTGCTGTTCCAAAGAGCATAGTAACAGTTTTGTCAGTATTTCGAAAAAGTTTGTTATCTGCAATCCACATGTCTACCTCTGTGAATTGTTCTTGCAGCACTGCCTCCAGCTGCGGGAGATTTTGTTTGCTCTTCTCTCCCAGCTATACTCCTCTCATCACTCTAAGCCTCCTTGCAAGGTGATCGAACGATCTACGCTTCACATCGCCGAATTCCTTAACTCTCAAATGTATACTATCAGGGTTATTCAGAGAGCGTGAAAAGCAGGAGAATGACTGGAGAATGAAAAATTCTAGGTCAAAATAGCCGATTTGGAAAGTGAGATGAAAGGGAGAATTTTTCTGGTTTGGCTATTTTGACCTAGAATTTTTCATTCTCCAGTCATTCTCCTGCTATTCTCCTGCTTTTCACGCTCTCTGAATAACCCTGTATGTTTACGTTTTAATATCACTGTATATGTTAGTTTGTATGCTTATGTAAAATGTATATGTAATTTTACTTTCACACCAATAAGCTATATCTTTACCAGTTCTGTTTGCTTTCCATAGTTTGCCATACTATTTTAATTTTGCCTCCCATTACCTTTTTATTTAATATTTATTTTCCTCTGTTTGCTCTGGGCCTGTTATCTTTCTCCCCCATCATGATTTCACTGCACCAGAGAATTTATAACCCCACAACCCCCTATGATTCTATGTAACCCCCAACCCCTTATGATGCTATGTAATCTTTTATTTCTTTTTGCAGCACACACCCAAAACTCCGCTTCTACCTGGGTCAGGCTCCATGCTTGCTTTTCTTTTCTCTCCCAGCTGGACTTAGCTTAGTTTGCAATGAAATTGGGTTAAAATCCACTTCTTCCCTTCCACAGGTTTCCTTCTTGAGAAATGTACATTTAAGGGTTTGTTCACAAAGCACCGGAATTGTGTGCAATTTCAGTGCTTTGTGTTTCGCCACAGTCTCCTAATAAGAGGTTTGAACAATAAAAATGTGTTTAAATAATAAAAAGTATGTCCCAAAATAAAGGCTTTTAAAAAATAAGAAGGGTTTTTGCAAAAAATAGACTAAGCAGTGTTTAAAAAATAAGTTACCGTTTTAGATTGAAATTTGCCTGTTTAAAATTATCCAATTGGAATCACCACAGCAGTTCTGTGCAATTTGGCATCCTGTGAATAAAAGACACAATAGTCTTCGATGGGACAATTTCGGTGCTGCTAAATTATGGCAATTTGCATCGTATTTCATTGGCAATGCACCTGTATTTGGCAAATTGATAGCTTCGTAAATAGACTAGGTTAGAAGAAATATAAAGTTTGAGGAGTTTTTCTGACCCTTCGACTGGGCGGGATGAGCCCCAGTGGATTTGAGGTAGACGGTTCTGTAAAACGTTCTCAAACTGAACCATGCGTCAATTGGACAATCTCCAGTGTCCGCAAACAGGATAAATAAAATCGGGACGGTAGTTCAGTAAAAATAATAAATTTATTGTACAATCCTAAAAATGCCCAACGCATTTCGTGCTTAGATTTTGTCAAGGGCTGTAAAACCAAGTTAAAATACAAAATAATGAATATAACTCTACCCTTCCCCTTCCAATTCCCGATTGTTTTCCTCCGATGTTACTTCATGGTGTGCTGACATTACTTTCGTTTTGGTTCCAGAAGGGAACCGGAAACGATCTATCAGAGGAGATATTCAGACCATATATGGATAACGCTGGAGAGCTGAAGGAACCAATGAGGAGAGAGGATGGACTATAAAAGATCGGAAGGGGAAGGGTAGAGTTATATTCATAATTTTGTATTTTAATTTGGTTTTACAGCCCTTGACAAAGTCTAAGGACGAAACGCGTTAGGCATTTTTATGAGTGTACAATAAATTTATTATTTTTACTGAACTACCTTCCCGATTTTATTTATCCTGTTTGCGGACACTGGAGATTGTTCAATTGACGCATGGTTCAGATTGAGCATGTTTTACAGAACCGTCTACCTCAAATCCACTGGGGCTCATCCCGCCCAGTCGAAGGGTCAGAAAAACTCCTCAAACTTTATATTTCTTCTATTTGATCCAAGGAGAGTGGGAATACCTCCGGGATGAGTCGACCCAGCATCAAAAGCTAAGTACCCTGTACCATTCTATATTTTGAATAGACTACGTTCCCTGAAATTGCACCGAACTGTGTAATTCACTGTTCGGTGCAATGCGGAGGTCAGTGAATAACCCGAATACTTTCAAATGTTAAACTTTGTTTATGCTACTTACCGGCTGTCACCAATTGTACTTTATGGGCAATAAGAGAACAATATCTTTTGTTACACGTTAAATAATTTGTAACTTTTGTTTTTTTCAACAGGGATTTCTTCTCAAATCATAACTTTCCACCCATTTGTTCTGAAGCCTAGCAATATGTATATGCTCGATGTATCACTGGGTGAGTGTTAACACTTAATGTAATGAGTTCACCAGAGGGCTAACAAGTGGTTTGAACCATAAGTTTACCCATTTCCTTGTTGAGTTTGATTTTCAGTGATTAAATACGCCTTCACAAAATTATTGTGTATAATTCATCCTTTTCACATTCACTCTCTGGTAAACAAATGCAGTCGCACGAGGGAGAAGAAATAGATGCAAATTAAACCATATCAATAATGACATCAGTTATCACAACATTTAATACTGCCAGTGTTTTATTTTTACTATTTCCTTATTCAACTTACCTGACCCTCTCCTCTACACACTATTCTTGCCCATCTTCACCATCTGAAATATCTCTATTACTGTATTTAAATCCTGTCTTGCTCACTTTCATTACTTTATTCATCAAATTATTACAGTTTAGGACCCCACTAGTTATCACAGTAATTTTGAGGCAAAAATCCCATTACACATGAATAAAGATGCAATAAATTAAATAAGCTATAGCTTAAACGATTTATGGGAAAAATCATGAACTCCCAATATCAACTTTTATCCATTTTTTTCTCAGATGTGTCAAATTCTTGTCCTCGCTGTCTATCAGTTCACTCGTGTAATTATAAAAAGTATAAACATGTGTTTATATGAAAAACTGGTCATATGGTCACCTCGCTGAGGTAGACTGATGTGCTGCTAAGCTGCCTTTCCACATGTAGTTACAGAGATAAGGAAATGTCAATGACTTAACTGGGAATGTATTGCTGGTAACAAATACAGTTTGGCCTAATAGCAACTTCCACACATTCATGCTAATAGCAACTTCCACACATTCATGCATACCAAATAGGATACTTGTTCTGAGAACTTCCAAATCTAACTGGCGCACATGTAACGCCATTGACAAAGGAAAGAATGGCCTCTCTCAAGATACACATACAAGTGACTTAACATTGAGTGATCACATTGTATAAAGTGTCCTTTTAACTTGAACCGTTGTGTACAAAGAAGAAAAAACAGACCTCTTTAAGTGAGGAGTGGATGTGCAAGTTTAAGCTATGACTGCGTATTTACAGGGTACGTCTGGTTGGCATGGACTTGAGAAAGGCTTGTGACATGCCAAAACATCAACTTTAGAAGGTTATAAATCTGCCCTAAAATGAATGTGGTGTTCTTACCCCCCTTTTTGTTCTTTGGGCCTAAGTCATTAAGGGGCAGCCATGAGGATTCTTCAAATTTTTCCATAAATTAATGACTGGGACATATCTGCTTCTCCATGCTTATCCAATATCCTTTTTTCCTTTAATTTTCATTTTAATCGGAGCTGGCCAACCCATTAAGCAGAACCGACATATTCCTAGGGCAAAATATGATCCTGGATAGCATCCAAGTGCACAGTTATGCTAGTGCTACGTTACTTCATTTTACATCACCGGCTAGACCACAGCAGATGTGTTACATCCTTGGCCCCCGCAGCGCTTCCTGGGGGGTCAGGGCGTCAGGTGGCATCGCTGGCTAGCCTGTTGGCAGTAATATGAGCTGGCAAAACGGCATCTGAGGGGGAGGAGCTAAGCATAAGTGCAAGGAGCCATCAGCCTTTAAAAGAGGGTGAGTGGAGCTGCTCCTTGAACTGTCGTGGGAGTAAATTGGAGTGGAGTCTAGTTCCTGCATCGCCTGCTTTCTTGCTAATCTCATTCTGTCTGATCTGTTATTGACCTGTTTCTGGCTGAGGATCTGTATACGTTTTGACCTGGCTATCCCTATCGACCATTCTCTCGCATATCCCTATTGTACTTTTGCCTGAGTGTGTGTCAGATTCATGTTTATGGTTTTGCCTTATGGTTTATGTTATCTGTCTAGTTCTTGTCCTGGTTATTTCTAGTTCATGTATATTACGTTCTAGTTTATGTTCCTGAGTTCCTAGTTTATGTATCCGGTGTAGTATATGTTTCCTTGGTTGCTATACAGAAGCCTATCGCAGGTAGTAGGCCTGCCTGCAGACTATTGAACTGTGTGTTCTCCCTCTGTATTGCTGAGTACATACAGTATATCCAATCTTAGATTGTAGGCCTTCCCTGCAGGCTAATGAACACAAGTGTTCCCACTCTGTATGTCTCAAAAGTAAGTATTGCATCAGTTTCCTGTGCTTTAGTTATGACTATCATTGATATTCAGCAATCTTGTTCATGTATCACGTCATGTCTATGTGTCAGGACACAGATAGTTAATGTGTTTCCACCCAGCAACCTCCTGGCCACGAAGCCATTTGGAGCTGAGGTGATAATTAGGTTTCTTGTAGTACCTCCCTGGTGTGGGAATCAAGGTATTACAGCCTTTCTTGCTGTCTGTGTTTTCAGTATCTGTATCTAGGTATTGTGTGAGTGCCCTGCAGGCCGCACAACTCATTAACCATTGATATCCAGCAATCTTGTTCACGTCTGTTCATGTATCACGTCATGTCTATGTATCTATGCACTGATAGTTAACGTGTTTTCACTCAGTGACCTTCTGGCCACGAAGCCACTTGGTGCTGAGGCGTTAATTAGGTTTCTTTGTAGTACCTCCATGTTGTGGGAATCAAGGTACTACAGCCTTTCCTGCTGTCTGTGTTCAAGAATCTGTCCTAAAGAATTCAAATAAATGCTACTCCAGGGTAGCGCCGTTAGCGCACCGTTACAAGATGCTCAAAAGTGCACACCTGCAGGCTCCCCCAGCCCGTACCAACACAGTGAATGGAAGTCATGACCATGTACACATTCTTAAAGTCAAGTTTACAAAAAACGTAAATCAGGGCGCGCACTAGACATGTGCATTCGTTTTAGTACTAAAACGATTTAGCCCGAATTTTGGGATAATTTAGTTTTCGTATGCTTCAACAGATACGAAACTGCTCATTACAAAAAACGAAAGAAACTAAAAAAAATGCACTTCATTTTAGTTTCAGTCCTTTTTGTGATATTACATTGATGAGTGAAGGAGACCAGCAATGAAGAGCGCAACATCGCAAAGCTACAGAAAAGGTTTGTATGCGTAATCCTTCCTGAGGCCTACCTGAAAATCTGACGGTGATAAAGCTCCAAAATATTTACTCGCAGCACAGACAGCCAGCACAGGAGAGGAAACATTTACTTAACCCTTGCATGTCTATGAGGCAGACAAGATGATAAAAGCAGCTGGAGAAGGAAAACATTCCAATAAATCACGCTGAAAGCTAATGACAGAGGAGGGCTGAATAGTAAAAAACCCTTAATAACAAGCAGCGCTGGGAGAAGAGATAGACTTTATAAAACGTGTGTTATCTCCCCTCCCGCTCTGCATAATAGGGGCTTAGGTCTGATACATTTTATATTATCCATGATCACTATCCCCCTTTCCTCATCTATAATACACGTTTTATATAAAGTCCCTCTCCTCTCCCAGTGCTGCTTGTTATAAAGGGGTTTTTACATCTGATACATTTAGTATCCAGCTCTCACAGTTACTCTGTCATTAAGAGCCTTCAGTGTGATTTATTTCAATGTTTTCCCTGGATTTAACGTGCTTTATTTTATTGTAAAAATAAATTTGCACCAGTCATCTCTTCTCTGAGCTTTCAGACCGATTTACGTTCTTATTTTCCCTCTCCCCTGCTTTTATAATCCTGTCTGTCTCCCTCACAGAGATAAAGTTTAAGTAAAAGTTCCCTCTCCTGTGCTGGATAAGCATTGCATTCCGAGGTTCTGCACCCTCCACATGCCAATGCAGTAGGATGTTCTATACAGAGAGGGGCATTAATTAAGTCAGGAAGATGTTCTATAAATTATACAGAGAGGGGTATTATTTCAGGAGGATGTTATATACATTATACAGAGAAAGGTATAAATTGAGGATGATGTTCTATACAGAGAGGGACATTATTAATTAATTCAGGAAGATGTTCTATACATTATAGAGAAAGGGGTATTAATTAATGCAGGAGGATGTTTTATACATTATATAGAGAGGAGCATTTTTTTAGCCCTTTAAATCCAGTGGCTGTGAGCGCTGAGATCGGCTGCTTGTTATATTATCTCTCAGTACAATGTATCAGGATCAGCTGTTACAGTAACTGACTGTTGCTCATCACAGCGCTCAGCGTTTCAGTAAAACAAGGAAATAATATTGTTCTAATCTCTTATATATAAAAATATTATTTACTAGTTTTACTGAAACTCTGAGTGCTGCGATGAGCAGCAGTCAGTTACTGTAACAGCTTTGCCTGACACATTTTGCTGAGGGTGAGAAATACTGTAACAAGCAGCGATCTCAGCCCTCTGAGGAGCCACTACAATAGTAATTGTATCCGCTGGTTTTCGGATGAATGAAATTAGTTTTCATACTAAAGAACTGAAAACAAATTTCTTTAGCAACTAAATATATTGCATTTTAGGACTAATCCATTAGTTCAAAACGAAATGTTATGCTGTGCACATGTCTAGCGCGCACAGGGACTTTAAACCATGAATACACACACCATGTGTCAAAGGTGAGCTTCAAAAAGAAGAAATACTCCTCTTTTACATACTTCTATGTTAATACAGGTTTGTTGGACTAAAAGGAGCTAAAAAAATGGAACAAATGTGTGGTATCAGAGTGTCATAAGCAGAAACGACAGCATAAACTATAATTTGTACACTCACAAGTCTGGAGCCTATCTTCGCTTGTAAGCCACTAAGGGGGGTTTCTCACACCAATTCGATATCCTTGATCCAGATATACAAGATGGAACAAACTGGACCTCAGAAGAGAGACAAAAATAACGCAAAATTGTTGGAAACATATGAGATATTAAAGCATATATGGAACAACTCACATGCTTCGGAGCCTCCTGGATTGGTGGCTCAGTAGTGATAGCCTCAGACCGCTTAAGGGAGATCTCACCCTTTCTTTTGTCCCTGTAAAATCAATCAATGGGGATCCAGTATGGAAATATATATAACATTTATCTATACTATAAAAGAGTAAGGGCTGGCGTGTCCGTCGCCAAACCCCTACTGCGCATGTGCGAGCAACCAGCGGCGGTTGGCTGCGCGCGCATGCAAACTCCGCGGCACAAGCCGGCTGTGCACTTGCCACGGCGGTTACAAGATGTGCACGCAGCAGCCGGGTAGAGGCTGCGCGCACATCCTGTAGAGCCGGATGCGCTCGCAGCCTCTACCCGGCTGCCGCGCGCGCATCCAACCCCATAGCGGCGAACGGAAAGTTTCCTCGCTTCCGCTCTTTGAAGGACCCAAACCGCGGTCACGTGGGAGTCCCACGTGACCGCGGCTTGGGTCCTTCAACGAGCGGAAGCGGGGAAACTTTCCCTTAGCCGCTCAGGCAGGTAAGTATGCCGGAGACGGAGCTCCAGGGGCGGCTGTCCGATTGCCAATAGAGCATTCGAACAGCCGCCCCATGTCTGGTCTGGGGACTGAGCTGGGCCATATCCATGAGAGCTTGGGGGGCAGTATATCCATGAGCTGGGGCAGTATCTCCATGAGCTGGGGCAGTATCCACGAGCTGGGGCAATATCCACGAGCTGGGGCAATATCCACGAGCTGGGGCAATATCCACGAGCTGGGGCAGTATCCACGAGCTGGGGCAGTATCCACAAGCTGGGGCAGTATATCCATGTGCTGGGGCAATATCCACGAGCTGGGGCAATATCCACGAGCAGGGGCAGTATATCCATGTGCTGGGGCAGTATATCCATGAGCTGGGGCAGTATATCCTTGAGCTGGGGCAGTATATCCATGAGCTGGGGCAGTATATTCATGAGCTGGGGCAGTATATCCATGAGCTGCTGGGGCAGTATATCCATTTGTGAGCTGGGGCAAATCCATGTGTGAGCTGGGGAAAATCCATGTGTGAGCCGGGGCAAATCCATGTGTGAGCTGGGGCAATATCCATGTGTGAGCTGGGGCATATCCATGTGTGAGCTGGGGCATATCCATGTGTGAGCTGGGGCATATCCGTGAGCTGGGGCATATTCTTTAACATGGTTTCTATTAATTTCCCCACTACTGACGTAAGATTAACTGGCCTATAGTTCCCCGATTCCTCCCAACTACCCTTCTTGTAAATGGGCACAACATCTGCTAATTTCCAGTCTTCTGGGATGACTCCCGTTAACAAGGATTGGTTATATAAATCTGTTAACGGTTTTGCTACTACACCACTGAGCTCTTTTAATAATTTAGGGTGGATCCCATCAGGCCCCATTGACTTATTTGTCTTTACTTTAGACAGCTGCTGTAGAACCTCCTCCTCTGTAAACCCATATGTAAATGTCTCTTTAGTGTTTCCTCCTAACTGAGGTCCCTTTCCTTCCTTTTCTTCTGCAAAGACTGAACAAAAATATTCATTGAGGCAGTCAGCGAGACTTTTATCCTCTTCTACATATTGGCTTCTTGGCCCCAACCACAGAGGATGAAATCCACTCTCTACGGTCTTCCTCCTGCCCCACTACCTGCCCGCTAGACCCTATCTCTTCACACCTACTATCTTCTCTGTCCTCTATTGCTCCTGCTCTTACTCACATTTTCAACATATCCCGCTCTTCTGGCTCCTTCCCCTCTCCTTTCCAGCATGCCACTATCACACCCATTCTCAAGAAACCATTCCTCTACCCAAATTCTCCAGAAAACTATTGCTCAGTTTCATTACTTCCACTAGTGTCAAAACTGCAAGTAAGACTAGTCTATGACCACTTAACACACTTCCTATCCTCCAACTCCATGGTTGACTTCCTGCAATCTAACTTTTGTTCCCAATACTGAACAGAAACCACTCTCGCAAAGATAACTACTTCCTCTATGCTAAACACAATAGCAGCTACTCCATACTGATCCTACTTGACCTCTCAGCTGCCGTTGATACAGTCGACCATCCCCTCCTCCTCAAGACCCTCTGCTCTCTTTAATACCTCCGTCTCTGTCTCTGTAATACCACCCCATCTTGGCTAAAATCTTTCCAATAGATCCTTTTCAGTATCCCTTGCTGGCAATTCTTCCTCTTCAATGCCTCTGTCAGTCAGCGTACCCCAAGGCTTAGACCTAGGACCTCTGCTCTTCTCTATCTGTACCTACTCACTAGGTAAATTCATCACCAACTATGGCTTCAAGTATCACCTATACACAGATGACACTCAGATCTACATCCCCACTCCCAAACACCCCCTCTGTTCTCTCAGTTCAGTGACCTTCTGTCTGCGATCTCTGCCTTGATGGCCTCTGACATATTGATCGAGGTGGTTAAAGACCAAGCTCTTTCACATACCCCCCTCTAACTATGATTTCTGACTTTTCTAGACGTTTTGAAGGTATCAATGTCTTTCCTTTAGCCCAAGTTCACTGCCTCGGAGTGACTATTGACTCTAGTCTTTCCTTCAGCCCTACATCCAATCACTCTCCTCATCTTGCCGCAATATCGCTAAAATTTGTCCATTTCTGACTAACAGCACCACGCAACTTCTCCAATCTCTTATCCCCTGCCTGGACTCCTGCAACATCCTCCTGACTGACCTTCCTATCTCCTGCCTCTCCCCTCTGCAGTACATCCTAAACACATCAGCCCTGCTTCCTTCTCACCCGTCGCTCTGTCTCTGCCATTCCTTTCTGTTAATCCCTACACTGGCTCCCAATTCACACCAGAATCAAATACAAACCACTCACCCTGACCTACAAAACCCTCACTAATGCCAATCCTCACTACCTGCCCTCACTAATCACCAAATACACCCCAGCCCGCCTCCTAATATACATCAATGATATGCTCCTGGCATCCCCCATTACCTCTTCACATGTCAGACTGCAGGACTTTATTCTTGCGACGCCAACCCCATGGAATGCACTTCCTCGTAATATCACACTGTTCCCCAATCTGGCTTCATTTAAACCAGTGTTTCCCAAACCTGTTCTCTGGACCCACTGGCAGGCCAGGTTTGACAGATATCTGAAGCACAGCACAGGTGATATAATTTGCTGCACAGTGATTGCCGTGTTCAATCTGCATTTCCGCATGGTGATCTGCAAAATCTGGCCTGTAGAGGGTCCCGAGGACAGGTTTGGGAAACCCTGATTTGAACACTTCCCTTAAGACCCTTCTGTTTAGGGAAGCCTACCACCTAGCTCCGTAAAAAGTCATGCGACCCAATAACTGTTCTCACCTCTTCCTGCATTAACAACTCCATCACTGCAGTCCTCCCCTCCTGTATCTCACCCCTCTCCCTTCTAGATTGTATATTCCCACAGGAATTGGGCCCTCTTGTTCTCTGTATCTGTTGGGAGAATACTGACCTGCCTCCTTTATGTAGTGCAAAATTATCCTGTCTTTACCGATTGCACCTTTGTACAGCACTGTAGAATGTTTTGGCGCTTAGTAAATAATACTCTATGCAATTTTATATTGTAATACGATAAAATACAGCCCCATTTGAATACATAGTAATGGAAGATTATTGTGCCCAAACTCTGAGATCACTCTCCTGTCACCCTGTATTAATGTAAAGAAGCTGCAAAGCCCGACTTTACTGTTGTATTACAGCTTCCAGTGAGTCAGCAGAGTAAAGGGAGACCTCTGTGATCACTCCCTACTGTAAAGTGCCAAGATATAGGAGATTGCTGGAAATGACTGAACAGATCCAGGTGTTCTTGTAATTTCCATATTCAGGCATTATGCCCACATATGGCCATTCGTTTTGTATTTTATTATGTTTTAGATGCCCCATTGCTAGTAATGTCTTTATGATCACTACAAATAACCATAACAGGATAACTGCTCACTTATATTATAGTTAGAGCAATTTCTGTATTTGCCTGTTTGCTAGTAATGTAGACCATATTTGAAATAGTTCGAGATGGCATCTAGGGCCATATTACAATCTTCACGCTAAAATGGGGACGTTAAGGAGGAAAACCTGCACCTGCAGGCTTTTCCTTAGGCCAGGGTCAGATGAGCGTTTTTCAGAGCAGAGGAACGTCTGAGAGTGGACGTCCCTTACACTTTGACGCCTCTCTGGCCATGGAGGCAGTGGCATAGTGAAGAGGGGCAGGTGCCCCAGGGTGCCTTTCAGCCGGGGGCGCCGGTGTTGTGTTGGATCTGGTTCCTCGTCGAGAACTGTTCCAAACAGCCTTCGGCAGAAATCGTAACTCCACCTCCCCAGGCTCTTGCACTTCTGTCACTGTGCATGGGGCTGTACAGGGACGTGAGCGAACTCACGCCCTGTACAGCAACAGATGTGCAGGAGCCTGGGGAGGTGGAGTTCAGATTTCTGCCGAAGGCTGCTTGAAACAGCTCTCGACGAGGAACCATAACCCACACAACACCGGCGCAGCAGCCCTGCCGCTCACGTGGATTCCACAAGCCAGCCGCAAGATCACTCCGCGATCGGCTGGTGGAACCCACGTGAGCCGGCACAGGAGAGGTGAGCTGGGGGCAATATTTATCCATGTGTGAGCTGCTGGGGCAATATATATCCCTGTGTGAGCTGCTGGGGGCAATATACAGTCAGGTACAGAAATATTGGGACATCGACACAATTCTTACATCTTTTGGCTCTATACACCACCACAATGGAGTTGGAATGAAACAAACACAATGTGCTTTAACTGCAGACTGTAAGCTTTAATTTGAGGGTATGTACACCCAACTCAGGCGAACGGTGTAGGACTTACAGCAGTTTGCAGATGTGCCTCCCACTTGTTAAGGGACCAAAAGTAATGGGACATAATAATAATCATAAATCTTACTTTCCCTTCTTAATACTTGGTTGCAAATCCTTTGCAGTCAATCACAGCCTGAAGTCTGGAATGCATAGACATCACCAGACGCTGAGTTTCATCCCTGGTGATGCTCTGCCAGGCCTCTACTGCAACTGTCTTCCGTTCCTGCTTGTTCTTGGGGCATTTTCCCTTCAGTTTTGTCTTCAGCAAGTGAAATGCATGCTCAATGGGATTCAGGTCAGGTGATTGACTTGGCCATTGCATAACATTCCACTTCTGTCCCTTCAAAAACTCTTTGGTTGCTTTTGCAGTATGCTTTGGGTCATTGTCCATCTGCACTGTGAAGCGCCGTCCAATGATTTCTGCAGCATTTGGCTGAATGTGAGCAGATAATATTGCCCGAAACACTTGAGAATTAATCCTGCTGCTTTTGTCAGCAGTCACATCATCCATAAATACAAGAGAACCAGTTCCATTGGCAGCCATACATGCCCACGCCTTGACACTACCACCACCATGCTTCACTGATGAGGTGGTATGCTTAGGATCATGAGCAGTTCCTTTCCTTCTCCATACTCTTCTCTTCCCATCACTCTGGTACAAGTTGATCTTGGTCTCATCTGTCCATAGGATCTTGTTCCAGAACTGTGAAGGCTTTGTTAGGTGTTGATTGGCAAACTCTAATCTGGCCTTCCTGTTTTTGAGGCTCACCAATGGTTTACATCTTGTGGTGGACCCTCTGTATTCAAATCAAATCAAAATAAGCTTTATTGGCAGGACCAAATACATTTTAGCATTGCCAAAGCATATGGGGAGGAGGGGGTAGTGGGACATATATATGGGGGGGAATGGGCAAGTCCATGGACATTATCAGGGGTAAGGGATAATGTGAAGGGGATGGGGGCGAGTCCGTGTTGGGGATTTATAAGTCCAGGATCTCTCATGTTCCTCTCAGTCTGTGACATTCTGCGACGTATTGGGCAGATATTTTCACCGCCGGCTCCTCTTCTCCCAGTATGATGTGGAGTTTCCTCGTCTCTTCTATAGAGGTGAAGTCCGGGATGAGAGCGGAGAGTCTCTGGAAGTAAGTTTCCCTCAGTGCTGAGTACTTGGGGCACTGTAGGAGGAAGTGGACCTCATCTTCCAGGGCCTCCTGGCACAGTCTATTCTCCCTAGGCTTGTAGGTCTGTCTATGCCGCCCTGATTCAATTTCCAGGCTGTGGGCGCTCAGTCTGTACCGGCTCAGGATCTGTCTGTCCTTGGGGTCTTGTAGTACCTCCAGGTATGGGGCCAGTTTGTATTCCCTCTGTAAGGATTGGTAAATGGTGCGTTTCTTGGAGTTTGCTATATCATGTCTCCATTCTCTGATATAGTTTTCCCTGGAATCGTTAATTAGGGCCTTTTATTTGATATTTTGTCAGGTTGCCTTCATGGGGGCTTTGGATGATCAGGGTGGATATGAGTTGTTGCAGCCCACATGGTTTGGGATGGTCCTTGTTGGCCAGTAGGGCTTTATGGTGGTATGAGTTGAGGCTGCTGATGTTTAGATGGTCCCAGTATGATAGAGCCCTCTTCTGTACTGCAAGAAGTAAGGGGAGTCTGCCCAGCTCGGCCCGGCAAGCATTGTTAGAGGTGCTTCGATGGACTTGGAGGAGGTGCTTGCAGAATTCCAGATGGAATATTTCTGTTGGGCTGGTGTCCCATTTGGGTTGGTCAGGGTATTCACTCTGGTGAAGTCTTCTCTTGATTTGTTGACTTTGACACACATACACCTACCTCCTGGAGAGTGTTCTTGATCTGGCCACCTGTTGTGAAGGGTGTTTTCTTCACCAGGGAAAGAATTCTTCAGTCATCCACCACAGTTGTTTTCCGTGGTCTCCCGGGTCTTTTGGTGTTGCTGAGCTCACCGGTGCGTTCCTTCTTTTTGAGAATGTTCCAAACCGTTGTTTTGGCTACACCTAGGCCCCTATTACATTCTTCACGCTACCGTTGGCTGCGGTTTGTGCCACATATTACAATCCAAACGCAAACCGTTAAAAAACCTGTTTACGTTTGGGACCTCGCGCTGTTCAGCGCGAGGTCACTGCACTTTGCGCTCCCTATACTTAACATGGGGAGCGCAAAGCATTAATCAGCGCTGGTGTTACAATGTCGCTGTGCTGATTAACACCTGGCTCTGGTCAACGCAAAGTTAACCAGAGCCAGGACCTGTTGTTAACGGATTCCGCTTCTGCAGAATCCGTTAATAAAATAAAAAATCCTATACTCGCCTCCTGTCCCGCGGCGAAGACCGCGGCTCCGGTCGTCTCCTCCGGCCGGCGGGAGCAGGGAAAGACGGGGGAAAAAGTCCCCTCCGTCTTTCCCTGCATATCCCTACGCCGACCGGCCGGATCTCGTGATGTGAGATCCGGCCGGTCATGTGACCGGCAGAGAGGAACTTAATGGAGTCCTATGGACTCCATTGAGAGGATGCGTGCAGCTGCGCTCAGCGCTACCGCGCGCTTCCGAAATTTCAATGCTCGCTAACAATGCAGGCAGCATTTTTTGCGCCTGCATTGTAATCTGGCGTTAAAACGTGGGCGCAAGGGGGGAAACTGCGGGCACAGTTTTTCCTCCCCTGCACCCGCGTTTTAACACCAGGAGCATAATAGGGCCACGCCTAATGTTCTTGCTATCTCTCTGATGGGTTTGTTTTGTTTCTTCAGTCTAATAATGGCTTGCTTCACTGATAGTGACAGCTCTTTGGATCTCATCTTGAGAGTTGACAGCAATAGATTCCAAATGCAAATGGCACACTTGAAATGAACTCTGGGCCTTTTATCTGCACATTGTAATTGGGGTAATGAGGGAATATCGCACACCTGGCCATGGAACAGCTGAGAAGCCAATTGTCCCATTACCTTTGGTCCCTTAACAAGTGGGAGGCACATCTGCTCCAAGTCCTACACCATTCACCTGAGTTGGATGTACATACCCTCAAATTAAAGCTGACAGTCTACAGTTAAAGCACATTGTGTTTGTTTCATTCCAACTCCATTGTGGTGAGGTATAGAGCCAAAGATGTTAGAATTGTGTTGATGTCCCAATATTTCTGGACCTGACTGTATATCCCTGTGTGAGCTTGTTCTGTTTCTCCACCAAAGTACTGAGAATGTGATCTCTTAACTTATAGTTGTGATGAGATGGCGATAACTCTAGTATTAGATGAAGATCTGATGAAGTTTTATTATATCAACTGTAGAAAATCCACAACAATATACATCGGATAGGTCAAAAAATCATAGTGTGATGTGGGTCCATGAGGCTTGCAAAGGCTTACTGGGAAATTAACAAGGGTGGAGCTATCTGGACAGGAAATCACTGAACCATGAGGAGGGGAGGAGAGAAACCCAGGGTTAGATGAGACATGTGCAATTCTTAAAGGCATATCACAAGGCATGTGAAACATGACACTCCCCGTCGAAATCTATGATTTCTATAATTAAATAACTTTGACTAAAGTTCAAAAACAAGTAAATGAAAATGCTTTTCCAAGAACATCTGAAAAACAAGAGGAAAGGGAAGAACAAGAGAAAGTAATGCAAACATTAACAATTCTTGGATCTTGATCTTGATGGTCCAGGCTGGGACAAGAACAGTCAGTGAGTCCATCTTCAGAGGGGAAGGCAGCAACATGCACCAGTCCTTCTTACCTCCCTTTTGAATCAAATTGATGACTTGTTAGACTTGTCTTACTCTTTGGGCAGAAGGAGTACAAGTTCCTTTATAAGCCTGAAGTAAAAGTGTGGCGAATATTCTTTTTTCATGAATAAGTTGTAAAGTTTTCTGGTCCAGTACCAGTCTAGGAATTTTCTTGCAACTCCAATCATGCATTCCCAATAGCCTCCCATGTGAAAGGAGTGAGGTGGGTTGAATTCCCATTTACACTTGTTGTCATTCAAGAAGTTCAGTATCTTTTCTGGACGAGAGGCCTCCTGAATTGTGGGGGGGCCTTTACAGATGTGCCGCTTGTGACATTCTTTGTTTGTGTCAGAGCTGTTTGTATATTGATGAGCAATGTGAATAAGATGTGAAATGGTTCGTACAACAGAAGACCACTTGGAAAAGCGTTCAAAATGGTGAGGACTCAGCCTTACCCTTTCTGTCATAGAGGTGTTGAGTGTAACGATAACAGCTCTAATTTCTTTATCAGATTCCGGTTCAACCAATTCATAGGTAGAATTTGTAGAACTTGAGATGAGGTCTTCATTCAAGAGTATTGGTGGGGTTTTCCATAATGTATCCAGAAATGCACGAGTGCCTCGATCAGCAGGGTTGAAGTTAGTGGACACATAGTGCCATTGTCCAGGTGTAGAGAACTTTCTTATACGTTCCACTCTGTTGCCGACATACACGTGGAACTGTCTTGTCTGATTATGTATGTATTCTAGCACTATTCTGCTATCTGTGTAAAAGTCAAAGCAGTCCATTTCATTGTCTGTTTAAAGTTCTAGAAGTTCAGCAATTTCCACACCTAACACAGCTGCGCAAAGTTCAAGCCTTGGAATAGTATGTGCTGGTTTTGGTGTGAGCTTGGACTTGCCCATGATAAATCCTAGACTTGCTCAACCACTGGGATCTGTGACCCGAAGTTAAGCCACTGCAGCTATGGCTTCGTTGGATGCATCAGAGAAGACATGGATCTCTCTTCTGGTGACATTCTTGAAAGATGCAGGGGTGTAAGCACGTGGTATCTGTGGTTGTTCTAACGCTTGTAGAGATTGTTTCCAGGATTCCCACCTTTGTTGTTTCTCCTTGGGTATGGGGGTATCCCAGTCTGAGCTTTCAGAAGTAAGCTGTCTCAGTAGTATTTTACCCTGAATGGTGAGAGGTGCTATGAAACCCAATGGATCATAAATACTGTTTAATGTAGACAGAACTCCTCGCTTTGTGAAGGGTTTATCACAGGTTGATGCTTGAAATGTGAATGTGTCTTGCTTAACGTTCCAAAGCAATCCAAGACTGTGCTGTGTAATGAAAAGGTCAGATCCTATTTGGAATTTCTTCACACTGACAGTGAAGACATCGGAGGGAAAGGCTCTCATGGCCTTGTCGCTGTTCGAAATGATTTTGTGAAGTCTGAGGTTTGCAGTGGCAAGCATGTTCTGGGTTCTAGTATGAAAGTCAATAGCTTCTTCTGTAGGCATATATTGGAGTCCGTCGTCTACATAGAAGTTCTTTTTTCGACAAACTGTCGTGCATCAACCCCAAATTCTTTCTCTCCTTCTTGAGCTGTTTTCCTCAGTGCATAAATTGCTACTGCGGGAGAAGGACTAATACCGAAAACATGTACCTTCATCCGGTAGTCTATGACTTCATCATTGACATCATTATTGCGATGCCATCGGAACCTGAGGAAGTTTCTGTTGTCTTCACAGACGATGAAACCGTGGAACATTTGCTGAATGTCAGCCATAATAGCAATTGGTTCTTGTCTGAAGCGAAGTAAAACTCCTAGGAGGTTGTGGTTCAGATTCGGCCCAGTGAGAAGACTGTGATTGAGGGAGACACCTTCATGTCGAGCACTTGAGTCGAACACCACAATAATGTGATCAGGCTTGCGAGGATGATAGACACCAAAGCAAGGAAGATACCAACATTCTTCTCCTTCCTTAAGCGGAGGTGCAGGCTCAACATGATCTCTCTCAAACACTTTCTGCATAAAGTCCACAAAGTGTCTTTTCATCTCAGGTTTCCGATTCAAACTGCGTTGTAAGGAAGTAAACCGTGCTTCTGCATGTTCTCTGTTGTTTGGTAGTCTCTTTCTTGGAGTACGGAATGGTAGAGCTGTTACCCAGCTGTTGGAATCATTTTGGTAGAACTCTTTACTCATTATTTTCAAGAATTCTTTGTCTTCCATGGTAGCTGCCAACTCATTGTTTTTAGATGTTACCTCAAACACTGTGTTGCCGATGTTGTCATCCCAGAAATTAAGAGCTTTCTCTCTGTCCTGTATGATGTGTCGCTGTTTTCCCTTATGAAACAGTCTTTCCTTCACATGATATTGGTGTTTTCGTCGTGCAGAACAAGAAGTCCGTCCATTCGGCAGGACGTGTGTTTTAAAGGAAGAAACTGAGTAAGGTTTTCTGCCTTTGTCTCGACAAACATTGCCTATGATGACCCAGCCTAGATCCAGACACTGAGCATATGGAGCATCATGTGGACCATTGATTTGTTGATGAACTTTATGCACCCTTAAGATGTCTCGGCCGAGTAACAGCAGAATATCAGCACTTCCGTTGAGAGCTGGTATTTGACAGGCTATGTCCTTCAAGTGAGAATGGTGTAAGGCTGCTAAAGGAGTAGGGATCTCCTCTTTGTTGCTTGGAATCTGGTTGCTTTCAGTGATATTGGGCAAAGGTATTTCCACATTGTCGTTCGGAGGAGCAACCACAAGACCGCTGGCTCTCCTACCTAAGACTTCTGTAGTGCCTATGCAAGTAGTTAGGATATACGGTAGAGCATTTTCTTTTATGTTCAAAAGTTAAAAAAAATGGTGTTGTCGCTATAGATCTGTTACTCTGATCATCCAGAATGGTATACAGTCTTATGGCCTTTTCAGGTTGACCTCTTGGGTATACACGAACCAAACATATCTTTGCGCAGGATTTGTCACAGAGTCCTTCTCCACAGACTTCCGTACATGAAGAGAACACTGAGGTGGAAGGTGCTGCTTGATCTGTGCGTTCCCCGCCTTGCTTTGCCTAAGGAAGATTGTTTTCCAATCAATGGTCCAACAACCTTAAGATGAATAGAAAAGATCTGTTTGAAACAAAAATCAAAATCACTCACCAGAAGATCTCGAAGTGCTCACTTTGCAGACTTCACTTAGAAGGCTTCACAAGCTCAATTAGCTTGGTCTAATTGAGCTTGTGAAGCCTTCTAAGTGAAGTCTTCAAAGTGAGCACTTAGAGATCTTCTGGTGAGTGATTTTGATTTTTGTTTCAAACAGATCTTTTCTATTCATCTTAAGGTTTTAAGTTAGGTCTGATGTGTAAATTAGGTTAGGCTGGTGACTCATTCCTCTTACGGATTAGCATACAATTGGAATCAATTGCGTGCTATTTGCAAAGGTTGTTAAACTTGTCCACACCTTGCTGGGGGAGGTGTTCTTAGGTGATTATATAAATCTTGTGGAATATTAGCTTGGTCTAATTGAGATTGTGAAGCCTTCTAAGTGAAGTCTTCAAAGTGAGCACTTAGAGATCTTCTGGAGATACTCTGGAGGTAGTCTGAGGTTAGACAGGAGGTAGAAAACCTACAAAAAGGTAAGATTTTTTGGTTTAAATCCATTCTTTTATAATGGCAGGCTTGGTCCAGTGTAAGAGCTGTCATGCATTTGTTTTTAGATCCAATTTTTGGAGGTTTGGAGTGTGCCTGATATGTAGGCAGCTCTCTTTATTGCAGCAGGAAATTGCCTGTTTGAAGTCTGAGATTTGTAAATTATCTGTTACACAAACTCAGGCTATGGCTATGACTGTTACAAAGCCACTGCCACAGAGGCCTCCTAGGAGTGGCAGATGGACTACTGTAGGATCTGGTAGACTTAGAGTTGTGGATATAAGGCATGTCCCACAGTCTGTGGCTCTTCTTAATTCTTTTGAGGCACTTTCAGAGTGTAGTGGTGAAACAGAAGTAGGCTCAGACACCATAGTTGAGGAACCACCATCCCCTATGCCTAAGGTATGCAGGACTGCAACCAAGAACAATAAGGAAAAGGTGGGACATGATAGAAGGCAATTGTTGCTGGGTGATTCTATCATAAGAGGTGTGGAGCTGGAGAGTAGTGGTTTGGTGAGATGTCTTCCTGGGGCTACTGCTCGTAGAGACAAGAAACGTATTCTCAATATTGTCAAACAAGCAAAGCAGCAAGGGGAAGTGGATGTTCTAGTCCATCTAGGGACAAATGACTTGGCTAGCAATGAGTTTTCTGAGATTAAGGAGAATTTTTGTGTTCTTGGAGGTGAAATACAGCAGATTGCGTCCACTGTGTCATTCTCTGAAGTTTTGCCTGTGCATAACATTCAGGATAGGCAGATGCGCAATAGGGAATTTAATTTGTGGCTTCGGGAATGGTGTCGAGAGCAAGGATTTGGCTTTGTGTCCCATGATAGCTCTAATTGGAGCAGAAAGGAACTGTATAAAAAAGATGGTTTGCATCTTACTCATAGGGGAACATATGTTCTCAGTGAGAAGTTCAAAGGTTTCGCAAAGAAATATTTAAACTAGGAGGGGGGGACAAAAGGGTAAAAAACAATCTGCCTGATTGTCCCCCAAAACTAAATCGGCGGGTGCAAGCAACATGCGGGGAAAAAAAGGACAAGCTCAGAGTTGTGTCTATAAATGCTCGCAGTTTAGTCAATAAAATCAATGAACTGGAGGCAATGATGGCAGCTGAAAAAGTAGATTTAGTTGCGGTTACTGAGACATGGTTCAGTGAAAAAAATAACTGGGACATAACAATACCGGGGTACTCTTTATATAGAAAAGACAGAGAAGGTAGGAAAGGAGGAGGAGTGGCCCTGTATGTGAAAAACAACATAAAAACGAACCAAATAAAAGTGAGCGAGGTGAACATAGAGTCAGTTTGGGTTACGCTAACATTTGGCAATCATACAGTAGCTCGTGTAGGTGTGATCTATAGACCCCCTGGACAAGTAGAAGAGCTAGATAATCTGCTGCTTGAGGAAATAGCCAAAATGGCAATGAAGGGGGAAGTTATTATCATGGGGGACTTTAATCTTTCTGATGTGAACTGGAAAACCAAAACTGCTGGGTGCACCAGGAGTACAAATATTCTAAACTCCCTACTGGGATTATCTCTAACACAAGTAGTTGAGGAGCCGACCCGTAAAGAGGCCATATTGGATTTAATACTCACAAATGGAGGTTTGGTATCGGACGTTGTGGTAGGTGAAAATTTGGGATCTAGTGATCACCAGTCAGTATGGTTTAATATAAGAACAGAGATGGAGCCACACCACACAAAAACAAAAGTTTTAGACTTTAAAAAAAAAACAGATTTTTCTAAAATGAGACTTTGTGTGAAGGAGTCATTATCAGACTGGAGGAGTTTAAAGGGTGTCCAGGAGAAATGGGATTATTTAAAAGAAGCATTATTGAAGGCCACAGGCAATTGCATTCGACTTGTTAGCAAAAACAAAAAAGGGAAGAAACCACTGTGGTACTCTGCAGAAGTGGCCAAAATAGTGAAGAATAAATAGACAGCATTCAATAATTATAAAACAACTCAGAGTGAAGAAGATAGGCAAACCTATAAGATTAGGCAGAAAGAGGCAAAGCAATTTATAAGAGCTTCCAAAGCACACGCAGAAGAGAAAAAAGCTCAGTCAGTAAAAAAGGGGGACAAAACATTTTTTAGATACATAAACGAGAAAAGAAAAGTAAAACAAGGATTAGTTAGATTAAAAACAAAGGAAGGAAGGTATGTAGAAGAGGATAAAAGTCTCGCTGACTGCCTCAATGAATATTTTTGTTCAGTCTTTGCAGAAGAAAAGGAAGGAAAGGGACCTCAGTTAGGAGGAAACACTAACGAGACAATTACATATCAGTTTACAGAGGAGGAGGTTCTACAGCAGCTGTCTAAAGTAAAGACAAATAAATCAATGGGGCCTGATGGGATCCACCCTAAATTATTAAAAGAGCTCAGTG